>CAWUFW010006566.1:0-600000 GCA_963921515.1 Calotriton arnoldi | reverse complement strand
TTGAAGAATCCTTCCAATAAATCCCCACCATGGTGAAGGGTTTACATTTTTTGAATAGCACAAAAAGACTCACAGTACTTTGCAATTTGCATGGTCTTCTTAAGTGTCCTGTTGAGTCTCTCAACCATGCCGTTGGTTTCTGGGTGACATTATGTGTAATGCCTCCATCCACCTGAAACCTTTCCATCTCCTTGGAGGTTAACTGTACCCCGTTGTCAGATAGAATACATTTCGTATTATCTTCACTAGCAAAATTTCTGTCAAAAATTTGATGGTGCAGAGATATTGATCTCATTAGTAACATTCACCTCTAGCCATCTAGCGAGCATGTCCATAACTACCAATAAATACTTAGCGGAATTTCCAACTTCAATAGGTCCAAGAATGTCCAAAGCAATCTCTTCCCAAACTTCCTTAGGAATTTCTGAACAAACCATGGGAGGAGTTCTCACTTTCATGCTCTTATTGCTCATCCTTCTCTCACAACACTATCTCACCACCCTCTCAACAGTTATGTCCATGCCCAGCCACCACATCAAAGGTTCTCCTTTGTCTTACACATTCTTTGATGACCAGCATGGGCAAGATGTATTAAACGTTTCCTGACACCAAGGGGAGGGACCAGCCTACTTCCCCTCAAAAGAAGATTATTCATGACAGAGAGCTTATTAAACACTTTTGCAAACCCAGTGAATCTTTCACATCCTTTCCAGATGTTATTCCCACTGAGAACGGATTGATAAACATGTTTCAAAGCGTCATCTTTCTCCAATTAAAGTAACCATTCGCTCTCTAATACTCAGCCTAAAGTAATATTGCAGACCTTGATTTCTTTATTTTTCCACCAGGTATCTTCCTCAACTTCCTTGTCAGGAGAGTCTACTGCCAACCTCGAAAGATAATCAGCTGCCTTGTTATCTATGCCAGGCAAGAATTTGACCAAAAATTGAAAGTCCTGCAGTGCCATGAGCCACTTACAAATGTGAGATGAAATGCAATCTAGTCTTTTCCTACCAAAAACCTCCAGCAAAGGTTTATGATGAGTTTGTACCAGAAACTTGACATCCCGCACAAACTGCCTAAACTGTTTAATCATCCAATAAACTGCAAGGGCTTCCTTTTCAATAGTGGAATAGCATACCCCAGCTCCCCGTAATGGCTTTGAGGCAAACTCTATGATGACGTATTCCCCCTCTTGATTTTGCTTCAAAACAGCTTGAAGCGTCTTTTCACTAGCATCTGTACCAGAGAACAAGGTAAGCCAGGAATAAAATTCTTCAAGCACTGTGCTGAAGACAGACAATATTTAAATTTTTAAAACTCTTTTTGACAGGCATCAGTCCACAAAAATTGAAAACCTTTCTTTGGAAAATTCCTAATGGCAGAAGTGCACCAAGCAAAATTAGAGACAAACCTAGAATAAAGCTCAGCCATTCCAAGGAACGCTTGCACTTCCTTTTTAAGTGGGATGTGGCAAGTCCAAAATACTTCTAAACAAATCCTCTTTAGGTTTTACCTCTTCCCCAGAAATGGCATGTCCTAAATATGTGATCTCAGCTTGACAAAACTTACATATTCTAATTTTAAGTGTTATGCCTTTCAAGTAAAAACTTTTTTAAACTTCCCTGACCTTATCTACATGATCATGCAAGATTTCACTAAAAATCAACACATTGTCTTGAAAGAATTTCACCCTGTGACTCAATATTTTTGACATGAGCCTTTGAAACACGGATGCGGCAGAAAAGAGATCAAAGGGCACCCTGTTAAAGCGCAACACTCAAAAAGGTGTGATAAAAGTATAAAAATCTTTCAAATTCTCACTCAATCAGACCTGATGATAGGCAGAAGTGTATTCAAGACTAGGGAAAAACTTGGCATTGCCCATCAGAGTTACCATCTCCATGATTTTGGGAAGAGGAAACCTGTCCTCTACCACCTCCTTGTTGAGATGCCTAGGATCCATACATAACCTTATCTCACCTGAACTTTTAGTGACAACAACAACAGGTGCTACAAGCTGCGAGGCTTCCACCGGTTCAATAAGGCCCTCTTGTTTAAGTTGATTCAACTCAATGTCAACCGCACCAGTAGACTTAAAGGGACATTCCTGACTTTGTGTGCAATGGGTTTTGCACCATCTTTCAAACTTATGCAATGTTCAAATTGCTTTACACAACCCACACTATAAGAAAACACCTGTGGAAACTCCTGCAGACATGATTCTAGTATGGCAGCAAACGTTCTGACTTGAACTTGTGGTTTTGAATTTGGATCAAGATAAATTCCTAGAAGTTTCGAGTGTGGTCAAATCGAACATGAATTTTGCTAAAGGCATGATTACCATGAAATTTTATATCTGTTTCAAAATAATCTATTAGCTCAATAGGTTTACCACCATAGCTATACAAAGTGACCTCTGGATCATGAAGATTAACCTTACCTTCGAAGTAAATAGCATAGTCACGATCAGAAACCAACAATAATCTTGCACCTGAATCCATCATCATCGAGATTTCAGTCTTAGTGAGCATCACAACATCAGAAGGGTGTTCCCAATGCACTTTTAACACACAATTTACGTCATTAATAATCATTAATAATCTGAAGAGCAGTTTCAGAATCCACTAACCACCTCATTCACTTTCTCTTTGACTGTGGGAGATTAACAACACTTGGCAAAGTGCCCCATTTCCCACACAATTTACACAGAAGCCTTACAGCAGGACAGTCTTTTCAATTGGCCATGGGATTTCTACACCTATAGCAAGCATTTTTTAACTTTAGGCGCAATATCCTGCTGTTTTTTGCGACAAGATATAATTACATGAACTGATGAAGTTACCTCTTTAGATTTTTGCAGGTCACATAAACATTGCATAGAGTGTTCCACTCGTTTAGCAATGGTCAATACCTCCGCAAGACTAGGGTCATTTTTGGACCACAACTTTTCTCTTAGTGTATCACTTTTACATTCAAGTATAAATTGATCCCTTATTCTCTCTTCAGTATTCTCACTGAAATTACAGGATGAAGCTAGTTTATGGAGGGAAGCCACAAACCCCTCTATAGATTCATCATCATTTTGTTTTCTTTTGTCAAAATAAAATTGTTGCGAAATGATGGAGACCTTGGGAAGTAAATTAATGCCCAGTTTCTTAATAACTGCTTTAAACTCATTCAAAGCATTTAAAGCATCACTCTGTTCCTCATTAGTGAAATCAGGCAAGTTCTTAAATATCTCCTGGCCCCCTGCACCAAAACAATGTGTTAACATAGAGGTTTTCTTTTCCGGTGACAAATTAGGACCACAGACCTTTAAATATTTAATAAACACTTTCTTCCATTTCGACCAGGGTAGTATTGGATCACCTGGTGATGTTAGAAAAGAAGGAAGGAGTGATGTTTTACATAGTGTTAATATAAAAAATAATCAAAAGGAAGAACACACAACAACACAATGAGAGAAAAGTGAATAGAGAGAGGAAATCAAGCAGTCAAGTAAATAAGGAGTGAAGTAGAAAAGAGAGAAAAAAAATGACACAAAATAAAATGAATGGATTGAGATTCACATCACACAACAAATTACACCGATATATGACATCTTCAACCCGGGAAGGATCACGCCGGACGAACTCCGATCGAGACTCTGGGACCAGGCCTTTATCAAGGAGGCACTGGCGGAACAGCCCACTGTATACTGCTTACACTTTTAAACCCCACAACCAATTTGGCTCAACTGCATGATTTCTGGACATGCCTTGAAGATAACAGTTGCCGGGACACCAACTATAGTGATCCCTCGTCATTCACTCCACAACTGCATGCCCTGATAAAGTCCAATTGCCATTGGACGAAACGCGTTGGCTGAAGCTTGTGTTATTTGAAATAAAAAGACTTACCTCAAACAAAGGAATTGACTAAATTGCTATTATTGGATAAACTTTCTGGGAGTGCACCGCTCCACATTGTGCTCAGCTTCTAATCTGTGTTGCAGTTTGCACCTAACAACGGCAGGTGCAGGAGTCGTATGTGCACACCATCCGTATTTACTTGGAACCCACAACAATAGGAACTAAGCAGCGAGGTGCGGCCACTGTGGTCTGCCGTTGGTCCGTGTATAGTGTATATGATAATGTATCCACACTTCGCCGGTAGGGAAGTACAACGTAATATTAAAATTTAACTATAGAGCAGAAGAGGCTAATTGCTGAAAGGAACTTCACACGAAGGCAAAGTGTAGTCTTGTTTCCATGTCAATGGTGCCAGGAAGAAAAAGACGTAGAAGTCCTGTTTCAATATTTTCTATTCCATGCCAGAATTGGAATGAATTCCTGTTCAAGAATCCATACCCTCCTGTAAGAAAGTGGAGGAGATCCCACTAGCGGAGAAGTGAGCGCAGAGAGCGGAGAGCCAATACACAAGGAAAGGTGAGATTTGATGATTTTGTGGATGCAGGGATTCAATTTTAAGGAGGCTTCTAAAGCTGGGAACACCTCGGGGTGAAGTGGGAGCATGTGCTTGAAGTGTGCCCCTCCCAGAGCTCGGGATACATAAGCAGGTGGAGCAGGAATGTGTGCTTGCGGTGCACTGCTTGTGTGCTCGACATACAGACAGTTTCAAGTGCATGCGCGTGCAGTGCACAGTCTAAAGTAAAAAAAGTAGTGTAAAGGCCCCAAAAAGAACAGGAATCTCCCTAGAAATACACAGTGCATAGCAGAAAACCTTAAGTATTCAAAGTACAGAAGCAAATTTAGAAGGAAGCAAGATAAACAAACACCTTCCATCCGAGTAAAACTTGAGGTTAAAAGCAGGAGCAAATTCACAAATGTCCATAATAAATAGTACCTTGATACTCTCAAAACATACCTGAGAGTAGAGGGGATGATCCCAGAATCCCAATAAAATATGAAGAATGTGAAGGAAAAGTGTTGAAGTTTCTTCCAAGCATTGTTAGGTGATAAATCACTCCTCGCCAATGTAAAGTCCAAATTAAGTAGGTAGGCCACACCATAAAAAGTAAGAAATGAAGATCGTTTGTTAGGTTGAAGATAGTCCAGCTACAGCTTCCCAGGGCAGGTTGCCAATCCAATTGCCTTCACAGTTTCCACTTTGGCCATAAACATCCCAAATGGAAAACACCATGAAAGAGATCCACCGGAGAATATTTGGAACAAAACATGTGAGAAACAAAGTACAAAATAAGGTTGCAATGAAGTTATAATACCAAATACACCCACGCCTTCTACCATGTCTGCTCTGTACGCTATCTTTTGTGTTCGTCTTCTAGCATCTATGCAATGACTCACTGCTGTTCTAATCTGACCTTCAACATATGTGGATGCTCCTTATCATTTGTCACAAAATCCCATTCATTCAGTGCTTTGAACTGTGCAGGACTAAGCTGCGGTTTTGCCTCATACATAGCAAATCTCAAATACTCAATCTGTCTTACTTGTACCATTTAAAGGAAATTGAAAACATTTATGCTCAGCAGTGATCTTCTGTCACTCGCACATCCATAGACAAATGTGGAGACTCAGGTTTAACAGCATATAATGAGCAGGAGAATCATCAGTGGGTACTTTATCTCCCTCCAAACAGAAACTGCAGTCTTTTTCAAAGCTGCACCCGTTTTCAATCAAGTTTATATGAACAATAACAAGCAACTGGAAGCACAAGGAACTCTGCAGCAGGTGCTTTTAGATCGTCAATGCCCCTATCCAAGTCAGAACCCAGTGCAGCTGCACATGTCGAGCTGTCCTATAGCCGGCCATGCTGGTACAATCATTGACTCAGTACAGGAGGAAACACAAGGAGGAGTGCTAGATGAAACTCAAGGATGGGACTTTGGAAAATGCCCCGTATCAATGAACTTCGCAACTTTCAGTAACTTTCTTTCAATAAGCCCCAGGCCATCATGAAGGGGATGCAGCTGTGCCTTCAGTATCACGCTGAACCATAGGGAAGGCCTAAAAACCTGGGGGCATATTAGCAACAACAGGCGAAAATTATCGCTAACCGCGCTTAGCGCGTATTTTCTTAACGCTGCCTATCGCTGGATATTATCGCGGAGATAACATGCTATTAGCAAGGTTTATCTCCAATGCGATAAAATATACAGCGATAGCGGCGAAATGCGTGAATATCGCTGGAAATCCAGCGATATTCACGCATTAACGCCATGGTGGACTTAGGCTGACAATCCACCTCCTATTCTACAAACAGGTAAGTCATGTTTTTAGCAGGTGTTAAATTCTAGCGATATTCGCGCTTAGCACGAATTTCTTTATCGCTTCGCCTGCGTTGCTAATAGGGAGAAGTTGTGTTAGCGACTGTTTTCAGTCGCTTTTAGTTGGGAACGCCTACCTTGCATGTCATTAGCGATATTTATCGCTGGCATGCAAGGCGATGGAAAAACGGGCCGCTATCGCCAGAAAGCTGTCGCTAACGCCTGTTAGCGACAGCTTGCTGATAGGGCGATAAAAAAATCTCTGCTTTAGCGGCAAAAAGTGCCGCTAAAGCGGCGATAAGGCCCTTGCTAATATGCCCCCTGGTTATTTGACTAATTTCCCTCAGCAGCTGCACACTCCCCAGCACCTGGATACCCTTATGGGTGATAAGCAGCACTATACAAATCCAGTTTGATTGATTGAATTTCATAGTCAAGAACAAAACATTTAGGGGCATATGTACAAGCAAAATACAAAAAGACCGGAAACAAGCGTCCTAGTACTAGCTTGACCCCAGTGGCATGGTGTAAGAAAGTGGACACTTAGAAGAAATTTCACAGAAAACCAGTCAATGGATCCCTATGTAAGAAAATTCAATTCGCCGGTAAGTTACTTTTAACGTTACTTTTGTAATCCAGTGCTGGACTCCTAGGTTCAGCCCTGGGACATTTACTTAAAACAGGTAAGTAATTACGTTTTGGTAGTCTGTACGATTTTTAAAGAATATTCTTGTTTTCAAAAGTCGACACTTAGAAACTTTTGGAAGAAAAAGTGTCCATGTTATCCTATGAGGAAAAATGAGTTATCGGTCTCGAGGTAAGTAATCGGTCTTTTGAGTTAGGGTTCTGGGGTTAGACTCAGGGGTCTCCCAGGGTCAGTGATGCACTGTTGTTGCACCCTCAGCGGCACTAGGGCGGCCGGGTGCAGAGTGTTGAGGCCCAATGTTATCCTATGGAGGATAGGGGGACTCCGGTTGGTGGCGGCTGGCAAGCAGGCCACGGGGTTGTGGGAGCAAAGCTCCTAGGGTTAAGCTCAGGGCACGTTGGGGACCAAGTTAGCACCAAAGAGGCACCCTCAGCGGCACTAGGGCGGCCGGGTGCAGAGTGCTGTTTTGAGGTCGGGTGCCCTGTTGATTTCAATGGAAATTTTCGGTTTTGGTTTTCAGCTGCTGGCTCGGTCCAGGAAGACTTCCAGGAGGAACCAACAGCTGGGCAGGTAAGTTGGAGGGCTCGGGGACGTAGGTGCACCTCGGGTTCCTTTCTCCAGGGCGCAGGGCGTCTGGATGCAGGGGTGTCTTTTGAGGTCGGATTTCACCTTACCGGGCCACTCGCGGTTGGGGGGTTCTCCGTGCAGAGGCTGCAGGCGACGTCGGGGAGTCCTGGAGGGGTCAACCCACGGTGGACTCGGACTCTGGAGAGCTGGGGGACCTCGCTGGGACCGGTGGGCCACTTGAACTCGGGCTGTAGGCGACGGGTGCAGTGGTGGTTCCAGGCGTCGGGTTTCTTTCTCCTCAGCAGGCTCGGAGTCTTTGTTTGGTGTTTCTTTTGAACAGAGCTGCTGTTCACAGGAGATCCGGTCTTTGTTGAAGGCAGTCAGTCCTCCCTGGGGTTCTGGAGGTCGCTGGCTGCAGGACAAGACTATTTTTGGCGCAGGATCTCTGGAAACTGCAGACGGGCCGGTAGGGCTGGGGCCAAGTCAGTTGTTCTCTGCAGTCTCCTCTGCTGGGCGTCTTCTTTCGTCCTTTTTCTTCTTAGGTTGCGGGAATCTAAGGAAGGAAGGTTCAGGGTGCCCCTAAATACTAGATTTAGGGGCGTTACAGGTAGGTAAAGGGCAGGGACCAATGGGTCCCTGCCCTGGGGTGAGTACACCCCTATCCTGCCACTCTCCTGTGGGAGGGGGCAGGAGCCTAGTCCTGATTGGGCAGGGCTCCCCATCTTCAAGATGGCGAGAGCCCGGAGATGTGCTTCACCTCGCCTCCCCCACCTGAGGGGTGGGGTTGGCAGAGGGTGGCACACCCCCTTTCCTCCCTTGGTGTTTCCCTCCAGTCTTCCCACCAGGATGGGGGAGGAACCGGTGGGGACCAGTTGCTGAGTACAGCAAGTGGTCTGGGAAGCTCACAAAGGCGGAATGCCTTTGAAGCTTCCCCTGCCCATCCTGGGGGAGGGGGCCTAGCACCTCACCCAGGACGTGCATTGTTGCAGGCCCGGGAGAGCGGATGGCTCTCTACCCAGGGGTCCAGCAACATGTCTGCTGTGTGGCAGCCTAGGCAGCCCCTCAGACAAGACGTGGATTGTAGGTTAGGTTCAGGGGGTAACTCTAAGTTGCCCTCTGACGTGCATTTACAGTAAATCCCACACTGGCATCAGTGTGGGTTTACTGTGCTGAGGAGTTTGATACCAAACTTCTCAGTCTTCAGTGCAGCCATCATGGTGCTGTGGAGTACGTGCTGACGACCTCCCAGCACCATATACTCGGAATGGCAGCCCTGCACTTACAGTGCCCAGGAATGGGCCTGGGTACTGTAGGGGCACAGGGCTCATGCACCTGTGCCCTCACCACTGGCATAGGGCACCCAGCTAGAGGGGTGACTGAGGTATGCCAGGGCAGTGTGTTTATGGGCATGGCACACAGGGATGTGTGCCATGTCGACTCTCTGTTTTGTTCTGCACCAAGACACTCAGCCTGCAAGGGCAGTGTGTGTGTGTCAGGGTACAGGGCCTCTAAGGGTGGCACAATAAGTGCTGCAGCCCTTAGGGGTCTTCTCTGGTCACAGTGCCCTGGGTACCTAGGGTACCATTTACCAGGGGCTTACCTGTGGCCAGAGATGCCAATTGGGTTTAGGCTGAGTACAGTTTTTAGGGAAGGAACACAGGCCCTGGGTACCTGATTGGCAGGGATCCAGGGCACACCAAGGAAAAGTGCATCAGTTATCAGGCAAAAAGTGGGGGGGTTACTGCAACAGAAACCCACTTTCCTACACATGGTGAGCATGAGACCCACACCGGGCATACTCGTCCCACTTGGAGCGACACATGCAAAAAGAGCAATTGATGGACGGGATGCTGAACAATGTCAAACACTCACCCCCAGCCAGAGATCTGGTGTAAATCCATCGTTTTTTTGCTCACCACGCCATTCCAGTTTGTACCCAGCCATATGCAAAACAGTCTTGACCCTGCTTCCTATGGGAACAGTCCAGCCTGAACTGTCAGACAAGGTCCTGCCCAGACTGGAAAAAAGCATCCTAGGATTGGTTTCGGGGTAGCACAGCTCATCAGCCAGGATAGCTTGACTCCAGTGGTATGGTGAGCACAGGACCCACG
This sequence comes from Calotriton arnoldi, assembly GCA_963921515.1. NCBI lineage: Eukaryota > Metazoa > Chordata > Amphibia > Caudata > Salamandridae > Calotriton > Calotriton arnoldi. The sequence goes on along the minus strand of CAWUFW010006566.1, from coordinate 590,444 downwards.
TCGGGCATACCCGTCCCACTTGCTGCCATTTGACTGTCTCACTGGTGCTTCGCAGCAGGGCATATCATATGAGTGAACGAAACAGCTTTCTAATAAGTATCAAAGAGTGCCTATAATAAAATTTCAGCTGGTAGTGAGGTAGTGGTACATAAGCTTGTGGGACTGGCAGTTTCTGGCGGTGTGTGTACCTCATAATAATGCGGGTGGCACAGCAACAAATGCAAAAAGGTTTACGCACACACTGTCAGTGTTCCCAATTTTACGATAGGTCCAGGGATCCTGGTCCCGTATGGTATTGCCCACATGTGGTTTTAATGGGTGGAGGAGGTTGGCTCGAGGCACTGGACCTATCCAGCCTCGTTTATGTAACTGTACATGGAAAATTTGAGCATGTAATCCTCCTTAATTAATAAATGTTTTGAATATCACGAAATGACTTCCGTTAGGATTCTGTTGATTTTTGAAGAAAACAGTTGTCTTGTCTTGAAAAAGTTTTTTATTTGGTTACATCCCTGTTTTTCCAGAATGTTATTTTATACTGTACATGATGCAACAGCCGATGCATGTTTCGCCCGAGGTGGTCAGTAGGACCAGGGATTTCTCAAGGCTGCAAGAGATGTAATACAGCAGTATAAGTTAATGGAATTAAAAAAGCCGGATATGGGACACCACCGAGTGCACAGTGTGAGACGTTCGGGAGTGGCAACGACAAAACTTATTTAAGATGTATGGAAGTGCAAATTCTAGAAAAACATACGAAAACTAATTACCAGGGTGGATGAGACGGAGAAAGTGCACAAAGGCGTTGTGAGGGGAGAGGTAATGCAAAGAAAAGGGAGAGCAGAGATTCAATTAAGGAAGTAGAAGGTGCGCTCCCAGTGCTGGCAAAGGAGCGATTAGGATTTTTCAACAAATACAGCTTTAAAAGTTTCTGCATGCAAACATACCGGTACTTGGTGCAAGTATAGAGTTACGCTGGTGATCATCAAAATTAATTTAGATGTATAATATTCGACAGCGGTAGGGTTGTGAAAGTTGTATGGAAGTCATAGCCTTATAGGATTGCGCTTTGTCATTGGTATCTGACAGAGAGCTTAGTATTGTAGGTGAATTAGAAGTAAAACATTACATAGTTTAACAGAATAGTTCTAACTTCTTAATAAGTCAGTAGATCAAAAACAGTTTCCTTTAGGCGTATTTAGATAGTGCATCAGTCTTCAAACAAACATATTAAATGCTGAGATCTGGTAAGAGGGGAGACAAAGGGAAAAGGGCTATGAACAGAAAGAAGGGAAAAGGGTAGTTTAGTTTAATATACTGCACAGGAGCTGGAAAGGGATGATAAAAACAAAAACAAGAAGAAAGGAATGAAAGCATTTCGATTTTTTATCATTGGTGTTACTGAGCTGCAGTACGCATGATTGTTTTTTGGGTCTACTTACACTTATGCCAAGTATCTGTCAATAAATTAGTACTGTCCTAGTAATATCGAGTGCATTATCGCAATTGAGAGACAGGGTGGGATTAAGTGGCCCCCTCAACTTAAGTAGAAGCAGAGTTTGTAGCTATGTACATATTTTCTATATAATAATATCTGCGCAAAAAGGGAATGAAGGAACAAACGGTCCTTTCATGAAAAGCATCTTATGTCGGACAATCAAAAACCAAGGGATAGGGTGCAGATGCCCTCAGAGAATTGGACCCATCGGTTGTGGTTTTTTCGAGCATTGAAGGAACAAGGGAGAAATCCTCCATGGCAGGCAAACGGGTCGGCAGTCAAGAAATAGAGGGATAGGGTGCAGATGCCCTCAGTGGGTTGGAGCTTGTCGGTAGTATGGCTCAAAATAAAAATGGCTTTCCTTAATGACTGGCATGGTTGTAGCTGAGAGTATCACTAGGAACGCTGTGAGCAAGGTGTCTGCAAGATCGGTTAGTCACGCTCTATATTGCGTGTTGACTGCCGGGCAAGGGCTACAGACTTAAGCGAGTCAGGGGAAGTGAATAGTGCAATAGTAATCTTCAAGCTAAATTTATTGAAGAAGGTGCTACTTCAGGTCTAAAGGGATGGGTCTTGTGCCATAAGTAACGGCGGTGCGAGCAAGCATCAACTTACTTATGTTTAGTGGCGGAACAGCTATCCCGGGTCAATCCCTCATTACGAACGTTGCGGCAATCTAGTGGTGTTTGTAATGGGCGCCATCTTTAAATAGGCAAGTAAATGAGCTTGTTAAGATGAGCCTGTCCTCGGCGATAATTGCCATCTTTAAGTGGTTATCTATGTATTAATTTATTATTAATTCTCATGTGATTGATAACTGTGCGATTATTTCTTTTAGACCCTATTTGTGATCATGGATGGATAATCCATGGCATCAGTTATTCATGTTTGCCGCCTCTCGGTGGGGTGTATTGGTAGTACGATGTATTTATTTATTTTATTTTTATTTTACATAATGTGATTTTATATAGCGCGAACATTACCCGAAGGTGTCAGAGCACTTTACAAAAGAACCAGTTACGTTACATAAGGACTTTGGATTACATGAGTTACATAAGAGATACAAACAGAAAAAATTGCAAATGTACAAGTTGTAAAGTCACTCAGGGAAGAGATACAAACGGGGAAAAAAATAAAAAATTTAAAGAATTGCTACAAACAGAAGAGAAAATAAATGTACAAGTTGTAAAGTCACACAAGGAAGAGATACAAACGGATAAACTCTAAAATCATATAGGAATGGTAGTAAGTACAAAGGTCTACTACATATACTAGTGACTAGAGTTCTAAATATACAAATAGTAAAATCACCCAGGATTACATTTTAACAGCGATTAGGCTTGGACAATTATATATTACATATTTACATATATATATATATTTCTGAGTTACAGAAGCATGGCTCAGGCATAGGGAAAAAAGCAGGCAAGGGGAGAGAAATTCAGGGGAGAGAGGAAAGGACTAGGGGACGCCTCCTGCCGCTAATGTAGAGGTACTGGCTGTTGAGATGGCACGGAGTTATCACGAGGCATTATGTCCTCCGTAGGCGCCATTTTGAAGTCAGGCAGCGCCGATTCCAGTTTGACTCAGAGTTCGGGGGAGTTGGTATATAAACATTGCCCTGCATGTCTCGCCCGTTTTTGTGCCTGCCGCCGCCCCCAGATAGCCGTTTCAATGCCTTCCTGGGCGGGCTGCACTTCTCCCCACGCTGTGCGGCATCAAGGGGAAATGGCGGCCGCGTATTCACCCATTTCGCGCCTCGGTATCGCAGGTCGCCTTCACCGCAGGCACCGCTCACCAGTCCGCGGCGCCTGCATGCATCAACTCAGGGCAAATACGGGAGCGGCGATCCACTCACTCCCCCCATAGCACTGCTCAACTCGTCTGTGGCCTCACAATACAGGCTCACCACTCGAGGCAGCCGAGTCTTCCTTATCTCCACCACAGCTCCAGGCGTTCTTGATGGCGTGTCCGCCCGCTCCGCTTCTCTCCACCTGCGGTCACGGACCTCCTCAGCACCGCCGGTCTTATTGCGGGGGGGGTTGGTCGGACCCGGGTCCGTCTCTCCTGCCGATCCCTCTCAGCAGTGTCTGGTCGTTCTGAGATACAGCGGTCCTGCTTCATCTGCCGCCAACTTCCTTCCCAGCTCCCTCTCGCAATCGCAAAAGATGGGCAAACTCCCAGGAATTCGGTCCAAAGGAATTCCCCAGCCGGGGAGCTCCCGGACGGCATGTTTTCATAAGGCTCGAATCCTCGATGGACTATTCCCTTAAAAGCATGATTTGTGTTATTCAGAGTGGCAGCGATAATAAATGAGCTTTCAGGTGGGGAATCCCACTCGTATTAGGTCGCCGGAATTTGGGCACCATCTTGGGTGTATTCATTACAAAAAGGGATTTTAGGCAGGGTATTTTTTAAAAAGATCAATGCATGGGCCATATGGGGTGCACAATTAGTGATTGGTTTCCCTAATGGGGTAAGATTAAAAAAGAAACAGTAATTGCCTTTAGAAGTAACAGATTTTTTGACCAAAGGGGTGGAAGCAGTTATTGCCCTTAAGCTACGAATTCTGACCAGAAGTGGGTGAAAGAGGAGACTTGGGGGAGAAAATGGTTTTTCGGTCATGAAGGTATTATCAGGTAAGAAGATCTAGGGAAGACGTAGGTAAGTATTATCGATAGAGGATAAAAACACTAAGCAGATACATTTAGAAATAGGAACTCAAAGAGTGTCAAAAGCATGGAATATACATGTTGTCTTCCCGCTAGTACATTGGGTTGTGCACATGATGAGGCTATCTCTAAGTTTAGAGGAACCAGACCGGAAAGGACTAGTGAGTCAGGGCCTTTAGCTGTCAGTGACAGGATCAAATACAGCCCAATTAGTGAGCCAGCAGTGTTGCTTTTTTCCGCACAAATGAGAAAAAATGTCACCCATTTGTGCAGTAAATCGCCCAAAAGGGCAACACTGATTACCCAGGCATGTGTTCGTGTGTTATCGGCTCTTCACCAGGAGACCGTGTGAAGTGAGCTGTTATCGCCTGACAGTAATTCACACGTTGTGCTTGTCGCCACAGCATGAACAGGCTTTGTTTTTTTGGGGGGAATATCCAGAGATGTCCAAAACAGATGCTGTAACTTCTGCAACTCTTTCTCTTGGCACATTAGCAGGCCCCCCATGATTGGATGCTTGTTTGAAGAACTCAAAATATATTAATGATTTTGTGTTTCTGAGATGGTAGAGAGAACAGCGACGTGCTAAAATTGTTCTAGTAACATTTTTATTGTGCTGATAAAGAAAGAAACTTCAGGGGTTTGTCCTCATTATGCCATTCTAAGAGGCTATCCGCACGTGATATTTTCTTTGAGGTTGAAGCACAGAGCAACGGGGGGGCGTCGTTTCGACGCCGATCCATGATGGCGTGACCGCGCGGAGCTCTGGCGGACTGAGGAACCTTTTATGGTTAGAGACCACTTCCAGCGCTCGCCGAGGGTCGAGATTTGAGGCATCTCTCCCTCACGTTGTGTTGTGTCGCTGTAGCTGTTTTCAGTTCTACGCTGCATTTCTCCTCTTCTTAAGGCGGCGGCTGCCATTTTGAATGCCGAGAACGCTTTTCCTTCTCACATGAGGCAGCCCTTCTCGAAGTAACTGTGCTCCTATAATTAAAGGCATCCTTATTCAGAATGTTTTGAAGCCTTTTCTCAGCGCTTTAGTTTTTTCTCTTCTTGTCGCAGTTGGCATATTCATTTTAAAAACAACATATTTTCTATGTTTTTTGAACACTTTCTTCATTATAAGTCGGAGAGCTTAAATACCCTCATTATGTGAACATTACTCTCTGCTGTCTAAACCTATAGTAACTGTATTGGATAAGGAGGTGGACCCTGCAGTTTCCTGATACATTCCGGTGTGCTCTGCTCTTTTAGAGCTGAAGTCTTCTCCTTCTCACAGTGTGCCTGATTTTGCTGTACTTCTTTTGAAGGTTCAAATTACACACTGCTTACAAAACCTCCCTTTTTCTTTTTTATGGGGAGACCAAGAAACCTTAAACTCTCTACTTCCTCCAAACATACTGCGCACTCGGACTCTACTCACAATGAAATGGAGGACATTTCTTCTAAGAAATCTGACCATACACCAGGCACCATCCCAAAAACACAGCTTTCAAGCAAGATATCTGTGATATCCTCCAAGCAACCAAAAAAAGACCCCCCGTCTCCAGTGAACTCTTCCTCAGCCTCCATGGATGTAATTCTTGAGGAAATTCGTGCTTTGAAACCCTTCATGGAGGAAACCAATAAAACTCTGCAACATCTGAATGACAAGTGGTCTTCATTAGAATCCCATGTACTCATTGTGGAACAAAGAACAGATTCTCTTCAATCCTCTTGCTCGCACATTTCATTTCTAGAATCTGAAATATCTCTCCTCAAAAAGCACTCTGAAGAATTAGAAAATTGAAATCGTAGGAATAACTTCAGAATTTATGGTCTCCCCGAAAATATAGAGGGTTCCAATCCGACCGTCTATTTTCAGACATTTTTGCCTAAGCTTTTGGACATACCTGCTACTTCTCCACTTAACATTCAAAGGGCTCATAGACTTGGTCCCAAGATATCCGCAAAACCACGTGAAGTCATCATGTTCTTGCTGTAATATACTGACCTCCTACAAGTCCTGTCTGCTGCCAAGTCCCAAAAACAAATTTTTCTCTCAGAATGTGGCTAAAGTTACCACAGATCGTCGGAAAAAATTCCTTGATTTCCGTCCTCAGTTGCGATCTATCAATGCCAGATATGGACTAATCCATACCTGCCTTTTCAAAGTCACCTATAAAGACTACCACTGATCCAGCGGTCTACTAACAACAGATACTCTACTACCATTTACTCACTTGGGCCCATACAACTCGTTTCCGCTGCACTCTAAGTAGACCACTGGAGTTTATTAGTTTTATATGTTGCTCATACCTCAGGATCTAGTTATTACTTCTTTAACTAAGCCTTCTGCTGATCAAACAGTTCTTTCCTCTGGTCAATGGACCAGTTAGGTAAAACTAGTTGATGGCGATAATTGACATAACTTATTATGCATTTCTTAATAAGTATAAAAAAATGACAGACTCAATAAGTTTAAATCTTTATCTAAAATTAGGGTTTTGAACCATCTCAAAGCGTTTCAGTACAAACACCCTCATTCGCGGGAGTGCCAATTCAAAAATATCTCAAGATTAACACTTATCAATTCAGATCCACACAATAACTTTGCTCAGAAAGAAGAGGATAGAGACAGAAGAGCATTTATCAAACGATGAATTTCATAATTACCAAAGTATGGTGTGAAGACCAACCCTCTGGCCAAAGGGCTGGTAAGGGCCTCCCAGGACAGATCAGGGGACAAAGGCTTCAGGACAGGAATTAGGACAGGATACTTCATCTCTCTAATTACCGACGGCTACGTCACACCCCTCTCTGACACTCTCTTCCTCCTCGTGGTTCTTCCGCGATTCCTCTAAACCCACCCAAATTAAGTAGATGGTTCTGCATTCGGTTTCTTCATCAGCATTTCAGAGCACCACCCCAGTACACCCCGATGTCAGGCTTCTTTAACGCGCAAAGCTCGCTCAACCCGACTTGACTCTCGAACTCTCGATTCTCAACCCCGAACTTCTTCAAAGAGAATGCCCCTCAAAGACGAATGCCCCTTCTTCTAACTAAACTATCTCAATTATACCTTTCCATAGGCTTGTACCACCCATTAATGTTTCTTTTGCACAAAATACTAACTTCTGATTGGACAGGCGAGGGGGGATGATCATTACACCACACTTATACTTCATTTATTTTCCTTTAACCATTGTTTCCAAACCCCTCCCATCAAACTTTATTCCGCCCTTCCTTTCCCATACATCTTTAAACTTTATTAAATACATTTGTAACTGATTTCTTGAATAAGTTCCTTCATATGAACTCTTCACCCTCATGTTCCCAGGGCACATCTCCGCCGACCTTGGACTCGTGTCAAATCCTTAGTCATCTCCCAAGCTCCCGTATCAGAACGCATGCATCGCGCCATATTGGTCTGCTCGACTCGGACAACTTTAACAGGCCCAAATATGCACTAATAATAAAGTCGAAAAGGAAAAATGTTATTCTCAAAAATAAATGGTTTCACTGTATACCTCCAACCTCTACTCTATCCCATACCATTTGTTATTTTTCTCTCTGCATTTGCGTTAGTTATAAACCCATTTCTAATTTCAGCAAAGCAGGTGAAATGCATGTGAGATTTCAAGCGGCCATTTTATAGCTCTTTGCGCTAGTGCCAGAATTTCCCTCCAAGCGAAAGCATGTCATACTACGTAGATGTAACAGATGCATGCGCAGTAAAGATCCCATGTTAAATGCGTTCCAGTCCTACGTCTGTGTTATTTGCAGTTAGTAAACACATAGGCAAGCTTCATTCTTATCCTGCGTATAGTGTAAAATGGATATTATTAATTACGAGATATATCGTTAGTAATTCGCTAGTAAGTTAAATCGAGAGGATTGCTTCCGAGCAAGTGTCGTGTCCGAGTCCTTGCTCCATCAATCCCCTCTCTGATGGCATATTAAGCCATCACAAAATTCCCATCCATCCCAGATATCAACTTTAGCAGTTCTCAGTTGTCTCTAATTGGCCTCCCAACTTTTCATCAACTGTCTCATTTCCTTCTAAATCTCGCATCTTCTTGTATAATCTGCCTTTCATTTCTTCCAAGCGTATTTCTTCATACTTTCTTTTACGTGTCTGCCCCTTTCCTTTCCTGTTCAAGTGTACTTTTTCTTTCGTACCTTTCCTACAACATCTATATGTAATTGTTATTAACATCACTATTGTTATTACCATCACTAAAGGTATCATTATTTGACCTAGAAAACTTTTCCCAAACCCAACAAACCATTTCCCTATTGATGTTATACTTTTTGTTAGTCTTCCCCACACACTGTCAACCTCCAGTTGGGTCAAATCTTTATGCATTCTCGTAATATTTTCAATATATCCTTTAATTTCTCTGCTCTTGTCCGGAATATAAGTACCGCAATGTTAAACTTTCAACATGCCACAAACTCCACCTTCTTTTGCCAACAATATGCACCACTCGCCCACGTCGCCCGACTGCCTGCACAACCTCAACATCATCTCTTACACCGATGACACCCAGCTGATTCTCTCCCTCACCAAAGACCCCCACACCGCCAAAACAAACCTCCACGAAGGAATGAAGGCCGTCGCCGAATGGATGAGGAACAGCCGACTGAAGCTGAACTCTGACAAGACGGAGGTCCTCATCCTCGGATCCACCCCCTCGGCCTGGGACGACTCCTGGTGGCCGACCGCACTGGGAGCAGCCCCAATACCCACCGACCATGCACGCAACCTAGGAGTCATCCTCGACTCCACCCTCTCCATGAATAAGCAGGTCAACGCCGTCTCTTCCGCCTGCTTCAACACCCTCCGCATGCTCCGCAAGATCTACAAGTGGATCCCCACCGAAACGAGAAGAACGGTCACCCAGGCCCTCGTCAGCAGCAGGCTGGACTACGGAAACACCCTCTACGCTGGAGCCTCTGCCAAACTCCTGAAACGGCTGCAACGCATCCAGAACGCCTCTGCACGCCTGATCCTCGACATCCCTTGCCGCAGCCACATCACCCCTCACCTGAGAAACCTGCACTGGCTCCCCGTCAACAAGAGGATAACCTTCAAGCTCCTCACCCACGCACACAAGGCACTGCACAACACTGGACCTGCGTACCTCAACAGACGACTCAGCCTCTACACCCCCGCCCGCCAGCTTCACTCCGCCGACCTCGCCCTCGCCACAATACCCCGCATCCGAAGAGCGACCTCCGGCGACAGATCCTTCTCCCACCTCGCCGCCAAAACCTGGAACACCCTCCCCATCCGCCTATGGCAGACCCAAGACCTGCTGACCTTCAGAAGACTCCTGAAGACCTGGCTCTTCGAGCAGTAGCAGCACCCCTCCCCCCCCTCAGCGCCTTGAGACCCTCACGGGTATGTAGTGCGCTCTACAAATGCTATGATTGATTGATTGAAGAGCAAGACGGTTCTGTAAAACCATTGATCTAATTGCAACCATTTCTGTGTTAATCATTAAAAATCCTCCTGCAGTATCTGTGGAAAGACGATCAACTATGGTTGATAACTTACAAATTTTCTGTGAGTTTAAAATGACTCCAACTGAGGGTATCAGTGCACTAAAAATATCTCCTACAATTTCAGAAAAACTAGCCCTTCTTCTTCGTGTTAGTCCATTAGAAATTCCATTGGTTCCACTGATTTTATCTACATGGTAAATTTTGGGAAAAACTATTCCAAAATAACAGCTTCCGTACCATCTTGCAGGTAACCTGTAGTAGGCATTATTCCCACAAACATAATATACTCCTGGAAACACAGGATCAGTTCCCCCTTTAGTCCCCATCCTCCTAATATTAGGAAGTTATGTTCACATTCACTGGAACCAATGTAATTATTGTTATAATCTGTCTTTAATCTATGGAGGCAGAATTTTCCCCTTTTCACAAAGTCCAGGGACATCGCAGCATGAGCCTTGCCACTTGCATAGATTCCCTCCTTCCCAACCCATGGAGGTACATGGGTTTTCTGTGTAGTTGCCTTCTTCATTAAATCCTGTCTCCTTTCTTCTACTAAATCTAAAAACTCTTTTTCTTCTTTTCTTAATGTACATGTTAGATTGTCTTCGTGTGCCTGAACTAAATCTATTGAACTCATGGTTATGAAAAATTCACCCATAAATCGTGCATTTTTACTACTAACTACTGGATTCATATTCTTTCTAATAGGAAGTTCAGGAGATATTACATCTAAGTTAGAATAAAAATACTGCAATCTCCCTTTATTGTAAAATAAACTTGACAAAATACTGCATGACACACCATACGTTAAAGGTATATGGTGATACGTCATCCCTTCTGATACTGATGAGGGCAATTTCATACATACATAGCAGTTGTTAATTTGCATAGTGCTAACATACTGAAATAATAATTTAATAAACACATTAGAGGACGTATTATAGTCTGATTCATTATGATAGTTTGCCTCATCTTCCACTCCTATTTCTATTTTAGTTTCTCTTAATCTATCTACTGTAACATTAGTATCTGTACTATTTTTGTCACTTGTTTCCATTATTAAAGGTATCCCTACTGTTAGGAATATCCATCCTAATATCGCTAATAAAATACTACAAAAACAAAATCCAATACACTTTCTTTTAACTCCACATTTTGGTTTTCCGCTAACTTCGTTGTCGGCCATTTTGTCTCTGAGAAAATGTTCTTTTCTCTTATCCTTTCTCTTTACAGTCTTTTGTCTTTTATTCTTAAGGAGGTTTCAATTGGCTTTCGTCAATTTGTGCAATATGGACTTCTTCACTCTCATCAGTCAGATCCAGGGACTCAAATTCTTCAAGAATGACGTACGTCCACTCTGGGGCCTTGTACTTTCTGTTTAAATTTCTCAATCTTGGGCTTCTTCGAGTTATTTTTGCTAATGTTTGTTTAGGTCTTGTTTGACTTGTGATTTCATTCACTTGTTCTGGTTTCTTTTCAGATTTTCTCAGGTGATATTTTAGTTTCTTTACTCCAGTTGGCCAATTGTCTCCTTTTCTGACTCTTTTGATTTGTACTGCTTTTTCACCTTCTTTATCTCTTTGTAAAGTTCGTTTTATTTCATTTATTCTGGGCACAATCTGTTCTATTTCTCTGTTTTCTGTGCTTGTACTTTCTTTTGCTTCTTCCTGCTCAGGTTCTACTGTGTTTTGTTCTACTTCTTCCTGAGCTAGTTCTTCTAATCCTGTCTGATCCTGCTCAGGTCTTACTTCAAATCTTTCTTCTTCTGCCTGAGTTTGTTCTTCTAACTCTATCTGGTCCGGTTCAGGTCTTAATTCAAACCTTTCTTCTTCTGCCTGAAAGTGTTCTTCTCTTTTTCCCTCCTCAGGTTTGTTTATGTCTTTTTCTGTTTTCACCTGAGTGTGTTCTTCTTCCCCTATCTCTTCCTGACTACTTTCCTGTCTTTTCAGCTCTGTTCTTCTTCTGGTTTCAATGGCATCATCAATTACTTCAATCACTGGGATCCATTCTTCCTGACTTAGCTCGGGCTGCTCATCATATGGTTGTCTTCCGGAATCTATCACTCTAGATTCTTCAATTTCACAGTTTACAACTCCTGATGCTTCAGCCTGCTCAGTCAGTGGTGGCTCTTGTTGATCAAATGGGCTCGGTACTCTTCTGGTATGACTAGCGTGAATCCAATTGGGCAAACCTGCACACTTCACTGCTGTGGTAGTGACTAGTATGACTTGCCTTGGTTTGTCCCACCTTGGTGCTAGACACGATTTTCTTGCGTGTTTCTTCACTAGCACCCAATCTCCAGGATTCAAATCATGCGCTTGATCTGGCTGTCTTTCAACTGCGTCTTCTCCAACCTGATGAGAGATAGAACGCATCATTTCAGCCAATCCTTTACAATAGTCCAATACCAGATCATCAGTTATACTCATTATTTTATTTCCAGGAATGAACGCCTGTCTCATGACTCTTCCCATGAGTACCTCATGTGGATTCATTCCTGTTTTCCTGTCTGGAATGCTTCTGAGACCCATTAGCACAAGAGGCAATGCATCTGGCCATTTCAGCTTTGTGGATGCACACACCTTTCCCAATCTTGACTTGATTGTGCCATTCATTTCTTCAACAATTCCAGAAGCCTCTGGACGATAAGCACAGTGTAGTTTTTGTTCAATGTTAAATGCAGCACAGATTAATCGAATTATTTCATTATTAAAATGTGGGCCTCTATCTGATTCCAAAGTGACCGGAAAACCAAACGGTGGCACCAACTCCCTTAGCAACAATTTTGCAACTGTAAGACTGTCATTTCTTCTTGTAGGGTAGGCTTCCACCCATCTTGAGAAAAGGCACACTATGACAAGTACATATTTCAATCCGTTACAGGGGGGTAACTCAATGAAATCTAACTGTAATCTGGTGAAGAGTCCTTCTGCCTTTCCGATTTTTCCCCAGCTTACCACTGTCTTTCTACCTGAGTTCTGCTGTTGACAGGTTAAGCATCTCTGGCAAAGGCTCTCTGCGATTACCCTGAACTTTGGATTGTACCAACTCTGTCTGAATAGTCTGATCATTGAATCTCTCCCTATGTGTGTTGCTCCATGATACACCCTTGCCATTTTTGAAAGTAGACAATCTGGCATGACTGGTCTTCCATTTAGATACACCCATACTTCATCATGTGGTCTTTTGGTACAGGCTGCTTTTATCCAGATTTCCTTTTCCTTTTCCTCAACTTCTTCCTGTAATTGTCTAATCTCATCCCATGGCTCTGGCACTGAGAAGTACATAAGTTGGCATCTGGTTTCTCCTGTTTCAATTTTTCTGTTTATGGCTACTGCATTTTTAGCGCAGTATTTCGCCACTTGTTCAGCACAATTATTTCCAGCAATCACATAGTCATTTCCTGACTGATGTGTAGCACATTTTACAACTGCTATCTCTTTTGGCAATTGTAATGCTTCCAACAAATCCTTTACATTTTTGCTGTTTCTGATTGGAGACCCTGAAGAAGTCAGAAATCCCCTCTGCATCCAAAGCTGGCCGAAGTCATGCACAATCCCGAAACCATATTGACTATCCGTAAATATGGTTACTCTCCAATTTTTCCCTTTTTTACATGCCATTGTCAAGGCAACCAATTCAGCTACTTGTGCAGACTTGACCCCAGGTAAACAGGATGCTTCAATTACCCCCGAAATTTTGCAAACAGCATATGCAGCACTTAGACCTCCCTCTTGTGTCCTAAGGCAGGAGTCGTCTACAAATAGCTCATGATCTGCTTCTTTTAGGGGTGTCTCTCTTATATCTGGGCGGGGCTTTGTGCATAATTCTGTTACGTGTAAGCAATCATGATCACTTTCATCTTTTACTTCCTCATCGCAGGGGTCTGGCAATAGGGTAGCTGGGTTCAAAATCGTACACCTTGTCACAGTCACATTTTCAGCTCCCAAAATTACTCTTTCATACTTTGTCAAACGACTAGGGGTGAGGTGCTGTGTTCTTGTTCTTGTTAAAAGAATCTCAACTGAGTGTGGAGCGAATACTTTTACCGGATGTCCCATCACTATCGACTCACTTTGCTCCAGACTCATACAAGTAGCAGCTACTGCTTTTAAGCAGCCAGGCAATGCTGAAGCCAGCCGGGTCCAATGTGGCTGAAAAATATGCCACTGGACACCAACTCAATCCATGTCTCTGTGTTAAAACTGAAAGTGCACAATTTTCTCTTTCACAACAAAACAAAGCAAAATCTTTTGTATAGTCTGGCATGCCCACGGTAGGAGCCTCACACAGACAATTTCGCAATCTCACAAATGCCTCCAGGCAGTCATCATTCCAATCAATCGGATCTTTTGCTCGTTTCCGAATCATCTGTAGCAAAGGTTTCGCTAACACAGAAAATCCATTTATCCATTGCCTGCAGTATCCAACCACTCCCAGAAACATTCTCATCTCTCTCTGAGTTTGTGGCAATTGCATTTCTTTGATTATTTTTATTCTTTCCGGTGTCACTTTTCTAACTCCTCTTTCTATTTTATGCCCTAGATATCTTACTTCTTGTCGACAGAACTGTAATTTTTCTGTAGACACCTTGTGTCCTCCTTCAGCCAAATGGTTCAGCAACGCAATTGTATCTGTGACACAATCTTCTCGCGTTTTTGATGCCACCAGTAGGTCATAAATGTACTGAACCAGAACAGAATTTCTGGGCATAATCAATGATTCCAGCCACTTTTTCAGAATCTGATTAAAGATTGAAGGACTTTCTGTGTACTTTTGAGGAACATGACACCATGCGTAAATACGATCTTCAAATTTAAACGTAAACAGATACTGGCTGTCTGGGTGCAAAGGAATAGAAAAGAACGCTTGGCATAAATCAATTAATGTGACCCATCCTGCATTCCATGGTATCTGATAAAGGATCACTGCTGGATTTGGCACAATTGGACAACAGGGAATTAAATCTTATTTATTTTTCTCAGGTCTTGTACTATTCTGTACTTCCCGCTAGGCTTTTTCAGTCCCATTATTGGTGAATTACAGGGACTACCCATCACTTCTTTCAGAATGCCTTGTTTAACCATCCGTTCAATTTCTGGGATAATTCCTGCTTTTACTTCTGCACTCATTTTGTACTGTCGGGTATTTGGATACACTGCACCTTCCTTTACTGTCACTTTAACTGGGTCTATATTTTTCATTAGCCCAATATCTTTCCCTGTAAAATCCCACACTTCTGGATTAACTGTGGTTCTCAACTCTTCTGGTAATTCATTTTCAGTTATCAGTGAAAACATCTCATCTACTTCTGTTCCCTGCTTGGCCAGCATCATCTTGTATGCCACATCTTCATCAGGGATTTGGAAAACGACACCATCCGGTGTACAATAGATCGTGCAGTTCATCTTGCACAATAGATCTCTTCCCAACAGATTTACAGGACTGGAATCGCAAACTACAAATCGATCCATTTCTTTGAAGTTTCCAATGTGCACCTCCATTGGCTTTGTGATTGGTGTTCTAATCTGTTGCTTAGATACACCTACAACTTGGATTGTCTCTCCCGAGAGGGGTAGGTTTGGGATGTCTACTGTTCTCACAGTAGACCTGGTAGCACCAGTATCCAATAGGAAAGTAATGTCTTTACCTTCTACTCTCCCATCAACAAATGGACCTGACTGATCTACCAGCAAGGATGCGCCAAGCACGCACTCCTCTTCCTCCCCCCTCAGGCACCGTCATTGTGTAGTATCTGAACGTACCTCATCATTCTGCAAAAAATATTGAGCAATTGTTCTATTATTCTTACCACTTTCTCCTTGAAATCCGGTGTTCGTACTGAAACTCTGATGGTTCACAAAATTTGGCATAGGAGCTGGTGGTACCTGATATTGTGGAGTGACTACCTGTTGCTGCTGATTCATAAGTACTTCATTCTGCATCTGTGGGATTACATTTTGATTCGGCCCATTATTATTCTTATTATTCTTAGTACTCTTACACTCGTTCTTCCAATGTCCAAGCTTTCCGCACGCATGACAAGGGAACTTCTTTTTCGCTTCTTCTCTGTCCATTCGCCCTTTAAATCTATTACCATTCGTTCCTTGATTATTCTGACTCTGTTCTTTTACTGGATTATTATTTTGCTCAATTGTCTTCTCTTCCTGCTGCACTGCCAATTTAACTTGAGCCCACATCATTTTCTCTTTCAGCTTCCTTCGTCTGGCCTCTATGTCATCTCCGCAATATTTCGGGTACTTCAAAATTTCATCCACCGTTTTACTTTGCCAGCACAACATGTGCTGCTGTATCATCTGACTAATTTCCGGTTTCAAGCCATATACAAACCGATACATAAAATGTCCCATATCTTTGTCACCAATGTTCTCAAAACCACCATACTGCTTGAACACCTGCAACAATCGCTCATAATACGCATGTACAGATTCATTCGGTTCCTGTGTTGTTCTATCTATTTTTACCCAATCTGTTTCTTTAGGAGGGATTTTCCCTTTCAAGTATGTAATCACTTGATGATACTTTTTCATCACTTCTTCTGACGGTGCTCCTGTTTTTGCATCTCTAGGATACTCCTCATTAGGCCAATCAATTGTGATTTTACATTCTGTCCATAAATCAGCAGGTACTACTATGTCAAATAGACCATCCAGATCTTTCAGTAACACATTTGAGACCTTTACAAACCTCTCTACCTGTTTGTACCACTCAACTGGCTTTTCTCTCAGTTTTGGAAAATCATTTGTAAATGATAAAATATCTTGTCTACTCCAAGGGACATGAACATATCCTCCTCCAGGAACCTCTCTCATTGGACACACCCTCTCCACTTTTCCTGTTTCTCTCACTAGAAATGCAGCTGTTGCCTCTCTTGCCTGAACTTCTTCTTTCTTCCTTATCCACCTAATCCTCCATTTATCAATGTCTCCCCATTTCCGCAAAATGTTCATTAATTCTTTTATCTGTAACCTTTTTCCTGAAGCATTCACACTTTCTAAGTCTTTATCAGTAAAATCCACTCGATAGGGCTTCTGTAACAATTTTGACTTCCCTATATCTATTCCAATCTCTGAAGCAACTTCAGTTAATCTTTCATGAAATAGTCTTGCTCTCCTGGTTATACTCTTACACAGAAACAACAGTTCTTCATCATTATAAACATTTAATCTTTCTGTGCCCACACATCCTGTCATCATCTCTTCCAATTCCACTTTCAATCTGCTAATATCTAAAATCTTCGGTTTTATGATCTGATTTTCCCTTTCCTGAGCCCACCTTTCTATGTCTTCAGGGGTAACTACTGTTGTACCTGAAGTTCCAGCCGGAACCAAAGGTCTTCTCTCTCTCAAATTCATAGGCGTAACTCTCTTTTGAGTTTCTACATTGGGTTCTACAATAGGGAGATCCATTAGTGAGATAACTGACTCACTTTCACTAACCTGATCATCTGTGATTACTATCTCTTTTCTAGGACTATTCAATGGAACTGTCAAAAATTGTGATTTCTGGGTATCCTTATTATCCCCATACAATGGGATTACTGGACCAATGGTTACAGGTACTGTCAAAGCTTCAGTATTTAAATTCAATTGACCTATTCTTTGAACTAGTTGCTCCCTAGTTTTGTTCAAAGCTTCTCTCTCATTATCTTGCAACATTCTGTTGTATGATGTCTCATGTAAAATCTGTGGAGTTAATGGTATTCCCATTACTGGCGCACCTGGGACAACCTTACTAGCTGCTTCTTGATACGGTGGTGGATTCTTAATTAAAATATCCTCTAATAATTCATCATCTGACTCTCCATATCCTGTCGAATTCATATCTTTTGTTTTCTCTTTACACTTTCCTCCAGAATGTTCCTCAGCCATTAACACTGGATATAACCCTTCTGATACCATTGCTCTCCTCCACTGTTTCATCTGTCCTTCTCTTGACTCATGCAAGTGTCTTGGAAAGAATCCTCTATATCTTCCACCCCTGCATTTCTCTCTTTCATATGAATCAGTTTCCCATTCTTCCAAAGCCTCATATTGAGTTAACCTGGGTCTCGGTTCTAAATCATTCATCTTCAATCTCAAATTCTGAAGAATCCTCCCATTGAACGTTCCATCCTTAGGAAACGCTAACACACCATCATCCCTCGTGTACTAAACCCAGTTTTCCAACCACACGCAGGTATGGTATCCTCTTTCCATCATCATAAAAGATGCTGGTGTCTTCGGTGGCGGAATAGGAATACCCTCTCTAGTCAACACAGGCTTATCCTTGACAAAGAAATTCTTTATTCTCTTAAAAATTGACATCTTTCTTTTCTCTCCATACATTCTTGAAGAACGGTGCAGGAAATTGTATTCCGCAAACCCTTGAAATCTTCTACCTGTACGTCTTGCACTAATAGTCAAATCAAAATCCCGCATACAATCCTTCTCTCCTCCAATCCTAGCGCGGCTTCTATCTAAGTGTCCAATGGAATCAGGCTCACACTCGTACTCTGACCAATGTCAGCGCGGCCTTTTCCTGACATCAGTTCTGCTCCTCACTACTGACCCCTCCTTTACAATGCTGTTCCTGTCACACGCCCGCTGCTTCTACCAATCCCAGCGCGGCTCTCTGTGACGTCGATCCTACTCAGGCGATTTCTCACCCCTCCTTTACCAAGCTTCTCCTGTCACGCGCCCGCTGCTTCTACCAATCCCAGCGCGGCTCTCTGTGACATCAGTACCACTCCGGAAGCTGACCCTCCCTTTGCAAGGTAATACGAAAATTTTATTTCTTCAAAAATTCTTTAAACTTCTTTGTTATTAACAACGTAAAAATATTCGCTACTCTGTCTGTTCCACTAAATCAAAAGGATAGTTTATTTTTCTTCCACTGTGAATAAAACCTTCCGCTTACTCTTCACGTAAGCTCCAGAGAACCTGCTACTTTCCCGGTATCTTCTGTTCAGGAATTTTGAGACCGGAATATCACCAGCGAACTCCTTTTGCTGTCAATCTAGCTTAGAAAAACCTACTACTCCTTCAGGGTTACCCTTACTAGGTGATATAACGCCTAAAGTTTCATCAGCGAACTCTTTGCTTTCAGCCACTCTTACTTTTGTTCAGAAAATAGTCCCTAGTTTAACACTGCCAGCCCTACCTAGCTTCTCAGTGTTATTCCAACAGACGAGTAACCTCACTGCAGTGTGGTTTCTATCGCCACCCGCTATACATTCCCCGGGAATTTTCCAGACAACATTAAACAGGACACTAACTCTTTTGTTAAAACATTAACCAAAAATCAATAATCTATACTTATCACCAAACTAGTTACTAACAACCATAGCTCTGCTATCAGAAAACTGATCCAGCGGTCTACTAACAACAGATACTCTACTACCGTATACTCACTTGGGCCCTTACAACTCTTTTCCGCTGCGCTCTAAGTAAACCACTGGAGTTTATTAGTTTTATATGTTGCTCATACCTCAGGATCTAGTTATTACTTCTTTAACTAAACCTTCTGCTGATCAAACAGTTCTTTCCTCTGGTCAATGGACCAGTTAGGTAAAACTAGTTGATGGCGATAATTGACATAACTTATTATGCATTTCTTAATAAATATAAAATAATGACACACTCAATAAGTTTAAATCTTTATCTAAAATTAGGGGTTTTGAACCATCTCAAAACGTTTCAGTACAAACACCCTCATTCGCGGGAGTGCCAATTCAAAAATATCTCAGATTAACACTTATCAATTCAGATCCACACAATAACTTTGCTCAGAAAGAAGAGGATAGAGACAGAAGAGCATTTATCAAACGATGAATTTCATAATTACCAAAGTATGGTGTGAAGACCAACCCTCTGGCCAAAGGGCTGGTAAGGGCCTCCCAGGACAGATCAGGAGACAAAGGCTTCAGGACAGGATACTTCACCTCTCTAATTACCGACGGCTAAGTCGCACCCCTCTCTGACACTCTCTTCCTCCTCGTGGTTCTTCCGCGATTCCTCTAAACCCACCCAAATTAAGTAGATGGTTCTGCATTCAGTTTCTTCATCAGCATTTCAGGGCACCACCCCGGTACACCCCGATGTCAGGCTTCTTCAATGCGCAAAGCTCGCTCAACCCGACTTGACTCTCGAACTCTCGATTCTCAACCCCCGAACTTCTTCAAAGAGAATGCCCCTCAAAGACGAATGCCCCTTCTTCTAACTAAACTATCTCAATTATACCTTTCCATAGGCTTGTACCACCCATTAATGTTTCTTTTGCACAAAATACTAACTTCTGATTGGACAAGCGAAGGGGGATGATCATCACACCACACTTATACTTCATTTATTTTCCTTTAACCATTGTTTCCAAACCCCTCCCATCAAACTTTATTCCGCCCTTCCTTTCCCATACATCTTTAAACTTTATTAAATACATTTGTAACTGATTTCTTGAATAAGTTCCTTCATATGAACTCTTCACCCTCATGTTCCCAGGGCACATCTCCGCCGACCTTGGACTCGTGTCAAATCCTTAGTCATCTCCCAAGCTCCCGTATCAGGGCACATGCGTTGCGCCATATTGGTCTGCTCAACTCGGACAACTTTAACAGGCCCAAATACGCACTAATAATAAAGTCGAAAAGGAAAAATGTTATTCTCAAAAATAAATGGTTTCACTGTATACCTCCAACCTCTACTCTATCCCATACCATTTGTTATTTTTCTCTCTGCATTTGCGTTAGTCATAAATCCATTTCTAATTTCAGCAAAGCAGGTGCCATGCATGTGAGATTTCAAGCGGTCATTTTATAGCTCTTTGCGCTAGCGCCAGAATTTCCCTCCAAGCGAAAGCACGTCATACTACGTAGATGTAGCAGACGCATGCACAGTAAAGATCCCATGTTAAATGCGTTCCAGTCCTACGTCTGTGTTATTTGCAGTTAGTAAACACATAGGCAAGCTTCATTCTTATCCCGCATATAGTGTAAAATGGATATTATTAATTACGAGACATATTGTTAGTAATTCGCTAGTAAGTTAAATCGAGAGGATTGCTTCCGAGCAAGTCTCGTGTCCGAGTCCATTGCTCCATCACCACTTTTGAGGAACCAGCTGCTTTGCAGGAATTTCTTTGTCAACATGGAGCTGATGTCATGGATACTTCAAAATCTACTTGATTTATTATTTTGCTTCACCCTGTTTGGCTGTTTTCTTGTCTTTGTAACTCCTTGAATGTTATTTCGCTTGTGCTTAGTTTTGTAATGCTCAAGCTTAAAGTCTTTTTGTCTATTCTCTTTCTTATCCCTCTCTTTTAGGGTAATATCTTATTCATAATGCCTTCTTTCCTCCTTATATAGGTGTATTTTTCCATCTATCCGTTTCCCATATGGTCTCCCATATATGTTGACATCCTTATCCATCCATAGTTCCCCTGAGGTTTGGTGGAGTTCGGGTGCTGTCGTCGTCGTCTTCTCGTGTCGCCATCCCCCATTTCGTCCTGTGTTTTGTAGGTATGTTCTTCAGTCGCCATTTGTATGACTTGTACTGTCTTTTTCTTCTCTGTCTTATCTTTCTTCTATTGGTGTTCTCTTCTACGGTTTCTTTTTATCATTCTCTTTTTTATTTTATTTATTTGACTTCTTCCTCCTTTATGCTTTCTTTCATAAAACAAATGCCCCATTTCTTTCACTTTTCTTTCTCATATCTATCTTATTCTAACTTTATTCTTGCTCTTGTAAGCATATCGTTTGTTCATGCTCTTATCATTAAGTTACATTTCTGGTTACTACCTGCAATATTAAAGGACTAAGCAGCCCTATTAAAAGGCAACGGGTGCTAGCTCATCTAGCTAAATTAAAAACTGATATTGCTTTGCTTCAATAATCTCATATTTCTGAAGATGAAGCCTCCAAGCTGAAGAAATGTTGGGTGGGTCATGTGTTTAACTCTCCAGCTTTAGGTAAGAAAAATGGAGTTTTGGTCTTATGTCATAAAAAATGACATGTCTCTCTTGTTCAGCAGGAATCTGATACTGAAGGTCGTTGGGTTATTGTTAAGCTTCTTATAGATAAGATTCCTTTAGTTATTTTCAATGTATATGGCCCTACTTTGGTTGATAAAGTTTTCTGGACTAATGTTTCTGACAAATTGCTTTTATATGATGATGAATATATTATATTTGGTGGTGACTGTAAGCAAATTCATGATCCCATATTAGAAAGACATTCAACAGTTAAGTTTGTTCCCTCTAAAATGCATTCACAATTTACATCCACAATACGTCGCAAATTGTTAGTTAATATTTGGCGACTTTGCCACCCTGATCTTTGAGAGTATAGTTTTTATTCAGCCTCACATCACTCACAATCTCGTATTGATTACCTTTTCCTAAGTAAATCTTTGGCCCAATTTTAATTTCAGATCACGCTCCCGTACATGTAGATATAGACCTTATCCCTTTTTCTCCCCATCCAGGAAGATGGCGCTTTAATAATTCCCTACTTCTAGATCCTAATTTCTGCCAACCATTCAATTCCTTTGCCTCCGAATATTTTACTATTAACTCAATCCCAGAATCTCCTTTTGTTATGATATAGGATTCCTTTAAAGCAGCTGCCAGGGGTTTCTTTATAAATTTTGTATCACAAAAGAAAAAATCCCGATAGGCCCAATCCACTCAATTACTTAATAAAATTAAACAGTTAGAATATACTTACTGTCAATCTAATAGTGAGTCTTCCTTGAAAAATCTTATTGATGCTAAACTTACTTTTAATAGATTATCTACAGACGCTGCCTCCTCTTAGTTATTGAAAAGTAGCTCTCGCTATTATGGGGGTCAAAACAAAATGGGGAAATTGCTGGCTAACTATTTAAAAGTAAGAAAGGAAAAAACTAGAATAGAATCTTTACAGGGCCCTACAGGTACTCCTATTTTTAAAGATAATGATATTTTAAATGAATTTGTTTCATTTTTATAATCGCCTGAAACTCTACCAGAACAGTCTGATCTTTCTACTTATTTTCAATCCATTGCTTCTCCTCCTTCTCAACACATTGATTTTGATCCCTTGGGAATAGATATTTCTTTAGCAGGAATTTCTCATGCAGTCTCGGTGTTACGACGCGGGAAAGCGCCTGGGCCAGATGGCTTTACTATTGAGTTTTATGATCATTTTGCAAAACTCCTCTTACCTAATCTTTTACTTTTATTTAAATCTTTCTCTGATAACTGTTCATCTCAGTGCACGTTCCAGGAAGCCTTGATCTGCTTAATTCCAAAGGAAGATAAAGATCTATCTCTTTGTAAGAATTATCATCCCATTTCCCTAGTTAATACTGACTATAAGATCTTTGCAAAGATTTTGGCACTTCGTATTGATCCCGTTCTACCTGATCTGATTGGCCTTGAACAATCCGGCTTCGTTAAGGGAATACTAGCCTCTGACAATTCTCGAGTCTTTTTCAATGTCCTAAGCAGAGCCTCATCCTTAGATTACCCTATTGCCGCTATCGCTGTGGACGCAGAAAAGGCCTTCGATAGGATTGGCTGGGATTTTATGTTCCATGCATTAAAATGGGCTGGCTTTCCTCCTAAGTTGATTGCTTTAATTTCGTTGCTATACTCAGGCCCCAAAGCTTCAATATTTGTCAATGGTAAAACCTCAGATTACTTCCCATTGCTTAGAGGGGTACGACAAGGGTGCCCCTTATCACCTTTGTTATTTGTCATAGCCTTAGAACCTTTTTTTAACCAAGATTAGGCAAGATAACCATATTTCAGGATTTCAATTTGGTCCACATCAGGTCAAAATGTCAGTGTATGCCGATGACATTCTCTTATACTGTTATAACCCTGCAACCTCTCTTCCCCCTTTTTTTCAACAAGTAACCTCCTTTTCTCAGCTTTTAGGATACCATCTTAATACCGACAAATGTGAAGTCTTACCTTTAAATGTTTTATGCCAAAAACATTTCTTTGTCCACTCCGGTTTTTCATGGTAACCATCTAAAATAAAATATTTGGACTTGTGGTTCGCCCCGCTAATTCCTGATTAAATTTTGATAATATCACAAAAAAATTAAATGACACTATTACACGTTGGCACCCCTTTTTCTCTCTTGGTGGGCCGATTGGACTCGATTAAAATGATGCTCTCTCCTCTTATATTATATATTATCTCCATGATTCCGGTACACATTCTTGGGTATTACTTTAAGAAAATTAATTCTACCTTAACAAAATTTCTATGGAAAGGCAAACCACCTCGTATAGTTTTGTCTTCTTTAAAAAAGGATAGATTTAGTGGAGGTCTTTGGTTTCCTGATTTCAAAACTTATCATTCCGCTTTCTCCTTAAAACAAGCTGCTCGTTGGCTCTCTTTGGAACTCCCTAGATATCCTCCACTGTGGATAAAAATAGAGAAATTTCTTTTTGCCCCTTTTGATTTTCAGGAAGTCCTTGCTTTTACTACTAATACCTCATCTTTGCGTTCTCCCGTTGTTTCTCACTCCCGTACACTCTTGGTTCCTCTCTTACCATCATCATATCCCTCAACTAACTCCTATCAACAACAACCCATTTGGCATAATAAATCTCTACGAAGCCATAATCGCTCTATATATTGGAAAACTTGGCGTTCTAAGGGCTTATGTTGGATATCTCAACTTCTACTTGATTCATCAACCCCTTTCTTTTACTGCTCTCCAAACTAAATTTTCCTTACCAGCGTCCTCTAGATTGCAATATAATCTCCTATGATTCCCTCAATCAATATCTTCTTATTTTACCAAGTACTCCTAACCTTCCTGCAAATTGCAAAAACCTATCTTCAATATTGGACACTTTCCCCTCTGCATCCACTATATACAAATCTTTACAACTGCCCCCAGACAGACTCAAATCTAAGATTGAATTGGCTTGGGAAAAAGATTTATCACAAAGTTGGCCAATCACTACATGAGACAAATTAACGGTCTAAGCTTCACAAAACATCTCGAGCTGCGAATACCATACAAACCCTTTACTTCATTTATCAACAGGTGCTATTTTCTCCAGTGATTCTAGCATCTTTCTCACCAGATTTGTCCTCGACTAGTTGGTCCTGCCCTTGTCCTTCTGCCGACTTTGAGTGCCCCCCTCTCCAGCAATTTTGGCAGTTGGTTGGGTCCCAAATTAGGATAATTTTCAAAGTTAAAGTACCTTTTTCTTTAATAAATATATTCCTAGGTACTCTATCACCCCAATGGCCTCAGTCACCACTGAGTTTTAAACTTTTAGATTTATTGTTAGCTATTGCTTTTCATTTAATAACCTCATTTGGAAGCAAGCAGATAAAGTCACTTTCAGATCCTGGTGGAACGCTGTGTGTTTTCATCACCGACTAGACACTAATTATGTTTCCCCTATATCTCTAGCAATTAAAAGAGATCTTTTATGGCTTCCATTAATAACATATTTATCTTTATCTGCCTCTTCTATTGTTAAAGTTACGAACGTATCAGATGATGCACAGAAGCCACATTAACTTCTCCCTTTGCCTCTCTATTCCTAGATGATTAGAAGATTTTTACACCCCTATGTTTATACCACTGTATTTAATCTTAGTTATTGTTATGCTTACAATGTTAAATTATTTATTTCTTATGTTTTTTACTCTTAATTGTTATAAATTAATTACATATTGCTCCCCTTCCCTTGCCCTCTCCCCTTATTGTTTATATTGTGTATATTTCTTTTTGTATACAGCCTGATAGTTATATCCTCATATATTCTAGCTTTCCTTACAAAAATGTTATGTTAAATAGGATTTGTTCTATTCCTTTTATTGCTGTTCTTTTTCTTGTAATTCTTTAATAAACTTAAAATTAAAAAAAAAAAGAAGCACAGAGCAACATCTAGGAAATTAGGTTTTCTTTCTTCCAAACCCAATTATACTTTCTGAATATGGCAGCTCCAAAAACATTCATGGTGGAGCCACGCTTTGTTATTCCCATCAGCATGTCAGAACTCTGATCATGGGAATCATTTATGGCATATGACGGGCTCTTTGGGAATCATACTCAAAACACAACATTTCAACAAGTTTTATATGGTGACCGCGACACACGTTGCCACCGTGTGATCTCTCAGAAAATAGTCATGGTAATGTAGAGTACATTTGACGTTCCATTACTTCACACCACTAGCAATATGGTACTCAATCATTCCTTACTGGCACTGCCTTTTAATTAATTTGAGATGTGAGGCCTGCTGCTGCAGCTGTACAAGTCATGAGTCCGACACACTGCTTGCTTCTTCTATCAACTGAGCTGCGGCTGTGCGGTATGGTGGGGCAGGGAAAAGTGGGGACACAGTCTACATTGGTCCAAAGCAGGAGAGCTGGGACACCTGATTTGACAATTCAACGCCAACGTGGGACGGGCTAATTTTATTTTGCAAGATTTGAGGGGTCATTGGCAATGCCATAGCGCTGCGCTACTATGATTGATGGACTTTCCACCAGGCTGATACGCTGAGACAGAGACTCAGGCAGTTTCTGGTGGTGTGTGTGCCTCATGATAAGGCAGGCAGCCTCAGCGAGGCATCAAATTTAAAGTAGTTTGTGCACAAGAGAGAACAGCGACGAGCTAGAAATAACATTCTTAAAGTGCAGATAAACTAAAAAACTTCAGGGGTTGGTTGTCATTATGCAGTTCTAAAATGAGTGGCGACCACCGTATGAGTTGGCAGGTTTTACGTAGACCTGACTCTGAGAAATAAGTGCTGGTGCTAAGCACCGGAAACCACCGGCACAAATTAAACACTGCTTTTGCCTAATAAAACAGTACCCTCCACAGAACCTTCCCTGACATGGGTGACTAATGTCTATCATCTGCAGTTGTTAACAAGGTTCAGGTTTAATAATTTTGTACAACTGATTAGTTTCCCCAAGGGCCGGTCTGCCCATGTGAGTGTGATAATTCGTCCGCACAAACTCTTCATCATTTTGTTCTGGTTCGTTACTATTTTACCTGGACAGGAAAACGCTTTTTAATATCCCTTCTTAAAAAACTAACATTTACAAAAGTTGCTCAGGGATGTTCACACCTGTGTGTGCGTCGATAATGTTTTGGGCTGTGTAATTAAGCTACAGGAGGCATGGTCTTAATTTTGTTCGGGGGTTCTGTTGTTTAGGTGTGAACAAATGCCTTTTTTGTACCATTTGAAGTGCTTGAAACCCCTTTTTATGATGTATTTTGTACAGCAATGAATGCTAGTTTGGTGTATTGGGGAGATGGACAATCTGTTATGGGACTACAGAAATATATTGGAAATATGTTTTTTGTAATTTTTGAGACTCCTTTTCTTTTTATGACTTTAGCTGTTTGTAATGAACTTTATATTGATGGCTGTGGGATCCAGATAATTTAATGTGTGTCAACTGATGTTCTAAGGAATACACATGTTTTACATTATGTTTTTATGGATTATGTGTATCTTTTATGGTTATATTTTAACAGAATAAAGAGTTATACTACTACTATAGAAGCTTAAATTTGTGATTTGTTTTTATCTGGAAAGTATTATAAGAGCCATGGAACCTGCCCATTAAAAATTTAGCAGGACATGTTTATAAATGAACGTAGAGAAGCTGCAAGACAATTCAGACTTTTTTAGACTTACTGAGTCACAAAAGGCGAAATTGTGTACCTTGGGCATTGAATAACCATCCACCACCCTCTGATCGACCTCTATGTCTGAATAAATATCTGAGCAACCACACAGCTGAGGCGATGCTGTCAGGTCTCTCTTTCACCGTCAGCGCCCGTACTGGCCTGCACTGCTTAGTCTCAGCTGTAAGGTCGGTGGGTTGGGGTAGAAAATGGTGGCTGGGAGGGGAATGGCTTCACTGTTGGCAGCACCACAACTGCCAACTTCAGCAAGTGCCTGAAACTATGGCCACTAATTTAGGCCTCAGCAAGCAGGTTGGCTAGACGAGTTATAGCAATTGCCACTCACTTTCAAGCCGCCAGCCATTCAGGCACAGGACGCCATGGTGAGCAGGCTGCTTCGGTATGTTCCCTGGACAAGAAGGAGGGGCAAGAGGAAAAAGTATTTAAGACACAAAACTGGAACAGCATGGAATTGTACAAATAGGGGCTCAACAAACGCATTATACATTGTTGGTGTGCTATTAATAACATTGTTGGACGGTGGTGTGCGCTGTACTTCGCACACTGAAATAATGAAGCCATTGTATGCGTGACACTGTAACTATTGGTACTAGTTCGCATGAGGTCTTTTTTACAGATGTCTATCCGTAGCAAAATAAAGTCGCAGCCCTCCTCCACTCCGGCAAAAACTGAAAAGGGGCCCCTGACACAGTGCCTAATTTGTAAAAAGGTAAGTGCCACGGCCTTCCCAGGAGGCCACTGCATCATGTAACACCCATTGTCCATGCCAGAGCTGCCAATGACAGTACCAACACAACTACTAACCACTAGGCCTGGGCGGTAAATTCCGTTCAGCTCGCGGAATTTGCAAAATTTTGGCAATTCCACGTTCCGCGGAGAACGCGGAATTGCCGAAAATTCCGCGATCCGCGGCGTAGCGGAATTTTTTCCTTGTTCGCGCTTTCAAAATGCGTGTTCGCGCGCGCAGTAGCAACTTACCGGGATTCCTGTGTTTGCCGACAAGTTTTCCTATCTGTTCGCGCGATCCCGCGAGAGTGTGCGATCGCGAACACGTCATTCGGACGCGCCATGGGACATCTGCGTTCGCGAACAGGAAACACGCATCGCGAGCGGGCGGGACAAGTGAAACAAGATGGCCGCGCCAATTGGCGACCGCATGGGCAAGTTCGCGAGATATTTCCCCCCGAGCACGAAAACAGTGTCCCCGAACAGGAAAAACGCATCGCGAACGGGCGGAACAAGCAATTCCGCATGCTCGCAGAATTCTGCGTGCTCGCGGAGATTTTTAACCGTTTTGCAGAATTTTGCGTAACGCGACTACGCAAATTCCGCCCACCCTTACTATCCACCACACTCCTACAAGTGTGACAATTCAGTCTATTCCAGCCACCTAAAGGTATAAGAATGGTGTCAGCAACAGGTGATATTCATTTTTAAAGTGTATTGAATGATTAAACAATTGTTGTGCTCATCTCAAAATTAGACAACAGTGCTATCATGTGGCAAACTGTCATCAGAGCAGGTGCTGAGAATTAAGTACTAGTGCTGAACACCGGAAACCACCGGCTCAAATTACGCACTGCCCAGACAGGAATATGCGTGACACTGTAGCCCAGGACAGGCATGCTGAAAGGCTCTGTCCATGCTTGCATAGGCCAACAGACCTCCCTACTGGAAGACACAGCAGCGCCCGGCCTGGCCTTCAGCATTAGAACCCGCCCCCAAATTAAAAATTGGCCCCTACCTGTCCATTCCCTGTATTGCTTGTCCAGTCCTGCTGACCAGTACAAGGCGGATTTGGGTGGGGGATCTCCTCCCAAGAAAATCTGAGGGAAAATGATGCATTCTGCAACACATTTGTCATTATATATGCAATTGAATGACCTTTTAAACCATAGTAAATGACGACCTTACAGTGCACCATCATACAACAATCTTTGTTGGGGCCTTTCAATGATTCCCTCACTACCACCCTCCAACAGTGCCTCTCATCCCTCCAGAGCCGCTCTCTCACATGTATTTTATTTGTTTTATAGCATCTCTCATACCAGTTTTGGGTGTTGTGGCACTTATTATCACACATACATATAGACAATGAATATTATGTAACATTTGCAATACACTGATTTAAGCACATAAGACAAAAGAGACTGCAAGGTGTAGGGTACACATGTCCTCTATACTTGTAGTCATTCTATGAGTACTTGATCTGGAGCAGCGCAAATGCAGGATTCAAAATGTAACTCAGTGGTTAGGGTTGGCTTTACTAATAAGCATTTATTTCTACCTAAACCAACCCTTTTTAGCAACATTAGGATAATGAAAGACTAGGAAAAAACATAGCTTTCTAAACTGTGCAACCCAGTTTGTATGAAGCATGATGGCAGTTCATAGCTCATTGTGCTAGACTGCGATTGAAACGTATGACCTGTACAGTACCAAAGGGATCTCTGTGACAAAAGCAGCAACCCACTGAGCTATGCACATAAAATACAGTGCTATGACCTGCATGGTGCTTTCTTTGCAGCAGGCATATTAACCCTCTGCAGTACCTTAGATGAGTCAAAACTGACACTAGACCGGCCTTCTCTGACGAGTAGCTCACCTGTGTGCAACCCAGCTTATTAAATTAGAAGCTTCTGCTTGGTTGAATTAGTATGCATATACCAAAATTGAGATTATGTATTTGAGTTGATAATGTGTTTATTTTTAGAACTGATAAACTAATATTTGAAACAAAATGGCAGAATTTCCAAACTACATGTAAAGCTGATATTAGATGGATAAATTGTGTGGCATTGAGGAGAAGTTTTACAAATATTATTATTACCTTGGTACCAGATGCATTGCAGCTATGGCTGTTAAGTATTACCCACAAAGAGGCATTCCATATGGACAAAGCCTTCATTACTTTACTGCTGGCATCCATGCCTGATGCACTAAAATAATCACTGGTAGTAACCTTGCATACAGTGGCCGCTAATGTAATCTTCTCTGATGTGGACACTAGATGCCACAAATAATATTAGCAGCTCTCAATGCATTTCCTTGAACATAAGTAGCTCTCAGTACAGAAAGGATTGGAGACCCCTGCACTAGACAAAACTCACTATAACAGGAAGATTATTTACCAGAGTTATCTTGACGGTTTTATTGATGTCTGAAAACTGCTGCGTATACAAGGAACTCTGCAGCGTGTGCTTTAAAAACCACATCAGACGCTGGAAACAAAAGTCAGCGCTGGGTGATTATGCTGGCCTGCTGATTTTGTTACTGGGGGCTGATATTGCAACACTGTGTCCAAACCTGCCCCCAGTAACAAAACCGACCCCCAGTAGCAAAACTGGCCCCCCACCCTCCAAGCCTCCTGGGGAAACACCTGGGGGCTTATTTATGAGAGCCCTGCGTCACTTTTGCACCATGTACAGTGCAGGGCTCTCTTTTCGGTTTATGAAGCCACACAAAGCCAACCTGCATGGCTTTGAGTGGCCTCATTGATCATGAGTAAGGCAATGCAGCGCAAATCGCTGCATCGCCTTACTCTGCCCCCGGGGGGCATTCCATGGTCATTGGGGTGGGTTTTCCCACGCAAAACCCATGGAATTTGACGCTACCCCAGATTTACAAACTGATGCAAATATGGGAAGGTGCCAAATCCATTCGCCTCCCGAGGTGAGGTGTAATGAGGAGAAATATGATTATTTCGCCTTGTTTTTTCCTCTTTCGATGCTGCATTCTGCAGCTCAAATAAAAAGAAGATAAAGCCACTTATGATTGTTTTTGTGCAGAAAGGTGCCCCTTCCTGAACAAAAACAATCCTGCCTGCAATGGAGGCACCCTTGCACCAAAATGGCGCCAACGCAGGGAGAAAGGATAGGAATCTAAGCAATACGGTGCATTCCTGCCCTTTTACTTTGGCGTAGGGCAGCGCAGCAAGGTGCTCTATGCCAAAATCCCATAAATGAGCCCCCTGATGCCCTGTCATGCC
This sequence comes from Calotriton arnoldi, assembly GCA_963921515.1. NCBI lineage: Eukaryota > Metazoa > Chordata > Amphibia > Caudata > Salamandridae > Calotriton > Calotriton arnoldi. Next base: position 559,115 of record CAWUFW010006566.1, on the reverse strand, counting down.
AATCTGGCTTTGACAACCATCATTAGACATCAAAATACCCACATGAAACATGTAAATGACCAAAACCATACGGCAATCACACTACTATCATATGTTGGCAGATAAAAGGCATGAAAAGTTGCATCAAAATACCTCGACATTTAAATTATTTGACCAAAACTCTGCCTTCCCATTTGTCCTGCTAGTCTTCACTAATTGTTTTATAACCTGTGTAAAGTAACTTGTAGATTTGTAGCACGTTGGGACCACTGAACCTAGTCTCTGCAACACAAACATATTCAGGCCAAACTTTAGACGTCAAAGATAAGATTTCTTTAGAATTCTTTCACAAAGAAAAGTCAAGTTGTAGGCATGACACAGCATTTTAAAAGAAGGTTACATTAGTTCCATGAAAAGTATTTGCACAATATATGCCAATATCAATTCACTAGCCTGAAAACTATGCCAACAAATGCAATGCAAACAGCGTGCCTCCCAGATTTGCCATTATCCACTATTCCACCCATGAGTAAGTGCACACAAGTTCTACAAACCTGCTCCTTTCTCCGCATTACTGATTGCCAAAACAAACAACCTCAGACATGTCCATTCTTCTGCGGATAGATTAGAGGGCGAGGCCAACTGGGAAAGGTGGACTGTGCTCATTCTTTGCATCAAGCCTTTGCTATAGACACCTGTGCTTTTACCTCCAGTGAATTACCAAATTATTGTTTATTGTCTACAGAGGTTCCCTTCAGACCTGCTGGCACCAACTACTGCACAGTGGATATTGCTGAGTCATTCACACTCTGCAGTAATGGAAAGGAAATAGAAAAAAGACAACTCTTCGACTGCAGGCATGTTTTGCTTTGCAGATAAAAATGCCTAAGTACACTCACCTTAACCCCTCCGATTCTGGATGCACATGCCCATGCACACATACATGAGCAAAGCAACAAGCTATTTCTTTCATATTAACAGTTCACCTTACCTAGGACCTTGAGGGGCACATGTATAAAACAATCACGCAGCACAGCACAGCATGCTACCTTGTTGTGCTGTGTGATGGGGAAAGGGCAGGAATGGACCATATTTAACATTACACGTTGCACTCCTGTCTTTTCCCTGCACTGTCGAACTGTGTGCACCCTAGCACCAACGCAGGCACTCTTGCACCATGGTGCAAGGGTGCCTGCATTGCAAGCAGGATTGTTTTTGGGAAACCTCCCTTGCCAAAAACAATCCTCTGAGGCATGTTCCTCTTTCTATGTGTGATGCAGAATGCAGCACACGTAGAAAGAGGTAAAAACAAGGAGAAACAGAGATATTTCTTCTCGTTAGGCCTCACCTGGGAAGGCGTAACATTTTGACACTTTCCCAGGTCTGCCAGTAGTGGTAAGTCTGGGAATGCACCAAAATCCATGGGTGGATGCATGTGCACACCCACGCTCCACCAATGGAACGCCTCCCTGGGGAAGAGTAATACCATGCAGTAATTTGTACTGCGTTGCGTTACTCTAAATTTATCAAGCCACTCAGTGCCACACAAAGTGGCCTTTCATGGCTTGATAAATCTTATTTAGTAGTTGCGTCGCCCCGCAACGCAACTGCATGATAAATATGCCCCTATGTCATTATGCATATGGTAAGTTACATAATGCTTCATAGCTCTCTACATGTAAACACTTCTATGTGGCCATTGCCATGCCTGTGGGGATACATGAGAAAAATTCATAAAAAAAGAGATTCCTTCATGGATCTATGCATTATTTGTGTATTTATCCCCTATACGGCACTGATGTGCTATGCAATACTAGTACTCCAGTAATGATGTTCTGAAGCATCCTCGTGACTGTTTGAGTACAGATGAAAACTGAGAAAGTAATGAATATTTTACATGACATTTTGTATCTATTGCACGTCTCATGTATCCATTTCACGATTAAAGGAATAATTTAGCTTCGAATTCATTCAAAGTGAAAACATTTAAAAACAAATGCAAGTTACCTTAGTAGCATATTTGAAATGTGTATTCTTCACGTCGTCAAGTAAATAAAATATACTGCTGTTTTAAAAAAAGAAGTCAATGGCTTTGTGTATTAATCATGTTTACATGTGCTCTCAGAAAATGACGCTCTACCCACAGGGAATTGAAGCTGAGATGAAACCTGTTCTATGAATTAAATACTTTTGCTGCACCAGGCAAATGTCTGGGTGTGTCAGGGGAAAAGGGATTTAGGAAACCTTGAGAAATTCACAACCTCAACAGGGATATTTCAGTTTACTCTCAAATGTTGTAGTCTTCTCACTCTGAGCTGGCCTTTGCTCAGAGAGCGCCCTGGGCGAATCCAAATTCGGCACCCCCTCCTGCTTGCCCTTTTTAGGTCTCGGATCTAGACGCGTGCATGCGCTGTCTCGAACTGAGACATGGTGAATCTACTGTTGTGGGCTTCAGCCCACCGATAGGCTTGCCATTTGCTGTCTCTCACATCACTCCATTATTCTTTCTCCTCATTGGTCCATTGCATGCATGCCTCTTGCCTCTTCCCAACTGTAGCTCTCCCCAAGCGCAGCGACCATGTGCTGCTAAACATATGCAGGGGCCATTTTAGGGCATTGTTTAGGGACTCCTTTTTTATTATTTCTGTAAAGGCACTTTTCACATGCGCTACTGTTTTAACACGCACTGTTCTTTGTTTCCTGCTTGCGGCCGTATGCCGTGCGGGTTCAAGTCCTAGTTTCTATTTTTAATTCTTAACAGGGGTGCTTGTGTTTTCCGCCTCTCCGCGCTCCGACGCGCTTTTTATGCACATCTACAATCTATAAAAGAATAGAGCGATTCTGTTGTTGCGACCGCTAGCTTTAGAGTATTTATTTCTACAGAGGGCATTTCAGTGGTGTAACAAAAGCTCGCACGGCCCTCCAATGCGGGGGCCCGAGCTACGGGGGCCGCCTTCAGCACTGGAAGGCCTCTGGCCTGAGAGCTTTGGACTGGGTCCGGAGCGTGGGGGGCCCCCTGCATGTACTTTGCAGGGGCCCCCCCCTCAAGTTTCATTAGGCCACTGGGGCATTCTTGGGAGTGCATGATTGCCTGTATTCCTCTCACCCTTACTGTTGCTCTTACATCCTGTCTGGGCTCATTGTACTGTAATCTCTGCTGCTCACCATACTCTCAATTCTCTTTAGCTAACCTCCTCTCACTGGCTTCCCTTTCCTGCTCCCACTTTTGTGTTGTTTCATCAGTATGGTCTTCCGGTCTCTTTCTGGTATCGCCCCCTTCTCTTGCATAATTTGGCACACACCATGATCCCCCCACTGCCTCCCCCTCCTCAGCAGCGGTTTCTACTTTCTGTTCTCCACTTCCTTCCTCCTCAATCTCGGTTTCAATCTTGACTGCTACTCCCATAGTTTGTGGCGTCTTTGGGGTATATTCACAAGAACGTGCGATAAACATTGCGATTAAATACGTTTATTAACAGTTCTGTAGAGAATGCTGTGGAAGCATCCATGAAACGTTTTTCTAAGGGCATGGAAAATTCAATGCTCAGTCTGTTGTCCAAAGCCTTGGCCCATTCTGCGGGGGACAGCAGAAAAAGAAAGTTGGTACCCTCTGTGTCTTCTAACGTCCCTAAAAATGCGTCACGCTTGACTGGCGAAGCTTCTTCGCACCAGACTGAGGACTCTGTTCCTCCCAGGCTTCCTTCCAAGGAGGGGTTATCATCTTCTGACGGTAAAAGGAAATCAAAATCCAAACACGTTGAGGTACCTAAAAAGTTGGTGATATCCACCATTATGGACACAGACGATGATATGGGTGACGCAAACGATGATTTGTTTGATGTCTTTGATGCTCAGACCCTCCTTCCCCCCCTCTAAAAAATTCAAAGCTGACCCCTTTGCTTTTACTCCGGTGTTAGACTCTGAAGGCGCCCCCATGTTTGATCCTTCCTCTATCCGTCACCCTAACTCCACGGAGTGGTTTCCGGCTTCGCACGTTGGCGATTATATTTCGGCCAGACTTCGGCTTCCCCTCGACAAGTCAGCCCGCTCTAAGTTAAAATCTGAATGTCCTAAACCTTCTTTACCTTCCACTGTTGCTCCTTCCATTGACCAACCTCTTCTTACATTTTTCTCCAAATTTGGCAAAGACCCCCGCAAAGGGGTGGATAAGGCTTGGTCCGCCTGCCAGGACAAGCTTTTGGATATTGTGGGCCCTTTGGCTCGCATTTTTGACCTGGCAGAAACTGCTCGCTTGGAAGGACAGGATTTGAATGCTGAAGATATTTCTTTGTGGGTCCAACGAACCTTCTGTCTTTTAGGCAACGCCAATGCAGCTATCACTCATGAGTGCCGTAAAGGGCTTCTTATCAAGCTTGATCCGAAGCTGGCTAATCTGGCTCCTCTAGATCCCGGCATCAAAGCAGATGGGCTTTTGTTCGGGGATTCCTTGGTTAAGGACCTCAGTAAATTCGTCACTACCTTCGCCTCTTTGGATAAGGCTCGACAATCCATTAAGAAAGTTTTTTCCCCTTGGGTTTTTGGGCGGGCCGGCAGAGGCAGGAGTCGCTCTTCCGGCCGCTCCTATTCAAATCAAGGCTCCAGAGGTTCCTTCAACACAGGCTACCAGGAATACAAGCCTCAATTCTACCCACAACGAGGTCATGGATACAGAGGTCATGGACAGAAGAATTTCCGACACAACAACAAATCCAACAAGGTAGGTCCTCCCCCAGTGGGAGGTCATTTGAAACTCTTCATCCAAAAATGGCGCACTCTCACCGCAGATCCATGGGTTCTCAACTCTGTCCAAGGTTATCTTATAGAGTTCTACGCGCCACCTTTCCAAACTGTTTTCCCTCCTCCTCTAGTCTTCTCGGCAGACATGTCTCACCTAATTTCTGTGGAGATTCAAACCCTTCTCCTAAAACAGGCCATTCTCATCGCCCCTCTAGATCCGTCAGGGTTTCTCAGTTCCATTTTCCTTGTCAGAAAGAAAAACAAGAAAATGCGCCCTGTCATAAATCTAAAATGGTTCAATCACTTCGTGGTGTATCGCCACTTCAAAATGGAAACTATCATTCATTTGCGAGATACTCTTCGCCCAAACGACTGGATGGTCAGGTTAGACTTGCAAGACGCTTTTCTTTCCATTCCTATTCATGCTTCTCACACCAAATTCCTTCAATTTCAATGGTTAGGCGTCACCTACCGCTTTTGCTCCTTTCCGTTCGGCCTTTCATCAGCACCATGGTGCTTTACAAAAATCATGAAACCAGTGGTGTCCTATCTATGATCTCTCGGAATCAGACTGATCATTTACCTAGACGACATTTTGCTCATGAACTCTGACAAGCAGAATCTCTTGTCAGACTTGAACACCACTCAATCTTTTCTTCTGAATCTGGGTTCCCTTCTCAATATCGAAAAGTCTATGCTCATTCCATCCCAGAGCATCGAATTTATAGGCTTTCTCGTGGACTCTGCCTTGGCGTCTCTTCTGCTTCCACAGTCCAAGGTCTCGACCATAAAGTCAGAAATTGCCCACGTCCTTCAATCCTCCCTGATTTCCCTCAGATCTCTTGCTCGGATCGTCGGCCTCCTCTCTGCTTCCATCCAGACTATCTTTCCAGAGCCTCTTCATTATCGCGCCCTTCAACGTCTAAAGATTTGGCATCTCCGCCAAGGTCTGGCTTATTCCGAAGTCATCGCCTTGGATCAAGAGTCTTGCGTCGAGCTCCAATGGTGGATCGACCATTTAGATGCTTGGAATGGGCGAACTATCTTTGCTTCGGCCCCAGATCTTGTATTAGAATCCGATGCAAGCCTATCGGGTTGGGCCGCCCGTTGTGGTCCAATATCGACTGGCGGTACATGGTCTCGCGAGGAGTCAAAATTGCACATCAATTGTTTAGAGATGCTGGCAGGCTCCTTTGCAATCCAAAGTCTCACGAAAAACAGAGTAAGCTGTTCCATTCTCCTTCGCATGGACAATGTTTCTGCGGTCCGCTACATAAACCATCTAGGTGGCACAAAGTCCAAACCTCTAGCAGAGCTAGCAAAGAGTCTTTGGGAGTATTGCCTATCAAACAAACTATCGCTCAAAGCAGAGTACCTTCCTGGAGATCTCAACTCCATAGCAGATTGGTATTCTCGCTACCTTCGAGACTCCAGCGATTGGAAGCTTCTTCCATCCATTTTCCGATCTCTTTCTCAAAAATGGGGCCCTTATCATATCGATCTTTTTGCTTCTCGCCTTAACGCCCAATTGCCTCGTTTCTTCAGTTGGCGGCCGGACCCTCTGGCATTAGCGACCGATGCGTTTCTCCAGGACTGGTCCCTTCATCTCAATTACACTTTACCTCCTTTCCTCATGATCAACAGGGTACTTTCCCAGGTACGCCGCCAATCGACCTCCCTGGTCATAGTAGTCCCTTTTTGGCAATCACAGATTTGGTTCCCGTCTCTTCTGGAGATGGCAGTGGACTTTCCGGTTCTTCTCCCGGTCTGCAACGATCTGCTTCTGAACCCCTTGGGTCTTCCTCACAGTCTCATCCTTGACAAATCCTTGATTATGTCCGCTTGGAAGGTCTCCAGTCTGTCCCTCCTGACCTCCTCATTTCGCAAGAAGCTTCTCTCTTTATCAGTAAAGCCTGGGCACAAGGCACCTCCAAAGCCTACAAGTCTGCTTGGTCTTTATGGTCAAGCTGGTGTCTCGAAAGACATCCCGATCCCTTTTCAGCCCCTCTAAATTTTGTGGTCAATTTCTTAGCTTCTGAAGCTAGTGCAGGTAAGTCTTATAGAACGGTCAACCTGTATAGATCGGCCATTTCCCTTAATCACTGTCCTATTGATGGCAAGCCTGTTGGAGTTCATCCTCTCATTTGCCGCCTTCTACGAGGAGTGCGATTTTCCAAACCTCCGTTGGCTAAGTATTCTAATTTATGGGATGTTAATTTGGTCCTTAAGTTATTTTCGGATTGGCCTGACAATTCCGCTCTTTCTCTGAAGATGCTCTCTGCTAAACTTACCATGTTACTTTGTCTTGTTTCCATTAAACGTGTTTCAGATGTTAAGGCATTGGATGTTTCCTCTTGCCAATTTTCTCCTACTGGTGTATTGTTTCAAGTTCATAAACGTACTAAGACAAATTTAAACTCTGTTTTTTATCCTTATTTCCCTTCCCATCCTAAACTCTGTGTAGGTCAATGCCTCAAGGTATACGTACAAAGAACCTCTGATCTCAGAACGTCCTCTCATTCCCAACTCCTCATTTCCTTTCGCAAACCCCATCTTCCTGTTTCTTCTGCTACCCTGGCCCGTTGGGTTCGGTGGGTAATGTCCCTTGCGGGCATTGATGTTTCTGTGTTTGGGGCCCATTCCACCAGGGGAGCCATGGCCTCCAAAGCTTTTTGGGCAGGCTCTCGTTTGGAGGACATTCTGAGATCCGCGGATTGGTCTAATGATAATGTTTTCCGTATGTTTTACTGCAAACCAGTCGTTTCTGCTGTTTCTTTGGTTATTGATATGCTTTGAACAAGCATAATATGAGCCTCCGGTCTTGCCATAAAATGTAGATTTTCCTAATAGATTATGACGGAAAGTCTTAATTTTATTAAAGACACGGAGGCGAGTATTATCCCGCCTCAACACTTCTAATCTGTGTTTCTCCCTCCCTACAGCGACTCCAGCGTTGCCTCCTGCATCTTCGTGATGAGACTACTAACCTGCAAGAGTGTTCTTCCCATCTTCATGACGCCTCTTCTTCCTGTTTGGCTTCCTCCACTGGTGTTCCTGCGGTTCATCGACCCTGGTTGGATTTTGGTCAAGAGATTTGTTCCTGGACTTTAGCCTTTTGTATTGTGTTGTCTATTGTTCCACTTTTTACTGACTCTATCTGAGCTGCTCGCCAGCGAAAAGAGGACTGTTCGCAGTCAGTTATGACGTTATACATGTTACTACTGCCTGATTGGTTACCTTGTTCTGATTTATTGCGTTCCCATTGGCCAGTTGTGTTGCTTGGTCCTTTGGGAACTGTAGTTTTAGTACTTATCTTGGCTGCTATTAGAATAAAGGCAAGATAAGAAAGCATAATACTCGCCTCCGTGTCTTTAATAAAACTAAGACTTTCTGTCATAATCTATTAGGAAAATCTACATTGCATGTCACACGTGTCTTCCTGAACTGCCTCTGCTAGACTTGCAGGGCAGAGGAGCAGTCAGTCACACTGAGTTGCCTCATATCAGGTCTCACACCAGCACTCAGTCCTGGACTTCAGGTGCTGAGACTTTGAAGCCCACGCTTATAATGGGGACACTCTAAACAACTAGTCCCAGAATGACAAGCTCTGCTAGTTAAAAAGCACTGCAAGGCAGAAGGTAGAACACGTGACCGAAGTCAGATTGACAGCTGTGCGGCCACGCATCAGGATCATGTCTGGATAAGGAAATAGTTTTCCACGTGCCGTTTTGGGAGTATTTACATTCTTTTATCAATGACTAGCCCTTGACCTCTGGTCCTGTGCACCGCTCCCCCCGCGCTATTGCCTAGCTCGACGAGAAAGGACTTCACCCCCAGACCTCGAAGCCTCCTGTTCGGTCCCCGCTGTTGGGTGACCGCTTGCCGCCACATTCCTTCTGGTCCCCGTCCAGGGCTTTAAGTGGGATGAAAAAACTGTGGGGTCACTGTAATTAAGGGCGTGGCTTAAAAACACAGAAGCTAAAAATCTGTGCCTAGCATAGTGTCCGCCCGACTTGTATTTTGCTGTTTCTGTCATTGAATCCAGATATATGATACAACAAGTAACATCATACCTACAAGTCAGGACTATTGGCTTTGTCAATGGTGTTTAGTTGCATAAGATAAATAAGCAGCAACTATGGCTTGTATATAATATTGAAAAAGCTTCAACTTAAAGCCCTGGTGACACCCCGACAATGTTGCTGCTCCTGAGTTTCAAAAGGAGAAGGGAAATACAGAGAGAAAATGACTCTCTTTAAAGGATTTCCCTTCCCCTACAACGCTCACCTGGCATGACATGACGTCATGCCATAACTTCTCCTCTAGTGAGAAGTGAGCAGTGTGAGCACACGCACATCTGTGCCTGCTGTCACTGCAGTCTGGAAAAAAATGGACCGCCTGTGCCAGGGCATAGAACAGAGCCCAATAGAGACCCGTTTCGAGGCCCCCTTTAAACAAGCATTGGCAATGCCAATCGGTCTCGGCATATTGATGAGTTTATGTGTAGTTTCTCATCTTATTTTTGGCGTGCTTTGGGTAATTTTTAAGTTTTGCTTTAGCCCCGGCACTTCATGTTTTACAAATTAAGCACTGCTCTAAATACTCCTTTCCTTGATTGAATTGTCTGCAAACTATTTGTATTTAAATAAAGTGCCTGGGCTAAAAGCAAAGTAGCAACTACCACGTTTAAATTTGCAGCACTCTGCAGCCATATAACTCCCAAATAAAGGACTACACCCAGTGCTTAATTTGTAAAACTTGAAGTGCCTTGGCTAAAAGCAAAGCAGCAACTGTCACGTTTGACTTTACAGCAATCTGCAGCCACAAAAGTCCCAAATAAAGGCCTATGTGTAAGCCTTTATTTGGGACCTATATGGCTGCAGAGTGCTGGAGAGAAACATGTGGCATTTGCTGTTGGCTTTTTGAAAGGCAAGTTTGTTTATATAATAGCAAATAGTTTGCACACAATGCATTCGAGAGAAGGAGTATTTAGAGTGTAGTTTCTCATGCTTTTTTTTAGGTGTTTTTGGGCATTTTTAAGGTTCTGCTTTTAGCCTCAGCACTTCATGTTTTACAAATTAAGCACTGGATGTAGGCCTTTGTTTGAAACGTATTTAGATGCAGAATGCTGTAAAGTACAAAGTGGCAGTTGCTGCTTTGCTTTTAGCCCCAGCACTTCATTTTTTACAAATTAAGCACTGCTTTAAATACTCCTTTCTTTGAATACATTGTCTGCAAACTATTTGCAATTAAATAAACAAGCTTGCCTGTCAAAAATCAAACAAGCAGCAACTGCTACGTTTAATTTTCCAGCACTCTGCAGCCACATAAGTCCAAAATAAAGCCTACACCCAGTGCTTAATTTGTAAAACATGTAGAGCCAGGGCTAAAAGCAAAGCAGCAACTGTCACGTTTAACTTTCTAGCACTCTGCAGCCATATAAGTCCCAAATAAAGGCCTTCATGTAGGCTTTTTTTTGGGACCTATGTGGCTGCACCGTGCTGGAAAGTAAAACGTAGCATTGGCTGCTTGTTTGATTTCTGATAGGCAAGTTTATTTATTTAATAGCAAATAGTTTGCATACAATTAATTCAAGGGTAGGAGTATTTAGAGTGTAGTTTTTCATCTTATTTTAGAAGTGTTTTGGGGCATTTTTAAAGTTTTGCTTTTAGCCCTAGCACTGCATGTTTTACAAATCAAGCACTGTAAGTAGGTCTTTATTTGGGACCTCTGTGGCTGCAGAGTGCTGCAGAGTAAAACGTGGCAGTTGCTGCTTTGCTTTTGCCCCGGCACTTCATGTTTTACAAATTAAGCACTGCTTTAAACACTCCTTCCCTTGAATGAATTGTCTGCAAACTATTTGTATTTAAATAAACAAACTTGTTTATCAAAAATCGAACAAGCAGCAAATACCACGTTCTACTTTCCAGCACTCTGCAGCCACATAAGTTCCAAATAAAGGCCTACACCAAGTGCTTAATTCGTAAAACATAAAGTACCGGGGCTAAAGCAAAGCAGCAACTGGCATGTTTAACTTTCGCACTCTGCAGCCATATAAGTCCAAATAAAGGCCTATGTGTAGGCGCTGCAGAGTGCTGGAGAGTAAAACATTGCATTTGCTGCTTGTTTGATGTTTGATAGGCAAGGTTGTTTATTTAATAGCAAATAGGTTCCACACAATTCATTCAAGGGAATGAATATTTATAGTTTACTTTGACATCCTATTTTTGACATGTTTTGGGTATTTTTAAAGTTTTGCTTTTAGCCCCAGCACTTCATGTTTTACAAATTAAGCACTAGTGTAAGCCTTTATTTTGGACTTATGTGGCTGCAGTGTGCTACAAAGTTAAACGTGGTAGTTACTGCTTGTTTTATTTTTGGTAGGCAAGTTCGCTTATTTAATTGGAAATAGTTTTCAGACAATTCATTCAAAGGAAGAAGTATTTAGAGCAGTGCTTAATTTGTCAAACATGATGTGCCGGGTTAAAAGCAAAGCAGCAACTGCCATTTGTACTCTGCAGCACTCTACAGCCACATAGGTGCCAAGTAAAGGCCTACTTACACTCTGTAGCCACATAATTTCACAATAAAGGCCTACATCCAGTGCTTAATTTGTAAAACATGAAGTGCTGGGGCTAAAAACAAAACTTAGAAAATGCCAAAAAACATGTCAAAACGCGATGAGAAATAAACTACATTCTTTGTACCACATAAAGCTACATTTAACACTAAAGTGTTTAAAAGGAAGAGACGGCTGCCAGCTGCCAAACAAGAGAGTGAATGAAGGCAGACAGCAAACGGAAGAAAGAACAGACTAAATCGTTTTGAAGATTGTGTCTAAACGTGCATGTAATTCACACAGAGACTGTAATTAAGTAGCTATAAAACTAGCCATGAAACACACCAGAGAAAGCTTTGAAGTGAGACTGCTGAGTATTCCCAAAACAAGCAGGATGTTTATCACAAGTGTAATGCAGCATCTGTTGATTTTGTTCTTAGCAACCTGCTTCTGCAACATATAGCAGATTTTATATAAAGCTAACAATTATGTTAAATAAAAAAGCCGTAGTTAATGCTTTCAAATACAACATAATTAAAACAAATTGTATCTAAAAACTAAATTAAATTAACTTTACACCCAGTGCTTAATTTGTAAAACATAAAATGCTGTGGCTAAAAGCAAAACTGTAAAAATGCACAAAAACACATCAAAAACGGGATGACACTTGTATTGCTACAATAAATGTAAATTCAACTGCAGATAAAACCCAAAAACTTAACCTGCCTATCCAAAATAAAACAAGCAACAAGTTCCACGTTCCAGTACAACCAGCAACTGCCATGTGCTATTCTTCAGCACTCTGCAGTCACATAAGTCCCAAATAAAGGCCTACACACCCAGTGCTTGATTTGTAAAACCTGAAGTGCCGGAGCTACAATCAAAACTCTAAAAATGCCACAAAGCATATCAAAAATGCAAATAGAAACTACTCTCAAAATACCCCTTCCTTTAAATAAATTATGTACAAACTATTTGCAATTAAATAACCAGATTTGCATATCAAAAAGCAAACAAACAGCAACTGCCAGGTTTTACTCTCTAGCACTCTCCAGTCACACAATTCCCAATTAAAGCCCTACACGGCCAGTGCTTAGTTTGTAAAACATAAAGTTCTGGGGCTAAATGCAAAATCTGTAAAAATGCCCAAAAGACTTCAAAATGAGAAACTACACTCTAAATACTAATTTCCTTGAATTAATTGTCTACAAACTATTTGCAAATAAATAAACAAACTTGCCTATCAAAAATGAAACAAGCAGCAACTACCACGTTTAACTTTCCAGGACTCTGCAGCCACATAAGTCCCAAATATAGCCCTACAGCTAGTGCTTAATTAGTAAAATATGAAATGCCGGGGCTAAAAGCAAAGCAGCAACTGCCACATTTAACTTTCCAGCACCCTGCAGCCATATAAGTCCCAAATAAAAACTATATAACTGCAGAGTGCTGGAAAGTAAAACATTTTATGTGTTTTTGGGCATTTTTAAAGTTTAGCTTTTTGCCCACAGAACCTAATGTTTTACAAAATAAGCACTGGATGTAGGCCTTTATTTGGGACTTACATGGTTGCAGAACGCTAGAAAGTTAATCATGGTAGTTGCTGCTTTAATTTTAGTCCCGGCACTTCATGTTTTACAAATTAAGCAGTGCTCTAAATACTCCTTCCCTTGAATAAATTGTCTGAAAACTATTTGTATTCAAATAAACTAACTTGCCTATTAAAAATCAAACAAGCAGCAACTACCACGTTTAACTTTCCAGCACTCTGCAGCCACATAAGTCTCAAATGAAGGCCTGCAGCCAATGCTTAATTTGTAAAACATGAAGTGCCTGGGCTAAAAGCAAAGCAGCTACTACCACTTTTAACTTTGCTGCCCTCTGCAGCCATATAATTCCCAAATAAAAGACTACACCCGGTGCTTAATTTGTAAAACATGAAGTGCTGGGGCTAAAGGCAAAGCAGCAACTGCCAAGTTTAACTTTACAGCAATCTGCAGCCACAAAAGTCCCAAATAAAGGCCTTGGTGTAGGGCTTTAGTTGGGAACTATATAACTGCAGAGTGCTGGAAAGTAAAACATTTTATGTGTTTTTGGGCATTTTCAAAGTTTAGCTTTTTGCCCACTACCTTCATGTTTTACAAAATAAGCACTGGATGTAGGCCTTTATTTGGGACTTATATGGCTGCAGAGCGCTAGAAAGTTAAACATGGTAGTTGCTGCTTTGCTTTTAGCCCTGGCACTTCATGTTTTACAAATTAGGCAGTGCTCTAAATACTCCTTCCCTTGAATAAATTGTCTGCAAACTATTTGCATTTAAATAACCTAACTTGCCTATTAAAAATCAAACAAGCAGCAACTACCACGTTTAACTTTCCAACACTCTGCAGCCACATAAGTCTCAAATGAAGGCCTGCAGCCAATGCTTAATTTGTAAAACATGACGTGCCTGGGCTAAAAGCAAAGCAGCAACTGCCACGTTTCACTTTGCAGCACTCTGCAGCCATATAACTCCCAAATAAAGGACTACACCCACTGCTTAATTTGTAAAACATGAAGTGCCGGGGCTAAAAGCAAAGCAGCAACTGCCACGTTTAACTTTCCAGCACTCTGCAGCCACAAAAGTGCCAAATAAAGGCCTATGTGTAAGCCTTTAGTTGGGACCTATATGGCTGCAGAATGCTGGAGAGAAACATGTGGCATTTACTGTTTGTTTGTTTTTTGAAAGGCAAGTTTGTTTATATAATAGCAAGTAGTTTGCACACAATGCATTCAAGAGAAGGAGTATTTAGAGTGCAGTTTCTCATGCTTTCTTGAGGTGTTTTGGGGCATTTATAAAGTTTTGATTTTAGCCCCAGCGCTTCATGTTTCACAAATTAAGCACTGGATGTAGGCCTTTATATGAAACTTATTTAGCAGCAGAATGCTGCAAAGTACAACGTGGCAGTTGCTGCTTTGCTTTTAGCCCAGGTACTTCAAGTTTTACAAATTAAGCAGTGCTCTAAATACTCCTTCCCTTGAATAAATTGACTGCAAACTATTTGCAATTAAATAAACAAACTTAATTATCAAAAAGGAAACAAACTGCAACTACCACATTTAACTTTCAAGCACTCTGCAGCCACATAAGTCCCAAATCAAGGCCTACACCCAGTGCTTAATTTGTAAAACATCAAGTGCCAGGGCTAAAAGCAAAGAAGCAACTCTCACATCTTACTTTCCAGCACTCTGCAGCCACATAAGTTCAAAATAAAGGCCTACACTAAGGGGCAGATCTACAAGAAAGTGCCGCAGCGTGGCGCTGCAAGCCCTTTGGCTGCGCCACGCTGCGGCACTTTCAGAGCACAGGAATGCGACATATTTACAAGAATATGTCGCATTCCTGTGCTCTCCCTGCGCTGGCGCACAAACAGCTGCCAGCGCCGGCGCAGGCACCCTTGCACCATGGTGCAAGGATGCCTGCGCCATGGGGAGATTGTTTCTGTGCAGGAAGGGGCACCTTCTGCACAAAAACAATCAGTACAGGCTTTTCCTCTTTCAATGCGTGCTGCAGAATGCAGCACGCATTGAAAGAGGAAAAACGAGGAGAAATGAAAACATTTCTCCTCGGTGCGCCTCGCTACGCCACCTCTAGGGTGGCGTAGCTTTCAGACGCATCTCCAGAGTTACGATTTCTCGTAATTCTGGAGATGTGTCTTGTTCCATGGGTGTTGCGTGGGAACACCCACAGCAACACCCATGGAACGCCCTTCACCGCAAAGTGCTGCGTGTGAAGGGACGGTATTTACAAGGAGAGGAAAAGTCACGCATGGTGGCTTTTCCTCTCCTTGTAACTATCGAGGGCCCCTGCGCCACCAGTACGTCACGAAAAGTGACGTACTGGTGGCGCAGGAAACTGTAAATCTGCCCCCAGTGCTTAATTTGTAAAACATGAAGTGCTGGTCTTAAAAGCAAAACTTTAAAAATGCCCAAAAACACACGATGTTAAACTACACTCTAAATACTAATTCCCTGGTGAATTGTGTGCAAACTATTTGGAAATAAATAAACTAACTTGCCTATTAAACATCAAACAAACAGCAACTATAATGTTAACTTTCTAGCGCTCTGCAGCCATATAAGTCCCAAATAAAGCCCTACAACTAGTGCTTAATTTGTAAAATATGAAATACCAGGGCTAAAAGCAAATCAGCAACTGCCACGTTTAACTTTCCAGCACTCTGCCGCCATATAAGTCCCAAGGCCTTTATTTGGAACCTATATGGCTGCAGACTGCTGGAGAGCAAAACATTTTGACGTGTTTTTGGCTATTTTTAAAGTTCTGCTTTTTGTCCAAGAAATTCATGTTTTACAAATTAGGCAGTGGCATTACACATTACGCACATTAAATACAACGCTCACAATACTTGTAAAACAAGTAGTACAAAATACAAAGCAAACCAAATAAAATACAAAAGTACATGCTCTGTAACATTAGGCACATTACATTACGCATTATTTCACAAACATAAAAACAAAGCAAACCAAATTAAATACAATTTATTTAACACAAAACACCACACACGTTTGAAAATATTATGCATTTAAGACTAAGCAATCACACTACTTCCAGAACACTGCAAACGGGAAAACAAAGCAAAGCACATAAACACACCTGCTGGAACATTACACTGGTTACATTAAGCAATTGCATTAGTTTTAAAACACCTCACAGGGAAATAAAGCAAAGCACATATGCACATATCCTGCATTATTACGCACCTTACATTCAGGGATTCGATCTCATTTGTTTCCAAACACCTCAGAGCAGAGAAGCACCTATAGCCAAATTTCAGGAAGGGCTAATTCTTCCAGCAATAGACGGAGTGGAGATGCAGGGCCTCTAACCAAGTGGAAAAACAACAAAGCCCTGTTATCAGGTGCACGGCCTTTTGAAGACCTGTGAAGTACTCCAGTGTGTCTGCAAAAAGACAGATGCCAAGCCAGCCAGCCTCCAGCAGGTCAAAAACTGTCTGTGTGTGTGTGCCTGGGAAGCACACCATCAGGAGGGGCTGAAGCCCTTTGAACGCAATGGGACTCACGCGCCTGCCTCAGACGGAAAACAAAGCCAGACACATGAAATAAAAAGTCCGAAAAAACTAAGGGGCATATTAGCAAGACCGGCGATAAAATTATCGCCGTTTTAGCGGCAGGAAACTGCCGCTAAAACGGCGATAATGGGCTTGCTAATATGCGTTATAGAATTCCAATAGAAGCCCAGGTTAGATCCTGCCGCTAAAACGGCGATAATTTTATCGCCGGTCTTGCTAATATGCCCCGAAGTATACAACAACAACGCCGAACTAATAAAAGTAAAGGGGCCAATAGCCATAGGCGTGCCCAGCTGTCAAAAAGGAGGGACTTGGAACAGTGTTAACCAATAAGAACTACAACATTTTGAAAGGCACACTAAATAACAAATAAAAAGAACGGAGTGAAAAGAGGCGTTTACAAACATAGTAAAGCATATACTGCATGTCTCAACGAGACAGCGCATTGCACAGCCTAGCTGAGACCTAAAAACTGCTGGTGCTCCGCACCAGTGAGATCCGGCCCACTTAAAGCCCTGCCCCCGTCTATTTTCCCCCCTAGTGCTGTAAAAATACTTTTGCTTCCTGTTTTTTCAGTTTTTTTGTTACTTGGTGACATTACTTTATTTCTTGTTCTTTACTGCAATTGTTGTAATACTTTTAACGCCAACTCCCCCCACTCCCGCCGTTTTCCCGCTTCCCACCCTCCCGGACAGAGGTCGCTGTGCGGTTCCATTGAGTAGCCCTTTACCCCTGGTCCTGTGTGCCGCTCCCCCCCATGCTGCTGCCTAGCTCGACTAGGAAGGACTTCACCTCCGGTCCTCAAAGCCTCCTGTTCAGCCCCCCCTGTTGAGTGAGCGCTTGCTGCCACATTCGTTCTGGCCCCAGTCTATTTTACCCAGGATGCATTCTGTTTGCACAAGCCACCTTCAACGAAGGCTTCACACCTGCAGCCATTTAAAATTTTATGCAATTAATAGCTATTGTGTGTGGGCAGCATTGTTGGTGCCAAGATTAGCTTACTATATCATGCTCAGGGCCACTAGAATTATGGGGCTGGGGAACATCAAATTATGCGGCAGGTTTGACTAAATTATGCAGCAAAAAAAGGTATAATGCAGCACATTTTTTAATAGTTTTACTTCTTTATTTTGTCCTTTGTACACATGATAATGCTGTTTTGGCAAAGATTTCACCTTATTAGTACCAGTTTAACAACCAAATACAAACCAACTGAAAGATGACCAATTAACCTTTGTGCAGGGCCTTCCATTGCGCCATCTGTTTATCCGTTTGAGCTACAAACAATTTTTCTTTGTTAAAATCTCTAGATAATACACCAGATGATGAATTATGTGGAAAATGCGGCAAATCCATAACTGTGCGAAAATAGCAGCAGCTGCAGAATCACATAATTCTAGAGTCCCTGATCATGCTGCTCAAATAGGACAATATATGATGATACCAGCAGATGGACTCCAAGTGGGAGACTGATGAATGAAAAGGGTGTCAGAGAGCAACTGCTCTGGTCCCCTTCACCTCGTATATGGGTGTGACTTATAGAGTACACACCTAGGAACAAGGCACAGAGCGTTTTATATATATCATACTGTCACAGGCACTCTGTGACAATCTTCCTGAGTTTTTTGAGGAACAATCAGCATGATTATGATGGACATTACCTATTTGTTGGAGCGATGTCAGGCGGTTGCTCTTCCCTCGTACCGGTCTGACTTGAAGACTATCAAACATGGAGTTCCACAAGGTTCAGCACTTAGCCCAATTCTTCTCAGCATATATATGAGGCCATTAATCATACTTATTAAAACTCATAATATTGGACTAGTCAACTACGATGATGATACAAAACTGATTTTGTCATTTGACAGCAACCAGCCGGCTGCTGTCAATGCTTTTCATAACTATGTGAATGACATCATCAACTGGCTGAACTCCAACTCCCTCAAATTCAATGGAGACAAAACCAAGTTTTTGTGTTGCTCACCAAATAAAGCCCCTGTCATACTCCAGTCACATTTTTGGCCACTGCCAACTAGTGAAGAGCTGATACAATCCGAATCGGTCCACAATTTGGGAGTCATATTTGACAACAAGTGTCCATGGAGCATCATGTCAATAAAGTTGCGGGCACGTGCTTCTCGCTACTCGGGTGTTCGGAAGCTCCTTCCTTTGTTGCCTGATACTGCCAAAACTCTAAGGGGGATATTCACAAGAACGTGCGCTAAACATCTCCAAAAAATGCTAACGCAACTTCACACATCGTAGTCTATCGCGGGAAAATAACCCCGTGCCAACGTGGAATTCACAACACAGCGGTACCATGCGATAGCTTCCCGAAACCGCGGCCAATGTCCACGATACAACCACCGCGACGGCGATAAAAACACAAACCCCAATGCGTAAAAAGACGCGATGGGCCCAAACGCGACAAGAAAACAGTGATAACCGGCAAGAGGCCAGCAATACCCACACGTAATGCGGGAAAAAGCACAAGAACAGCCCACGGAAAATGCCACCAAAAAGGAAATGAACTGCGGAATACCACGGATGCACCCTGACCGACTGCAGAGGACAACATGAACCCCACAATCCCCACGGAGGAACACCCAGGAATCCAGGGCACGTGGAAGGGCAATGAGAAGAGGAAGAGGAAGACGGGGTACAGTCTGCAGGAAAACACGATCATCGTCACGGATGAGATAGAACACCACCACCAACTGTATGTCACCTCCAACGTGTCATTGGCAACAAGGAGGCAAAGATGGCACACCATCTCGGACCATGTGAATGCCGTCGCAGCGCCGAGGAGGACAATGGAAGAGGACAAGAGGCGCTGGATTGATGTGAATGGCAAAACCAAGCAGAAACACGCTGCCAACACGAAAGCAGCAACGCACTTCGGAGGAGGGGGGCCAGCAGAACACCAGGAGCCGAATGACATGGAGAAGATGGTGGCCACAGCCATCAGTCAGGAGACGGTGACAGGAGTTGGGGATCCGGACACTGCCCAACATGACCCGACACCACATTAACAGGGTGCGTACTGACCAGGGCGTGGGGGGAAGGGGGGAAGGGGCACAATGGCACATATGCACAATTAAGCAGAGCACACTGCACACCCACAATGACTCAGGATCATGTCCCTGATCCCATGGGAACACTTCAGCACACACACAAACACCAAGTAGTCCCACATACACCATGTGCCCAAAGGGGTACCCACCCAACACATCAACAATCACACAACCAACACATGCACACGTGCGAAACACAGCAAACATGCATATACGTCAGCCACACTGACAATGCAAGAGACACCACATGACGAGTAGCATGGCTGCAGTCCAATTATCATGACAATGTTCATGGCATGACACTGAGGTGGCTGAGTGCGGCCCACAACCGGAAAGGAGCAGGTCACACTCGGACACAACCACCTGCACAAACAACCCCTGACGTCAACGACACATCTGCGGACAAGCCATGACCAAGAGTCACAACTCGACAAAGAGCACAAGTTACCCAAGTCTGCAACATCTCAGCACTGTGGAAGCACAGAACTGAAAGGCACACCGCATGAAAGGGATAAGTGGCAGCCAAATCAGAGCCGCAGGAGCGCCTCACCCACCGTGCAGCATACGCACATAAGAATAAGTGCACATCGACATTGACAACATCCTGGTACAAACAGCAACACCTCCACAACAGAACACAGGACACAACTGGTGCTGCATATGTGCACAACATGGCCAATCACATCTGGCACAGCAGGAAACTGTGACATGACAATGTACAAGTACAACCTGTAACCTGCAAATTTTTATTATTCACACATGCCGTGCTTGTGGACATTTAGTACTGTCCCATGATTGCCAAGGAGGGCCACAATGTGACGTGCTCATGAGAAGAAATTGGCAATGAGGGTGTTCCTACAGGCTATTCCTGCCGCAGCTGCAGTGGCATGTGGGCCACCTGCCCCATCGTCCTCATCATCGTCCGGTACCTCTGGAACCGGGATCCATGGGGCATTGGTGTGTACACAGATGTTGTGCAACACACAACATGCAACGATCATCTTGCACACGAAGTCTGGGCTGTACAGGAGCCTTCCACCTGTGACGTCCAGGCACCTGAAACGTGACTTCAAGACGCCAAATGTGCGTTCCACGATGCCCCTGGTGCGTATGTGGGCCGTATTGTACTGCCTCTGGGCGGGTGTGTTCGGGTCTCGGAGGGGTGTCATCATCCAAGGGCAGAGTGCATATCCTTGATCACCTGTGACAGTGCAGAGAGATAAGAGTCAATACTTGGTTTGGCATGATGTGTTGGCAGGCCCACTAGTCCAGTGACGCCTGTGCTGGCTGTGTGTGGGGTGTGTGTAAGCCAGCCCTCAGGGAGTAGCTGGTGCTGGCAACAACTTCAACAGTCATCAGGCACTCAGGAATGCAATGTACGAACAGCAAGGGAGCATGACTTGAGTTGCACAGAGTTAGTGGCCCCGGATGCACAGCGGCCGACACGGGCCTACCGCCCCGGGACGCTGACTTGCGGGAGACTGGGGTAGGGTCATGAGGGCAGAGCAGGAACTCGTATGTATCAAAGGTGGTTTTCGCGGAGTGTCTCGGGGGAGAGTGGGAGGTGTACCCCCAGGGCATGGTGCAGAGGGCACATACCAGCTGTGTCCGGCAACATGGCGGATATGAATGCCACAGACTCATGCCAAACACCAAGTCCGTACCTGCCAGTTGCTGATGACAACCCCCAGGCCACAGGCTCAGACACCATCAATGTTCTGCCGGAGGCTGACGGTGACTCACGGCGCACAGGGTAAGTGGCACCAGGTCAGTCCTTGCGAGTGGTTGACCTCCTCCGTAACAGTGATCCGTGTTTCCACCGGACTGGAACGCATCTGTCTCTCACTCCTCTCCCTGTGTCCACTGCCATGAACTCTGACATTGATTAATGAAGACTCAGTTCTAGATGTGGGACATACTGGACTGCAGTGTAGGCCGGCTGCAGCGGTGGGGTATGTCAACGAATGTGGACTCCTGGGGGCCTGTGTCACGGAGGACAGCGATGGTCTGAGGAGGCTGCCAAGCTCGCGGGCATGGGTCTTGGAGCTAGCACCGGCACGTGGTGGGCCCTCTTTGACACACGACGGTGTCGGCAGGTGAGCAGTGCGGCCTTGGAGCGCTGGGGCAGGCAAGCCGGGTCTGGGTATCAGCGGCCTGGGGTGCAGCAGGCGCACAGGCTCGCAGGCCCCCCTGCTCACGGCGTCGGCCTCGTGGCGGGCTGAGAGGCGCCGCCCTGGCAGTGACGTTGGCCATTCCGGGAGTGCACCACGCTCAGCGCAATGGTGTTTTCATCCACACCACTGCGCAGGCCTGGCGTAAGCCGGGCCAACCCACTACGCTCACGCACACAGGGGTGGACGCAGCGAGCGACATTTCCGCGATCTAACCCACAGCCAGGGGTGACATGGTTGCGTCCACTGTTCACTACTCCCCAGACACCAGCAGTTAATGTCTGCATGGACATATCTGTGGTTTGCATACCCAGGTCTGTCCAGCACATTCACGCCACACTTGTCGTTGTGTACATTCCCATTCATGGGTCACTTGCATCCTTCGCACATGCCTGCTTTCCACCTCTCCACACGTTCAGCTGTTGTGTGGCTGTGGTGCCATGATATAGCTGGCTTGTGTACATGGGAAGCCCAGTATCCCAATGGAGTTGTGTTGTCGTGTCTGGTAGGTGGGCATGTTGACTGACATGTTGTTTGTGGTTTGGTCACGTGTGCATTCCCACAGTTGTGCGTTGTGTGATGGTGGGTTTGAGGTGTGTGGTGTGTTGATTTGGTACTTACCAACGAGCAGTCCAGTTCCATAGATGCCATCCTGGAAGCGCTGGTTGATGATGGACTGTCGGAAGATGTAGGAATCGTGCACACTGCCTGGGTAGTTTGCGACGACATTGGTGAACATTCCCCGGTGGTCCACTATTGCCTGCACATTGATGGAATGCGTGTGCTTTCTGTTGCGGTAGATGTGTGCAGTGTCCGCAGGGGGCACAAGTGGGACATGTGTGCAGTCAATGGCCCCCAACACGTGTGTGAAGCTAGCAATGGCGTAGAAGCCTTGCTTGGTCTCCAGCTGTTCCTGCGCAGTGTGGCGAAAGTGAAGGTACTGGGGTATGAAGCTGATGATGGCATCCAGGACAGGTGTGAGGAACTTTGTTAGGGCTGGCTGTGAGACTCCTCCGACTCTGGCCGTTGTTGGTTGGAAGGTACCAGAGGCCAACGTGTGCAGCACAGCCAGCAGCTTTGTCTGTGGAGGGATGTTGGTTGTCCGCTGTGTTGGGACCGTCAGCCTGGGGCCGATGTGGGTCATGATGCGGAGGATGGTTGTCCTTTTGAGCCTGTAGTGGGCAATGACTTCCTCAGGCATTAGGTCTGTGAGACTAGTGCGTTTTCGGTAGGTCCGCTGTCTTACTCTGCGCTGCCCTGGTGGCGGTCCTGGGGGTGGTGGCGGTGGGTGTTGTGGCCCTGTTGGGGCCCCAAGCTGCATGATGAGTAGCTCCATGGCGTCGGTTGTTCTTCGGCTGTGGCTGTGTGCGGGGCTCCGTTGCCTACTGCAGGTAGTCGTCCTGCTTAACACCAGCAAGAGGCAGGTGTTAAATTGCTGCTGCTACAGCGGCTTATCGCGTGGTTTTGGTTTGCATCGCAGATCTGGCAGTTCGTTGTGAAAGTGGTGTAGTGGTGTTTTCGTGTGTTTTTGCACGGGAACACCTACTCTGCATCTCATTAGGGTTAGTTGGTGGTGTCACCCGTGGAGGTAAATTTTGCGGCAGTTATCGTGGGAATACTTGCGTTGTCTGCAGTTTGCACCCGCTTGTGAATGGGGCGTTAAATCTATCTCCACTTTTGATGCGTTAAGGTGGCGATAACTCGGCGATAAGTCCTTGTGAATATGCCCCTAATTGTACGCAGTGCTATTTTAAGTAGGTTAGACCACTGTAATGTCCTCCTGCTAGGAGCACCGGAATTCTTGTTAAAAACGCTATACAGAGTGCAAGCTTCTGCTGGCAAACTGGCATTGGACAGACCCAGGAGATTGTCAGCATCTAATGTGATGAAGGGGAAACGACCTTTGCCACGACTCCGGAACAACGAGTTCCCGAGTCACGCAAGCCAAACAACGACTTGCCCGAACAACGACTCAGCCTTAACCACGCATGTGCGTGGTTAAGGCTGATTCGGTCTAGTGTTTGGGCAGGGCAGAGTTCAGAGTTCAGAGGAGTGTCGCAGAAGAACAGGTAAGAGGGGTTAATTTTCAGGGGGTGGGAGGGTTTGGGGTTAGTTTTTAGGGATTGGGGGTTAGTTTTTAGGGGGTATGGGCGATCGTGTTTGTTTAGAGGGTGTGAAAGGGATTAGTTTGTAGGGAATTGAGTTAGTTTTTAGGGGGTGTTGGTGATCGTATTTATTTTTAAGGTGGGGGGAATTAGTTTTAAGGGGTTGAGTTTGTTTTTAGGGGGTGGGGGTTTGGGATTAGATTTTAGAGGGTATGGGTGATCGTGTTTGTTTATGGGGTGTGGGGGAATTAGTTTTTATGGGGTTGAGTTAGTTTTTAGGGGGTGGGGTGATCGTGTTTATTTTTAGGGTGGGGGAATTAGTTTTAAGAGGGTTGAGTTAGTTTTTAGGGGTAGGGGTTTGGGATTAATTTTTAGGGGGTATGAGTGATCGTGTTTGTTTATAGGGTGTGGGGGGACTTCGTTTTTATGGGGCCGGAGGGTTTGGGGGGATTGGGGTAGTAGTTGAAAAGCATTTTATTTTAACACGCATTCCTTTAACACGAAAAATCGTGGTAAAGGAATGCGTGGTAAAAAAAATCGTGGTTTAGACGAGGTCGTGGTAGCGCCCTCATTGTTAGGGAAGTTGTGGTTGTGGAACTCGTTGTTCCAACATACAACCGTGATGAAGAACCTTCATTAGCTACTGTTGAAACAGAGAAAACCCTTTGAAGCACTGGGTATAGTCTTTAAAGCACTTCAGGTTAAGGGCAGGTTTGACTAAATTATACAGCAAGAATAGGTATAATGTGGCACATTTTTTTGAAAGTATTACTTCTTTATTTTGTCCTTTGTACACATGATGATGTTGTCTTGGCAAAGATTTCACCTTATCAGTACCAGTTTAACAACCAAATACAAACCAACTGAAAGATGACCAATTAACCTTTGTGAAGGGCCTTCTATTGCGCCATTTGTTGATCCATTTGAGCTATAAACATTTTTTTTGTTAAAATCTCCAGATTATACACCAGATGATGGATTATGTGGAAAATGCGGCAAATCTATAACTGTGAAAATTGCAGCTGCTGCAGAATCACATACTTCTAGAGCCCTGATCGTGCTGCTAAAAAAGGACAATATATGATGATACCAGCAGATGGACTCCAAGTGGGAGCCTGATGAATGAAAAGGGTGTCAGAGAGCAACTGCTCTGGTCCCCTTCACCTCTTTGATGGGTGTGACTTATAGAGTATGCACCTAGGTACAAGGCACAGAGCGTTTTATAGAAAAGAGAATACAATAATGAAAAAACAGTACAGTTGAAGTGGATAGAGGCAGCAGTAGGGGGTGATTGCAAGACTGGTACAGAGGAGAGAGGGTGGACTAAACGCTGCCTTGTAAATGAGGCCCCCTTTCACGCTATAATTGGCGTGAAAGTGGTGGGCAATGGGTGTTATGGTGGCGTTCCACCGCAACACCCATTGATTTTGACGCTGCCCCATATTTACAAGGGCGACGTAAATATGGGACAGCACCAAAATTAAGACCAGCGAAAACCTGGTCTTAAACAGGCACATCGAGGAGAAATGCTTTATTTCTTCTCGTATTTGCTGTTTCTATGCATTCTGCGTTGTGCAGCACACATAGAAACAGCAAAAGGCCATTGATTATTTATGTGCAGGAAGGTGACCCTTCCTGAACATAAACAATCATTAGAAAAAAAATTATGTTTTGCAACTTCTATGCGTGCTGCATTAATCAGCACACATAGAAGTTACAAAACACCTTTTAAAGATTGTTTATGTGCAGGAAGGGACACCTTCCTGCACATGAACAATTTTCCCCTTCAAAGCAGACACCCTTAGGGTGCCTGTGTTGGCGCTAGGCTGCTAAATTTAGCGCCAGCGCAGGGGGGAACGCAGAGCTGCACCATATTGTTGTAAATATGGTGCAGCACTTTGTTTCAGAAGTGGCGGATCTGGCATTAAGCCAAGGAGGCTAACGCCACGCCCCGCCACTTCTCTAGTAAATATGCACCTTAGTAACAACACCCTTGGGATACAAAATGCAGTAGACCAATCAGGATGAAACCCATCCAATAATAGAATTGGTTGTGGGCTACAAGGCCACTTTTCTTCCTGCTCAGAGTCAAGTATGTTGTTCTGGACAGACTTAAAAAATCCATAGACGCTAACACATATTTTCATCATAGAAAATGTCTCAAATGTCTAACACTATCGTTTGTGAAGTTTCTTCAGAAACTGTTGGAGTCTGCAGCCCACTCGGACCATCAGTCAAGGATGTTTGTTACAAATTTGATCCTTCCAGAGAAATACCTGATTGATCAAATTCATGCATATGATATGGACGATGATAATAATGTTGATGATAGTGATGACGATTGCATAAGTCCAAAACCCTGAATATTCCCTTTGGTGTAGTCCACCAGAAAAAAAAAGTGTAAAACACTCACTATAACATCGCTTGAGGGCCTCAAATCATTGTTTGATAATACTTCGATCCAGCGTGCCAACCGCACAGAATGATTACCTTTCGAACATGTGTGCAAATATGTAGCTAGTAGGTTCAATTAGCTCTGGACTAAGAAATGGATAATAAAATATGCTTGGAATGCTCTAGTCCTGCTCTAGTTAACAATATCACAGCCACATCCAGAATTTACCCTAAAATGGCTTTGCTTTTCCATACATTTGGTAAGGACTGTAAAACAGGTGTGAATACAAAAAGAGGGAACTGCCAGGATAAATTATTAAACCTGCTGGTCCACTCATTAGGATCCTTGACATTGGTGAGGAGTCAAGGCTGGACAGTTCTGATATTGATCCAGTGGGTTTTCTCAACTGGACCCAGAGAGTTGTGTGTCTATTAAGTAGTGCTAACTCAGCTACTTCACATGAGAGGAGAAAGGATGTTAAAAGATCAGTTCTAAATTAAGAAATAGCTCTGATGTTGAAGCAGGGCCACAAGCAAAGGGAATGCTGTTTGATGACAGATTCATCAAGGACGTGAGCCAATATGTTCCACGTTTGAGTCGTTGGGCAAGGATCTGTAGAGTTTTAGGTCAGTGGATTTTTGAAAGGGCCACTATGCTGGCTGATATATTTTAAGTTTCCATTCTGGGCTCCCCAACCAAGAGTTCCAACCTCAAGCCTTCCCACAAAGAGATAGATGGTCTTATTATTGAGGTTTTCAAGCACAAAGAGGAAACCCGGTGACAGGTAAATCTTTATTCTTGCTTTCTTATCAGAGGAGGCTATGTGGCAAACTTTCTCGCAGCCTGGTAAGGCAGCACAGCAGACCTGTGGATGTTAAATTCAATGCAGGGATATTTAGGAAATTGGTTTATTGGTTGTGTGGCCTGCACAAGTAATAGATCCACAATCGTCCTTACTGGGAACCATACACCCCATTGTAGCGCTTGACTTTCAAAGGGTAGTGGTGCAGACCAAAGCCTACTTGAGGGAGGTGGTGCAGGCTTGTAATCACGAATCACTGCCACGCAGTAATAACAATAAATGATTGTTCAGTCAGTACTTTTTCTTTAGAAAAAGGAGAAGAACATTTATTCCACACACACTATGCAATAATTTACATATATGTATATTGGTAGATGGAACATACCACGGATGACATTGTGTAATCAGTTCGTTTTGGAAAAAAACACATTTAGATACTTTTTGCAGAAGTCATTGTCATTACTGCAAGAATCAATCAAACATTTTAAATCATTGCTGTGTTCATGTTTTTTCTCATACATTTGATAGCAAGCTACCATTTTAAAACAGCCCCAAAGAAGCATCACATTGACATCATAGGGTATTGTAACAATACAGTGGGCCTAGTAAGTTCATAACAACATTTCTATTATATAAAAGCATTTTTGTGCTTTCCAAGCTCTCAGAAATACCCCCATACATGAGACACTTAAAAGCCACTTCACTTCTGGCTATAGAGCATAAGCTTTAACTTTGGGAAAGCTCAATAACATAAAGGAAATCCAGGGAAGGTGATAATTTGGGGTCCCCTCCAATGTACGGGGAAGACTCGGGAGATCCCCGTGCAGGGGACAGGTGGGGTCCCACTGAGTTTGTTGGTGGTGGTTACATCATCCTGGGGCCACCACAAAGGGAGATATGGGTGAAAATGTAGGCAAAACAACAATGCATTATGGGGCGATTTAGGCTGCACTTACAATACCACCGACCCATCACCAAGAGATATGGGAGCTTAAGTCAAAGAGGATCAGCCCAACCAGGCTTATGCCAACCTGTTCTTTAGAAGATGTGGTGCTCAGCATTTCGAGATCACATCCTCCACGTATGGGCATCAGGTTCCTGCATTTTGATAGAGCTCTGTGCCAAAATCTATACTCATTTTCCATCTAACCAAAACGAAAAATGTATTTTCACCTCATAGCCTCTTAATTTGAAGGTGCTGCTTTTCTTCAACTTTCCAGTTGCACGAGTGGACCGAAGGCCCATTCAAAACAAGACAGTTCACCACCGTTGGCAGCTTGAACAATTTTTTTTCTTTCTCCTAACCTGCACGTTCTCTTGAACGGACCCCAACTTTTCAGAACAGCATTAGCTATTTATGTGGTTTATGTTTGGAAACACTGGTCTGTCTTTGTTTATTTTGTATCTCACTGTACTACATTATATATGTTTCCAGATCTTAAGGTCAGATGCCAGTAATCGAAAGGTGAATTGCTCGACTGACCTTGTAAAGTGAATAGGCACCAAAGGTGAGTCAGTCATATTTTTCTGGATTCAGCACTTAATTGATGTTGGTTTAACCCCTTCGGTGCTCACGACCCGTCACGCGTGTGCGCACGACGGCCGGGGGCCGTCTGAATCCCGCCCACTAATAGAAACGCCCGCACAGCGCGAAAATTCGCCACGCAAGGGGTTAACGTGCAAGGCTCTGGTTTTTTAGGCCTCATCTTCAGATAGCTTTAGACCGAATTTAGCTGTGTGTTGGCAAAGACCTATTGTCTCTAATACATTAAAATATATATGTAAATATCTATATACATAGCGGGCAATGGGTTAGCCTCTTGCTTTTGACTGGATGGCTTACTGTCTATCTAATTTACGTGGTTCTTATTTGATGGCTTTATTCTCTTGTCTTTGTTTGTCCTGCCTCTGGAATAGTTCTTATTTGCTATGTTCTGACAGGATGACGTGTGTCCTTCCACTGCTTACAGCCAGGGACTTCTTTCTTCTTTTTCTATTAGCACTCAATGAAAGTGCTTGTGTTTTCTTGCTTTCGCCCCCTCTCTCCCGTGTGCTGCTTCCCATCTCACATTCCTCATTTTGAGTGACTGCATTTTGCATGTGCACAATATGCACATCTGCTTTAAAAGTAATCACATTCACTATACATTCACTTAGGAAATCTGAGTCATTAAATGTTGTTCAGTGGACGTCACCCTGACTTAAAGTCTAAACTCACAAGTTTCTAGATATCTGCAATGAACTGCGACATTTGGAAGGCTGCACAGAGAAAGACAACACCTCCTTCAGCCATTCCAAACCAGATGCTACTTCTTTTCAGCATGTGCTGTCCTGCCAGCCAGAGCATGCACTTTGTTTTCATAAGTGGGGCTTGTAAATAAGCCCCTCTGTGTTCATAGGGCATTTCATTCCACTTTGACCTTTTTAGAAGCAGTTCCCCAGGCAGCAGGTCGCACATAGACACCCGCTTGACAAAAAAGAAGTACCATTAAAGTCATCCAGCCAGGTTTGGGGTGAAACGGGCTGCCAACCACTATACAGAGGTTCTTAAGCAGTGCCAAGAAAGATGCAAAAGTGCAGCCACGATATATATAGCTACCTCACACATGCCTTGTACACGTGCACGTGACACATTCACACACACCTATTCACATATGCTTATTCACATACATGCCATGCATCCACAGAAATTCACGACTCTTGACCAGGGACCTCTTTGCCCGTGTGACTAGATAGCTCTACATAATAAAAATGGTATAAAACCGAAATAACGTGGTATGGCAAGGATTGTAGGGCAATTAAGTGTGGGGCTACACAAACATCGTAAATGAAATAAGATAAGGAGGCCCAGGATCACGGGTTGACTATTTGTAGAACTCAACATTAGACTTGAGGGCATATTCTCAAGGAGCTATCGCCAAGTTAAAGGCACTTTATCGCATTCACAAGCTGGTGTTAACAGCCCATAACACCAGTTTACCCGCGATAGCAGCCGCAAAAAACATCGCCACAGATGACCCCGGCAACTATCGCTAATGAGATGTAGAGGAGGCGTACCCGTGCAAAAAGCCTTGAAAACACCACTCCGCAACATTCTCAACCACCAGCCAGATCTGTGAAAAGACCACGAAACATGCGATAATGCGCTTTAGCAGCAGGAAATTAACACCTGCTCTGACCTGGTGTAAAGTCGGACGGCAGCCTGCACCACAAAAGGGAGCCCAGCCCACAGCCACACCTGAAGACCAACATGCCATGGAACCACTGAACATGCGGGCCGGACACCCAAGAGGGCCCAACACCCACCGCCACCAACCCCACCCCCCCAGACACCCACCGCCCCCCCTCCCCCCGGACCAACACTGAGGCAGCGCAGACAAAGACATCGACCCTCCGAAAATGTACCAACCTCATAGACCCAACACCAGAGAATGTCATTGCCCACTATATGCCCAAAGGGACAACCCTCCTCCGCATCCTGACCACCATTGCCCACAGGCTGACGGTACCAACACATCGGACAACCAACATCCCACCGCAGACAAAGCTGCTGGCCATGCTGCACGTGTTGGCCTCTGGAACCCTCCAACCAACATCCGCCTGAGACGGAGGAGTCACACAGCCAGGCCAATCCAAGTCCCCCACAACGGTCATGGATGACACCATCAGCTTGGTACCCCACTATCTATACTTCACATACACTGCGCAGGAACAGCCGGAGACCAAGCAAGGCGTGTACGCCACAGCTGGCTTCCCGCACGTGTCAGGGGGCAATTGACTGCACACATGTCCTACTAGTGGCCCCTGGCGACACTGCACACAATAAGCGCAACAGAAAGCGCACGTATCCCACCAATGTGCAGGCAATAGTGGACCACCGTGGAATCCCCGCCAACGCCGCCGCCAACCACCCAGGCAGTGTGCATGATACTTGCACCTCCCGACAGTCCATCATCAACCTGTGCCACCAGGATGGCACCCATGGAAATGCACTGCTCGTTGGCCAATACCAAATGCACACACCGCACACCTCAACTCCACAATCATGCAACACACAACACAGGAAATGCACACGCCACAAGCTCACATAGAACATGCACACCCACCAGACACGACA
Source organism: Calotriton arnoldi (assembly GCA_963921515.1). NCBI lineage: Eukaryota > Metazoa > Chordata > Amphibia > Caudata > Salamandridae > Calotriton > Calotriton arnoldi. The sequence goes on along the minus strand of CAWUFW010006566.1, from coordinate 528,086 downwards.
GCACAACTCACTGTGAGAACCTGGGCCAGCCATGTACATGAGCCATCAACGGCATGGCACCTCGGACACACAATAGCAGAATGTCGGAAGAGGTGGGGACCAGGCATGTGCAAAGGAGGCAAGGGACCGATGAATGAGAATGTACACAATGCCAAGTGTGGCATGGATGTGCTGGCCAGACTGCAGTATGCAGACCACACACATATCCATGTCGACACACACCGCTGGTGCTTGGACTGTAGTGGACAGTGGACGCCGACATGTCACCGCAGGCAGCGGGTTAGAGCTTGGACATGTGGCTTTGTCGTCACCCACTCAATTCATAAGGGGAGTGGACTGGGCCGTCATACGCAGAGCCAACAAGGGTGTGTGACTGATATGTGCGTGCCCCTGGGTGTGGTTCTGTACTGGGAATGTGCATCTGCATGTGTCTCTATGGCAGTGTGGGTCTCCTTTGTGAGGTGTAGGGGGTCCGTGAAGGGTAATTGACACCCACGTATGTGATCTAGTTCGCCTTCCATGAGTTCGGACCACACCTGCACCTGTTCGGCCACCTCCATTTGGCGTTCTGACACCTGGCATTGGGGTGCCATGTGTGGGTCAGTGAAGTGTTGTGAGCCAGCCGTGCTTGCGGGTGCTTCATGCTGTGTGGTCTGTTGCAGGGGCTGGGTTCTCCTCTGAGTAGCTTGTCTGCCCTGGTCCTGGTGGTGGGTTGCGTGGGATGTCCATGGGCTGTTGTGGGCATCAGTGTTGAAGGTGTGGTGGTCGTCTCCGGCATCACTGATGGGTTGTCTGGTCTGACCTGCTGGAGGTGTTGTTTGTCCCTCTGCAATGTGAAGGGGAGATGCATGTTGACATTGTGTTGACATTTATGTTGGCGCATTGTTCTTGTAGACATGCAGACTGTGTGACAATGTACATTGTGACTGTTTGGGCAGTGCTGGCAATTTGAGGGGGGACAGTGGACATTTGGACTACATGACTGATGTGAGGTTGTACCCGTACATATGCATCTCACAGTTCCTTGCTCTGTCAAATGTGATTGGCCTGTTTCTGCGCATGGGCGGACCCAGTTGTGCCCCTGTTCTGCAGTGTCGGTGTTGCACTTTGTGCCACATTGTCATGGGATGTGCTGTGATTGCCATGTGTGTGTGCTGCAGTGTGCCACGGGGATGGGGGACATGACCCTGGGTAATTGTGGGTGTGCAGTGTGCTACACATCCTTGTGCATGTGTGCCATTGTGCCCATCTCCCCATGTCCCCCCAGACCCTGTTCGTTACTCACCCTGTTGTTGTTGTGTCAGGTCCTCTCGAGCTGTGTCCGTACTCCCACCTCCTTGCACCGTCTCCACACTGATGACTGGCCTCCATTTCCTCCAGCTCCTCCTGTGGCGCAGGACTCCCTCCTCCTGTCGCCGTTGCTGCCTTCCTGTTGGCAGTGGCTTTGGGCCTGGTTTAGGTTTTCACGTCATGCCAGCGCCTCTTGGCCTCCTCCATTGGGCTCCTCGACACTCCGGCTGCATTCAAGGTAGTCTGATTGTGGTTCAGTTGCTGGTAGTGTTCTGTCACATCCGTGACCCTGGTCTTCTTTTCCTACGGACTGCACCCCGTCTTCCTCTCCCTCTTCTCCTTGGCCTTCCCCGACCAGGTTGGTCCTTGCTGGTGGTCTGTGGGGCTTGTGGGGTTCGCGTTGGCCTCTGCGCTGGGTCAGGGTGCATCCATGTTGCTACGCACTTTGAATTGTTTCTGGTGTGTTGTTTTTGTTGCTTTTATAGTGCATTTTCCCACCAGACGCGTGGGCTTTGAAGGCCTGCCGCTGGTTTTCGCTGCTTTTTGTATCGCGATTGGCCTCATCGCAACTTTTTTGCGTTCGTGTTTCGCATTTTTGCGGCGTGGCGTTGATTTTAACGCGGCCATTTGATGCGTTATCTGGTGACTATCACATGGTACCGCCGTGTTGTGAATACTTGGTTAACACGGCGTAAATTTACTGCGATATACTGCGATGTTGGAGGTTGCGTTAAGTAACTTTTGCGATGGTTATCACACGTTCTTGAGAATATGCCCCTTGATGTTTTGTATTCCCAAAGTCAGGAGAGTAGATTTCCCCCTAGAACTCTCCCTTCTCAGGGAAAACCTGTATTAAAGTTTTTAAAAACGGCAACAAACCCGTTGTTTTTGTCTCTGAGGGCTACTATTGAAGCTGCAGATTTTAACATTTGGAAAGTTCCTCGTCCTACGAAAGTCCAGGACAAAGCATGATTGTGATTGGTACCATACTTCATTGCTCAGCTGAGTTTTCATTTCACAGCTGGTCACGAAGCAGAAAACAGCTCGCACCATTGTAAATAGTTGTGACAAAAAATAATAAATACCTTATTTATGAGGCCCTTATGCAGATCACCGGCCTTTTCACGTGGGGCTTGCCCTATGTGAAATGACACATTGCCGGAGTTGAATCTGTTTCCAGACACACTCCAGCAATGCGTCATTTTTGCGCCCTCAGATACGTCATGATTCCTGACGTATCTATCAATCCTCACTACATGGAGTGCAGTACAGTATTTACGGCACATCCATGGTGTCGCAAGGAGGGCGCACTGAAAAGTGTTGCATCACTGTTTTATCGCAGCGATCCAACACTTTTCATAAATGAGGCCCCCTATGTTAATCGAATTCAGGAACTGCTAGGCAGACTAATACAAACGTCAAACATACAGGGGCATATTTACAAGAAACATGTCAGAGCATGGAGCCATTGTAATGCCTGCTCTTGCATGGCGTTAGTTTTTGATGCTGCCTCAGATTTACAGCTCCTTGTAAATCTGGAGCAGCATCAAAAGCAATGGGTGTTGCTGTTGAACGCCCACAGCAACACCCATTGCATGCCCCTTTCAAGCTAAATGATGCGTGTAAAAGGGCCTTATTTACAAGGTGGCGTTAAGCCACAAAAAGTGGCTAAAATCCGCTTTGCCAATATGGAGAATGGCATATTGACAACAGAACATCACTAAAAGAGACATTCTGGTGGCAATATCCCCTTGTAAATATGCCCCACAACTCATTGAGTCATCTCTCCAGCTCCTCCCACCAAACCCCAGAGGCCGTATGGAAGCTTTAATAGTGTCACGTTGTCAGCTGCAATTCTTCATTGTTCTGGGAGTGTTTACTTTTTTCAGCTGCTGAACAAACCTTGCAGCCCACATCCGTACAATATCCTTCTGGGAAGAGAATGTACTGCTGCACTCCTCATAATGCATATTAATATAAAGTGCAGTGACAACACCTTACACCGCTCTTGGCACAAAACATGAGACGACTGGATGAGCTCCTAAATGGAAAAGCTTGAAAGGCAGCTTACTTTACAACATGACAAGCTGCAATAAAACTGTCACTAATGAAAACAAAGTACATGCTCTGGCTGGTAGGCCAGCACACTGAAAAGAAGAATTAGCATCTGGTTTGAAATGGGTGAGGGAGGTGTTTTCTTTCTCTGTGCAGCCTTCCAAATGACGCAGCTCATTGCAGAAATCTAGTAACTTGTAAGTCATTAATTTGTCATGATGACGTCCACAGACCAAAATGTATATTTAGTGAATATAATTTCCTACGTGAAAGTGATTACTTTTAAGGCAGATGTGCAGATTGTGCACAAGCAAAATGCAGTCACTCAAAGTGAGGTGAGCCAATGGCTGAAGTGGGCCGAACCAATGTCCCATGCTGTATGCTGAAGTGGGATGAAAATTGACCAGACCAATCGATAAAGAGGGCTAACTGAATGCTGAGGTGGGAGGAAGCAAACTGTCAAACTCTGAATTGCAGCTGAAAGCCTCTCCTCCCTCTATCTCAGTAGGTAGTTATAGTTAGGACCTAGTTTCCATAGGAAAAGCGTTTTTGACTTGCCTATATCTTTGGCGCCGGCTGAGGAATCTTCATGAAATTTTCCCCAAAAAGTGTGAAGTGGGCCTTACTGCATACAAAAAGTTTTGGGGTGATCTGTGAAGATAAGAAAAAGGTGTGGGGGGGGGGGGGGCTGGTTCAGAAAAAGCATCTTTCCCATGTTAATTCCCTTAGAGATTTTACTCAAAATCTGTTTATTAAATTTTTCAAAAACATTACAACACTTTTGCAGTTGGAAAAGCAATCAATAGGCATTGGCATAGCATTAGGAACTCACTGAAGAAAACGTAGAACAGAGGACAGGGAATGCTGCTTTCATATCGGTGTATGCCTGGTTGAAGAATAACAAACAAACAAACTGGGGCAAGAAAAGGGGGAGAGGGGGCCGTAGGGGAAGGTCAGGGGGTCTCTAGCTTATCTCAGTGGCTGCGGAAAAGCAAAGAGAGGGGGGCGCCAATCGTTGTATAATGTTCTGCTACTAGGCCCCACAGGGGAGGCACGAGGGATCTCCTCCTTAACCTGGTGAGTCAAACATGTGAAGAGCGCGCAGTCTGGGGGAGTTGGAAGCACAAGTATTCAAAGCGGGCCATGCAATCAATAAGAGGCATCCAGAGGTGCAGAAACCTTTGATCTGTGTGAAACAGTTTATGTGTGATCTGCTCCATAGTACTACTGTACTAAGATGGCCTTCTTCTAGCCCATAGAGATTTTAGACAAGACTACAGCCTGAACCGATGGACGGAATTACACCAAATGTGGCAGAAAGGTAGCCTTTGGTCCAGAAAGAACGCTTTTTGTGATTTGGTGCAAATCCATTCAGAAGTTTTGGAGATATTAAAGAAAATCCAAATTTGTATCTGTAGGGTCGCAAAGCCTTCATGAATAATGACGATCACATATAGAGATAGGATTGGCTGCCAACACTTCGACCAGTCCCACAAAAAATGAAAAAAGAAAGAAAAGGGGGCAGGATAGGAATACCCAGATTCCCTAGCTCTGGTGCTGGGGTCCCCTAGGGACCCCGCCAGGGTGAAAAAGTTTTTTTTTAAATTTCTGCACTGAAAATCACTACGGATTTGCAAATTCATGGCAAAAATCTAAAAAAAAACAAGCACTTTTTTCACTTTATACCCCAGGTGGGCCAGGCCCTGGGGGCATGAGGGTATTTTGAAAAAGAAGGAGGGGGCACACAGGGCCCCCCTCCTAGGGCTCTTTTTAGCCTTGAGGACCACCACCTCCTCTGGGCTTTATTTTAATATTGGAGGGGGGCCACGCTGAACCCCCTCCATTAGGTTCGTTGAAGCCCCAGGGACCACCACCTCCCCGGGGCTTTATTTTTTTTAACAAAGGAGGGGGTCATGCAGGCACCCTGCCTGGGAATTTAATATGCCCCGACCACCGCCACCTCCCCGGGGCTAAATTAATAAACTTTTCGGGTTGTTGCGGATCCCTCTAGCCCTAAAGACCGCCACCTCTACTGGGCCAAATACATCTTTAAAAACTGGGAGAGGGGTCGCTTGGCCCCCTGCCCCACCATTAATGGCCCCGGGGACCTCTCATGGGCCAGCACAAGCATACTAAAGAAGTCTGGCACCTGGCCCCCCTTCTGGAGTGATTGCTCACTGTTGGCGGCTAAACTATGGAATGACCTTCCGTTTCCCCTCAGATGCCTACCAGACATATAACTATTCCATAAGCAACTGAAAACCTACCTGTTCAAAGACTAACTGGTCACAGACCTCGACACCTGCCTAGCGCTGGGACACTCATAGAGTAGTCGCATGTTCCATAAATCCCTTCATTCATTCAGTGATTAATGGCCCTGGGGGTCAGCAGCCCCCAGGGACGGCTTCTGCTATCTCTCGAGGTGGCCACCCTTGGGAGATATCTGTTTGCTTCTGCTTTGTGGGAGGTATGACAGCTCCTGCCAAGCTAGAGCAAACACTAACTCCGCTCCTAGCAAGCAGGAGCTGTCAAAATGCTCCCGCTTGTTGGGAGCGGAGTTTTCATCTGTTTCCCTGCCTGCTGTCATGCAGGCAGGAAAACTGATAAAAGATTGCTGCTGCATGCAGGGAGCTGCATAATTTTCAGCTCGCTGCATGCAGGAGCAATGCTGGCTACCGCTGGAGGTGGGGAGCTGGCTGGGACCACAGGGGCATTAAGGCTCCCCCTGTGTTCCCAATCAAAGCACACTGGGTGTCCTGGATGGGGCGCTCAGGTAGCTGTGTGCGGGCCCCGGGGGTTGGGGTCCCCGAGAAGGAAATGGGCCTGGGGAGGTGGGCTGTGCAGCCCCCTTCCACATTGAATTTTGCCAGGCCCCAGCGGATGGAGTTCTGGGGCCAAAATCGGCCTGGGGAAGGGGGTCACGTGGCCCCCTCCCCCAATAACTTTCAGCTGGGCCGTTCTGACCCTGATGTTCATTTCAAGAAATGAAACCTCAACAGGAAGCCCTTACATATATAAACATAGCAGGTGCCCCAATTGAAGCTCCACTTCTGTAAAGGACAAATGATCCTGACCTTCTGGGTTTGCAAAGACAAAGCAACTGTGTTTTCTCTGCAATTCCACATTAAAAGATGATCTGAAATGCTTAGTGGAGGCGAATGCATTGTTGATCTATTGCAGCGCCAACTGTATTGATTGTGAAGAGTGGATTCTTTCTTGTCCTTTCCTAGTGAGAGCAGAGTCCATGGTTCTCCCTTTAAATGACTACAAGTATACATGTGTGCAAAATCACCTTTAGTGCCGCCCGTTTGGCACCGCCCAGTTCACGTTAATAGTATGCAATGGACTTCCCCCCTTTTGCCAGGATGATGGGCAGCTTACCAAAAGGCCCCCTAGCATGTTTACCACCAATTTTGGAGACACAGTCTTGATGCCGAGGAATATCTCCACCAAACAAAGAAGCACTTGCTTCATATAGTTAAGAGGAAGGGCCCATGTGTGGTGGAGATTTACCTCTTGTAGTCTTGTTGTCTTCTCTATAGAAGGATTCATGTTATCACAGATTTCTGGATGGAGGCATATGAGAAACAATCACATTGCCAAAATGCACACAGGGTCACTGGAGACATTTCCTTGTAGTCCACATTGCACAGCTGTAGTGTAGAATATGCAGTAGGTGTTTACCCAAAGAGGTAACACTTACTAATTAACCAGTAGAAAGTACTCCAGTTGGATAGATCTTTTGTGCAAAGCTGTGGATTCTTGTTGGCTAAGGAGGCAGGCGAGGTTCCATTCCGACTCAGTCACTCACACAGCTACTGATACACCCATACAGAAGCTCAGATACCCACTCACACACCTATTCTGCCACTCTCACATCTACTCACAGGCCCAGTCACTTACACACTCACTCACTGACCCATATAGCTGCTCACACACCCACTCACACATCCACACACCCACTCACCAACCCATACAGCCACTCCCACACCCACTCACAAACCCATACAGCCACTCACACACCCACTCACCGACCTATACAGTCACTCACACACCCACTCTCAAAGATTACAGGTTAAAGTTAGCAAATAAAATTAAAACAACCTTAGAAATTCAGTAAAATATCAAAGGGTTACAGGGTTTGTTAAGTTAGGAAATAACATTTAAAAATTCGTAGAAATTTACGGAAAAAACGAAATGTTACAGGGACGTTATGGATAGGAAATAGAATTTAAAATATCTTAGATATTCTTTGAAGAAAAAAATATATTACAGAGACGTTATAGATAGAAAATAGAATAAAAAAAACTTAGAAATTCACTATAAAAACCAAAGGTTACAAGGACGTTACAATTAGGCTCAGATTTCACTCTTTCAAAACCAGTGAAATTCAGCAGTTATAGTTACCTGAGCTATCTATAACGTACACCCCACAATGAACTTATTATGACCTCACACATATTACATCACTCATGACATGGTCAGTGACATCACTGATGACTTCTCAAATGACATCACTGATGTCATCTACAGGACTACTCACACACCCACTCATACCCCCACACAACCTCTCATACACCCACTCACACACCCACAGACCCACTCAAATACCCATTCACAGACCCATACAACTACTCACACAACCACTCAGCAACCCAAATAGCTACTCACATAGCCACTCACTCACTAATACAGCCACTTACTTACCTATATAGGCACTCACACAGCCACTCTACACCCATACACCCACTCACACATATAAACACTCACCCAAGCCACACAGCCACTCACACAGCCACTCAGTTACTGATTCAGCCACTTACACACCCACTCATCCACCTGCAGGGCCACCTACACAACCACTCACCCACCTAAACAGCCACTTACACACCCAATCATGCATCAATAGAGCCACTCACTAAACCATTCAGCTACTCACACACCCACTCACTCACCAATACAGCCACTTACACAGACACTAACTCACCCATACACCTACTCATACACCCACTTAGTCACACCCATACAGCCACTCAGATAGCCACTCACACACGGATACAGACTGTCACACAGCCACTCAGATGATATATGAACGGGGGCGTAAGTTATAGTTAGCTCAGGTAACTATAACTGCTGAATTTTGTACAAGGGAAATCTGAGCCTAACTGTAATTTCCCTGTAACCTTTGTTTTTTTCAGTGAAAATATATACGTGTGTGTGTGTGTATGGCTGCTGAATGAAAAGCCTCTCCACTCTCTATCTCTCTCCGTCAAGAGAGAGAAGAGGCTTTTGGTCTGTTCAGCTGTCCCCCCACACACACGCACATATTATATATATATATATATGTATATATATATATATATTCACTGAAAAAACCATAGATTTCAGGCACGTTATAGTTAGAAATTAGCATTTAAAAAACCTTAGAAATTCACTGAAAAAACCATAAGGTTTTAGGGACAGTTATAGTTAGTTGGACATTGCACTCGTACAAAACCCGTGAAATTCCCCCGTTATAGTTAGTTCAGGTAACTATAACTCGCGCCCCGCAATGCACTGCTGATGACGTCACATATTACATCACTCATGACATGGTCAGTGACATCACTGATGACATCACTGATGACATCTCAAATGACATCACTGATGACATCACTGATGACATCATCCAGTGACTGTGTGTTTCTGTAAAGTTTAAATATGTTTAATATATATAGGGAAAGGCGTATTGAAGAATGAGTGGGTGTAGAAGCGCCTGAATGGATGATTTAGTAGGTGCGTGACTGAGTCTATAAGTGAGTGATTAAACGTATCTTACTGGATGCATGGGTGAGTGACTAAACTGTGTGAATGTCTGTATCCGTCTGTCTATTGTTGTGTAAGCAACTGCATGGGTTTCTGACTAGCTAAATGAGTGTCTATATGGGTTATGGATTGGTTCTCTGAGTATCTGTATGGGTGCCTCAGTGTTTGTGTGGGTGGGGTGTGTGTGACTCTGTGCATAGATGTGTGAGTGGGTGATTCACTGGGTGCATGGTTTCAAGAGTGCGTCTGTGATGGACTGTATGGGTGGGTGAGTGTGTGTATGGGTGTGTTAGTGATTGAATGTATATCTCAGTGGTACATGTGTGAGTAACTACATATGTGAAAGGCAGTATATATGTGTGTTGGAGTATATAAATGGCTATAAGTGAGAGTGTGTGATTGTGAGAGTGGCTATATGGATGAGTGTGTGCTTGCATCAGTGATTGCATAGGAGCGTAAGAATGTGCTAGTATTTTTATGAGTAAGTGAGCTGATGTGTATAACTGTATAGGTGAGTAAATTGGAGTGTGATTAATTATTTGCATGACTGACTAGGTGTGTGAGTACCTCTATGGATGAGTTGCGTTGTGTGAGTGTTTATATATGTGTATGAGTGCATATGATAGTCCTGTACTGAGTGACTGTAAGTATGAGTGACTGTACGGGTGAGTGAGTAGATGTGTGTGTGTAGACCTAAGAATCAAGTGAGTGGGTATGTACTTATTGGTATTGGAGTGTGTATGGTTTTGAGAATGGCAGTCTGTAATTTAGAGTGGGTGTATCAAAACTTATATTAGGGTGTGAGAAGATGCATTAAATTCTCACATGGATGATATCATCAGTGATGTCATCAGTGATGTCATTTGAGATGTCATCAGTGATGTCATCAGTGATGTCACTGACCATGTCATGAGTGATGTAATATGTGACGTCATCAGCAGTGCATTGCGGGGCGCGAGTTATAGTTACCTGAACTAACTATAACGGGGAATTTCACGGGTTTTGTACGAGTGCAATGTCCAACTAACTATAACTGTCCCTAAAACCTTATGGTTTTTTCAGTGAATTTCTAAGGTTTTTTAAATGCTAATTTCTAACTATAACGTGCCTGAAATCTATGGTTTTTTCAGTGAATTTCAAAGGTTTTTAAATGCTAATTTCTAACTATAACGTGTCTGAAACCTATGGTTTTTTCAGTGAATTTCAAAGGTTTTTTAAATGCTAATTCCTAACTATAACATGTCTGAAACCTACGGTTTTTTCAGTGAATTTCAAAGGTTTTGTAAATGACAATTTTTAAATGTATTAATTGTTATATTTATTTTTTTCATACTGATTTACTACATTTTTAGAAACAATTTTTTTTTACATATTTTATTTTTTAAATTACATTGTAATTACATTATACATTACAAAAAATACTTTCTCAGAATGAATTACTTTAGTTTAAATACTTTGCACATAGGCAATAGACTTTTAAGTACAGTAGTTACAGTTGTTGCAATGGGCAACACATTTTCAAACACAATGCAACATTCAGCTCAATGTGAATTTCTAGTTAAATGCAATTAGTTACTTTATGGATTACTTTTCTAACCACAGGACTGGATCCTAGATTCAGTCCTGGGACATCTCCTGTAAACAGTTGAGTAAAAGCGTTTTGGTTACAGTAGTGATTTTTAAGGAATATTATTGTATTTTAAAAGTTGACACTTAGAAACTTTTTCTCATAGAATCACCAATGTTATCCTATGGAAGGAAATTCACTTAGCAGGTAAAAACTGTTATCGTTACTTTTTCTTACTCAGTGTTGGATCCTGGATCCAGCACTGGTGCATCTCCTGTAAACAGTTGAAAGAATGCGTTTAAGTCATACAGGCGATTTTTAAGGAATATTTGTAGTTTGTGAAAATCGACACTTTGAAACTTTTCTGCTGAAAACCAGACAATGGATTCCTATGGAAGAAAATATAAGTTACTGGTAAGTACGGTTAAAATTACTTTTCAGGGTCAGTGCTGGGCTAAAAGATGCAGCACTGAGGTCTCTCCTGATAACAGGTGAGTAAATCGGAATTCGTATTTCGGCTGATTTTAGAGGAATATATTAAAGTTCCAAAACTCCACACTTAGAAGAATTTACAAGTGAAACCAGTCAATGTTAGCCTATGGAAGGAAATTCAAGTTACTGGTAAGTACGGTTAAAATTACTTTTCAGGACCAGTACTGGGCTGAAAGATACAGCACTGAGGTCTCTCCTGATAACAGGTGAGTAAATCGGAATTCGTATTTCGGCTGATTTTAGAGGAATATTTGTATGTTTCAAAAATCAACACAAAAACTTTTTCAGCAAAAAGCAGGCAATGATATCCTATGGAAGGAAATTCAAGTTACTGGTAAGTACGGTTAAAATTACTTTTGAGGATCAGTACTGGGCTGAAAGATGCAGCACTGAGGTCTCTCCTGATAACAGGTGAGTAAATCAGAATTCGTATTTTGGCTGATTTTAGAGGAATATATTAAAGTTCCAAAACTCCACACTTAGAAGAATTTCCAAGTGAAACCAGTCAATGTTAGCCTATGGAAGGAAATTCAAGTTACTGGTAAGTACGGTTAAAATTACTTTTCAGGACCAGTACTGGGCTGAAAGATACAGCACTGAGGTCTCTCCTGATAACAGGTGAGTAAATCGGAATTCGTATTTCGGCTGATTTTAGAGGAATATTTGTATGTTTCAAAAATCAACACTTAGAAACTTTTTCAGCAAAAAGCATGCAATGATATCCTATGGAAGGAAATTCAAGTTACTGGTAAGTACGGTTAAAATTACTTTTCAGGATTAGTACTGGGCTGAAAGATGCAGCACTGAGGTCTCTCCTGATAACAGGTGAGTAAATCAGAATTCGTAGTTCGGCAGATTTTAGAGGAATATTTGCACAATGGTGAAGGGAGGGGCGGGGCCTGAGGTGACATATGTGCAAACGCGCCCCGTGGCGCGTTTTAAGTTGGGGGATTAAGTCCCCTTGAATCATGAGGGTCCCTAGGGGCCAACTAGCCCACTAGGAACCTCCAGTATGCGCCAGGGGCTGCGTTGCAGAGACGTGTAGAGAGGCCACACCCCTTTACACCTCTCTGCAACACAGCTCTGTGGCGCTTTCTGGATGTACCTGTTGGGCTAGTTGGCCCCCAGGGACCCTCAGGATTGAAGGGGATTTAATTCCCCATCTTAAAACGCGCCACGGGGCCTGTTTGCACACATGTCACCTCAGGCCCCCCTCCCTTCACCACTGTGCAAACGCGCCCGTGGCGCGTTTTAAGTCGGGGATTAACTCCCCTTGAATCCTGAGGGTCCCTGGGGTGCAACTAGCCCACCAGCTACCTCCATTAAGCGCCACAGAGCTGCGTTGCAGAGAGGTGTAAAAGGGGCGTGGCCTCTGTACACCTCTCTGCAAGGCAGCCCCTGGCGCATACTGGAGGTTCCTGGTGGGCTAGTTGGCCCCAGGGACCCCAGTATTCAAGGGGAATTACTTCCCTTCTTAAAACGCGCCAGGGGGCGCGTTTGCAGAGTACTGCAGGGAGGGGGCGGGGCCTCCGGCACGATGCCGTTTTTTTTTTTTTTATGGGAGGGGGGCTGCGTGGCCCCCCTTCCCTCGGCCACTTTTGGCCCCGGGGACCCCATCCCCCGGGGCCTGAGCAATTTTTTTTGTTTTATTTATTATTATTTTTTTTTTAAACGGGAAGGGGGCCGCGTGGCCCCCCTTCCCTGGGCCTCTATTGGCCCCGGAGACCCCATCCCCCGGGGCATGCCCTCTTTTTTTAAATAAAAAATATGGAGGGGGGCTGCGTGGCCCCCCTCCTCAGGCCATTTAAGGCCCCGGGGACCCCATCCCCCGGGGCCGGCCTTGCCCTTATTTTTTTATTTGGGGAGGGGGCTGCGTGGCCCCCTCCCGGGCCACTTATGGCCCCGGGGACCCCATCCCCCGGGGCCTGGCCTCTGGTTGGGGACTGTGGGGGCTCCCCAAACCCCCACAGTCCCGCCGGCTCCCCGTGTCCTATGGGAGCCGGCATTGCTTTCCACATGGGGAGCAGCTAACATGCTGCTCCCCATGTGGAAAAGCAATTGGTTTGCATTTTGAAAGAGAGAGCAGGTTTCCTGCTCTCTCTTTCAAAATGCAAACTAAGTTTGCTATGACAGGGCGGGAGCCGCGAGGCTCCCGTCCTGTCATAGCAAACAGCAGTGTCCCGGGGTAGGCACCCCGGGACACTGCAGGAGCCGGCCCTGGGGGTGGCGGTCCCCAGGGCCATCAAGGGCTCCAGGAGGGGGCCGCGCGGCCCCCTCCCTACATTTTGAAAGCCCCGGGAGGTGGTGGTCCCCGGGGCTTGGGGGTCCAAAACGGACCCCCATTTTCAATTTTCTTAGTGCCCCGGGAGGTAGTGGTCCCCGGGGTGTGTGGGGGGGCTGGAGCCCCCCCACACAGGTTTTTAAAAAAATTAAAAAAATCCCCGGGGAGGTGGCGGTCCCGGGGCTGCGGGAGGGCTCAGAGCCCTCCCGCACCATTTATGATAAAGCCCCGGGGGTGGTGGTCCCCGGGGTTTGGGGGGCCCTTAGAGGCCCCCCATACATAAAATAAACCCCCCCCAGCATGCCCCGGGACTTGGCCCACCCGGGGGCAAATTTACATCGAAGCGCGGGAGACCGCGCTTCATTTTTTTTTTTTTTTTCGGCAGGATTCGCGCACCCTGAGCGCATCCTGCCGATTTTTAAAAAAAAAAAAAGCTTTTTTTTGCCCAGGGGTCCTTGTGGGACCCCCTTAGCAGGCCTAGGGGGTTAGGGTGTTTCTACCCTGCCCCCTTTGTGCGTTTTGCGCACTTGTTTCTTCTGGGTTTTTTTCTAATCGGCAGGATCCGCGCACCCTGAGCGCATCCTGCCGATTTAAAAAAAAAAATGCTTTTTCTGCCCAGGGGGTCCTTGTGGGACCCCCTGAGCAGACCTAGGGGTCAGGGTGTTTCTACCCTGCCCCCTTTTGCGCTTTGCGCACTTTTTCTGTCCCTCGGTTCTACCGAGGGACAAAATGGCTGCCAACACTTCCTGAATCGGAATGTTGACAGCCAGCTGACAGCCAATTAGCATGCAGCTCGTGATCGGGAGGGTACGCGGACCCTACTCGGCCATAGATATATATGTGACTTTACTTGTGAATTTCTCAGGAACTACTGAACGGATTTACACCATTTAAGCAAAAGGCACCAGTCTGAACCAAGGGCTACCTCTTTGCCAAATTTGGTGTAATTCCGTTCAGCAGTTTGGGCTGTAGCTGCGACTAAAGGTTCCTATGGAAAAATGAATGGGGAAAACGCGTTTTGGGACCCCCCTTTTTTCTCGGCCCCCGCTTGACGTATCACCCCGAGACTTTCAGGGTAGGAGCAGAGCGGAGCGCCCCAACAAGTTGGAAACTTTCGCGAAGATTCGTCAACCGGCGCCAACGTTATTTCAAATAGAATGTCGCGGATTTCCTATCTATAACTATCTACTGGCGACCGCCAGTAGATAATATATATGTATATATATATATATATATATATATACATATATATATATATATATGTATATATATATATATATATAATTTTTTTATTTTTTATTTCTCACTAAAAAAACAAAGGTTAAATGGACGTTATAGTTAGGCTCACATTTCACTCGTACAAAATCTGTGAAATTCAGCAGTTATAGTTACCTGAACTAACTATAACTTACGCCTCTGCAATGCACTGCTTATGACCTCCCAAATGACATCCCTGATGACATGGTCAGTGACATCACTGATGACATCTAAAATGACATCACTGATGACATCATCCAATGGGTCTGTCTAAGTGTTTTTTAAGAGTTTATGATTGTTAAACGTATATACTAAGCTACTACAAAAGTTAAAATAGTATACTAGGTGTACTACTAATCAGTGATACTACTTCTGACATATATTATGTGAGTGGCTGTGTGACTGTGTGTATCCATGTGTGAGTGGGTGTCTGAGTGGCTGTATGGTGTGTGAGTGGCTGTATGGATGTTTAGGTGGGTGTATGAGTAGCTGTGTGGGTGGGTGAGTGGCTGTGTGAGTGGCTTTATTGGTGAGTAAGTGGGTGTGTGAGTGAGTGAAGCAGTAAAGGGGAGTGTTTGCTTTTGCTTAGTGGGAGCTGTTAGGTGGTGGTCCCTGGGGCGCGGGGGTTCTGTGTAGCCCTTCGCACTATTGTTGAATTAGCCCCAGGGAGGTGGTCCCGCGGGCTTGAAACAACCCAGGAAGGGTGTCCTTGCAGCTCTCCTCCATTAATTAAATAAATCCCAGGGAGGTGGCCCTTTTCAAAACAAGCTCAGGAGCCCACATTTGGGTTTTTTTTTGCCATGAATTTTGCAGCAAATATATAAATTTGTTTTAAATACTTTTTATCCTGGCAGGGTCTCTCTGGGACTGCAGCACCAGAGCTAGAGGATCAGGGTATTCCTACTCTGTCCCCTTTTATTTTTTCTGTGTTTTGAGTCCCAAGATGGCTGGCAACACTTACTGGTTGAAGTGTTAGCAGCCAATTAGATCTCTGCAGAGCTCTGAACGAGTTCTATTATTCGCGAAGTCATTGCGGCCACAGATATCTAAATTTGGATTTCATTTAATTTCTCACAAACTACTGAACGGGTTTACACCAAATAACGGAAAGTGTGATCTGCGTAACAAATCTACCTTTCTGCCAAATTCAGAATAATTCCGTCAAGCGGTTCGGGCTGCAGGAGTCTATGGGAATTTACATGGGAAACACACTTTCTTGACCCCCCCTTTTTCTCAGGCCTCGCTTGACAGATCACGCCGAACCTTTACATGCACAACAAGACCTAACTTGAGACTGTTTTTGGAAACTTTCGTGAAGATTCGTCAAACTGCGCAAAAGATATAGGCAAGTCAAAAAATGCTTTTCTATGGAAACATGGTCCTAATTATACCTACCTACTAGTGACTGTAAGTAGGTACTATATATGTGTGTGTGTGTGTGATATGTATGAATATCTTAATGAAAACAATAGACTAGCGAGACAGCTAAAGCTGTCTCAAAGGCCAGGACTAAAGCGGATCTATTTGATCAGACAGACTGCAGACAGTGATCAGCTGAAGAGTGCTGATCTTTAGTTTTGGGGTTCAATCTGGTGTCATCTTCTGGCTGACAGTCATTCAGGGAGTGATAAGGCAGTTTTACAGTATTCTGCAAATCAAGTGAACTGTGAATTTATTTGGTGACACAAGACATTTGTCCAGAGGTAGTGGAGCTGCAAGGTTTTAGGGGACAACATAAATAACTTGCTAATAAATACTTTGAATAAAGTGAATGCTGAGTAGTGGTCGGTTGAGGATCACTGATTTGTGCCAGAGATCAAAAGGTATGTGTTGGGATCTCTCTATGCTGTCCTCGTGTGCATTCTATGATGTGCGTTCCTTGCATGGAACACAGAATGCGGAGTTACGGCAGTTGCTGCCGGGGACACGGTGTTTACTGGACGTGAATAAAGAAGCTCCTCTTCCCTACCAGCTGTCGTCTTCTTTTCAGTGGCGACGGGCTGTCCAGTATCCTGTCTCCCCCACTGTGTGTTGCTGGACATCGTGGTTGTTCTCCACTTCGAAGCAACGTCAGGACTTTCGGCGCTCTGCGAGTCCTGTGGAGCCACCATCTCAGACGCTGTGTGCCTTTTCCCCTGAGGACCTGTGATCCCGGTGAGATTACTCTTGTTTTTCTCGCTTTCGCCGTCCCTTTGCTGTGGCGCGCGAGTTGCTAGTAGCGGCCATCGACGCGTGCATCGGCGCACGCCGCATGTCGCCCTGACAACCGGCGTGCTTATCGGCGTGCGTCACGCTGCTGAAGATCACATGGTCACCTTGGCAACCAACGTAACCATTGACGCTGTCATCCTAATTTTGATATCATATTAACGAGCGGTGCCTCGCGTTCAGATTTCACTGGACTTTAACTGCTGAGCTGCTTCTTAAGTGGAAATTTCTCACCCTTACAGGCCACTCTTGGCACAAGAGTACAGTCTTCTAGACTGGTTGTTGGTGCACAGTTTCTGTTTGATGCAGATGTATATGCCATATTGTGCAAGTCTTCTGGGAATTTTCCTGGCATTTCTTACCATTGTATAGTGATCCAAGAGTAACATTGATTTGTGGGGTGGCATAACATTGATTGTGGGGCAGCAACTCACCCACGCAAATGGATCATGTAATTGCACCACCTCCCTTCTTGCAGTCACCTGGTACTCCTCCTATTATGTGGCAACAGTGGAAGGAGACGTTTGAGGCCTATCTTGAGGCGATTGATGGTGACACTTTTACCTCCAAAAAGAAAAAAGCTTTGCTTGTCTATAATTTGGGTGCGGAGGGGAGAACTATTCTAAAAACTTTACCTCTTGAACTCGTAAGAACATGTATTAGTGGAGGTAATGATGGTGATTCGCTAATTGTTGATGAATATGCTTCTCTTGTTAAAACGTTGGACAAAAGGTTTAATCCCAGGCGAAACATAGTACTGGAGCGCCACAAATTTCTGCAACGTGCACAGATTTCTGGAGAATCCATAGACGATTTTGTTGCAGCCCTTAGGACCCTAGCGGTTTCTTGCAATTACAGGGAGTTCAGGGATGAAATAATCCGTGATCAGCTGATTGAACGCACATGCAACAAGAAGATTCAGGAGAAACTTTTGTCTTCTGAAGATCCGGATTTAGAAACTGCTCTCATTTTAGCGAGAAGTATTGAACATTCTCAATTTTGCATGAAGGAATTGAGTGTATCTGTGCCATCTTCGTCATCTAGCGAGATCAAATTAGTTAGCACAAAACCTTCTGTCAAACCGACCAAGGGAATCAACTTGAATGTTCCTCGCATTTCTTCACCTTCACCTAATTTGCCTAAATCCAAAGCTGAGGGACAAGATCTATCTTGTTATCGTTGTGGAAGTAGATCACATTTAGGCAATTTCAAGTTTTGTTTTGCTATAAATCAGACTTGTTTCAACTGTGGGAAGAAAGGACATTTGGCACGCATGTGCAAAGCGACTGTGCCTCACAAGGGACCGCCATGAACTGTGAGAGCTATTGAAGAAGACTATGCTGAGTATAGGGAAGATAATGAAAGTTATGAATTATTGATGTTGTCCTCTTCCTCCATTCAATCGGATGGTGTAGTAGAAATTGCTTCCATTATAGAGCCTCATAGAAGAAAATCTCCCGCATGTACCATAAGTTTGAACGGCATGAACATGAAGTTTCTTGCTGATTCTGGTTCTCCTTTTACCCTCATTATTGTCAAAGATTTTGAAAGTTTGGGCGACAATCCTGTTGTCCAGTCCAGCATAAAAATCTTTGCTTATGGTGGTAAAAGAGTTGAGGTTTTAAGTAAATTTTTAGGCAACTTAGAATTCAAGGGAGATTTTGCACGTGGTACTGTATTTGTGGTAAAAGAAGGTGCAAATTTGTTGGGATGGGAGGAACAGGGTGAGCTCGGGATCATCCTTGATCCCAATCATCCTGATATGGTCTTATCCAAACATTAAGCCAAACAATATTATTCCAGTCTTCCTGATGTTTCCCCTGTGCACACAATTACAACTGAGTTATTATCGCAGAATGATTGGATTCAATGTTACCCTGAAATTTTTAGTGGCAAATTAGGCAAGCTCAAGGGATTTCAACACCGCATTGTTCTCAAGGAGGGTGTCAAGGCTGTTGCACACAAAGTGCGCAAAGTACCGCTTAGCATGCGTAGTGAACTTAGACAAGAATTAGAGCGGTTATGTACCATGGGAGTAATTGAGTCTATTGAGGGGTCTGAATGGTTGTCACCCATTGTTTTGGCGTGCAAGGCGGATAAATCCCTTAGAATGTGTGTGGACTTGCGCAACCTTAATTCTTGCATATGGGTGGACCGCCAACCCTTGCCCAACATCAATGAGATGTTGTCAACTTTGGAGGGTGCGAAATATTTCTCTTCACTCGACATATCTTCTGCTTACCATCAAATCGAATTGTGCAAAGACTCGAGACACCTCACGTCATTCGTGACTCCTGACGGGGCGTTCCGTTATTTACGTATGCCGTTTGGTTTAGCGTCGGCTTCCGCAGTGTTTCAGCGTCTTATGGGAAACCTGTTTAAGAACACTGCGGGAGTCGTGTTTTTCCAAGACGACATATTGATTCATGGAAAAACTGTTCTTGAGCACAATGCCAGAGTCAAGCAGGTATTGGAGATTGTTAAATCTAGCGGGTTAACATTGAGGAAAGACAAATGCAAATTCCTTCAAGAGGGTGTAGATTATCTGGGGCACCATATTTCTGCAAGGGGAGTAGAACCCAAGATTAAGCTCCTTGATGCCATCCAAAATGCACCTGAACCGCAGAGTAAAGATCAGCTGCATTCTTTTCTAGGACTACTTGAGTACTACGCCAAATTTGTGGCCAATTTCTCTGACAGGACAGTGTGTTTGCGTGGTCTGCTTAAAAAAAATGCAAAGTATGTATGGTCAGACCAGTGTGCATGCGATTTCAAGTTGTTGAAAGAAGCAATTGTTCAGGCACGCCCACTCAAATTGTTCAACATTAACGATCGCTGCATTGTTACCACTGATGCTAGCAATGTGGGTCTTGGGGCTGTTCTTATGCAGGAAAGATCCGACAATAGGGAGGAAATCATTGCTTTTGCCTCTAGAACACTCCGGGGTGCTGAAGGGACTTATTCTACAATTGAAAAGGAAGCATTGGCTCTATGGTGGGGTGTACAGTATTTTCGCAATTTTTTGTGGGGCAATGATTTTGTCCTCAGGACTGACCACAAACCTTTGGTGGATCTTTTTACCACCAAGGGTGGTGGAAGGGCCCCTCCTCGTATTGCCAAATGGCAGTATAGACTGAATGAATTTAATTACCGCTTAGAGTATGTAGCTGGTGTAAAAAATTGTGTAGCTGATTGCCTATCTAGGTTACCCCTAGCTGAGAATGTTTGTGAACCTGAGGGTGAGCATTTGGAAATGGTGTGTGCTGTTAGTACAATAGCTGATACTGGTGCTGCCTTGTCCGAAGTTGATTGGAAGCTAGCTCTATCTGATGATGTTGAGATCAGCAAGGTGATGGATTTTGTAACTCATGGCTGGCCCAATAATTCTGTTCTTCCTTCTCAACTAATTCCATTTAAGAGGATTGGTGATGAGTTGTCTCTTGTCGACGGGATTCTGCGCAGGGGTGGGTTACTAGTTGTTCCGGTGTCCTTACGCAAGAAGGTTTTAGATTTAGCCCACGAAGGACATCTGGGCATCCGTGCCATGAAGCGGAGGATTAGAGAAGATTTTTGGTGGCCGGGTGTCGACAGGTCCATTGAACACTGTGTTCGTTATTGCGGTGCGTGCGTTTTGAGTGATAAAACTCAAGTGACCTATCCATCTTCCATCAGTCCCATTCCAGTCAAGAACTCACCCTGGTGCAAATTGGCTTTTGATGTGGCGGGTCCATTTGGTGGTCTGGGTAGTTCTCCCAAGTACGCCTTAGTTTTAATTGACTATATGTCCAAATGGCCAGAGGTTAGGTTTATGGAAGGGATCAATTCTGCCACTGTCATCAATTTTTTAAAAGATGTTTTTCTTCGGGAGGGATTTCCGGAAGAGTTGGTGACTGATAATGGCACCCAGTTGGTGGCTGTTGAGATGCAGAATTTCCTCAATGTGCATGGTATCAAACATATTCTCAACTCCCTTTATCATCCCTGTAGTAATGGTTTGGTCGAACGCCTTAACCGGGTGATCAAAGATCAATTACAATTGGCCTCCATTAACGGTTTGCTCTGGAAGGAGGTGATCTCTGACATGCTGTGGGTTACGAGAATTACTTCCCACGCTAGTACTGGAATGTCTCCTTTCACCTTGCTTAGAGGTAGAGTAGCAGGTTCCAAGCTAAACAAAGACTGGATGTCAAGGAAGGAGGTTGATCTGCAGAAACTGGGGAGAGTGGCGGATGTCAGGGCTGTTGCTCAGGCTAAGTATGCATCTGATCGTGTCAGAGTGTCTCCGGTGCGTCAAGGAGACTGGGTGAGGATTAAAAAACCTGTGCTTGTTCGTAAGGGTTCCTCTCGGTTTTCTGTTCCTGTTAAAGTCAGAGAAGTGAGAGACCATGTTGTTGTACTGGAGAATGGGAAAGTCTGGAACAAGTGTGCTGTCTCGGTAGTGCCTGAGTCGAAAGTCGAGTTTGTGAAAAGCAAATTTGGAGTAGACACTCCTTGTATGACTTTGCCTCCGGGGGTAGTGTGCCCGAGAAATCCTGCACCTGCCAAGGACACTGTTCCCCGACAAAACCTTTCTAGAACTAGGTCTCCTCCCACCAAATTTGAGGATTATATTAGATTTTAGTTTTGCTTCTTTTGTTTTGCGAGGTTAGTTTCTGTTTGTTTTTATGTGAAGGGAGGGTGTGTTGGGAATTGTTTTATGTGTAGGGAGGGGGGTGTGTTGGGATCTCTCTATGCTGTCCTCGTGTGCATTCTATGATGTGCGTTCCTTGCATGGAACACAGAATGCGGAGTTACGGCAGTTGCTGCCGGGGACACGGTGTATACTGAACGTGAATAAAGAAGCTCCTCTTCCCTACCAGCTGTCGTCTTCTTTTCAGTATTACATCACTAAAATGACTGGCAGTTTAAGAGAGCTGCAGAAGAAGTCAGTACGAGTTGTGTGGACATGAAGAGAATCAGTTTATAAGTGCTGGAATGTGCCAAGGTGGCTGGTGGGGAGTTTGTAAATTGAGTGAGAGTGGAGAGCAAAAAGTCAACAATTTGTGGAGTAGGTGATCTGTGTCCTGGAGCCTTTAAATAACTCTGAGAACTCATGCTAGGGTTGTGCCTCTGAATTTTTGTTAGGGAGCCCCACATGTTACAAAAGACTGCTATTTAATAGTTTATTTTCAGAGATACAAGCATTCAAGCTTCCATGCATGTGGCAGCCGCTAATTTGCTTTCAACAGAGCATGTGCAGTTGTTGCTGTGGGCATGAGTGGCTCACCTGTAGTTCCAAAGCATTGGCCCTCTTGTTGGCATGCGCTATGCTGCTGTGGTCACCTATAATGGTGCATTATCTTGAGTTAGTGTCAGATCGTAATGTGTGAAAGTGAGGAAGGACTTCTCCCGTCTGAATTTCATGCCTATTTTCCATTCAGTTTTTGTGTCAAAACTGACCCTGCACTTGCCTTAAGATTTGTAGATGTTCCAAATACCTATTGGTACTTGTGGATCAGTACTTGAGATGGCTGGAGATTATTCACCCTGTGGCCTCCTTTAAGGGCTGATGGGAATCTTTTTTTTTACTAAATGCTTTGCAAGTACGTTTACATTATTTTGCAACATGCAAATATATGTACTGTGTGATATTCATGTTCAAGTTGACCATAGTTAACGTAGGCCTCAATTTAAAATGGCTCCTGGTTAGTTGCCATGTTTTCTGCCTGTCATGTATTTTTCCACTTTCTTGTTACAGAAGCCAAGCTGTACCAGCTGCGTTAACTGAATGTATCACTTGTTTTAGTTTTCATGTGAATGTTTATCTTTCTACATTCCTCTGAGCACGCGCCTGTGAATGAGAACATCCTGACCCAATTTGTATCATCTCGCTACAGATATCCAGCTGAAGGTTGTGGAGAGGAGCCTCCATTGTTTGTTAGACTTGCAAAGGAGCTGTAGCTACTTTATTGTAACATGCTCAATCCTGATTGGTTCCCTTCATGGAATAGTGTGGAGGTGTAACATTTTCAACAAGAAGAAGATTCAAACTAATAAAATGGGGAGTTGGTTAGAAAATGCTTTCTTTGCTTCTTTTAGTGATGTCCTATCCTGTCGCCCAAAGACTAAGGGGCTTATTTATGAGCCCTTGCGTCACTTTTACGCTGCCGGTGCGTCACTTTTTGTGACGCATCAGCAGTGTAAAAAATGCGCCATGGTGCGTCATATTTACAAAGTGACGCATCTAGGTAGATGCGTCACTTTGTAAACCCCTGCGCCACATTATACCTGCGCCAGGTATAATGTATGCAGGGGGGGGCGTTCCGACGCAAGAAAGGGTCGTAGAAGTGACGCAGTGAAATCTATAAGATTTCACTGCGCCATTTCTTTGACCCTAATGCGTCAATATCTTACGCCTGCCTCATGGCAGGCGTAAGACTGACGCAGTCCCTTTCACATGGGGCTTGCCCCATGTGAAAGGACACATTCCTGGAGTTGCGTCACTTTTGTGACACACTCCAGCAATGCGTCATTTTTGCGCCTACAGATACGTCAGAAATACTGACGTATCTGTAACTCCTTGCGACATGATGCGTCATACTGTAAATATGACGCATCATTGGTGTCGCAAGGAGGGCGCAATGAAAAGTGACGCATCGCTGTTTTCACGCAGCGATGCGTCACTTTTCATAAATAAGCCCCACAGTCTCCTGGGCAGATCCCTCATTCACTTGCTTGACTGAATCTTTCTTTGATTCATTTCATTCTGCCTTTAGTATCTTCTCATGCTGGCAGCTTCTGCCAATTTCCTAGTTTCACTAAATAGGGAACTTCCCTTTTGGGAAGTGGAGCCTGCTTCGTTTTACTTTAGGCCAACTTTAAAATATCTTATCTTTGCCTTTCATATTTTATTTTGAATTGATTAAATCATACTGGCTAATGCATTCATGTATTGATTATTAGTTTATAACTAATTTGACTGCTTTGGGCTTATAACTTTGATGATCTGTTAATAAACCTTCATAGTCTGCAGATCTAACACTCTCCATCGTTTTTGTGCAGCCAAATTTGCTTCACGTTATTTAAACATATTGATTTGTTGTTTCAAGCCTCAGTCCGGAACTCAAGGCCAATGCGAATGAGTGCAGCATGTCCTTTAGTTTGCACCAGAAATGTTTAAGGTGCAAAAGGCTGCAACAGGACCATCCAGTGAAAGGTGTCACAAGATGCTCTGTACTGTAAGGGGCCATCCAGTAAAAGGTGTCACAAGATGCCCTGTACTGTAAGGGGCCATCCACTGAAAGGTGTCACAAGATGTCCAGTACTGTAAGGGGCCATCCATTGAAAGGTGTGACAAGATGCCCTGTACTTTAAGGGGCTAACTGGTGAAAGGTGTCACAATATCCCCTGTACTGTAAGGGGTCATCCATTGAAAGGTGTCACAAGATGTCCTGTACTGTAAGGGGCCAACTGGTGAAAGGTGTGACAAGATGCCCTGTACTGTAAGGGGCCATCTATTGAAAGGTGTCACAAAATGTCCTGTACTGTAAGGGGCCAACTGGTGAAAGGTGTGACAAGATGCCCTGTACTGTAAGGGGCCATCCAGTGAAAGGTGCTAGAAGATGCCCTGTACTGTAAGGGGCCAACTGGTGAAAGGTGTCACCCTGTACTGTAAGGGGCCATCCATTGAAAGGTGTCACGAGATGCCCTGTACTGTAAGGGCCATCCATTGAAAGGTGTCACAAGATGCCCTGTACTGTAAGGGGCCATCCATTGAAAGGTGTCACAAGATGCCCTGTACTGTAAGGGGCCATCCAGTGAAAGGTGTCACAAGATGCCCTGTACTGTAAGGGGCCATCCATTGAAAGGTGTCACAAGATGCCCTGTACTGTACGGGGCCAACTGGTGAAAGGTGTCACCCTGTACTGTAAGAGGCCATCCATTGAAAGGTGTCACGAGATGCCCTGTACTGTAAGGGCCATCCATTGAAAGGTGTCACAAGATGCCCTGTACTGTAAGGGGCCATCCATTGAAAGGTGTCACAAGATGCCCTGTACTGTAAGGGGCCATCCAGTGAAAGGTGTCACAAGATGCCCTGTACTGTAAGGGGCCATCCATTGAAAGGTGTCACAAGATGCCCTGTACTGTACGGGGCCATCCGGTGAAAGGTGTCACAAGATGCCCTGTACTGTAAGGGGCCAACTGGTGAAAGGTGTCACCCTGTACATTTCTGCTCTCTCCTTGCACTGATGTACTGTGTGCGGTCTAGCGCCAATGCAGTGCAAGGGGGCCTGTGTTACAGAAAGGATTGTATTTGGGCAGGAAAGAATACCTTCCTGCACAAAAAAATCCAAAGAGGCATTTTCCTCTTTCTATGTGTGCTGCAGAATGCGTGAAAAGAGAAAATAACGAGAAGAAAAAAGATGTTTCTCCATGTTATGTCATCATCCGGGAGGCGTACCGATTTGAGCCAATCCTAGGTTTAAAAACTTTTGTAAATGTAGAATTGCGTCAAATCCATAGATGGAAGCACGGGAACACCCATGCACCACCCACGGAAAGCCTCCCTTCTCTAAATGTACTGTAGCACAGTGCAAGCAGCTGTGTTGCGTTACATTTCTTTAAAAAGCCATGCAAGGCCGTGCAAATCATCCCTTACGTGGCTTTGAAAATCTGAATTAAGGAATTTCCCTGCATTGCGTCACCTTAGGATGTAGGACAATGCAAATCCTTAATAAATCCGGCCCTGTATATCCACCTGCTAAAATATTATGGCCAAAATATTGACTACTATTCTTAAGTCCACATTCTAATACATTGATTATACATACCATTGAGGTAGATATATGTGGAGGTAAGAGTAGTAAATCTACACTCACCTTCACAATATTCTGATGTCGATAGTTTGACCACTTGGAAATAGATAATAAAAACTTGATATTCTGCAGAACACTCTGCCATATATTTCTCAGTCTGACTGCTGTCTTTTGCAGGCACGCTACCAGCAGAAATGATGACATCATTTTCAGCTTAACTACAAAATCCGATTTTGCCAGTTGGAGCGCTTCTTGTATACTGCAAAAGGTCATTTTCTGGTCTGTGTTTTTCAGTAATTCAACACACATAGATGATCTAAGACGGCTGCCTGGTACCCGTCCGCCCTGTGTACTAGTACTTTCCAGTCTGGTTGCTTTATTTTGAACACTGAAACAACAGTTAACATAGGCCTGGGCGGAAAACTACGCTACGCTCGCGTAGTTTGCGTAGTTTGCGCAACTACGCGCTACGCGAATTGCACGTAGCACAGTGCAAAAACGCATAGCGTAGCGGGCATTTTTTGCTTGCTCGCGGTCCTCAACGTCAAGTTGGCGACCGCGAGCGAGCAAAATGACATCCCGGCGAGATTTTTTTCTCGTTCGAGATCAGCAACATCAAGTTGCCGATCACGAGCGTGGAAAATAAACCTCCTGGCGAGATTCTCAACGCGGGGAGGTCAGGTTTCTCATTGCGAGTGGTCGCGTATGCTCGCGACCGCTCGTGATGAGAAACTACCAGTCCGCGTTGAGAAAACTGCCGCTCGAGTACAAATCTACTCGAGCGGCAAAAACGACCGCTTGCACTGTGCAAGATGCCGTTTGCAATGATTGCACAGTGCGGACAAGCATCCGGCACTGTGCAATCATTGCGAACAGCATTTCCTACCGCACTACGCAGTTCGCGTAGTGCTACGCGTACCTCACGTAGTGCGAAGTGCACTTCGCGTAGCTACGCGTAGCGCTATTACGCGAACTATGCCCAGGGTTAAGTTAACACCAACGGTGGACTAAAGTGACTGCACCTCACTCAATGTTCCAACAAATTATGGCCCTGTGCACTTCTTTTCCGGTAGCCGCCGTAGTTCGGTACCACTGTCCAGTAGTAATTGAATCAAATAATTAATGGACTCGGCACCTGAAATATGATACGTATCAAGGATTATCTTGGAGAAACTCCTTTTAGAATATTTTCTGACAAGACGAATATGTTTGCCTGGATGGACTCTTTCCGTGACTATGAGGTCTTTCTGATGTTAACACTTATCCATCAAACTCTATGAATCATCTGGATTGATTTCAGAATAAAATATTCTCTGCGACAGGAGTATAAAGAACTTTAATACATTTGAACCAAGCTTGCTTCATCTCTAATGCAATAGAATCCCAAATGGTCATCTTTAAAATCCCTAGCTCTCGCAGATCTCCATGAAATACTCAACTCCCTCAAAACCACTTCTTCTAAAGATGACGTCTTACCGGTATTCTTCATCAAAGTTCTCTCTGGGGATGCTCTCTCACCCCTATTCACTATTGTCAAGGCCTCTCTCACTTAATGCATCTTCCCAGGAGCAATCACGAAATGGAAGATTCTCCACCTCCTAAAGAAACCTAGCTACCCTGTTGACCTCGCAAACTGCCAGCCCAGCACTCAGCCATCATTCAACGGCAAGACCACTGGAGAAGCAGTCTATGGTCACCTCCAAGATCATATCAATGATAACTATCTCGTGCATGACTACTAGTCTGGCTTCCGATGATGCCGCAGCACAGAAACTGCTACCTTACACATCGTAGGTGATGTCCTTGTGACCACAGATGAAGATCACTGTGCTTAGTGATAATGCTGAACTTCTCAGCTGCCTTTGATTCAGTCAGCCATCCCACCCTCATATACACCCCAGAGTCTCAAATGGGATTCACCTGCAATTTTCTGCACTAATTTTCCTCTTACCTTTCCAACCTACACCAGTTTCTTCACATGGGCACCTCTAGGTCACAAAAGATCCCTATCACATGTGGAGTCTCCCAGGGTTCCATAATGCCCCCAGTCATATTCAGTCTTTACATGGAGTCGCTTGGTGCTCTACTCACAGATAACAACATCAAGCTTAACCATTTAACCATTATGTGATGATACACAACTCTACATGAAAGTCTCTCCAGCTTCAAACATCCAATGCCTCCAACACTGCCTGCACATCATCCAGACCTGGCCATCCAACGCCTACCTGAAGCTCAACCCAACCAAGAGAAAATTCCTGTTCTGTGCCAAGAACAACTGACAAGAAACAGTACAAATCTGGCACAATGTCATAAATATTAACAGGTTAGAACCCCAACTTTCAACGAAAGGCAAGTCACATGTATTCACCCTGGACACCCTTAAAAACATTGCCAAGAATAGAACTCTTTCTTCAAAAGAAAGTAAATATTTTCTTCCAGAAAGCAACTTCAGAACTGCTGTTCAGGCCATCGTACTCATGCGTTTGAATGGTGGCAACACATTTTTTCCAGGGCCTTTCAGACTCCACACTGGCACCCCTTAATGGCATCCTACATTTAAGAGCACATCTCATCCAGTGCTGAACAAATGAATCACATCACCATCACCCTGAATGAACTCCTTTGATTTTGTACAGTACTATGTGACTTTTTGTCTGGGTTCACGCTATAGAAATACCGTATGCATATATCAATGCAACTTGTGTTTAGGACAGAGCTTCATACAGCATGTCTGCTGTTTCTTGGTGCTGTAAATAAAGAATGTGACTATTAGACAAGTTATGGTATTCAAGTTACCAGCCTAAGATTGAAAGTTGAGTCTGTCTTGCCAGAATTGACCCGAGAGAACTCCAGAATAGCATATTTGTCAGTGAAGAGCATTCAGCCCACTAAGCCATTCTGCTGGCTGAAAAGAACACTAAAGGTTGATGTCTACTTAGAGTTAAACCTTGTAAGAAGAATTGTTTACTTTGTTTCTAGGGCTGAGATACCACCTTAAACATTTTTATAGCACTGCGATGCAAATTCATTCTAACAATTTAGCATTAGAGTCTAAGCCAATCTTATCCTATGCCCGGTGACCGCAAGACTTTGGAAGCCTCCTGTGTATTTCATGACTGTACAAGTCTCAGTCCTTCACAGCAGGGAACCACGGAGAATGAGATAGGACTATTGCAACACACTGAAACCGATCACCCATATAGGAAATTAACCCCAACACAACACTGGTGAAGCTCTGGTAGGGAAGGTGTGCTGCTGGATGGCTCACTGAGGGGTATATAGTAAACTGGAGCCAGTTGACTGAATGCCAAAACTGCTTACTGTCATTGTTTTGTGTGCTCAGGATGATGGGAAACAGTTTACTACAATTGGGTGGCACAAAAGATTTATTTGCAAACTTCAAGAGCTAGTACTTTGAAAATGGTAAGTCGTGGTACATATTATTTTTAGTGGCACCCAGAGATCCGGGTGTATTCCTTGATGAAATGAACCTCATTGGGAACAAGGGCACCATATCTTAGAACTAGGGGGACAACAGGACCTCCCTAGTGTGTTATCTCTGGACCTGTATTTCATCAAGAGATGGTTCAAACAGTCCAGAATCCAACTCAATCAGGCTCATTAACCCTTGACACACACCACAGAGCTTTGGTGCAAATGATAAAATGAAGTGTTCCTTTTTAGCTCAAAAATGGTTAATACCGGTGCCCTAGGAAATCAAGGGTAGTTCACTCATCATCTGGGGATTGTGTCACAATCACATACTCAGCAAATCCTGGTTCCTAGGCCCAGCACTCTCCATCAGCCTCAGAGTAGGGTGGTGTGCCGAGGATCTGTGTGATGAAATATGCAGGTGAACAAGCTACGCAACATCCATTGCTTTTCTGAAATTGTAGTCTCTAGTTGCAAACCAGTCCCCAATCTGAAGGAGTATTGCCTTACAATTCATGGTTGACAGCCAACCAGATTAGGGAACATGTTCTCTGGCACTCTCTGGGTTTCCTACACTAGAGATAAGAGGGGAAAGTCAGAAAAAACAAAAAAACGAATGTTCAGTGGAATGTTGATAGTACATCCCAGTCCAGAAATCTCTTTAAGAGGTACCTGGCACACATGGGTCCACACAGGTGTTGTAGTTGGGCTTGGCAAGATGTGAAAACAATAGTTTGCCAGACAAGGGGGCATATTAGCAAGACCCACGTTAAAATTATCGCCGTTTTAGCGGCAGGAAACTGCCGCTAAAACTGCGATAATGGGCTTGCTAATATGCGTTATGGAATTCCAATAGAAGCCCAGGTTAGATGTCCTGCACATCTAACCTGGGCTTCTATTGGAATTCTATAACGCATATTAGCAAGCCCATTATCGCCGTTTTAGCGGCAGTTTCCTGTCGCTAAAACGGCGATAATTTTAACGTGGGTCTTGCTAATATGCCCCAAGGTTTTCTAAATGCAAACTGCAGGTGCTTCTGTAATGACAAGGCGGGCCATGATTCTTCTATAGGGTGCCTCCATCTTCCCCTACAGTCAATGTGTCCTCACAGGAAATATTCATGCAAAATATGGACGCCCAAGCACAACATACACACACATCATACAATCAGGAACAATTGAAGTGCTCCAGTTATGGTGGGTAAAATGGCTTGAGGACAAAGGCCACCATAAGCAGCCACCACTTATTCTGGTCTTGACACAATTGACATCCTTCGCTACTTATAGGAGTACTCTTTGGGAGTACTCCCAATCCAGCAGTGTCCAGTCCTCTAATGGGGGAGGGGGTGATGTGGGGTATCATAAAACATGCCCCGTGCCTCCAGATGTCAAAACTACTAGGGAAAATCAGACATAGAATGGTAATAACAACAAAAGGTAAACAATGACACTAGTGTCCAGACAGTGTTGGGACATTTTTCCGTGAAACCAGCTTCTCTACAGCACAGTAGTTCTCCTAATACGGGATGATGAGTGTGGGAAGTTGCCCTGGTATATGCTGTCCACTAATTGTAGTGGGCACCTTGCACCAGTCCAAAAAACCCCTTATTGGAGATAGGTTAAAGACAACATTTATTGAAAGCTATCCTAGTGGTAGCTATGGAGAGCAGCCTTCAGGCTAAGTCTTGAAGGAATGTAAAGCAGCTTGTTTTACCAGTCTATAATCTCTTGAGTGACCACACCAGGTATATATTTAAAATATATGTATTTAGTCTTAAACATACCCCTCTAGTCTCTTTATAAGGCTAGAGTTCGAAGTACATAAGTTACAAGTCGAATATCAACAGTAATAGCACAAATACACGTTTGAGCCCTAGGGGCGTACCAAACCATATACCAATAAAGTGGTATAAGAACCACGACTGAGCTAGACACAAGGCCTAGAGCCTGTAGAAGTGCTTGGCCCTCAAGGAACCACCCAAGGTAGTGACACAGGGGACCCACGGGGACGCGTGCAGTGTGAGAACACAGCCGCGAGCCGCCGTTGACTTCTATGGGGAATGTCGCGGTTGGAGTTTTAAAGAAAAAGGACACTTAGAGGAGGACTTGGAGCAAACCCCTTTAGAACTAGGCTGTTCTAGAGTCAATACCCACGGGAGCACCGGAGTACTCGAGTTACCTCACCCAGGGAAGCCGGGTGCATAGGTGTCTTTCGGGGTCGGGGTTCGTCGTCGTTTTCAATGGCGATCTGCTGCAAAGTGCTGCTGGCGGCCAAGTCGAAAGTGTCCGGGTGGATCCAAGGGATCAGAGATCTGAAGAACCTGAAAGCAGAGGGGACAGAGTCTGGGTCACTAGCCAGTGACCAGGAAGGCGATGAGCAGATGCCCACCGATGTCGGGTGCTTCAGGTAGGTTGACGGTCGTCTTGACTCTTCAGCCACGAGGTCCAGGATGCGTCGACGACAACCAGGAGCTGGATTCGAGCTGGCCCACGACGTTTGCCGATTGCTGCGGTGTCGGCAACCGGATTGGACCCAACAAGCCTTGGCAACGGCAAGTCTCGTAGAAACAAAGAAAGGACGATGTTGCAGACCAGCAAGGTCTGGGGGACTCACCCAGGGCACCTCTGGAGCAACCAGGAAAGCCCAAGCAGAAGAAGAGTTGCCTTCGGGAGGGCCCACTAGCCAACAGACTAGCGACCGCGAAGGAGCCTCGAGTGGACGCACTTGGAGCTGGCTCACAGGACACTCGTGGAGTGGAGGCCAGTGATCTTCGGTGCAGTCGGTGCTGGAGGCGGGGGCTACTTGGAGCCCAAAGCACAACTTTGTGAGATACCAGGAAGAGGATGCACTTGTAAAAGTTCTCAGTGTCCAGGGGTCACGGTCCCACATTACCCGCGACAGCTACGGGCCTCAGCTTCGCTGGGGACTCAGGGCAGCCTCGGGGAAGTCTGGAAATCTACCTCTGGTGATGCAAAGACTTCGGCGTCCGGTGGGAGCTTCAGCGATGCAGACCGGACAATTGCTTCTTAGGTGCCTGCCAAGCAGGGGAGTCACTCCTTGACCCCAAGGGAGATTCTTCAGTCCTCTACTCTTAAAGTAGAGCGTCGAAGGTCCAGGATTCGGCTTCAGAGTTTCGTCCAGGGTAATCTAAAGTCCTAAGGACTGGGGTCCCATACTTATACAAAGTTAGGGGGTTGGACATACTCTGGGGACCCACCTATGGGAGGGTCAGGGAAGAGGGGTGGTTACACCCATTCCCTTTGTCCAGTTTCATGCCAGAGCAGGGGCAGGTAGCCCCTGCAACCGGTTTGAACTGGCATATGCACAGGGACACCAAATGTGCCCCCAGTGCAGGACTTCAAAGCACCAGAGGGTGCTCCCGCCCAACCCCAATATACACTATCCTGTCTGGGGAGGTGGTTACACCTCCCTGCCTGCGACAGGAAACCTATTGTCCAGGCCTCCCCTGCCGGAGTTTCAGTCAGCAGCAGGAGGCCAGAAGCGTGTCTGTGGCAGCGGCATCCATTTTGTGATGCCAGGGCTCTGGAAAGAAGTTACCGGGTAGCCCGGTGTGTACATGTCTCTCCCTCTAGAAGGGTGGACTGCTACTCCCGCCGCCAGTATTGGCGGCGGGGGTAGTATTGCAAGATGTTTGACACCAAACACGACATGTTTTGGTGCACCCAGTCCAAAGTTAGCATTGTACCGCGAGGATATAATGCACTTAAGAGTATATGGTCAGGCTGTACCACAAACAGCATCAGAGGAGAGACTCCGAACGCTGCAGAGGGGCTCTGCTCATGCAGGGGCACCCTCTCACATAAAAACCAAGCACTCTGCCTTCAGGATTGGTAAGGCCTGCCATACGAGTGACTTATAGGTAACCCTGGGCATAATACTTTGCTACGCTCACGGAGCATGCAAAGTTTGTGTTACTACGCAAATTGCACGTAGCAGAGTAAAAAACTCTGCTAATCGACGTAGCATAGCAGCAGTATATTAAACACATACAAATGCTTTGTTAAAGCAATTTTCTATGCTAAAAAGCAAATAACAAATTCACAAAGGTGAACTTTGACAATGAAAATATCAAGCAATGAGAGAGGTGATGATTTTGGGTTCCCCCTAACCTAGGGGAGGACCAAGCAGATGCCTTGAACACAAAAGCATATCATGTGAACGATTCAGTGGTGGTCCCTTCCTCCTAGGACCACCCCAAGCACAGTTATGGGCAAAAATACAATCCCAACCAAAGGCCCTGCAAAGCATTATGGGACGAGATTAGCAGTGGGCAGTGAATATTATAGTGTCCAATATCAAAATAATTCTACAAAGAGCTGCAGTTCAACTAGTCGTTACTAGATGTCCCTCACGAGTCAAATGCAAAAGCATTGAAATTATTAATACATCAAGCTGCAGTTCCACTAGTCGTTACTAGATGCCCCTCACGAGTCAAATGCAAAAGCATTGAAACCCTTTTATGAAGCTTTTGCATTTGACTCGTGAGGGACATCTAGTAACGACTAGTGGAACTGCAGCTCTTTGTAGAATTATTTTGATATTGGATACTATAATATTCACTGCCCACTGCTAATCTCGTCCCATAATGCTTTGCAGGGCCTTTGGTTGGGATTGTATTTTTGCCAATAACTGTGCTTGGGGTGGTCCTAAGAGGATGGGACCACCACTGAATCGTTCAAAAGATGTGCTTTTTGTTTTCAAGGCATCTGCTTGGTTCTCTCCCTAGGTTAGGGAGGATACCAAAATCATCACCTCTCTCACTGCCTGTTAACTTATTGATTTCACTTTTGTGAAATGCTATATGCATTTTAGCATATAAAGACAGAGATACTTATTTTATCTTAACTTGCACTGTGCAAGATGCCTTTGGTAATTATTGTACAGTGCAGTCAAGCACACAGCTACGCACTACGTAATTTGCATAGCTACGTGTAGTTCAAAATGTACTTCACGTAGCTACGTGAAGTGCTACTACGCAAACTACGCCCAGGTTTACTTATAGGTTTATATGTGTGTGCAATGGTAGTGATATAGGTAGCCCATACCACTGTAAGGGGTGCATGCACCACCTTACCCAGTCTGCAGTGGCAGACCTGTGGTGTCATTTTGGATGGCCTTCCAGGGGTGGCACAATACATGCTGCAGCCCCTGGTAGGCCTCTGAGGTACCTATGCCCTGGGTACATAGTATACCATATACTAGGGACTTATAAGGGCACTCCAGATTCCAATCAGAGATGTGCCTAAGGCACATGGAAACCATTTTTAGAGGAAGCAGATAGACTGGGGCCCTGAATAGCAGGATCCCAGTCCAACTAAGTCATAAACCAGCAAAACACCAGGAAAAAAGTGGGGGCAACCATATAGTCAGATTCCACCTTCCTACATAACCCCCCCAAACGAAAGGAGATAAGGCTAACCTTGGCCAGTTGAGCCTTTATTGACTAAGTGGCCATATAAGGAAGCACCTGCACTAGCATGGTTGCCCCCTGTCTTATGGTCCACTAAGCAATCCCTCACCCTAAGGGTATGAGAGGATCTCCACCATGGGGAATTACTACCTGTGGTGTGCTAAAGTACAAGGTTGGTGAGGTGTCTGAGTAGGGAAGTGAGGCCCTAGGAAGGTTGGTCTCAGCTTCCTCAGATCACTGGTCACCATGTATGCCTGTCTTTCCAGGACTGAGTTGCACTTTGCTCTAAGGGTCAACCTTTGGCTGCCTACAGCCGGGGGTTGGGTCCCTTTGGATGGACCACTGGAGGGACATGGCAGGTTTGGAACCTTTTGGTCCCAGGTTTGCCCTTGCCTAACAGAGTCCTTCTGGGGGAGGTCCCTACACAAAGGTATGGGGGATCCCTCAGTGTGTTGAGGAATTTTTACCTGGCTAGGGCTACTAGACTGGGTGCCCCTAATCTGCTGATGGGGGGGTTCCTCTGGATAGGGGGCCCTGGGGGGTCCACTGACCTCCCTGACCTCTGCAGCCCTGGGCTGACTGAAGCAGGGTAGAGAGGGGCAGGTTACCTGTTCCAGACTGGGTACCACCTTGAAAGGGTCCCCTGCCATCAGGGGTGTGGCCAGGCCAGTCCTGACTACCTCTGGGGCAGTTCCTTCACTAGGGGTAGGGTCAGTTCCCTGAGGAGGCTGACCCTTACCTACTGTCTGAGGGGAAGAAGACTTTTCTTCAACCCTTGTGCTCTCTTTTGGGGGAGAGTGGGCCATTCTTCCAGGCTCCATCTCTCCATAATTTTCCTGGGCTTGGGCTGTGGCCATCACAGCCCCACTAACCTTTGCAGGGACGCCCAACATTCTCAGATGGGTTTGGTGTTCAACTTCAGCCCAGGCTGAAACTTCCAGATCATTGCCCATCAGGCAGTATACAGGCAAGTTGGGGGACACTGCCACTCTTTTTGGGCCTGTGACCCCTTCCCAGCTGAGATTGATTATGGCCATGGGGTGATCTGTTCTGACACCATCTATGTTGGTCACCTGGTATTTAAACTCAGGTAAAAGCTTGTGAGGGGGGACTAGTTTCCCTGCCACCATGGTGACACTAGCCCCTGTGTCCCTGAATGCCACAGCCTTCTGACCATTAATTATTGGCTCCAGTCTGTACCTGCCCAATGCATTGGGGCCCATGGTAAAGGTGGCAAATCCTATACCACCATCAGAGTTAGAGGAGTCTGTTGAGGGGTCCTGTCTAAACTAGGGCCCACCTCTGTTCCCCTTGCAAAAGCACCTAACTTTTTGGGTGCACTACTCCCAACTGGAGGATTACTACTGGTAGTACCAGGAGGGGTGGTAGTATTTGTTGGAGGAACATTTTCTTTATTGCCAATCCTGGGACAACTGGGATCAGATTTCCAGTGCCCAGGCTTTTTACAGACATGGCAATAGGGTTTCTTTTCAGGGGAGGAAGGAGTTTGGGACCCACCCCCAGAAGAGGACTTTTGGGGCCCTTTAGTGGATTTATCCTTAGATTTATCCCCACCTTTCTCTTGGGACTTGGTAGAATCTTTCTTCTGGTCACCACCCTGATTCTTAGGCCTTACCCTGGTTCTGACCCATTTGTCTGCCTTCTTTCCCAATTCTTGGGGAGAGGTCAGATCAGAGTCGACCAGGTACTGGTGTAAAAGCTGGTTTTGACAATTATTAAGGATCTGCTCCCTCATAATCAAATTGTACAATCCTATAAAGTCATGCACTTTGCTGCCATGTATCCAACCTTCCAGAGCCTTAGCAGAACAATCAACAAAGTCCACCCAGTCTTGAGTCTGTACTTTTTGGGTATCTCTGAACTTTAACCTGTATTGTTCAGTTGTTAGGCCAAACCCATCAATCAGAGCACTCTTCAAGACTTTGTAATTGTCAGCATCCTCTTCTCTAACAGTGAGGAGCTTATCTCTACCTTTGTCTGCAAAGGAGAGCCACAAGATTGCTGCCCACTGCTCCTGAGGGACCCTCTGTACTTTACAGGCCCTCTCCAGTGCAGTTATCCATTTTTGGATGTCATCCCCACTCTGGTAGGGAGGGACAACCTTGCTCAGGTTTCTATGGTCATAAGACCTTTCCCTATCTCTGGGGAAATTGCTGCCACCATGGGACTCTAGTCCCATCTTTTTTCTCTCTCTAAAGAGATTTAGGGACTCCCTGCCAACTGCTGTGTTCTGAGCTCAAGCTGGGCTTGTTCATACTGAAGCAGTCTCTTTCTCCTCTCATGAGAGGATTCCCTCCTATGAGAGGAGACAGAGGTCCCTACTGAGGTGTCAGAGTGGTTAGACTCCTGAGAAGGCGATCTAGACCTTCTGGGCACACTCACAACTCTTCCTGGGGGGACAAAGGGGAGGTCATTCTGGGCCTCCTCCTCATCCTCAGGAGTAGCTGCACTTTCTAGGTCAGGATCATTGTCATCCCCCTGGCCAGTTTCAGAGGTCAGGTCCTGGGCATTTTCATCCCTGGCCCCTCCCTCATCTTCTGCCCCACCCTCTCTGCCTACCCTTTCAGACCTTAGGGGTCTTCTAAGATCATCTAGCAGAAGCATCTCCAGGAGACGTTGGGTGTTGGCACTTTTGCCTGTCTTCAACTTCCTAACTTTGCACAACTCTCTTAATTCCAAGAATGAGAGGTTGTCATATCTGGATGGCAGGAGCTCACCGGTTCCTGGCAGTGAAGACATTACTAGTGTGGTGTGGTGTATTCACTACCTACTCTAGTGTGGCCTACTAAACTCTCGAGTTGTAGAAAGGGTGTGCTATCCCTTAACACACAACTCTAAGTTCAGTAGAACTTACTGTATCCTAAGCTTGAATTATATGTACCTAAGGTACCCTTACTGGTTTTCAGTTGATCAATTCAATTGAGATTATCTGGTAAAACAATAGCAAGCTGGAATCCCACACGCTGCACACCAATGTGAGAAGTTGGCCTGGTATATGCTGTCCACTAATTATAGTGGGCACCTTGCACCAGTCCAAACAACCCCTTATTGGAGATAGGTTAAAGACAACCTTTATTGAAAGCTATCCTAGTGGTAGCTATGGAGAGCAGCCTTCAGGCTAAGTCTTGAAGGAATGTAAAGCAGCTTGTTTTACCAGTCTATAATCTCTTGAGTGACCAAATGAAAGAGGACCACACCAGGTATATATTTAAAATATATGTATTTAGTCTTAAACACACCCCTCTAGTCTCTTTATGAGGCTAGAGTTCGAAGTACATAAGTTAAAAGTTGAATATCAACAGTAATAGCACAAATACACGTTTGAGCCCTAGGGGCGCGTACCAAACCATATACCAATAAAGTGGTATAAGAACCACGACTGAGCTAGACACAAGGCCTAGAGCCTGTAGAAGTGCTTGGCCCTCAAGGAACCACCCAAGGTAGTGACACAGGGGACCCACGGGGGACGCGTGCAGTGTGAGAACACAGCCGCGATCCGCCGTTGACTTCTATGGGGAATGTCGCGGTTGGAGTTTTAAAGAAAAAGGACACTTAGAGGAGGACTTGGAGCAAACCCCTTTAGAACTAGGCTGTTCTAGAGTCAATACCCACGGGAGCACCGGAGTACTCGAGTTACCTCACCCAGGGAAGCCGGGTGCATAGGTGTCTTTCGGGGTCGGGTTTCGTCGTCGTTTTCAATGGCGATCTGCTGCAAAGTGCTGCTGGCGGCCAAGTCGAAAGTGTCCGGGTGGATCTAACGGTGGATCAGAGATCTGAAGAACCTGAAAGCAGAGGGGACAGAGTCTGGGTCACTAGCCAGTGACCAGGAAGGCGATGAGCAGATGCCCACCGATGTCGGGTGCTTCAGGTAGGTTGACGGTCGTCTTGACTCTTCAGCCACGAGGTCCAGGAGGCGTCGACAACAACCAGGAGCTGGATTCGAGCTGTCCCACAACGTCTGTCGATTGCTGTGGTGTCGGCGACCGGATTGGACCCAACAAGCCTTGGCAACGGCAAGTCTCGTAGAAACAAAGAAAGGATGATGTTGCAGACCAGCAAGGTCTGGGGGACTCACCCAGCAAGGGTAAGTCAGGGTACCTCTGGAGGAACCAGGAAAGCCAAAGCAGAAGAAGAGTTGCCTTCGGGAGGGCCCACTAGCCAACGGACTAGCGACCGCGAAGGAGCCTCGAGTGGACGCACTTGGAGCTGGCTCACAGGACACTCGTGGAGTGGAGGCCAGTGATCTTCGGTGCAGTCGGTGCTGGAGGCGGGGGCTACTTGGAGCCCAAAGGACAACTTCGTGGGAGACCAGGAAGAGGATGCACTTGCAAAAGTTCTTGGTGTCCAGGGGTCAAGGTCCCACGTTACCCACAACAGCTACGGGCCTCAGCCTCGCTGGGGACTCAGGGCAGCCTCGGGGAAATCTGGAAATCTACCTCTGGTGATGCAAAGACTTCGGCGTCCGGTGGGAGCTTCAGCGATGCAGACCGGACAATTGCTTCTTAGGTGCCTGCCAAGCAGGGGAGTCACTCCTTGACCCCAAGGGAGATTCTTCAGTCCTCTACTCTTAAAGTAGAGCGTCGAAGGTCCAGGATTCAGCTTCAGAGTTTCGTCCAGGGTAATCTAAAGTCCTAAGGACTGGGGTCCCATACTTATACAAAGTTAGGGGGTTGGACATACTCTGGGGACCCACCTATGGGAGGGTCAGGGAAGAGGGGTGGTTACACCCATTCCCTTTGTCCAGTTTCGCGCCAGAGCAGGGGCAGGTAGCCCCTGCAACCGGTTTGAACTGGCATATGCACAGGGACACCAAATGTGCCCCCTGTGCAGGACTTCAAAGCACCAGAGGGTGCTCCCGCCCAGCCCCAATACACACTATCCTGTCTGGGGAGGTGGTTACACCTCCCTGCGACAGGAAACCTATTGTCCAGGCCTCCCCTGCCGGAGTTTCAGTCAGCAGCAGGAGGCCAGACCCGTGTCTGTGGCAGCGGCATCCATTTTGTGATGCCAGGGCTCTGGAAAGAAGTTACCGGGTAGCCCGGTGTGTACATGTCTCTCCTTCTAGAAGGGTGGAATGCTACCCCCGCCGCCAGTATTGGCAGGGGGGGGTAGTATTCCAAGATGTTTGACACCAAACATGACATGTTTTGGTGCAGCCAGTCCAAAGTTAGCATTGTACCGCGAGGATATAATGCACTTAAGAGTGTATGGTCAGGCTGTACCACAAACAGCATCAGAGGAGGGACTCCGAACGCTGCAGAGGGGCTCTGCTCATGCAGGGGCACCCTCTCACATAAAAACCAAGCACTCTGCCTTCAGGATTGGTAAGGCCTGCCATAGGAGTGACTTATAGGTTTATATGTGTGTGCAATGGTAGTGATATAGGTAGCCCATACCACTGTAAGGGGTGCATGCACCACCTTACCCAGGCTGCAGTAGCAGACCTGTGGTGTCATTTTGGATGGCCTTCCAGGGGTGGCACAATACATGCTGCAGCCCCTGGTAGGCCTCTGAGGTACCTATGCCCTGGGTACATAGTATACCATATACTAGGGACTTATAAGGGCACTCCAGATTCCAATCAGAGATGTGCCTAAGGCACATGGAAACCATTTTATAGAGGAAGCAGATAGACTGGGGACCTGAATAGCAGGATCCCAGTCCAACTAAGTCATAAACCAGCAAAACACCAGGTAAAAAGTGGGGGCAACCATATAGTCAGATTCCACCTTCCTACAAGGAGCCTTTCTAAGCAAGGTTTCTTCATTTTGAATGGGAACAAAACCAGTTTCTCCACAACTTGATTAGTCTTTTAACGGAATAGAATGGCCACTTCTCTGCTAGTGTATTGCATCTTACATGGGATAGTACCTGCTTCTCAACAGCCCATCTGTTTCTTTTCAAGTTGAAAGGCACTTATGTGCTGGTCTGCTATATTGTTCTTGGGAGAATTTAGTTCAAGTTTCGAAGACCTGTTGTATATAGTTTGTGGGCTTCAAGTCTACCCATTGGTTTTCATATGTTTGTTTCAGTGTCTTTTAAAAATCCTTGCTTCTCAGTGGTTAATCTTTCCTATTTGTTCCTCCTTTTCATGGGTTGTTTACTCCCATTGAACAATGCTGCATTACTTGTACACTTCCACTTGTCCCAATATTAGCATCTGTTTACGGACTACTTTTCCCTTTCTCTAAAAGCATTTCACATGAGTTCTTGATGAATTCAGTGGCTCCGAGCTACAAGTTTTGTAAACAGGGTTGTAATGTCCCACAACCTCCTCACTGCTTCAGCCGTCCTCCCACCCCCTCCATTCCCGTGTGCGGTAAATGAGTGCTTCGATAATGGTGTAAACAGACCAGTAAATATTGTTCTTTTCTGCACACATTTGCACGCTCTTTTCTGAGGGTGCCCGACACGCAATGTCAGTCCAGACTTGCCTCTGCAACACTGCAGACTGCTCCCAGGCCGATGGCTGTAAATCATGTCTTTATCTTGTTTATTTACCGCTCCAATATTAGCCTCTGCATCTTGTAAAAGCAAATGTAGTGCCACACGTGTCATCAGCCAGTGTTCAATGGGGCCGAGGAGTATCGGTAGTCCTAAAACTAGTCCACTATACTATGCATTCTTTCAGACAGAAGTTGCCTGAAATTAAATGAAATTATGTGTCTCTGCAAAGCATACTTGGCTGCGTTAAATTCTGAGTGTGTCGACGCAACTGCCTCCGGTCCACTGGCTCCGTGCACGCAGCAGGGGGGCACCCTCCCATGAAGCAGTCTCAAGGGGCCTGGTAGGAGTCCATGCTGTTGGGAGGCGCTTTACAATATTTTGGCTTTCTGATGAGGTATAGCTGCTGTGCTTTAAATTTGTAATTTGGACAGTGTTTACAACACTGTTAATGTACCACCCAGTGGTTAAAGTTATATACACCTTAGAGGTTAAGTTACTACCGGTTTGTGTTTCAATGTTGCCAGAATGGATAGCCATAACAAGGTCAGAACTGTTTACTTTTACTTTGGATTAATAAATTATCTTTGGAAAATTAAATTCAATCAGAGTAGCAATATATCATGGCAGATGCGTGGCAGATGATCGGCATTTAACAAAATAATATTCCCATTTCATCATGACCTGCACAGTACTGCTGCTTATTTATTACGGCCACACAGTGTTTGTCCTTCTCAATTATACCCTGCATCTCTCCACTCCTATTACATGTTCCTTAATAATCACTGACCCACAGTGCTGCTTCTCATTGATCATAGCCCTACAGAGCTACTAGCTAGTTATTAGGCCTTCAGAATACTGCTCATTATTAATCCCTTCCCCATTAGTCCTACTCCTTTTTAGGTCTCTCCTACAATATCCTGTTATGGACAGTCCCAATAGTTACAGTAACTGGCTTGTACTCGAGTGTGGCCAGTACTTGTGCAGCCTCCTTCCTTCCCTCCCTTCCTAACCCTCTCGATCAGCTCAGCTGTCATGGCATTGTATTAGTATTTTTCTCGAGTATGGTCAGTACTTGTGCAGCCTTCTTCCTTCCTCCCTCCTCTCTCTCTCACACTCTAGCTCCCCTCAGCTTTCTGCTTCTCAGAAATGTTTTGATTTCTTCAGCTTTCGTAGTGTGGGAGCTCAGACTTGCAGTGAAGGCATCATGGCCTGTGCCAGCCCCCTTATCAGCATACAGGCTCTCCCACCTCATTGATCACACACAGCAGCGCTTCCAACCCTGGCCTGCCATCAGCCTCCAACTGCTTACTTTCCCTCCATCGATGATGATATGCTGTTTTTTAGGTTGAGCTTTCGAGACCCCTTGTATACACTTTAGTATATACTTCTTTTTGGGCTTACAGGGAATACTTGCTTTTCATTGGTTTGTTTCAGTGTCCTTAAAAAATCCTTGCTTGCTACTGGTCAATCCTTCCTCTTTGTCCCTCCTTTTCATCAGTTGTTTACTCCCACAGACCAGTGCCCCAGTACTTGTACCCTTCTACTTATCTGTTTAGGGACTATTTTTCCCTTTCTCTAAGAGCATTTAACCAGAGTGCTCCACGATCCAGGTCCATTTCTGTAAACAGGGCAGTAAATCATGTTCTCCTCTCCTTACGTTTGTTGTGCATTCAAAGACCGAGGTCAAATGTTAGAGGCTGTTTTCGGGGAGCATCTGGTTCCACTCCCCCCACCGCCATGCAAAGAGAATTGTGACCGTAACTATTTATAATGATTTCCAGTTGCACGCTGCTGATGTGAGGAGAAAATTGCTACCGGTATTATTTTTAATCTCTATTGCCCCAATATAAGATGGCAGTCGCATGCGCGATGACACCATTAACAGCATGATGAAGCTGTTTTGTTTTTTGTAGCACACACTTTGAACACAGTCACGGTTTAATGAGCCTTTGTCATTTTGTTGCAGGCCGGACCACGAGGGGCAGTGATTTCTAACAAGTTTCCTGAGAATGCCTCCTGTATAAATGTTGGCACAATACATATCCTGTTCCTGTGATCCCGAGGCTCTCCTGCCCCGCGGTCCTGTATTTGCTTACGACAACAAACTCAGCCCATCATCCTGTCTGACGGCTCGTTCACACCCTTGCGGCGCCCTCTGTTTACCAACAGGGACTCTGTCTCCCTGGGTTCCTTGGGGCAGATTTACAAGCCCCTTGCGACACTTTTACTCCGTCGTTGTGTCACTTTTGTGACGCAGCGGCGGCGCAAACAATGCGCCACTATGCAACATATTTACAACGTGGCGCATCTAGTGAGATGCGTCACGTTGTAAAACCCTGCGCTACATTATACCTGCGTCAGGTAAAATGTATGCAGGGTGGGCGTTCCGTCGCAAGGAAGCCCCGTAAAAGTGACGCAGTGAAATCTACAAGATTTCACTGAGTCACTTTTACGTCCCCTCTGCGTCAAATCCTTACGCCTGCTTGAAGCAGGCGTAAGGAGTGACGCAGCATGTTTGGTATAGGGCACCCCTGAGCAGTGCTGGAGTTGCGTCGCGCTTGCGACACGACTCCAGCACTGCGTCACCCTTACGCCGACAGATGCGTCACGCATCTGTCTATCCTTGCGCCACGGTGCGCCGCATTGTAAATGCGGCGCATCCATGGTGGCGCAAGGGGCTTTTTGAGTCACGCAAAATAACTGGCGCATCCCTGCTAATATGCAGGGATGCGCCAGTTATTGTAAATCTGCCCCCTTGTTTTTCTGTTCCCTCTGCGAGGGGTGAACCGGGCTCACGGTACATGTGCTTGTTTCATGAGCAGAGTGCAGCGACAGCGATGCAATTGCCAACCATGTTGTCAGCATCTAATGAGCTAGGATAAAATTAATGTTTTCGATGTTTTGGGTAGCAGCTGATGGAGCAGGGTAAATGAAAATGTTTTAACCTCCTAATATTTACGTTGAATAAATTAACACACAGGTTCGTCTTAGTGAATAACCAACCATGTATGTTACATGTAAAGGGTTAAAGGTAACACGCTATATATGTGCAAACTAATTTACTTTCAATTGTTAACGTAGATAACATAAGTCTGACAATTGCGTACTAATTAGAATAATAAATGCATGATTTGTGCTTGAAAATAAGCTGTGTAGTGGCAAAAAGAAGCTTTGGTAAGTAAGGAATAGCTTTATATGTCGCTTTTGCTAGGTAATACCTAATTGGTGTACGTAGAATGACGGGAGGGAAACGAAAAGGCTTATAATCTTTATTCTTAACTATGTTTTGTTTATCTTTATAATAGTGCGCTTAGGCCTGTTGAGCAGCGAAATAAAATGGCCGCCATGAGTTAGAGTACGCAGGCGCGAGAGGGGTTACGAAAGAGAGAAAAGCCGTGAACAAGAGGGATCATGTGATCATTCCAAAAGCTTAGGATGGAAGCGTGGTCAAGGCTGTGATGACCTTATCGCATAAACGTGTGCCAAAGCAAGACAGCGAAAAGCGTGAGAAGTCGCAGTGAATAAATGAATGGACAATAAACTAATCGACTGAAAAGTATCAGAAAAGGATACAGTTTGAAACCCATGAACTAAGGGGTAATGTCATGAACCCGTGAGAAACGACAAAAGTATGAACTTGCCACAAAGAACTGGTTGGAACAAGGATATTCATAATGAGATGTATACTGACCCGAATGGACCAATTAGAGAGAATCTCGCCATAAAAATGTAACATTTTCACTTAGTAAGCTAGTATTAGGGTATAAGAAGACCTACTCTTAGAGGGGAGGGGGTTAGCTG
This sequence comes from Calotriton arnoldi, assembly GCA_963921515.1. Lineage (NCBI taxonomy): Eukaryota > Metazoa > Chordata > Amphibia > Caudata > Salamandridae > Calotriton > Calotriton arnoldi. The sequence goes on along the minus strand of CAWUFW010006566.1, from coordinate 483,201 downwards.
CTATTACTGCTGCTGCTGTTGCTGCTGCTGTTACGACTGATGCTGCGGCTGCTGCTGCTATTTTTATATTTTTGATTGGGCATGAGACGCTGCTATTGGAGAACCTTTTTTTAATCCAAATAGATTTTTCCATTTAAACTATTAGACTTCTATTCTTAAAATACTAAAAGGGAAAGGAACGAGAAGGCCTGTTTTCCAGGACAGATAGATAGATCCTTCGGGAGTTCTTGCTGTGACCGAACTTTATTTTTCCATCTAATAGGTATGCATTGCAATTTCGATTTATTCTTATAATAATGCTAAATGTAATAACCTGAATAATACATTTTAAACTTATTCATGCTTCTAAACTTTATATAAACTTTATTGTCTTTAAAAACAATGAGTCAGTGGTTCTTTAGCTCAATGATAAATGTAAATGTTTAAAGGTTTATAGTTATTGAGCTGGTCTTAATCACCATCAACTGATTCCTACTAGTTGGTCCATCGACCAATGAGCGGAATACCTTAGAGCTTGAGAAGTATTATGTCGTTTTTATAATAAGGTATCCCGTCTCCTTCCAGCAAATCATTAACTGTTTTCTCCTAGGTAAGAACGGATGAAATCCAGGGAATAAATGAGTGAGTGAATGTATATGCGGTGTTATGGGCCCCACCGTCATATGGATATAGTTGTGTTTAAGAGGGATATTTGCACCTGGACGTCCAAAGACATCTAGGAGAAGAAATTTTATTGATAGCGCTGGATCACAGCACATGCTCTTGTTTCATAGAGAATATCACAAGGTAGACTAAACTAAAAACCTGTTCACAGTACGGGCAAATGATTGATAGAGAAGAAAGTAGACGTGTACACTAGCTAATTAACGCAATGTATTAGTTCTTTTTTTGAGAGTATTGTGAGTTTATTATTTTGAGTGGTAGAATTGCTTTTGCTGGTACCAGAGGTTACATTACGATCAACTGTTCTGTAGGCCACCGTGTTTCACGGAATTAAAATATTCAATAAAAGTTGATTTATTTCATAAGAGATACTTTATCTTTTCATTTTATGTGGTACGTATGGACTGCTAATTATATTTTATTTACCTACAGTTAGCCTCTTCTCTTGATGCTTTCTGTAGGTAATGGTCCTATTAGTCAGCTCTGCAGCCTATTTCATCGTCTTTAAAATCGTGCCAGTTCTCTAGCGTCATTAGAACTTGCTTGTAGGTTTCTGTGAACGAAAAGCAGCAGCAAGAACTAACCAACTAATTCTACGGCGGAGGACCCGCAATATCAAAACAAGCTGAACGTTCACGTTTTCTAATGATTCTTAAGGCTGTAATGAGGGGAATTTCCTTCAGTATCCAGGCGGCCATGTGCAGTAGATGATTCAAATAGGGCTGTGAGAGCAATAGTGGCTGTTCGGATTGTTTGATTTTGTGCGCCACATTGATGAGGTATGTTTTCACTGCCTGTGGGGTCCATGTCTCAGAATACCTTTGCAACTTAGGGAGGCTACTTAAATAAATGAAAAGAGAAAGATGGAATTGCTTGAATTAAACTTTGGAAGCCTTTTATATCCAATTGGTTTTGATAGAGCGCTTACAGCACTCTAAATTGTAGGGGTGCACTATACTCCTGATATAAACACACTCATATGTATTTTTGTCGTGTGCAGTGTTTTATGATTATTAAGATGCATTTATTCACGGCATATTAATATTAAAATGAAGTGAGCATGTTTAAGTAGGATTTGCGTGTTTTAGAAAACATCATTCCTGTATGTGTAATGTGCAGGACGAAATTATACTCATATAATGTAACCATGTTTAGTTTAAGTTACCCGATTTGTAGGCCCAAATTGTAGGATGTTTTGAGTTTCGTTTCTCCTTGGTTGCTCAAGAATTAATTAAATAAATTCTGTTGTGCTCGAAGACAGTGTGTTCTCATCCTACTGCAGGTGCAGGAATTCGACCTCGTTATTCTTAGATTTAAGGAGATACCCGGAATGTCTTTGAAGAAGACTGCAAGGCGAGAGGGGAGGACCTGCTTTTCGTGCCTGGCCTATCTGGGAACCAAGGCCACTGGAAGAAGAGTCGACTTAATTAAAGCTTCTGTGGAAACTTACTGAAAAATGTTGCAAATAGAAAAGTTTTAAAACATGACGTATTGTGGGTTGAACATTGTCTTTTTGTATGATGCGCAGGGACAGATTCGGGGGACTTCTGCCAGTTTTTGGAGGAGAAGGAGCATCTTAGAGCGAGCTCCATAGCTTTAAGCTATCAGACCCATTTGACGTGAGTACTTCTTAGGAAGTCAACACGAGCTGACACCTTTGGGATATGATACTAGGTAGATAGGTAGGATCCTCATTGAGAGCAGAGTAGGGAAAGATTTTGCTCCTTCTTAGATGAAAAGAGAATTGGACTCCGCTTCTATTCTTTGCTGTATTTTGATTTTGGAGTTCATCATATTATGCCTTCTGTGCCGAATGACTTATATTCGTAGAATCGGCTCTGTATTGATCTTTCTGTACCTATATACTCTGATATTGAGGTGTGTTTATATTCAATTATTTTTGGCCTTATAATAAATCCACCAAACTGAAATTCGGAGTCTGTGGTCCATTACAGCATGACTAAATCGAAAGTATAATCTTGAATTGTTTTCCTCCCTTCTACCACTTTTAGCAGGCAAATAAAAGACCATCTGCATTAAATCTAGTAGGGAAAAGTAGGAGTAAAGGTTGGCGTAATCAAATGGTAGCAGAGGATGGTTTGCCTCTAAGAGTGAGGGGAGAAAGAGAGTAGGAGTAGGGTCGGAAGAACATTAAGGCCCTGGACACGGAGTAGACGACGGCGGACATTGATGGAAGTCGGTGGACGTTGACGGTGCGGCCGAAACAGTGGTGGCCTGAGTATGGAATTGTGTGGTGTGTTAGATTGCGGTGATGAAATATTTGTGTGATGTCTTGCGAAGTTGGGATGCATGTTGAGTGATTGTGGGTTTATTGGTTTACTGGTCCGGACACGTGCGGGTCAGGAAGTTTGGTTAGCGGACTTAAGAGAAGTCCAAGATCCCGGGATAGTTTTGTATTTGTAATTGTCTGATCATAATTGTGGGTGTTGTGAAGCGCTATCGACGATCCACTTGTGATAGGGAACTTTGTGTGAATGGAGGGATACGTCGCGGTAGAAAGCCTCAGGTACCGGGGGTGGACTATGGCGATTGAGTGACCGAAGCAGGTCGGGGGTCACAGCGGATGAATGTTCTTGTAAGCGTGTTCTATCGATCTTTTAGCGGACAGACAATTATTTGTTTTATGTAACTGGAAGTTATTGTGATTGCGTTAGGAGCAGTTACTTGGTTTAATAGCTTTGGATATACAGTTACTTGTGGTACGAACGTGTGAGTGAGTGAAATTGTAAAGGCGGGTGAGCCGCTGCAAAGAGCGAGTAGTGACGTCAGTGTGCGCCGCGCTGGGATTGGTTGGTTGGTGTAACGCCGCGCTGGGATTGGTGGAAGTTCGTTCGAAGCTGAGTATTGAATTTGGAGGGCAAACAATCGATTTTCATGATGAGATGTTTTAAGGTGCTGCGGGATTTGTGTAGAGGCGACACAGGAGTGGTGACACGGGTAGGAGAAGAAGCTCCGCCTGAGGATACACCGGCGCATTATATGGCAACAAATGTAGGACTCCATACTATAGTCTGGCTTCAAAATTGGCATAAAATTACAGAAAAAGAAGGAGAATTGGCTTTTCCTCGTTATGGGTCATTTCGTATGGAGGTGCTGTATCAGCTAAGAGGAGTGATGTCTGCTCTGAAACCTCTGCCTAGACCAACCCAATTTGAGGCATTGGATGCTTGGATGAGAGCAGCAATGGCAAAGAGAAGGGAAGCTTCTCAGGGAAGAATGAAAAAAGCAATGAAGGCATATCAGGATGCCAGGTGGGATGCACAGCTGAAAAGATGGAGAGTAGACACCATAGAGGGAGGAGTAAGACGGAAGAGGACAGTGACACAGATGACAGTTTTCTTGATAGATTGCTAGCAGAACGTCCTCCACCTTATGATTCTAGGCCAGAGCCGGAGCAGACGCAGCAAACTGAGGACATTCTAATAGTGGGATGAATAGGTGCAGAGGAGCAGACTAAGGAGTATGAGGGAGGATTTCAGTGGGAACAAAAATTCCAGGAGGTCTGGAGGAATAGGGTACGCAACTTTGGAGTCAGGAGAGACTGCCTGTAACATGCGGCTACCAGAAGTTCTTTCGGTACCAGTTACTATTGGACCAGTGGTTTCAATATATAACCCTAGAGAGAGAACAAAGGAAAGTCAACAACAAACAGAACAAGGTGAAGAGACTATCTCTGGAGGGAGTCTTACAATGAGTGGGACAGGTATGGCTCAGGTACCAGTGGAATCCAGTACTCCACTGCCTGCTACAGCTGATCCATCAACAGTGGACAGTGGGTCAGAACAAAGGCGAACAGGAGCTTTGGCAAATTCTAGGTCAGACATCAGAATGTGGGTTCCACCGGTGAGGGAGTCACAGATATTGAGTGACGAATTGGGGTTGAGACAAGAAGCACCTAGGGTACCGTTAGGGCCACAGTATGTGTGTGAGGGTAACCATTGGAGAAGTCGAAGTTGTGAAAGAGAAAGTCGCCCAGTTGTGAGAATTGAGGAGAGTGGGGACCTAAGGAGAACACAAAGTTGTGAGAGGGAGGAATTGGGAAGTGAAAGAGGTCAGAAGGTTTTACAGGTTGCAATGAAGGCACCATTGTTAGATGTGGTAAGATTAAAAGCAGAAATAGATTAAGTGATAGAAGGGAATCTGCCATGGGAAAGAATTGACACATATGATTCAAGCGAATTGCTATTTGTAGCTAAAGACGTTACCAGAAAGGCAAAGCGAGCTCATGATGCATTGTCACAGCTGGCACGAAGGTATGAGGTAGATCTAACAAAGACTAAAATGATGCAGGGAACTTGCAGATTGCATTATACGGATAAGGAATTGGAAGAGAAGCGAACAACAGGATTAAAGGCACAAATTAGGGAATTGGTGATAGGGGTGCGAGCGTGGAAAGCATTAGACAGATGGGAAGAGAGGTGGGCCAAAAAGAAAAGTGCCAAGAAAGGGATAGGAGACACTCCGCCTCCGGGTGGAGGGACGGGACCAGCAGGACATTACCCTCTGAGAGAAGTGCAAAATGGGGGTACGTTCATGTGCCATGGAGCAGGGGTGATTTGGCAGCATTCACTAATGATTTTCCTCGGCTGAGGGAAAAACCTGCTGACTGGTATAAGCAAATAGACCGGTTTGTCAAGATTTCGAAGGTGCTCTGGATTGATTTGAATACCTTGTTTGATATAGTGGTCCCAGGGGATTTATGGACGGCATGTAAAGTTGCCATTGATTGGCCCGCTGTAGAACCAGCCAGAGATCCGGTGAATCATGGTCCTTCTCCCGAAGTAATGAAGAAATATGAGCAAGTGATTACATGGTTACAATCCAAGGTAGCTCCGCAAACGGTTGATTGGCTTAAAATCGATCGTACTACTCAAGATTCTAAGGAGTCGGTACATGACTATTATGAGAGACTTTTAGTGGCTTTTAAACAGCATAGTGGATTGGATACAATTGAGCAGAAAGATATGGGACAGTTTGCCTCAAAGTTTGTGCTAGGACTAAGATCTGATATTAGCTTGATGATACAGACACATTTGATATGTTGGCAGAATAAGACGGTGGACGAAATCCTGCGTTATGCAAAATACTGTAGTGATCAGGTAGAATGGGCACAAAAGAAATTGAAAGACAAGTTGATGTTGGAGCAGTTGAGGAATGCCGAAAGGCCTGATCAGATGCAAGGGGTTGGAGGAGCGATGGGTCGAGGTAGAGGAAGTGGTAGAGGAATGGGTCAACAGATGGTAACCCAACCTGGACAGGGAAGAGGCAGGGGATGGATGCAGGTACAGGAGGTGATTGGGTGGCGAACCAAAAGAAGGTCACTGCTTGTCATTATTGTCACAAAATCAGGCATTGGAAGCGCGAGTGTCGATTGAATCCAGCAAATCAATTGCAGAATGAGGGAGAGTGACAGATGTCAGAGACTTTGAATACTGTAACTAGACCTAGGTCCATGTATGGGGCAGGATATGAGCCGCAAATGCAGATTCCTCAGCCTCTAAGAATACTTACTCATAATCAGGTGTATCATCAGATGCCCTATTTTGAAATACGAGACAGATTTGACCAACCACAAGATCTTCATGAGTGTCAGAGGGGGTGCAGGAAGAATGCCCTTTGGATGCGATCCTGGAAGTAGATCAGAGTGGACCATTTGTAGATGCAGAGGTGAACGGGTATCCTGTTACCTTCTTGTTAGATACTGGAGCTGCGCGCTCCACAGTAAGAACAGAAGTGGTTCCAAATTTGTCCCTTTCGGGACAATCGATTCAAGTGGTGGGAGTTACCAATCAGAAAATGACTAACCCATTGACAAATGAGTTGCCTGTGAGTATAGTGTTGTATTCCTCTTAGGGTGTCCATATACGGGCTTTCCAGTATCATGTCCTTATATAGGCACAATTCGCCCTGCCCTTATATAGGCATAAAATCCCAGTCCTTATTTAGGCATTAAACCGTGCACTCCAAATACAGGCATGGTCTCCGACATCCGTCCACCCTAACGTCACAACGAGTTCTTGAAGAACAGACCCTTAGGCTTCGGGAGTTTCCCTAGCACAGGACTATTGATTTCTTCAAGGACTCATCTATTATGCATGAACCATTATACCTTAGGGGTTCATTCATGACGTCTTCCGCAGTCCGATTCACGTCAATGCTAACATTGTGAGGTACCTCTCAGGTATAAATATACCTTCCCTAGCCCTTGTAAACTAGAGGAGACCTCGACTTCAGAGGAGCCCGTTTCCCGGCCTGACGCACTGAGAAGACGCTGTCATCTCTGTACGCAGAGAGTCCAGCTTCCAGTGATCTAACTTCCCTTGCGGGGTGATGGAGTTCGAGTCTGGCAAAGAGATTCCCACCTCTCTCATTCTAAAAGGTATGGAGCTGACTAGAACCTAGAGGGACTCTTGGCATACTAGGCTTAACATACTCTTAGTATACCATAGCAAGGAATACTTCACCTACTTCATACCTCTCCCTACACCTAGGTTAGGTTAGGCACATTGGGGTAGAACTAGCTTAGAAACGCATCGTATGAGTACTCGCATTTTTTAGTCTGTGTTATTTATGTGAATGAATATCTGCTAAAAGATAATGCTATCGCAGTATTATTTATTTCTACTGCTTACGCTGTACATTATTTATCTTGCATACTGTCTTGTGATCGTAACAGCACATTTAACTTACACAAGAAACAAGACTGTTCAATAAATATTTTATTGAAACACCCGTCTATTCTTTCTGTGTAACTTTGAGGAAAACTAAGTATGCACGAGTGAGCTGAGTAAAATAGTTATCTACTGTTTCCACGACTCTGGGACACGTTCTGATTCTAAAGGGAAACAAAGTTGTCATGTTTTGCGACTGCCAGAAACTACTCCCTTCTTGTCGTCAAGGAGTTTCTAGTGGCCTCTGAGCTAGCTGGCACAAGTAATTAAGTTTAATATACTCGATAGGGACATACTGACATTAGTCCTATGTCAAACCTATAGGGGATATTATTCCAATGCGCAGAGCCTATTAGGGAAATAGGACCTACACTACATGGCGCCCAACGTTTGGTAAGGCGGTAATTTAACGCTAGATACTGAGTAACTCAGCCGTGCTTTTTCTCTCAGAGACCCCTACCCATATACTCCAAAAGACGTCTGGAGTGGGCAGGGTTAAGTATCCACCACGGCTACATAGGGAAACACCCTATATATTAGCTGTTTGGTTTGCTCAACGTTGAAGGATACAGTGTTCCAAAATATTGTGCACCTTATCTTTGTTTCCTTGAAACTTGTTCTACATTTTTACAAAGAACAAGATGCCTGGCTCCGACACTGAAATCGGAAACGGTGGAACTGCGGAACAGCCAGCAGCAACAGCATATAATATCACAGGTTTTATTGAAACCGAGGAGGGTGTTATAGACATCCCTCAAAACTTAAGAAGAGCCATCACTCTAAAACTTATAAAACACGGCCTACCACCGAGAGGCGGTAGAGCAGTTTTCGTGATAGAGGCACACGAATCCTTTCAGACAGAGGTATTCTATTCATGGGTAATATTTCCTGAATCCAATCCAGTAACACACATGTTTCACTTCTACAAAGAAGATGATCCACCAGAGGAATATATTCCTTTCGAGGATATTGAAATTCCATTAACATACCAAGAGCATCAGCTCTGGTTTAAAGGCGCCCTAAAACATCACAGAAACATTACCAGGCTCGGTCCACTAGGTAGACCAGGAGCAACATTGCCGATTCTAGCCGGCTACACACCTCATCCTGAACTGGATATAATGTCAGATGAGGAATTACTTATTCAACTTACAGAGTTAATAAAAATATACAGACAATTGGTCCAATATGTCATGCAGACTTTTACAGTCCAGCAACCATTGACACTTCCAAATCCAACTCCCCAACAGGGGAATACACTAAAAATTACACCACAGACTCTCTACGCAGTCATGGGTAAAATGCCCACAAAACGTGAGCAAATTCCATTCTGGATAGCTCAAAAAATTACTCAAATCGAAGCAGTATTTCCAAATACTAGCCCGTATGAGAAACACAGAATCCTAACAATCAGTTTACCGATGGGGATCACAGCACAACTGGAAGACTGCACCACTTGGGGCTCAGTCTTTGCTGCCATCTATACTAAAACACATGGCATTCCGTCAATTGCGGTAATACCTGATGTCCTGAAACAAATTCAAAATGAATACGGGGCAGAGCCTGCTCTAAATTTAGGTATGAAATTACTGAAAAAGTTCGACCAGGACTCAATAATAATATTATCTAATATTAAAGGGGAGGCAGCAGCAGTGGCGATCCGACAAAAATTAAGGGAATTCGATGTTACAGAACATCAAACAGAGCTACCCAGAATAATTGAACAATCTTATGCAGAATTAGGCAGAGATAGTTTGGGTGGAAGACCAGTGAAGCCGAAACTATCTGAAAGTCCTGAGAAGGACTCTATTAAACAAACTCCTACCTCTTCTAAAAAGAAGTGGGAGACTAATAAACAAAATTCAAACAAGAAAGGTTCTCAATCCCGAGGTAGGTCTCCTCAAAAGGAGCCCTCTGAAAGGAGGTATAACCTCAGGAATAGGGATAATTTGAGAAAACCTGACAGGTATCAAGATACTGATACACGTTCCTCTCGTCCCTTTCAGATCTCATCACAGACTTCGGAAAGAAGAGGACGATCAGAACATAGAGAAGAACGCGTGAAATCCAAAGAAGAAAAACACGCTCCAAAAAACAAAACAAAACCTCAATTCTCCAAAAGAAAGTAGCAGGTCTGAAGATCAGACATGCCGAGAATACTGAGAACACAACTCAAGAACGGAGAATGGGCTCAGACAATGCTGGACAGTGCAGCAGAAGTCACAATAGTTCGCCAGAACCTGAAGGAACTTCTGGAGATAGTGGACTTGAATGAGTACATTACAGTTGAGACTGTAGACACCAGTGTTAGTACTCCACAAAGGTTATATGAAATAACACTCCGGATGGAGGGAGACAAACCTAGACAGGTGAAAGCACTTTTTTGGGAAAGACTATCAAGGGGCTATGACATACTTCTAGCAGAAAAAGATTGGCCACCACAATTTGTCAGGGAGTGCCCACACGGTGAGGACATTATTATGCCTGCCTTCTCCAACCATATTCCAATTCATCTAAAATATACTTATGCCAGGAAATGGGCAGTGGCCCAGGCCCCAGCATTATATAAAAATCATGTAGGATGGGATGAGGACTCACCTCACCATAAAATTCATCTGAAACATGAACCAACTGCACAAAGGCAGTATCCAATAAAGCAAGAAGCTAAAAAACAGGTCAGGGAGATCTTAGATCAACTTGAATACCAAGGGGTGATTGAAACATGCACCTCCTCAATGAACAATCCTTTGTTTCCTGTCTCCAAACCAGACAATACATATCGTCTAGTTTTGGATTACAGACACCTAAACACTTGTTCTAAAACTTTTGCAGTGCAAAATGCACATAGCACAGCATTAATGAATAACATTGTGCGTAAAAAATACAAAACAACATTAGACATCTCAAATGGTTTCTTTTGTCAAAACATAGCACCTGAAAGCAGGTACTTAACAGCATTCTCCATAATGGGGAGCCAGCGTCACTTTTATCGACTCCCACAAGGGTTCAAGAACAGCCCAGGTTTATTCTCAGCGAGGGTAACGGAGTCACTACAAATTTATGACAATGAGGCATTGTACTATGTCGATGACATCTATCTGACAGACGATGACCTGGACAAACACTTGAACAGGGTAAGCACCATTATACTGGGCTTCGCCTCTGAGGGCTACAAGTTCAACTTTAAAAAGTCCCGAATTGCCCATCTCAATGTCCTATTTCTAGGATATGAGCTTTCAAGTGAAGGCAAGAGCTTGGCAGCTAACTTTTAGAAAAGTGTGCGCTGCTCCAACCTCCAAAACGCAAAAAAACTTACAATCCATCCTGGGTTTCCTAAACTTTGGAAGAACATACATTCTAAATTACACAGAAAGGGTTAAACCTCTCTACGCATTAATCAAACCTGATTTTTCAATCAAAAATTGGACTAACGAACACACAGAAATTTTGCGTTCACTCCAGGCTAACATGTTAGCAACAAATCACTTACAAACACGCGTAAGTCAACGCAATTTGGTGATCCGAATAATTCCGGGTCAATGCGGATTCACCTACTTAACCTTCAATGAGGGTGAGAAAATACCAATCGCATACAAATCTCATTTGTACACACAAGCGGAAATGCGCTTCAGTTCAACAGAAAAAATTCTAACAGCTGTTCAAACCGCTGTAGCAAAAGAAAGAGCCTTAGCCCAAGGGAAACGCATTATTGTCGTAACCCCAGTACCAGCTTTAGAAGCGGTCACAAAAGCAAGCATTCCAAATGCTAAAGCATTACATCCAAGATGGATACAATGGGTTAATTCTCTTGCTGCAGCAGATGTTGAATATGTTTTTGATCCAGATTTAAAAACACAAGCATTCCTGCAATATGAACAAGGATGTCCTCTGCCTACTAAAATTCTGCCTCTCGATCAGTAAGAATTCATAATTTACACTGACGGATCTGCACAACCCGCAACAGGGAGTAAGCAAGCTTACAGTGCAGCGTGTGCAATCGTTAAAGGTCGCATGCGAGATGGCATCTTCAGACCTATGGTCACAAAAACTCAATCTCTAGGGGATTGTACAGCTCAGCGAGCTGAACTACAAGCATTCAAACTGGCACTTGAAAGTACAGATCGAGAATTCCCCACACTGATAGTGTGCGATTCCTTTTACTGTGTTCAGTCGTATAATGACTATATACAAAACTGGCTTGAAAATGGTTTCAAAGATGCGAAAGGTGGCACAATAAAGCACAAAATGCTTTGGGAACAAGTAGTTCAGTTGAAAAACGAACTACCAAAGGCTCACGTGATCCACACACTGAGTCATCAACGTGATGGCGTTCACGTTGCAGGGAATTCATTGGCTGACGAAGCCGCAAAGGGGGCTGTTCAGACGGCTTCCGTAGCTGCGATCACTCGTTCAAAAACAAAAATAGACGGTGAGATAATGTTGGCTGTCAATGCTTCAAGCAAAGGCAGCAGTGCAGCGTTACCAAAAAAGTTTCCACTCAAGTACTCTTATGTAATTGATGCGAACAACGTTCCTTTTGCTCGAATCCCTGCAGTGGGGGATAGGGTAATCCAAAACAAGGAACGTAGAGCAGCCTTGATTTATGAAACACATTTGGGGGAGGGTCTGTCACATCAAGGGATCTCTAAAACAATTTTGACGTTAAAGGAGATGTACTGGTGGCCTGGAATGAATACAGAAATTCACATATTCATCAATAACTGCTTAGACTGTAAATTACAGCGGGAAAGCCACCAGACACCATGCTACAAATGTAGCTGCCCAGTACAGACACCACTGTTAGACAGCATTAGACTATCTACGTGCATGCGTCCTACTGGACAAATGCAATCCCACAAATACTGAATCAAGGTTCCTATGGATATGGCCTCAGCGCTCGGCTGACGCTCGAACTGTTATAAAAGATTTGCGAGTCTTTATCGGCACATACGCAATAGGCACGCTACATTCTGACCAGGGCCCTGCGTTTAGCTCTCGGGCTTACAAAGAAGCCATGGCCAGTCTGGGCGTTGCATTGCGGTACTCCTCTCCATTCCATCCTGAGGGAAATTCGGTTGTGGAAAGGAAAAACTGGGACATAAAGCAGTCTATAACAGCTAGGGTATTAGGTTCGGGTGATGGGTGGGTCAAACATCTTAATGGGGTCCAACGCTCATTGAATAATCTGCCAAGAAGTTCTCTAGGGGGGGTCACTCCATATGAGGTCCTATTTGGGACAAGAATGTGGGTACCAGATCTCGATGACGTAGGCACAGTGGTGGAAAATAAAACATTTGATATCAAAGATCGTTTGGCTGTTTTACAGGAACTGAATTAGTTAAGAACAAAACAAAGCAACGTATTCCTACAGCCAACCACCACTGGGGAAAAACCGGCGGTCCCAGCAAGGCCTGTCTGGATTCCAAAAGTTGGGGATCTAGTCAGAGAAAAAATTGCGGACAAGAAGGAATTTGGACCTTCTTACAGACAACCAGTACCTGTCCTAGCAGTTCAAGGAACAAGAACAGTACTTCTGCCGCCCCTTGCTGGAAGAAAGGAGAAAAGATTTGTGTCCATCGACCTCATCAAACCACAGTATGTGGCCAATACTAAATAGTAGGCCTCGTGGACTCCGACCTAGTAGCAGACGCACTCCTCTCGCTACTATCCAAGAGGTTCAGACTGAAAGACTGATAACAATCGAGAATTCAGCTGTAACAGATGGAGGACTAAGCAACAACGCTATGGAACTCATCCCTCTTGAAAATCAAATAACAGTTCGTCCAAATACACCTGTCTACACCAATGTAACAAGTGATCAACTGGTTCCAGCAATTTCTACAAATCCTGATGCAATTCAAACAATTTACAGAATTGCTTCTGGCTATTTCATTAACTTTGATACGTTCTCAGAAGATCCGAGTGAACCTGAAATGACGCCAGCATCATTGAAATTCAAGCAGCAAGTACAAGACTTTCTTCACCTTCTGAAAAAGACTTATTTGGTTTCTCCATGGATTGAACTCTGGATTACATCTGGACTTTTTGTTTTCCTGCTCTGGCTAGCTTTGGTTACAACTGTGAGCGTGCTTATAAGTGGCAGATACATCCATGTGAACACTGAAGGAAAAGACGTGAACGTACTTTTGAAACCTCATAAATCTTCCCATCGTGAAGCAAGAGACTTGTCATCAGTGAACATCACAGCTGTTCCTATATAGGATGGTATAGTGTGGGACAAAACGGATTTTGATATCTTCGGCCCGACGGAACAATTGAACATTCCACATTTGTTTAAAATTTCACTAAGTGATCTAATTACGTCCAGTACCTATTCGGATGATTGGGACTTTGAGACTGTTAATGACATAATGTTTGACTTAGAAAAATCTGCTGCATTTTCTAAAAATGAATATTTAGAGGGTTCAACAGACTATGAAGAGCTGTATTGCTATAACCATTATGGTCATCATTATTTGCATAAATCTGCATATCCTAGAAATGTGTTTATGTTTAACCAATTGGAGCATTGTCCTACACCACCACACGGTAGTTCAAAAACATTTGCTAACAAGTTTCCATATTTTTCAGGATACAATACATCTAATCCAGAAATGTTTTACTGTAAAAATGTAAACAAGACAGGACTGAAAATTATGTTAACAAATACAAAACAGATTTATTCTGCATTATTTAATGCCCAACTGTCTAGACAGGGTTTTGACTTTTGGAAAGACACAATAGACACAAAAACTGTCTGGGGTACTAAAGATTGGCAAGTGCAAGGAATGGAAGCTTTATTTAGAGCGTGCATCATCCCTGAACAAATAATGTTTTTGAATGAAACTGTCCAACAAACATCTTGTCTTGGACTAGCCAAGATCAAAGAGATGAACACACCTTCTGTACCAACACCTGCCACTATATATAATAATACACAGGCAGTGGTGACAGTTGACAATATAATACAACTCAACAGATCTAATCCTGATTGGAAAAAATGGTTGATCTGGCCCTCAGACACGAACAACTGTCAGGAAAGATTCCTGAATAAAACTCAGGGCTTTACTATTCATAGGCCAGACCCAAGATACGTCCAAAGACAGCATCCGGGGGTAGTAACAACATACAGTGTAGGAAAATTATGCCTCGATTGGCTTCAGAAATCTACACTACAGGATGTGAAACAACACTTATCCTTACTTAAAGAAGACGCAGACATTAGGGAATTCTTGCTTGGACCAAGAAAACCGCGTCAAAAACGTTTCGTATAGGCCAGCATTTATGCTGCCTATAGTGAAGCACGGAAAGTATCACAGATGGAGGCCGCAGAACGAATACGTGAACTTGATCGTATTAATTTAGAGAAAACACTCTCTGTGGTCGACAATGGGTTAACAACTTTGTCCTCCAGAATATATTCATTGGATGGCATTGTATCCTCTGCTATCGACATACTAGAACAAGATTTGGCGATGTTACAGCAAGGCCAATCTCAATTACGTTCTATTATGTTATTAAGCTGGACGCTGCAATCTTTGCGAGCGGGCTATGTGCTTTGGTGTTTCATCAACACATCGGCTCTGTTTGCAGAATACAATCTAACTGATAAACAGATCGAACTGGCACAAAGAGGAGCAAAGTATACAGTGCTGAGCATTGAAAAACTGGAAAAGTTACCATTCACAGTGGCAGAAAAACCAGCTACAGAATGGCTCATTCATGGAAAAATCACTTTACCTGTGACTACTTTTCAGTTTCAGTATTGCTTCAGACAAATGCAAGCAGGCAAATATGAAAGGTTGGGTAAGGAATACATTAAGACATCTTGGGATTTACCGTATACATATAGATGTTGGAGTGGGGATCGTGAAGTGTTTTTGAGCGGTACACACTGTAAACATGCACTGAGCGGTTCACTTATATGTCAGGACATTTCTTTACATGGGGCTTGTAATGGTTCTGTGGCAAATTTGTATTGCCATCAGCAGGGTACACCAACTGCTGTGATTAATCCAACGTTTGGACAACTTTCTAATGGGAGTTACCTCATGTTGAATGATCAGAGTTGCTGCTGCATGCTGCCAGGCATCCCATATCTAGTAACAGTCAACTCCAGGGTCACTTGCTGTACGCAAGTATTGTTTCCCCCAATAGACACAGTCAGGGAGTCGCCTCTATGGCCTTCGCTGAACGTCTCTTTTATAAGATTTGATACTTTAAGCAGAATGAAAGCCATGCTTTTACAGCAAACAGTGCCTTTGACCTCGGCCAAAGAAACCTATGATCTACAAATAGCAAGGACTTCGGCTGAGATACAGACTTTAATACGTACAAACTGCCCTATACATTTCGTAGAAATGATAACACGTATCTTCAACATGTCTGATACAAGTGGAATTGTACATGTATTTAAGAGCATCTGTACCGGTCTGTTAGCACCTTTCCAGGCAATACTCGGAATAATCCCGAACTTTGCACATTCGGTGTTTGGTGGCATACTATTAATTCTAGCACTTGTTGCCGGAATTCTATTTCTCTTCCTGCTATTACGCTATGGCCAGCATATTCGCAGACATCACTCCGAGCGAAATGGAGAAAGCTCTACAGTATGAGAAAGATCTACAGGCACACAGGTAACAACGGACGCGAACATTGCTGCGGCAACCTATGCTGAAAGCGATGCTTCACATCTCTGTGCAATTAATCTACTACACGAGGTGTTCCAACTGACACCAACTTCAGTGGACGATGTTTTGTCTACGGAAATAGATGACCTCATGTTTACACCGGACCCGTAAACTGACTCTGATTCAGCCCACAGTGTTCCAGAGATGCAGTAACAATTTGGCCTTCATACTTCAAAAACTTGGAACTCTTCCAAAATTGAACTTTTTCCCATTTTTCGAACTAAAATGGCACTTCAATCTGCTTCAAGTAGAACTAGCCTTATAGTACAGACTTCGCGGTACTTCCTCAGAAACGTTTTCCATCGTGTTAGTCTAAACAAATTCATTAATTTCCATGACATGAAATGACTTTGATTTTGAAAAAACTTATCGATCATTTTTTTGTCACTTGTAAATATTACTGCTTATTTCGTTCAAATTACATTTTTATTTTAAAAATATGCCTGAAATGAAAAGCAATGCTTAAAATGTACAGTACCTTTTGCATTCTAATGGGTTTTTTTAAATGCCTTTTTAAACGGTTTTAAGAAATATTTTAGCAATATGCGGTACTCCATTTAATGTTTAGCATTTTAAATGTTTAGCATTCTAGTATTATCGTACACACGAAAGTGGAGTGGGTGTTGTATTCCTCTTAGGGTGTCCATACACGGGCTTTCCTGTATCATGTCCTTATATAGGCACAATTCGCCCTGCCCTTATATAGGCATAAAATCCCAGTCCTTATTTAGGCATTAAACCGTGCACTCCAAATACAGGCATGGTCTCCGACATCCGTCCACCCTAACGTCACAACGAGTTCTTGAAGAACAGACCCTTAGGCTTTGGGAGTTTCCCTAGCACAGGACTATTGATTTCTTCAAGGACTCATCTATTATGCATGAACCATTATACCTTAGGGGTTCATTCATGACGTCTTCCGCAGTCCGATTCACGTCAATGCTAACATTGTGAGGTACCTCTCAGGTATAAATATACCTTCCCTAGCCCTTGTAAACTAGAGGAGACCTCGACTTCAGAGGAGCCCGTTTTCCGGCCTGACGCACTGAGAAGACGCTGTCATCCCTGCACGCAGAGAATCCAGCTTCCAGTGATCTAACTTCCCTTGCGGGGTGTTGGAGTTCGAGTCTGGCAAAGAGATTCCCACCTCTCTCATTCTAAAAGGTATGGAGCTGACTAGAACCTAGAGGGACTCTTGGCATACTAGGCATACTAGGCTTAACATACTCTTAGTATACCATAGTAAGGAATACTTCACCTACTTCATACCTCTCCCTACACCTAGGTTAGGTTAGGCACATTGGGGTAGAACTAGCTTAGAAACGCATCGTATGAGTACTCGCATTTTTAGTCTGTGTTATTTATGTGAATGAATATCTGCTAAAAGATAATTCTATCGCAGTATTATTTATTTCTACTGCTTACGCTGTACATTATTTATCTTGCATACTGTCTTGTGATCGTAACAGCACATTTAACTTACACAAGAAACAAGACTGTTCAATAAATCTTTTATTGAAACGCCCGTCTATTCTTTCTGTGTAACTTTGAGGAAAACTAAGTATGCACGAGTGAGCTGAGTAAAATTGTTATCTACTGTTTCCACGACTCTGGGACACGTTCTGATTCTAAAAGGAAACAAAGTTGTCATGTTTTGCGGCTGCCAGAAACTGCTCCCTTCTTGTCGTCAAGGAGTTTCTAGTGGCCTCTGAGCTAGCTGGCACAAGTAATTAAGTTTAATATACTCGATAGGGACATACTGACCTTAGTCCTATGTCAAACCTATAGGGGATATTATTCCAATGCGCAGAGCCTATTAGGGAAATAGGAGCTACACTACAATAGGACCGTTCCGAGACAAACATCAATTTGTAGTATGTGATTCAAGCCCAGTCTGTCTATTGGGATGAGACCTTTTGTGTAAACTAAATTGTACCATATCTTGCACTCCGAGGGGTGTGGAGTTGCAAACCTATGATGATGATGCCGATTTTAAAATGGCCAACACGAGTTTGTATGCAGAAATGTTCGTGGTTTTTACGATAGAGGAGTTGCCACATGATTTGAGAGATTCGGTTTCTCCAAAAGTGTGGGATTTCACGGGTGAGGAGATAGGATTGATTCGAAGGGTTGAACCTGTTAAGATCCAGGTCAAACCAAATGCAGAATTTCCACGAACTCCGCAGTATAAATTAACTCCAGAAACTGTGACTGGAATAAGACCTGTAATTGAGTCTATGATTGCACAAGGCATTCTCAAAGAGATACGAGGAAGTCCCTGCAACTCACCTATTATGGGACTGCAGAAGCCTAGCGGCAAGTACAGAATAATACAGGATTTGCGCAGAGTTAATGAAATTGTGATTCCATGTTGTCCTGTGGTACCGAATCCAGCTGTTATTCTGTTCCAAATACCATGTGAAGCAGAATGGTTTACAGTCATAGATTTATGTCAGGCATTTTTCTCCATACCGTTGCATGTAGACAGCCAATTTTTATTTGCATTTAGGATGGATGATCGTGTGTTAACGTGGTGTAGAATCCCTCAAGGGTATACAGAAAGCCCCTCTATTTTTAGTCAGAGTCTGAAGAAGAATCTTGAAGGGCTGATGATGCCCCAGAACTCAGTCCTAGTTCAATATATTGATGACCTTTTGGTCGCTTCAGAGACTGAGGATGCTTGCAGAATTGATACTGTGGCTTTGCTTAATCATTTGGCAGAGAATGGACACAAAGTGTCCCCGAACAAACTCCAGTATTGTCTGAATGAAGTTCAGTATCTAGGTCACCGGATCGAGAAGGGGAAACGAAGGGTGTCACCAGATCGCATAGAGACGATTCTGCAAATGGGAACTCCGAAAACACAAAAAGAAGTCTGCATGTTTTTGGGAATGGTCGGCTATTGTCGACAGTGGATCCCAAATTTTTCCTTGCAAGCAAATCCACTGTTGAGATTGACTCGAAAGGACATTAGCGATCCGGTACCATGGGATGATGACTGCCTGAGAGCCTTCCTCAAGCTGAAAGAGAGTCTATGTCGCACTCCAGCTCTGGGAATGCCGAATTATAATAAAGCGTTTTCGCTCTTCTGCTGTGAAAGGGAAGGATGTGCGTTAGCGGTCCTTGTACAGACACATGGAGATGCTCGCAGACCAGTGGCTTACTTTTCAGCTACATTAGATCCAGTAGCTTCTGCGTTGCCCGGATGCCTCAAATCCGTTGCTGCCACAGGTGTCAGCATTGAGAGATGTGAAGGCATAGTGATGGGTCATCCGCTTATTGTTTATGTGCCTCATTCAGTAGAGCTGTTAATAACAAGAACTAAGACACAGTATTTAATGAATAACAGACATACAAAGTATGAGCAGGTTATATTGGCTTCTGAAAATGTCACTCTGAGACGTTGTACCACCTTGAATCCTGCTACATTGTTACCTCTTCCGCAAGAGGAGGAAGAGGATTGTGAAGAGCATGACTGCCTGGATGTTACTGAGCTATCTACCAAACCCAGACCTGACATTGTTGATGAACCTCTGTCTGAAACTGATTTGATTCTGTTTGTTGATGGTTCATGCTTAAGAGACAATGAAGGGTGTTTGAGAGCAGCGTTTGCTGTGTGCACCATCTTAGGGGTGGTGGAAGCTGTCTGAAAGGAGTATAGTCTGCTCAGGTAGCCGAAATTATTGCTTTGACACGTGCCTGTATCATTTCAAATGGAGTCCGAGTGATTATATATACGGACAGCCAATATGGGTTTGGAGTGGTTCATGACTTTGGTCAGTTATGGTCACAGAGGGGATTTTTAACGTCCTCAGGATCCCCAATCCGTAATGGAGAATTTGTGCGCCAATTGTTGGAAGCTTTGCAGAAACCCAAAGAGATAGCTGTAGTAAAATGTGCAGCCCATGGAAGGGGAGAGGACTTTGTTACAAAAGGAAATAAGTATGCAGATGAAGTAGCGCGTTTTTGTGCTATACATGCTTGTGTTTTCAATGGAACATATGTAGGAGAGAGAACAGAAGAGACTGAGCTCAGCATGATGTTAGCTATAGCCGATACCTGGGATGAGGTAAAGTGACTGCAGGATGAAGTCCCAGAGGAGGAAGTTGCATCATGGGTTAGAGCAGGCTGCGAAAAGAGAGAGGATGGCATTTGGGAGTCGACAGATGAGAGAACAGTATTACCTAATTGTTTATTGAGCCCAATGGCAAGGCAGATTCACGTAGTGATTCATCTTGGGAGAGATGCCATGGTGCGAGTGTTCAGGCAAACTTGGTTTAACCCACGATTTCATGTGTATGCTGAAGCAGTGTGTCACAGGTGTGTTACATGTCAACAAATGAATGTAGGAAAGAGAACTGTGGTTGCAATGAGTCATATTGGAAGATCAGGAGGGCCTTTTAATAGGATACACTTAGACTTTATCGAGATGCCTAGGTGCAATAGGCTGAGCTATGTTTTGGTGATAGTGTGTATCTTTTCACGTTGGGTTGAAGCCTATCCAACTAGACGATGTGACAGTCTCACAGTGGCAAAACTGTTGTTAAGGGAACTGATACCACGGTTTGGATTTCCGACCTCAGTGGAGACAGATAGAGGAACACACTTCCATAGTGAAATCATGAAATTGTTATGTACAGCTCTAAACATTGATCAGAGATTGCACTGTAGTTACAGGCCTGAGGCATCTGGCTTGTGGAGCAGATAAATGGCACAATCAAGATGAGGGTGTCGAAGGTTTGTTCGTCAACTTCATTGAAGTGGCCAGATGCGCTACCATTGGTATTGATGAGTCTGCGTAGTACTCCTGATAGGAGGACAGGACTCTCTCCCCATGAGATATTGATGGGAAGAGCTATGCGCTTGCCTATGGTGCCAGCTACCGCACTGATAAACATCACAGATGATTTGGTTTTGGATTATTGTAGGGGACTGGCTGACGTGGTTAATTCTGTGTCCCATCAGGTCGAGGCTGCGACTGCATCTACCTCGAGAGACCTGCTGCATGATCTTAACCCTGGTGACTGGGTGCTTGTTTGAAAGCACGTGAGAAAGAGCTGCCTTGATGCTCGCTGGCGAGGACCATACCAGGTGATCTTGGTTACAAGTACAGCTGTGAAGTGTGGAGGATTACCAAACTGGATCCACGCTTCGCACACTCGCCGCGTTCCAGAACCTGAGGAGGCAACGATTCCTCTTGATCCGAGGAGTACAACTGAAACTGACACAGAGAACGAAGGAACAAGTCAAGTCGTAAGAATTCCTGAAGGGGCTGAACAATCAACTGAGCAAGAAAACCAAGATCAAGCTGCTCTAGAGTTGAGTTCACATTATGAGATAGATGAGATTGCAGAAGTGAACTTTGAACCAGATCAAAGTGAACGGCTTGATGCAGAAGGATCAAATCAAGAGGAAGAGAGGAGACCAGGTGCAGAAGTAGAAAAGTGGCCAACAAGAAAAGAAAGGCTGAACATAAGGCTTGCATCTGAGAAAAATCTCGCTCCGATTCCTGAAACGTCTGAATCAGATCAAAGTGAAACTGAGGACAGACCGGATGGTCTAAGACGATCCAGAAGAGAGAGGGTACCGTCTCAAAAGTACGCCTCTCCTGAGTGGACGTACCTGGCTGCAAATGCAGAGACCGAGGAATTCCGGAAGGTTGGGGACTGGTACAGTGAGTTACGGAGGGGACACCCTGTCGATTGATATTCAGCTGTTGGTCCCTGGAGTTGAAGACTTCGGAATCCTAACTTTGACAGTCCCCGATCCACCAAGGCTAAGTGGTTTGCGCTTTTTGATTCTTAACCAGGTTGCTTTCCCCACATTTGGTCGACAGCCCACTGCACAGGAACTGGGAGAGATTCGTGAAATTCTGCAGCTTGTTCTTACCATACTTGGATCTAATATCATTAATGATGAAGCTTGAACTTTGAAAGAAGAACTCACTAGGCTTTAGAAGGAAGATAACCTAGGCCCGAGTGGAAGAAGATTTCAATTAGGGACTTTCACTAGAAGAAGAACTGAGGGCTAGGGCTGACTACACCTCTACAATAGGCCATAGATACTGGACTAAATATTGCAATAATCGAATGGGAAAAGGAAAATAAAAAGACATCGTAAATAACAAAATAAGGCAAGAAAAGAGACTTTGATTTGTTTGCGCCTCGAAACCAAAGGTGGTTCAAAATGGAATCTGGAAATCCAGGACGCAAGCAGAAGTGCATAATTGGTACCCTTATTGTTGTGGTGCTTATTATCATAACTGTGGTGATTGTTACATCTTTGGTTGAGTCACACGACATTTACCCCACCTACTTCAGAGTTCGAAGAGGCTGCATCCGCAAAAGATAGAGAGATGATTAGGGAAACTAGTCGAATGTTACATGTAGATTTGTCAAAAGGTGATTTCACGCTGAATGCATATGCTCATTTGTTGTATGAGTATGTTGATACAATGGAAGCGAAAGATTGCTATGTGTGTATGCAACTGCCAGCATCCGTAGAAGAAGGCATTCGATACCATCACTTACCTTTGACCTATGGCATTACATGCATCGTGTTATTGAGTATGTTTTATAGCAAGGCACATTTTGAGTACTACTTCTCCAATTATGATGTGGTACTCTCAGAAGTCCCCGTTCTTAAATACATTAATAAATATGATTACTATAAGCAGGTAGAGAGGATGTCTACGTATTTTGTGCCTACTATTACCTTAGATACATCTTATGCCCATAGACACAATTTTGACCTGCATGTTAACTGACATTGAAAAGAAGTTTGTGGACCAGATAGAAGATCGACATAGGCAGACCTTATTTAAACCAGATCCGAAGCACAACGTGATCCCATGGACACAGGAGGAATTAGATCATAAGGCAAAGGGGAGTTCTGGTCCAATAGCTTTAGACTTCCAGCAAAAAAGGAGACTGTGCATTAGACACCCGTCCACATATTATGACAAAATATTTGTGGGTGAGAGTGATTGTGAACACATTTTCTTGATTGAGGAATCCATTAGAAAGGCGCTGTTGGATAAATTGACCATAGTGCCAAACGTGTACTTTGTGTGCGGTAAAAATGCATATGTGAAATTGCCCAAAAATTGGTATGGGACATGTTATTTGGCTGTGGTATTTCCCAAGATCTTCCATGTGGATGATTTATGGCCTTTGGAAGGGAAGAGATCTCATAGAGGAAAACGTGGTGTAAGTGCGGGAGAAATTATTGGGGATATATTTGGAGCTATGATACCTAGTATGGGTGTGATTTTGAATGATGTGAAGATTAGAAAGCTGGCAACTCTGGTAGATAAGCTCTCTGTGAATACGGCCCAAATCCTATTACTTGTTGATGGGGAGATGGTTTCAATAAGGGCTATGGTTCTTCAATTCGTCTTGCTTTAGATGTGCTATTAGCAAAAGCTGGAGGAGTCTGTAAATTATTGAAAGTTCAACAGTGCTGTACTTATATTCCTGACAATAGTCGGGATATAAGGAAGTACATTAGCAATATTTCAGAGATACATCAAGATTTACGTGATCTAGCTGCTGATGGACTCTGGGAACAAATTGGCAAGGGATTTGGCAAGATAGGAAACTGATTTGGAAGTTTGGGACAAGGAATAATGGGATACATCTTGAAACCTATTATAATAGCTGTCATTTGTATAATTGTACTGTTGGGAGTCATTAAGGCTTACAAATGGCAAAGGGCGCGACATGCTGAGAATTCTTTGAAAAAGCGAGAGCAACAATTAGAACGACTGCAGGACAGTCATTATCTGCACCTTAAAGGGTTGGAAAGATTTAGACAGGGACGGCAAGCTACAACCTCTGTTTCGGTCAGTCTCTTCTACAAGTAGAAACTTATGAGAAGGTAAAAAGGTTGGTGTTATGACACTAGTCATAAGAGGGGGGAACTGATAGAGCGCTTACAGCACTCTAAATTGTAGGGGTGCACTTTACTCCTGATATAAACGCACTCATATGTATTTTTGTCGTATGCAGAGTTTTATGTATGTTAATGTTATGTTAGTGGGCACTTGTAAAGCGCGCGGCTACTCCCAGGAGTGTCCCGGCGCTAAGGAAATGAGAAACCAGTGACGGAGCAATGCCAGCACACATATGTCTGCTGCTTATTGTGAAAAAAGCCAGGTTTTTAAGCCACGTCTAAAGCTGAGAAGATCCTGGGCCTGGCGTAAGGATGGGGGCAGGCTATTCCAGAGTCGAGCAGCTGCCACCTGAAAGGAACGTCCACCCTGATGGGACCGAGAAAACCTCGGAACAATCGAGAGCTGCTGAGTGGACGATCTCAAATTTCTAGATGGATCATACTGCTGTATTCGGTGCCTCAAGTATGAGGCCCCCGAATTGTGAAAGGCCTTATAGGCCAATGTCAGGGCTTTAAAATGTGTCCTCTTACTCACTGGAAGCCAGTGTAGAGACTTCAGGTGCGGAGTCATGTGTGTCCTGAAGCCGACCATAAGAATGGCTCTTGCCGCGGCATTTTGCACCACCTGTAATCGACCCAGAAGATAGTCAGGAAGGCCTAAGTACAGGACATTCACATAGTCAAGGCGGGAGATAATCAGTGCTTGGACCACTGTTTTCCTATGAGGGACTGGGAGAAGTGGAAGAAAATTTTGCAGCATTTTCAGTAGTCCGAAACAAGTGCCAGCCACTGCTTGAACCTGAGACTTCATGGACATGTCCGAGTCCAGTTTCATTCCAAGATTTTTAACGGTGGTAGCTAAATTAGCAGGGGGAGACATATGATTATTAAGATGCATTTATTCACGTCATATTAGTATTAAAATGAAGTGAGCATGTTTAAGTAGGATTTGCGTGTATTAGAAAACATAATTCCTGTATGTGTAATGTGCAGGTCGAAATTATACTCATATAATGTAACCATGTTTAGTTTAAGTTACCCGATTTGTAGGCCCAAATTGTAGGTTGTTTTGAGTTTCGTTTCTCCTTGGTTGCTTAAGAATTAATTAAATAAATTCTGTTGTGCTCGAAGACAGTGTGTTCTCATCCTACTGCAGGTGCAGGAATTCGACCTCGTTATTCTTAGATTTAAGGAGATACCCGGAATGTCTTTGAAGAAGACTGCAAGGCAAGAGGGGAGGACCTGCTCTTCGTGCCTGGCCTATCTGGGAACCAAGGCCACTGGAAGAAGAGTCAACTTAATTAAAGCTTCTGTGGAAACTTACTGAACAATTTTGCAAATAGAAAAGTTTTAAAACATGACGTATTGTGGGTTGAACATTGTCTTTTTGTATGATGCGCAGGGACAGATTCGGGGGACTTCTGCCAGTTTTTGGAGGAGAAGGAGCATCTCAGAGCGAGCTCCATAGCTTTAAGCTATCAGACCCATTTGACATGAGTACTTCTTAGGAAGTCAACACGTGCTGACACCTTTGGGATATGATACTAGGTAGATAGGTAGGATCCTCATTGAGAGCAGAGTAGGGAAAGATTTTGCTCCTTCTTAGATGAAAAGAGAATTGGACTCCGCTTCTATTCTTTGCTGTATTTTGATTTTGGAGTTCATCATATTATGCCTACTGTGCCGAATGACTTATATTCTAGAATCGGCTCTGTATTGATCTTTCTGTACCTATATACTCTGATATTGAGGTGTGTTTATATTTAATTATTTTTGGCCTTATAATAAATCCACCAAACTGAAATTCAGAGTCTGTGGTCCATTACAGCATGACTAAATCGAAAGTATAATCTTGAATTGTTTTCCTCCCTTCTACCACTTTTAGCAGGCAAATAAAAGACCATCTGCATTAAATCTAGTAGGGAAAAGTAGGAGTAAAGGTTGGCGTAATCAGTTTCTTTCACCTTTTTTTCCGGTTTCTTTGTGCCATTATATGGAAAATTAAAGTATATACTGATATTGGGCTGGGCTGTCCCTTTCAGTTGGAAACAATATTGATTTGCATATCTGTGTTAGTTTTCCTTAATGGAGCAACAAATTAAAATGTGGTAAAATGTTTTGTACTGAGAACAGTTCCTCGTAGTTATCATCCAGTTCAAGTGTTTATTTACATCCACTACTTTTCTGTTTGTTGTCAGATTGCATTGCTGTTTTGATGCCTGCTTCACATTCATCTGTGTAGAGGTAGCAAGCAGTATAGTTTCAGGGGGTGTCATCAGTGAGGCCAAGTCTCTCAAATGATGCTTCCAGGCATTTAGTACAGGGTAGGAACACTGAGTTGTGGGTGGAAGGAGGCTATTTAGAAGTCCAGTGAATTTATGCAGTGTTTTGGAATTATATCGATTAGTTTCTGGTTTGACTCTTGTAAGTTTTGCGAGTCTGCAACTGCTAGTAGTTTCTTGATGTAGAGAACTACAATGTTTTTCTTCTTCTGTTATCTCATTTATTTTATGCCTTTTTTTTAGGAGATGCTTGACTTGTACAAGAGATTGATGAATTTTTCTTTGTTGAAAGTTCAGATCTTGAGCGATTACACCTGTTTGGTTTATTAGGTCCAATTGCTCCCCGTGTTCTTCCTTTGGTAAGATAGTGATTGAACCCATGGGATTACCCCTTAAACCAGTACATAAATAGATTGTTATTCACGAAGACTGCAGTGATCTGCTGCTGGTGGTGTGCTCTATCCCTATTGTTTAAAAATAATCACTGTTGCTTGATGAGAACAGGTTCAATGATGTTAAGTACTAAGGGGCATATTATCAACGGCCAGCGATAATTATCGCTGGCCGTGCTTAGCGACGACTTGCCTATCGCAGGCTATCTCTGGAATTTATCGCCCTGGTAGCGCGTTATTAACAACGCGTTTCTCCAGGGCGATAAAAATTCCAGAGATAGCGAGGTTATCGCCGTTTTGCAGGGAACATCGCTGGTTTTCCAGCGATGTTCCCTGCAAAACGGCGATAACCTTGCTGATACGACCCTGTGGTCGTATCAGCATAATCCACCCCCTATGTCAAACATAGGTAAATCAGGATTTTAGCATACGTTAGATTTTGGCGAAAGCGGCCGTTTTCGCCAAAATCTAACGTATGCTAAAATCCTGTGGGCTGCCTTGTAAATATCGCGATGTGAACATCAGCGATATTTGCAAGGTAGTCTATCCGGGGTACGCCCAGTGACGCCCACTTTGCATCTCCTTAGAGATGCAAAGCTGGGTGTTAAGGGAAAGGGCGCTAAGGCAAGGATTCACGCAATAGCGTGACCTTGCTGATATGGCGATAAAATTATCGCCGCTTTTCGGCCGAAAACGGACGCAAAAGCGGCGATAATTTTATTGCGCCGCCTTGATAATATGCCCCTTAATCCCTGTCTTATGAGCAAACAAGAAAGTTTTTTGAATAGCTCAATCTGTATAAATGGTTAGGATGAGCCCATGAATTTGTAAGGTGAAAAAAAATGTGTTTTGGATATGTGAATGCAAAAGTCCTTTTTCACAAATAGTTGTACTTTAGCCATTTATTTTTCAATTATTTTTTTTAGGTGAAATTGGCATTGGCACACCAGTGAGTTTTTTACTTGTTTGGATTCTGTAGCATATTTGGAGAACAATTTGGTAGTGAAGACCAATGAAAGAGGACTTTGCCTATTTTCAAACTGTATCAATGAAGTTAGTAGTATTTGGATAAGTCCTTGGGGAAGATTTACAAGCCCCTTGCGCCACTTTTGCGTCACTTTTCCCATGTTAAAAGTGACGCAAAAGTGGCGCAAGGGCCTTGTAAATCTGCCCCCCTGTGTTTATAAAACGACGCAGCTCTGAGCAGCAAAATGGCTTGCAGCGTCGTGCTGTGTCAGTTTGTTGTAAATGAGGCCCTATGTATAAAAGGTTAACTGATCACTCTCTGAGTGAATATAAACCTCCTACCACTGCACGAAAAAACATAAATCCTGGAAAAAAAATGTACTGCAAAGTATCTGCATCCTGCTCCATTCTAGAGTACACACAATTGATGCAGCCTTTGAAAGTGAGGCAAAATAAATTTTGCAGCTTTTATATGTTCTTAATTCCCAAAATTCCAACATTCAATTTGCAATGAAGCTGTAGATATTGCAGCACAAAATAACAGCCTTCAATGCATATTTGGCTTTAGGTCATTTCAATGAAACTGTATAATTGGAACTATCACATCTGACCGGCAACTTCCATGGATTAAAAACACACATGATAGAACTGTTCAAGCTTTGTAAAGAGTGACATGATTTATAGTCCACTCGAAACATTAATTTAATAGTCCATTCAGTAGTTGCACATGATTGCCTCAGCTTACACGCAAATACATTAGAGCAAGGCGTGGGTGGGTTTGTGCTTCTCAGTGGGTCTACAGGAGCCCAGCTGTTGGCATTGGTGAATAGAACAAAGGCAGAAGAGAAGGGCAGCTGAAGGACAGTGGGAAAAGCCGATTCTAGGCTGCCATTTCACTCAGAGAGATAAGGCGTTTCTATCTTGAAATTTGTTACAGTTTGAAATGTATTTATGTCACTGTGCCGCCGCCGTGAGGTGAACGGCCATCAATACTAAACATATACCTGCTGTGAGGGGAACGGCCACCGACGCCATCACTCGCCTGCCGTGAGGGGAACGGCCAACAAGCTCACCTTCTCGCTGTGAGGGGAACGGCCGCTACGGTGACTACATCCCCCAGCAGCCCCGCAGCGGCACCTGCGGTGACGCTGTTTCCTGCGCCTGGAGGCGCGTAAAAGATCAGTCAGCCTCCCGCAGCGTGGGACGCGCGTGGGTGTGCCCGGGCCAAGGGCGGGCCCGTCTGTGCCCGTCAGAGGCCGAAGGAGGCCGGGCTGGGCACCCCCTCTTGGCCCTTGACATCCAACAGCATTTCCTGAGTCGTCGGCCATATGTGACGTACGCCTGTGCGCTGGGATCTCTGGATTCAAGTAAGTCAGTGTGTGAAACCCAGTGCTGACAGCTGTGACACAGGGAGCTTGACTTGATCGCCCAACGGCTAAACGGAAGCACATAGGTGATAAGGAGGGTACACAGAGGTTGCTCCAGAACTCTACACTGGACTGTTTTCTAACAAAAGCTGCAAAAGCCCTGGATAAGGAAATCCAAGGGGTTGAACGACGGTTGTCTCTAGGGGGTGGTGAGTTTCCTCTCCCGAACACAGACCAAAGCCAGCCTAGAACTACAGAGGATGACGGACAGGGAATATTGGTCAATAAATCAACAGAAGCCAACCAGGGGAACAGTGCAGCCCATATATCTCCACCTACCCTATTATCACCCACGATAATAGACCCGCCTGCCAAAAGGAAAAGGAAACTAAAAACCAGGACCCTCCAGTGAGAACCAGCATGAGAACCAAAAACAAAAACAAACCCAAGGGTAAACTATTGGAGGGGGATTTAGACCCACAATATAGAACTGTGTCAGGATCTACATCTAATTTATCAAAGTCAATAGTTTCAACTGACTATGACACTGAGCATTTATTCATGCATCTTAACAGCCTATTTGACAAAAATCTTGCACCGATTCTGGCGAGGTTGGAAATGTTAGAAAAAAGTGTGGGTGAAATTGAAAGAATTGTTAAAAACCTGTTGGGTGGGACTGAACTTGTAGGGCAAGAAATCAGTGTTGGCCAGGCAACGGAGGGGTGTACTGAAGTTGCTAGATCAAATAACATGACAACAGGGAATGGTTGTAAAAGTACCCAATTGTGTGAGATAAATACGCCCAGATCAAATGTCAACTCAAATATTGTTACAGAGGGCCTATCCCAACACATAAATGTGAGACAAACAAACTGTAGTAATGTTGGAGAAATTAAGGAAAGTCACCCCAAATCATTGATGGGCACCTGTAGCCGAAATGCTCTGTCTTGTAAAAGTTACTTGAATATGGCCAGGCAGGAAGTACCAAGCAGGGCTAGTCCACGACCAGATATGAAACTGGATCTTCCCCCAGAATGCTGTCCTTATGTTGCAATACTAACAAATGTCCCTCCTCTGCAGAGCAGCACTGAAGAAACAGTGAGCCAATTAAAAAACAAGGTTTGCCACTGATTTGTCCGTAAATTCAGATTACACTAATACCAACTACAGGGATAAACTGTTTGTAAGAAGAATGAGTTGGATAGGTCCATTGTGTAAGTCTACCAGTGGTGACTGTGTAGTAATAGACTGTAGGTCTCTAGCTTTTGCAGAGAAATTAATCAGCAGTAGGCATGAACACACTGGGTGTGATCGGACACAAAAGATCAATATCATGCCCCTGGGCTTTTTCTATAGGCATCTTAACCCCAATGGAGGAATGAGAGGCCCGCTCACAAGCACACTTCCCCTCCCACAATCATCTAGGGATTATTTTCCTGTAGAAACCAGAAATAGATATCAGGCATTATCAGGGCTGGAAAATCCGGATTGACAAATAGTAAGCAACAGCAGCCGGCTGCTTCAAGTGGAAGCGGAAGCTGCTGAGAGGCATAGAAGTGAAGAGAACATTATTAATTCCAGTATTCGAGCAACAGGGATCCCACAAACTCTAAAAAGACAGAGTACGTCTTATGGTGGAAACAAAGAAATAAATTTTACAGAAGGCCCCAAGCTGAATAGTTTAGTCACTGGAGGCCAGCACCTAAATATTATCTTGTGGAATGTTGCTGGATTAAAATCAAAACTAAATGATCCAGAATGGGGAAGTTTTGTGGACAGTTGCCATATCTGTCTTTTACAAGAGACTTGGGCAACCGAGCAGTATTACAGGGTAGGGTATACCACCCATAGCATAGAAGCTCGACATTCGAGCTCTGGCAGACCTGCAGGCGGGCTGTTAATCTGGGTCAAGATATCCTTAAATAGTATAAAACGGCTGAATATCGAATCACAGGAAAGTTTAGGCCTTGATTTTATCTCAGTAAAAGGGAATATGAATCTGAGAGTGGTAAATTTGTATAACAGGTTTAGTAGTCCCCACAAGGAATCAGAAACTTTATTAACTTTGAATGAGTTTCTTGATAGTTCATGTGAAGGTCACTGTCTCATTGTGGCTGGTGACTTTAACACTACATATGAACCAATTGATTACATTCAGGATCTGGTAATGGAGGAAGATCAAGCTATAGGCATTACTAAGCTCCAAATACCGGCATTAAAAAGAATATCAAACGTCAGCCAGCAAGTAATGTCTTTTACTCTTACTAAAGGGGTACGTGCCTGTAACGGACGTACACCATCAGATCTTGAGGGTAAAATAACCTTTAAAAGGGGCAGCTCAAGGAGCAGAATTGATTTTATATTGGTAGATCTTGATCTATGGCCTCATATTTACGATATGACTGTTTTGGATAGAGAAGATAGCGACCATAATGCACTATTCCTGGAACTAACAGGTATTATTCTTCCCCAACATAAAATAAGTCAAAGTGTAGCCCCGACTATTACATCAAACAACAAACGGAGTATTAAATGGCCAATGATAATCTCAGATGAGAGGCTTTAGCGTCAATCTACAAAGAGGTATCAGAAGCCATAGTTATACTGGGAAGTCAGGATTTAAGTGATGACACTATCCTACCTACCTTTTCAAATGTATCCACTAAAATAAAGGCCATTATAAGTAAAAACTGTAATCAGAAAATCGGCACTGCTAAAGTAGCCCCATGGTATAATGAAGAATGTAAATCTTATAAATTAGCATTAGTAAGGGCGGTTAAGAACGGAAACAGGGATGATATACTTCACACAAGAAGAGCTTATAAGAGAACACAGGACAAGTCCAAAAGGGCATGGGAAGAAGAATATTGGCGCACTCTGGTTGAGGCGTCAAGACAAAAGGATTCCCAGACTTTTTGGCACTTACTAGCGAAAGGCCACAAAGAGCCAGTTAGTGAAGCCGACTTTCACATTCAATCAGAAGTGTGGGAAGAGTACTTTCAAAGCCAGTTCACAGGAGAAATATCACCACTGGACGAAGACATAAGTGAGGTAAATAGGCTCCCCCTCTCAGTGCATGCCATAGAAGAAGTACAATTCACATTAAAGGAGACTATACATGCAATTTCTACCCTACAGCCTGGGAAGGCTCCAGGCCTTGATAGGATTCCTGGTGACTTATACCGCTCTGAACCAAGTATATGGGGCCCGATACTGTATTCAGTGTATTCAGCCATTACTCGTGGTGGGGATATCCCCGAAACATGGAAAGGTGCAGAAATTCTTCCCATTTTAAAAAGGGTGATAAGGGGGACCCGGGTAATTATAGACCCATAAGCCTTATAGATGTATCGCAAAAAAAATGTGTAAAATGATTTTAATGCATCTTCAAGGCTGGATGGAGGACTCAAGTATATTGTCCCATTTGCAAGCTGGTTTTAGACCTTCCACGAGTACAATAGACCAGGTATTTAGGTTTTTATTATTAATTTGGAAGGAGGTAACTATCATGAAGGGGCATTTGTACGTCGTTTTTGTTGATTTAAAAACGGCGTTTGATTCTATAGAGCGTGCTAAGCTGTGGGCTGCCTTAAGCGAACTAGGTCTCCCGGGAGGGTTGCTCCGTTTACTGGTAAGGCTACACTCTGGAAATTATGCAAATGTTAGATGGAACACAGATGGTAGTCTAACAAATAATATTCCGGTTTTAAAAGGGGTACGCCAAGGGTGCGTATTAGCACCTACACTGTTCACCTTATACATGAAAGGTCTCATTAACGACCTCTATGATTGTGGAGGGGATCCGCCAAAGCTGGCGGGTAAACAAATTCCCTGTCTTCTCTTTGCAGACGACATGTTACTTATTTCTAAAACCCCGGCAGGGATCCAGAAAGTTTTAACTAAGTTTGAAACCGCCTGCAAAGAAAGAGGTTTGGAGATAAACTGCTTAAAGACCAAGGGGCATATTATCAAGGGCAGTATCGCCACTTTAGCGGCACTTTTTGCCGATAAAGCGGCGATATTTTTATCGCCCTATTAGCAAGCTGTCGCTAACAGCTGTTAGCGACAGCTTAATGGCGATAGCGGCCGTTTTGTTGCCGCTTTGCATGTCAGCGATAATTATCGCTAATGACATGCAAAGTAGGCGTTCCCATCTAAAAGCAACTGCAAACAGTCGCAAACACAACTTCCCCCTATTATCAATGCCCGCGAAGCGATAAAAAAAGTCGCGCTAACCGCGATTATCGCTGGAATTTAACACCTGCTAAAAACTTGACTTACCTATTTTCTCAATGGGAGGTGGATTGTGAGGCTAAATCCACCATGGCCTATCATCAAGGATTCCCCTATCGCTGGTGTTTTATCGCAGGATTTCCTGCGATATACTCGCATTTCGCCGCTATCGCTGGATTTTTTATCGCCTTGGAGATAAGCGTTGCTAATAACGCGCTATCTCGGCGATGAAATCCAGCGATAGCCGGCGATAAAAAAAAACAGCGCTAAGCGCGCTTTGCGATAATTATCGCAAATCGTTGCTAATATGCCCCCAAGTTCATGGTATTTAACCTATATAAGTCTACTAGGAATAAACTTAAGCTAGGTACCCAAAGACTTGATCAGGTTAAAGTTTTTGATTATCTGGGGGTTAGACTCAGCGAGAATATGTCTTGGACTCCCCAATTACAAAAGAGTATATTGTCCATGCAACATGTGGATTTTGCTATCTTAAAGAAAGTTAAAAGTTCCCCTTTCCGGCCTATTTTGCCAGTTTTAGAAATACATCGAGCAAAGGGAAAGGGTGCCGCCTTATATGGGGCAGAATTGTGGGGGCTGGAAAATCTGAACCAACTGAAAATAATTTTTTACGAGCAGCCCTAAACCTCCCTAGGAATACTCCATTATTACCCTTGCGATTAGATCTTGGCCTCAGGTCCATAAATCACTCTGCCGTCTTGAAGGTGCTCTTGTTCTGGATTAGAATCTGGACCAGCAAGACGCAGATTCCTGTAAGGGAGGCCACGGAAGAGTTACTAATCTATCATAATCGTACAGGGCGTCTGGCATGGTTTAATAAAGTAAAAATCTGGCTGCACAAACTGGGACTAGATTTTATGTGGGAAGACCCGAAGTTACTAACAAAAAAAATGGGGTTCCTATTAAAAAGGAAATATTGGGAATTTATTGACTCCGCATATCTAGATACCAGGATTTATGGCTCCCTAACCACTAGTTTTCTTGACATTAAAAATGTTTTTAAGCTAGAACACTATATGGATGAAATTGAACCCCCCAAGCACGTGCACTTTATATCCAGTTTAGAACTGGGGCTCTACCATTAAATGCGTTAAGAAGCAACTGGAAAAACACATCTGTAAATACCTCATGTCCTTTATGTAATGTCGCCTCTTAAACGACAGATCATTTTTTATTTTTCTGCCCGTCTTATGCCAACCTGAGAAAAACATGGATCATTCCTGTGTGTCGGGTGCTATCTTTCTCACAACCTAAAGAAGCTCTACGTGTCTTTTCATCCGACACAACTAGATGGCTAGTCTTCTCACTATCTAGATACCTGCTATATGCATGGTGGAGAAGATCTAGAATAGTCTACAGTATTGTTCAAAAATCATGACCTCTTTCTGAGAAAGGTGGTTGATAGGTCACTCAGATTGTTGATATGAATTTTTAAAAAAGGGGCCGTTATTTAACTGATGTACTAGCCCATACAAAGATGTTAAATTCTCTTTACCCCATTTCTAAAACAGTATTTTTAGATCGTTGATGGGTTATTACTATGTTATTCATGCTATAACTGTACCTTAAACGTAGACTGAATTTGAGTATAAAAATATGAAATGTTGTAGTTTATTCTTTTAACTTTTGTATTTCATTTTTTAAATTGTGATGTGTATTTATATAATGAAATGTTTTAATATGAATGATCATGCTATTGATCGAATAAACTACTACTATTTATGTCAAATGCCTCAGCACAGACCCCAAGTCCTCCTACTGAATACCTAGGTTGAGAGTGTGACTAGGAGACTACAGGTGTGCTTCAGAGGCCTTCTGATGCTATGCCTGCTGTAATGGTCACAAACCAGCCAGCGTGCCCTCTGTGGAAGCTTCAAGAGTGACTTCCTCATATGTACCTGGAAGCCCAAAAAAATCCAAATCATGACTTGGATCCAAAACTGACCTTTCTAAATTTACCACAAAACCAAAATTCTTCAACAATATTCTCAATTTGTTCAATGGAGCTTTCTCATCTAGTGCATTCTGTGACATCAGTAAAATCTTGTCCAAACGCACAATTAGTCTCGCACCACTTCTCTGAGGTAAGCCACCACAAGGACATGGCATAACACCTTGCTGAAACACCCTGGGGGCTGAAGGCAATCTGAAAAGGAGGCTCCTGAACTGGTACAGCCTTTTTTGTACCTGAACAGTGGATACTTTTGGAAACCCTCTGCTGTTTGGATCGAAAAAGACACCTCCTAGAGATCCACTTTGGTCAAGGAATCTACTTCCAACAGAATATCTCTCAATAGATAGATTACTTAAATCTTGGAATGCCTCTACACAACACACCTATCCAAGTCTCTTTGATTTATCACATGCCTCCATTCTTTATCCTTCTTCTCCAACAGAAATAATGTATTTAAAACGCCAGTTCCTGTTCTTGAACTCTAATTTCCTGTTAATGTAACTGTTTTTGAAGCATCCTCTCTATCTCAAGACTAAAACTTTCTGTACCTCCACAAAAACAATCACTGAGACTCTTTGATCTGGAATGGAGTTTCCATGAATTCCACTTCATAACTTTATAATGTTCAAATCTTTTGTTACATTTTGCCAATTCTTCACAAATTGAAGCAACCTTTCACCCGCCTTTGCAGGGAAAGAAGACAAACTTGCTACCGTACTTTCCCTGGGTTGAAGTTTGTGCCTGAGAATGCCCTCTTCGACTTCTACCTCTTTGAAATCTTCTGCACTATTAAACAAATCCAGTTGCCACCTGAAATCCCCAAAGTATCATTTTCCTTTGGATAGTACTAGATCTGGGCTGGAAGAACAATGCCTTTTACCAGCCCACCCAAACATTCCTAGGCAAGCAAATGTTCTACACATAGAATAACACATTTTATCTAGGGCTGTGAATGTTGACACTTATTTACCTATGCTTTTCACCATTGCGTACACAAACAAAAGGCTGTCTGACTCCACCACCTTACTTCTTTCTACAAGAGGGCCACATTAGCACTACCCAGGAAACAAAAGTCTGTCAGCACCGAGCCTTTGAAAAGGTGTAAATCTACTGATACCTCTTTGAGTTTAGCTTCCTCTGCAATACTAAAAGTTTCAACTAATGCACCTGCAGCAGACAAAGATTTTTCTAACACTATTTTAAAAACCTCTCAAGTCCTTTCCTCTGATCTGTGCCACGTTAAATAGGAAAACTAATTAGATCAAGATCCAAATCTGGGCTTACCCAAGCCTTGTCTCCTAAACTTGGATGTGAACACTCTGGGGGGTTAAAACATTCATATCTAATAGTTCTAGCCCACATACACAAATCAGTCTTGACCCTACTCCCCCACAAGAACAGTCCAGTCTGAAATGCCAGGCCAGGTTCTCCCTAAACCAGAAGCAAGCATCCTGGGACCAGTTTTAGGGCATCGCCCCTCATCAGCCAAGCTAGCTTAAATCAAATGGCATAATGAGCACAGGACCCATGTCTGGGCATAGCTTTCCCACTTAGGACGACTATAACAACACAAAAAGATGATGGACAGAATGCTGACAATTGTCAAACATTCACCCCCAGTACGGAGAGCTAGGCCTAGAGCCATTGTTTTTTTGCTCACCATGCTATTCCAGTTTGGACCCAGCCATATGCAAATCGATCTTGACTCTGCTCCATATAGGAAAAGTCCCGCCCCAACTGCCAGGCCATGCCCCTAGATTCAGGCTATCCTGGCTGATGAAGGGTGATGCTTGTTTCCGGTCCAGGGAGGGCCTGGCCTGGCACTTTGGGCTGGACTGTTCCCATGGGGAGCAAGGTCAAGACTGATTTGCATGGCAGGGTCCAAGCTGGGGTGGGGTGGTGAGCAAAAAAATTATGGATTTAGACCCAGATCTCTGTAGTGGGAGTAAGCGTTTGACATTGTTCAGCATTCCTTCCATCAATTGTTCTTTTTGCATTTGTCACCCCAAGTGGGACGGGGATGCCCAAACATGGATCCTGTGCTTGCCATTCCACTGGATTCAGGCTATTCGGATGTTCGTTTCTGGTCCAGGGAGGACCTGATCTGACAGTTCATGCTGGACTGTTCCCATGGGGACCTACGACAAGAATAATTTGCATACGGCTGGGTACAAACTGTGGTCCGGTGGTGAACAAATAAACTATGGATTTAGGCCCTGATCACTTTACTGGGGGTGAGTGTTTGAAATTATTCAGCATTTTGTCAATTAATTGCTTTTTTGCCATTATATGGATTTGTCAGAAATATACTCATCATATTCAATCTCATCTTCCAAATTTTGAGAATTACAGTCTTAAAGAGTTACCTCCCTCCCCACTCCCCACCATGATGTAGCTCTTTCTCTCTTGTGTTATTAAGAATACCACATTTTTGCATGTCACATTGAACCCCTAATCCATACATGGAGCGATGGCCCCTTCTACTTAACCAAAGCATAATGCTAGCCCCCAGTCTTGACATAAAATCTTCCATGATTATTCATGTCGGCACCTGGCATTCAGTGTATCAAACTAATATAGAAACAAGCATTGCCAGAGCAAAAAGGCCTAGCTTTACCTGTTTATCATTCGGTCTCTGTTCAGCCAAAAATTGAAAGGAATACAGTATGGATTGTGAATTTGTTGTTTAGCTCTGGGATTGCTTTACAGATCAGGAGCCTGAATCATCAAAGAATTCCTTTGTTTTCACATTTATACACGGTTAAATGTCACCAGCAAAGTGCTAAGGCTGAATCTTCGCTCTAATACATCCCAGTGAAGCCTCGCCATACAGCGGACGACACAGCACACTTTGCGGCTGAGATGATTCCCCAAGACGGTGCTGCAAGAGCTAGGACTTGCTAATAGTTTCAGAAATCAGTTAAATGAAGCCTATCTCCCAAAATCTGTAAATGGAGCTTGAGCCATTCACCGATTTGATGCAGCTGTTTATATGCAAAATAAGATGGCACATTTTTGCGAGCTAGATGTATCTGAGGACAACATCTTTCCAGCTCTTTTAGGATATTTTCGCACCTCATAGAAATACTCTTTCTGATGACTCAGGGCAATCTAATTTATATTATTATCTAGCCATCCATCCACTCACTCACCCACTGATCATCCAAATGTTCCGTAACTCTCAGTCACTCTTTTCAATCCATCCATGCACTCGCTCATCCATCTAAGGTTTTACCCATTCTTCCATTCACCCACTCATTCACACAACCACTCAAACTTGCCAATCGATAAAGGTGCACTTTAACTCACAAATAATCATACCTAATGGCTCTGCCAGGAATTGTGTTTTTTAAAGGAAAAAATTGAATGATCACCAAGTAATAATCCATTTGGTGATCTCCAGTGCTTAATTTGTAAAACATTGTGGGGCAGATTTACAAGCCCCTTGCGACACATTTATGCCGCTGTTGCGTCACTTCTGTGACGCAGCGGCGTCGTAAACAATGCGCCACGTTGCGACAAATTTACAATGTGACACATCTAGGGAGATGCGTCACGTTGTAAAGCCCTGCGTCACATTATACCTACGTCAGGTATAATGTATGCAGGGTGGGCGTTCCCACGCAGGAAAGCCTTGTAAAAGTGACGCCGTGAAATCTACAAGATTTCACGGAGTCACTTTTACGACGCCGCTGCGTCAAAACCTTACGCCTGCTTGAAGCAGGCATAAGGAGTGACGCAGCACAGCAAGTATAGGCCGCCCCTGAGCAGTGCTGGAGTTGCGTCGCGCTTGCGACACGACTCCAGCACTGCGTTACCTTTATGCCGACAGATGCATCATGCATCTGTCAATCCTTGCGCCATGGTGCGCCGCATTGTAAATGCGACACATCAATAGTGGCGCAAGGGTTTTTTTACATGACGCAGATTAACTGACGCATCTCTGCTGATATGCAGAGATGCGTCAGTTCTTGTAAATATGCCCCTAAGTGCTCTCGTTAGGGGGCCATTGCAGATTGCACCACACATTGCCCCTGCCATGCTGCCAACGATAGTAACAACACAACTACTAACCATCACACTCTTACAAGTGTGACAATTCGGATTATTTCAGGCCCCCAAACCTATTAGAATTCCTTGGGCGGCAGGTAATAGTCATTTTTAGGTCGAGCCTAGCGCAGCGCACATGCGTTGCTCTGCGAGGCTTCTTGTAACTGCTCTGTGTGGGTCTGACTCCCCCCACGCATTGGGTTGGCTTTTGCGTGTGTCTTTCAATAATGAAAGCACGCAAATTGCTAAAGGCGGGTGCATGTCCCACCTCTTTTCTAATGTTCACTCCCACAGCGTTTTGCCTGCGGGAGCGAGCAGCAGCGCGCAGGGAGGCAGCTGCATTCCTCATGGGTCAGGATACTATCTACTTGTTTTTGTTCGTCGCAGTTAACACGCAATGCAACGCTC
Source organism: Calotriton arnoldi (assembly GCA_963921515.1). NCBI lineage: Eukaryota > Metazoa > Chordata > Amphibia > Caudata > Salamandridae > Calotriton > Calotriton arnoldi. Next base: position 443,590 of record CAWUFW010006566.1, on the reverse strand, counting down.
GGGGGCAGCTGTGTTGAAAAGCTGTTGCCGATAAGCTATCTCTGCTTGAGGATCGGCTTGTTATTCTTGTTGTTCCTGGAGGCAGCAAACGTTATCACTTGCTCAATTAGTAACAGAGCTAGTCTTTTCAAACAAAAGCCCCTGCTTTAATGCAATATTTTTTTTAGAAAGTTATTCCCGTCCCTTACCCCAGCCCTCCTGTGTTGTATCGCTTCACCCTTCACACTCGCTTTGCTTGCCCCATCCCTTCGTTCACCCACTGTCCATCTTGGCCTGCCTCACCAGTCATAACAAAACAAGCATTGGCAAAGCCAATATACCTTGTATAGGCGATACCTATTGGCTTTGCTCATGCTTGTGTGTTTAAAGGTTCCCTGATCTGCCCACTTGATCATTGACATCTGTTGAGGGACACGCATGTTGTGGGCACGGTTTGTAGACAGCCAGTGCTATGCCTTCGTGCTGTGAAGTGTGCTGTCAAGCTCAGGAACATGAGCCCCAGCCTGCCTTCATGTTAAGGGGAAGTTTTACAAGTTTAAGTTTGGTCTCTGTACAATAGCTGCAAAGAAAGCAGTTTGCGGGAAAGTGAAAATTGCTTTCATGTATACTTCTTGTGTGCTCTTTATTGCGGTTAAATGTAAAAACTCTTGAAATCTGGGGTGATGAAAGGCAGCTTGTCCACCTACATCCAACAGGCAAACTCCCTGCACGAATGAGCTTCTCCGAAAGAAAACCTGTGAGAGGGTCAGTCCGGGGTCAGAATAATGCCGCAGCCTTCCAGATGGATTGGGTGGGATTCTGACCATGTATGAAGAGTTTCGGGGGAGGGAGTGGGTCACCAACAGGTGACCCTGTTTTACTAATGCAAGTTCTTAGAACGCATTGTTTTTACCCAGATATATTTAAATATTGTGTTTTCATTGCGCTTACAGTGACGACTAGTATCCTAGTTACACCTCTGAAGCACCCAGGGCTGCCACAGCAGTCCTTAGGCACTTCATGGGGCCCTTGGACGCATTTTGGAACGCTTCGAGGGGCTCCCCACTGGACAAGTTTTTCTTTTTATGTCCATTTCAAAATGAATTATGTTCAGCTTGTGTCTGGCTGCTCTGATGCTGACAGATGTGTATTCTGAAGGAGGAAAAAGATACCTGTCGACGCTCTTGTTTTTTAACTTCACTGCTCCTCACCCTCAAAGTAATCCTGTGCAGCATTGAAAATTAAAAAAACTGTATCATTTCCTGAACACATTAATGTCTTCATTAAATCAGATTTGTAGAGCGTCACTACGAACACGCCTTCACGACGCCGGGATCCAAGAGAAGGCCCTGGACTGGACCACATCCTTCCTTTCCGGCAGAACACAAAGCGTCCGCCTCGCCCCCTTCTGATCCAAGGCCACCAAGATCATCTGCGGCGTACCCCAAGGCTCCTCCCTCAGCCCAACGCTGTTCAACATCTACATGGCACCCCTCGCCCACGTCGCCCGACAGCACAACCTCAACATCATCTCCTACGCCGACGACACCCAGCTGATCCTCTCCCTCACCAAAGACCCTCACACCGCCAAAGCCCACCTCCACGAAGGAATGAAGGCCGTCGCCGAATGGATGAGGACCAGCCGCCTGAAGCTGAACTCGGACAAGACGGAGGTCCTCATCCTTGGTTCCAACCCTTCAGCCTGGGACGACTCCTGGTGGCCAACATCACTGGGAACAGCCCCGCCACCCGCCGACCACGTACGCAACCTAGGGGTCATCCTCGACCCCACCCTCTCCATGACTAAGCAGGTCAACGCCGTTTCCTCATCCTGCTTCAACATCCTCCGAATGCTCCGCAGGATCTTCAAGTGGATCCCCACCGAAACAAGAAAAACAGTCACCCAGGCCCTCGTCACCAGCAGGCTGGACTACGGAAACGCCCTCTACGCAGGAACGACGGCTAAGCTCCTGAGACGGCTGCAACGCATCCAGAACGCCTCTGCACGTCTTATCCTCGACATCCCCCGACGCAGCCACATCACACCCCACCTGAGAGACCTGCACTGGCTCCCTGTCAACAAGAGGATAACCTTCAAGCTCCTCACCCACGCACACAAAGCACTCCACAACTCCGGACCAGCCTACCTCAACAGACGACTCAGCTTCTACACCCCCACCCGCCAGCTCCGCTCGTCCAGCCTCGCCCTCGCCACAGTCCCCCGCATCCGGAAAACGACGGCCGGCGGCAGATCCTTCTCCCACCTCGCCGCCAAGACCTGGAACACCCTCCCCACCAACCTCCGACAGACCCAAGACCTACTGGCCTTCAGAAGACTCCTCAAGACCTGGCTCTTCGATCAGTAGCAGCACCACCCCCTCTTCCCCCAGCGCCTTGAGACCCTCGCGGGTATGTAGTGCGCTTTATAAGTGACATGATTGATTGATTGATTATATCACTGTTGCCTCGTAGCACCTCGAGGAGGATTTTTTTTTATTTATTTTTTTATTTAATGCGATTTTATATAGCGCGAACATTACCCAAAGGTGTCAGAGCGCTTTACAAAAGAACCAGTTGCGTTACATAAGGACTTTGAACTTTGAATATAAGGACATTGAACTATCCTGCCTGTACAGCCAAGCCTCATTTACACTGGCGCTTTCTGTTCTTGTTCCCTGGGTTTTAGTTTGCCTCTTACTTGCTCAATTTGGGGGTAGCATCTGCCTCTACCCCTCCTTTTTTATTTTGGTCGGATAAGGGGAGGCATTCCCTTAAATATAGTTTCTTCCCGCTTCTTAATTATAACAGTGCTGGTAAGATAGTTCAGTGGGTTAATGCTCTTGCTGCACATGTATATCTGCAGCTTGAAGGGTTCCTTTTTAGGTCTGGCATAGCCAATCCCTTTTGTTCTTAATAAACATGTATGTATTATACATGCTTACTTTATGGTGGCTTTGAGTCAGTCGGCTTCATCCATTGGTGTGATACAGTGCCCTTCACATTTTGCTTCCGCCCATCCCAGCATCGATACGGGGCACAGGGTCAGCCCACTTCAGACATTGGCGTAGCTTGCTTTGAGTGACAGCATTATGCTCTTGTACAGTGTGCACCTTCAATGCCAAGAGCTACTGTAAAAAAAAAAAAAAAAAAAAATTTACATCTGTATTTGTAAAGCCGAACTACTCACCCTTACGGGTCTCAAGGCGCTGGGGGCCGTCGTGGAAATTAAGTGAGCGATTGCCCAGAGTCACATGGTGCTGAGCTGAGCTGCCGCCGGAGCCGGGGATCGAACCGTGAGCTCCGAAGTCAGCTGCCCTGGCCGCTGCACCACACCTCTCCACTTAGAAATATATATTTTGGCTTTAAAATGGAAATACTTGTCTTCATATAATGTGTGTCTTCAAAGTAGAAAACATTCACAACAAAAAAAAAACACTGCCAGTCAATGCAGAATATTTGCAAACTCAAAAGGTCCCAAAGGTGATACCTACTGGCTAAAATCATTGACAAAGCCGATAGATCTTGCATAGGCGAGACCTATTGGCTTTGCCAATGCCTGTTAATGTATATTGAATGAATGCGCTCAGCTACAAGTTAGCTAGACAGCGCCACCTTGTGGCAACTGTCTCAAGCTCCGGTGTTGAGCATTCAGTGCCAGTGCCGAGCACCAGAAAGCACTGGTGATCTCTCAATGTGCAGAGTCCAGAGAAATATACAGTGGGACCAGCCATAAAAGTGCAATTTCTTATCAAATGTGTATTTAAAGTGCTGCATTTAGGTAGGCTGATATATAAATAAATAAATACAGTATTATGATTATTTTTATTGAACGCAGTGCAAACCAAATTGTTGTTGGGACTCGATAATTGGTGTTAATTAACATACACGATCAAAAGAATGAGTTAAAACTTGCTAGTATTCAGACATCTCCCTTGGAATTTACATGGTGATGTTTGCAGCAGGTGCGTAACCAACTCATCTATTTTACTGTGCTTGGAGCTTGTGTTTTAAAACATGAAATAACGCACCCATACTATTATACGGATCTAGCAGAATTTTTACCATCAGTTGTCAGAACATTGCACTGCCGCCATAAGTGTATTCCACCTCAGCTACTAAACCTGTATTCCAACCTGAGGAACGTATGAAAAGAACGTGCGTATCTAAGGACGTGCTGAGAACCCGTATGGAGAAACAATAAGATATTACACTGTATAAAATATTAAATCCCTTCGATCGAGATTTTTGTGAATGCTTCCAAAGAACTACCCTTCATTATCATTAACAATTGTATAGGTAACTGTTCTAACGGATCTTCAGTTCTAGATCAGAAGGGTAATGTGCCCAGTCGTAACAAGGATGGGACGGCACACGTCACGCATGCGCATGAAAACCCACTCATCATTTGCAAGAACCAGAAGGATCGGTGCTACTCTTTACAGAGGAACAGCAGAGAATCCGATTCTCTCATGAATGTGAGGGTGAGAATGTCTTGCCACTCGTGTCAGTCCACATCTGTCTGGGTCTCAGTCAAACGATGTTTTTTAAGAAAAAAACGTCCATTACAGAAAATGTTGTACTGTTAACACGACAGTATTAATATTCAAATTTATATGCAGCAGTGTAGCCAATCCGTTGCCCGGTTTGCAGTTGCTTCCCTTGAAGGACCGCCCACATTTTCTATTTAGTTACAACATAGAGAACGGACTACATTGTATCCTCTTGCGGACATCATGAAATGGCAGCATTTATTAATCAAAAACGTGAGTTGCCGGGGATGAAGTTGCATTCATGAGATGTACCTTGACTATAAATGAACACTTGAAAGTTTAATGAAAACAGAGATTGTTTCAGCCCAGTCTTTGAGTATGCTACGCTGATCGCAAGCAATCCGATTACACAACTTTAAAAATGTTATAACTTCGAATATTAATTGTCGCCAAACAGTTGTCCTATTTCAGAAAGTTTTTGCAGCTCACTGCGGATATACGTTAGACGTGCTTCAAAAGTGCAGCATCACCATATCCCCACGTTTGTTATTTAACCAACGTTACGTTCATGAAAATAAAAGGCAGACACACGTTAGACAGCCACTGACAAGTAATTAAAAATTTGCGAACAGTCGTGACAAGAATTTTCAATTCTATTAAGGACACGGAGGCGAGGATTATGCTTCTCTTTCTATGCATTTATTATACAGCAGCCAATAAAAAAACACTCTTTTTTATTCAAAACTACAAATCCCATGAGCACTAGGTGCCCTACAACCATAGAGAGTACCCTACATAAGGCGTCACAGAGGCAGACACCTCCTCTTTCTTTGCATGGTCCAGCAGAAACCTTAAGTCCAACTTTTTGATACATTCCTTGAATTTGAACATAGTCCTTAATCGAAACCATCCATTACGGTAACCAATGCTCTAAAGTCCAACAGGGACATTCCAGCTTCTCGGGGAGGAAAGAACTCCGCGTCTTGACAAAAAACGGCTAACTGACGCCGCATCCCAAAAGGAGACAGAACACTCCAACGAACCCAGGAAGGTGAAGGCAGAAATCCTTACTTGCCATTCGCATCTGAAACCAAAAGAAATATTCAGTAGTAATAGTCACCTCTGAATCTGTCGTATATAAAATACCATTCAATCAGGGTGGGAAACAAGTCAAGAATACAATTCAAAACATTGACAGTATAACTGTAATCCATGACATATGATTTAGTATAACAAAACACTGTAATTTTATGACATATGATTCAATAGAACATATAGAATTGGGTGGGATAATCCTCGCCTCCGTGTCCTTAATAGAATTGAAAATTCTTGTCACGACTGTTCGCAAATTTTTAATTCTATGTCAGGACCGGAGGCTCCGATTATGCTTGTTCAAAGCTTAGCCACCACTACTGATGCCACATCTACAATCGGTTTATAATAAAAAGTCTTAAAGGTGGACTCTGCCGACCAATCAGCTGCCTTCATTATATCAGCAAGCGTTACTCCCAGAGTATGTGACTTAGAGGCCATAGCCCCTCGAACCGAGTGAGCCCCAAACTTAGAAACATCAATACCTGCCTCGCACATGAGCCAACGGACCCAGCGGGCTAAAGTGGCTGGGGTCACTGGACGAAACGGTTTTTGTAAAGCAATAAACAATAAACCCTGCATATTAGAACGAAATTCAGCCGTGCTTACCTCATACGCTTTAAGGCATTGAACCACGCATAATTTCGGATTATGCGGAAGACAAGGATATGAAATCGAGATAGTATTACACTTGGTACGCCTGGAGACCGTGAAAGTAACCCCCTCCGGGGAGAAATGGCGTCCAGCTAAATCCAAAGCTCTGATGTCGGACACTCTCTTGCAAGAGACCAAACATAACAGCATGGCCAATTTGGCTGAAATCTGCTTGCGTGATAGATATTTGTTATCAGGCCAGGACTCTAAAAACCGAAGAACCACTGCGACATCCCAAAGGAACGAGTATTTTGGACATGGGGGCTTGACCATCCGAATCCCTCTTAATAGCTTGCAGACTAAGGGATGCTCCCCCACGGGTTTGCCATCAAGCTGACCGTGTCCAGCTGAAATTGCAGATCGAAAGGTATTAACTGTCCTGTACGTGAGACCTGAGGAGGCCAGGGAAGCCAGATAATTCATGATCATGGAGACATTTGCTGTAGTGGGATCGGTATCCCGTTGAGCACACCAGCTACACCATTTGTTCCATGCTGATGAATACCGCTTGTGTGTATTATCGGACCAAGCCTGTTTGATGAACGCGGTAGCGTCTCGCGAAAGGCCAGGGATCTCACATCTGTCCCTGAAACTCGCCATGCTACCAGAGGGAGTTGCCCTGCTAAGACTAAGGGATGGGGTTGCTTGTGAGGGTCCAGCAACAGGTTCCATATCTGTGGAAGTAAAAGTGGTGCCGCACAAGACATCTCCAGAGCCACTGGGAACCAAGCTTGTGCTCTCCACAACGGAGTGACTAGAAGAAGCTCCGTTTCCTGGCGCTTGACCTGCGCCAATACCCTGGGTATCATTACAAAAGGTGGGAAGGCATAGCACAGGCCGGGAGGCCAAACCTGCAGAAATGCATCCGAGGCGATCGCCTCCGGGTCCGGACGCCAACTGAAAAAATTTGGAAGTTGTTTGTTCAGGCGAGAAGCGAACAAGTCCAAATGACAAGGACCCCATGTCTGATTCAGGGAGCGAAAGATACGAGGGTGAAGCCTCCAGTCGCTGTAATCGCGCAGATATCGAGAGTGCCAATCCGCCACCTCGTTGCTGCGCCCTGGGAGATATTCTGCCACAACTGAAATTTTGCGTTGTAGGCAATAGTGCCAGAAATCTTTGGCGATCTCCGCCAGAATCCGTGATTTTGTCCCGCCCAGTTTGTTCACGTATCGGACTGCCGATACGTTGTCCATCCGTAATAGGATACAGCAGTTCGTCTTCTGGGGAGAAAGACTGCGAATCGCAAACGAGCCTGCAAGCAGCTCTAGGCAGTTGATGTGTAGGGAGAGTTCTTCCGGGGACCACCGCCCCCTGTCGAGATCGGACCGCAGCGGGCTCCCCAGCCCCAGCGGCTGGCGTCCGACTCGATCACTATCTCGGGACTTGATCCGAATATGGCCCTGCCATTCCAAGATTCCATGTGGTCTAGCCACCAAGTCATCTCCCACCTCGCTTCCTCGGAGAGAGGAATCAATTCTGCATATCCGAGGCCTTTGCGGAGATGTTGGATCTTCAGGCGCTGGAGCGCTCGATAATGCAGGGGTCCCGGAAATATGGCCTGGATCGAGGATGCTAGCAGACCCACTACTCGGGCCACAGTCCTCAAGGATACAATCTGCCTGCTCACAATCAATTTCAATTCTTTCTTGATTGTCTTGATCTTTGCGTGGGAAGGAGAAGTTGACAGCTCCGAGAGTCGACCTGAAAACCCAGGAATTCTATAGATTGCGTGGGGGACAAAACAGATTTCTCGGGGTTTATCAAGAAACCCAGGCTCTGAAATAAATTTATTGCCCACTCCAGGTGCATGAGTACCAGACGGGGACAACGGGCCATGATAATGACGTCGTCCAGATAGACTATCAAGCGAACCCCCTGAGCTCGCAACGACTCCATGACTGGGCGTAGGAGTTTCGTGAAGCACCAAGGTGCTGACGAAAGTCCGAAGGGAAGGACCTTGTATTCGTAGCAGATGCCGTTCCAAAGAAACTGAAGAAACCTCCGATGCGGAGCGTAGATGGGCACTGAAAGGTAGGCATCTTTCAGGTCGAGGCGCACCATCCAATCCCCTTCCTGCAGAAGATCCCGCAACAAATGGATGCCTTCCATTTTGAAGTGTCGGTAAATGATCCACCCGTTGAATTCTTTCAAATTCAGGACTAACCTGGAGCCGCCCCCTTTTTTCTTCACTAAGAAAACCGTGCTGGTGAACCCTCGAGGGTGAGGTTGAGTGGCCACGATGGCTCCTTTCCCGAGAAGAGCGATGATTTCGTCTGTAATAAAATCCTGATCTTGATGGGAAAAATGAATGGGAGGAGGAAGGGAGGCTTGGAAAGGAGTACCGTAAAATTCCAGTTTGCATCCCTGAACCGTCTGCAAGACCCAAGCATCTTGCGAGATCGATTGCCATACCTGTAGGAAAGATTGAATGCGACCTCCCAGGACTACCTCTGAAACCAGAATGAGTCTCACCTGTATTTCCGGTGTCCTGGTTGTTTCCGTGGTTGTCACCATATCGGCCTCTCCTAAAGCGGTTTCGCCCTCTTCGCGAGGGATAGAAGGAGGAATTGCCGGAGCTATGATCTTGGTAGCCTCCTCTTTGATTTTGATGTCCACGTGAGGCGCGTTGATTGTACCCACGGCCGAACGACCGCCCCCGACTTCGTCCGGCCCTGGTGAAAACCGGGCGGAAGGCGCGCTTGAGTGATTCCTGCGCCTTATCTAAGCCACTGAAGGTGGCCACAAATTTGGTCAACTCCTTTAGGAATGGTTGGCCGAAGAGGAGACCTTGGGCCACGGGACCCGCTTCTGAGGAGGATAACTCTGCCAGCTTGGGATCTAATTTGAGGAGGATAGACCGCCTCCGTTCACTTGACATGGCGCAGTTGGCGTTGCCCAATTGGCACACCGCCCGCTGCGCCCACTCGATTAAGTCGTCAGGGTCTATCATGGATCCGGATTCTTTAGCCCGATATCCAAGCTCTAGAATCTTTGTAAGAGGTCCAGATACATCGAGTAGTTTATCCTGGCATGTCCGCCAGGCGCGGTCAATGCCCTTTTTGGGATCTTTGGCATATTTCTTTAAATAAGTAAGCATCGTGGGATCCACTTCCGGTGTCTCCGCTACGCGCGCCGCTAAATCCGGCCTTGGGCACTCCGACCGCAGTCGGGCCCTAACGTCTTTATCAAAAGGGCGTCTGAGGTGAGATTGCACATAATCCGCCACTTCCTGCGACGGGAGCCACGCTGTGGAATTTGGATGGACTATGTCCGACGGTTCAAAAGTAAGGAGCTTGGGGTGACTGGGGGCCTCAAGGTGATGCTCCTTTTTAGACTTTTTCGCCGGTTGGGGTGCCTCTTCTTCATCCGACTCTCTGGCTGATGAGGAGTCCCCATTCTCAGCCTGGACGGAGTCAGTAGACTCCTTAGCCGCAGTATAGGCATGGTCATTCGCCAAAGCTTTGGAGAGGCGAGCGAAATCCCCTGCGTGGGGGTTATGACCTTTTTTGTCGCTGGCTGGCGTTTTAGCGCTTGCCGCAGGAATCCACCCCTGCTGGATTGCATATTTACTGAGGTGGCGCTTAAGGGGGGCAATCGCTCTTACCAGTGCAGTGTTCACGGAGTGTTGCACCCCTGCATCAAGGGCCTGTACTAGGTCCTGCTCCAGTGAGCCAGAAGGCTCCTCCTCCAGGTAATCTTCTTCATAGAAGAATTCCGCCATTGAATGCCAGAAAGGTGTACTGTGTGATTATGGTGCAATCAGAGACTGCTTTAATATGGAGGAGACACGGGGGGAGAGGAGAGAACCCCCAGACAAGCCAAGAAGAAATCTCAATTTTGTGGTGGAGGGAGGGCTTGTCAAGACCTCTCTAGGCAGAGCCTATGCGTGGTTTTACTGCCCTCCTGCTCTAACCAGCGTCGGGCGTCACCGGGGAACTGTAGGCAGGCTGACAGTTGCAAGAACAGCTTTTGAATGCCCCGCGTTTTGCCGCTTTCGTGTTCGTACGGAAAAACGCTAATCAGAGGGCATCAAAATGGCCGCCGCGCATGCGCGGAGACGACCCCTGCCAGACAACAAAAGAGGACTTCGCGCGATCGAGCGACGCGCGGTCCTCGTTCCCCAACTCCCACTCCACCTGAAGTAATCGCGGGCGCAACGCGCCCGGTCAGGGAGGCAAAAGCGCTCCCGCCGACGCGTGCAAGGACGAGGAGACAATCTAGAAACAAACAATTAAATCGCGAGCGCGTTAACGACGCGTTCGTTAACCCCTTCAATAGGAATCTAGCAATAACGACCAATATCACAAGCACATAGTATAACGTCAATAATTACGAGGGGAAAACGTATTAGCAAAGTGTTATAGCTCAAATTAAGACCAATCCCATACATTACAGAATTATAGTGTAATAAGGGAAAAGGCACTTAACTGGCTGCGGAGCAGCAAAGAAAGAGGAGGTGTCTGCCTCTGTGACGCCTTATGTAGGGTACTCTCTATGGTTGTAGGGCACCTAGTGCTCATGGGATTTGTAGTTTTGAATAAAAAAGAGTGTTTTTTTATTGGCTGCTGTATAATAAATGCATAGAAAGAGAAGCATAATCGGAGCCTCCGGTCCTGACATAGAATCTATATATGGAATGGGTGACAGCTACAAAAATATGTCAGAAGTTGTCATAGAAGTAAAGGCTGCCGTATTTTAATCAGGCAATTCAAGGACACCCTCGCTTGCCATGCCACACGCCGAGCGTATGCAACGTCCAAGTCAGCTTTTTCAATGTGTGCTTTGGGATTTTCACTTTAATTTTTATTTTAAAAAATACTACATTTAAAGCTAGTTTTGTCAGCTAAAATGAAAGGTGTATAGTTACTGAAGTGGCTCTCACATATACATTATCTAGCGGGTAATTTACTCATTCTCTATTAGTTACTTCAATTTACTCCGAAAAAAAGAATCTAACAAAACAAATAGGATATGTCCTTAGAAACCTTTACAAACAATAACCTTGCAGGGCTATCATGATCTCAGGTCTGTAAAATTGTGGGCCCTGGGCCCACATACTAATAAGTGAGTGGCGTAGACACAATGGGTATAGTTACAAAACACGCCATGAGCATGTGCACTCAGGCCCTTTTATTAGCAGGGTCACCTGACCGGGGATGCCTGTGTGGGGTGGGTGTAAAGGCCATCCCCCAAGGAAGTGGCTGGTAAGCCAGTACATGCTGGGACAATAGAACTTGTCAAGCAGAACACTACATTCCTCCCAAACGTTATTAAAAACAAAAACAAGTCCAACCTGTGGGAATAAACAGAAACACACTAGACACCACTTATTCGCTCAGCGTCGAGAGGAAGTCTGCAGCTTAGCAGTGGGTAGGTGCAGCTGGGAGCCCCCGGGCATCTCTGCACTCGTCCATGGTTTGACCAGCTACCACTGGGCACGAACACTGTGTAGATTGCGGCTGCCCGCGGCCCCCGCAGGGGGCCACCTAAAAGGGCGGCCCTTTAGTGCCATTTGGGCACAAACGCCACCCCTCCTAGTCTAGTGGTTGGACTCAGGGTAGGAGTCCTTCGCCTCGGCGCACTAGGCGCGTCACTTCCGGTGCACGCACAGAGGTCGGGGAGGGTACTTATACCTCCCTCCGCCTCTCCGGCGTCCTCTTTGCACCAGACACGCCGTCTACCAGCTCGTGTCGTTGAACGTCGCCGTCGTTGGCGTGTGAGTGCGGTCGGTCAGGGACCCCTTCGGGCAGCGAGGTGAGTCGGCCCCCTCTCCCCGCTCCGGGAATTCACTGCCACCAGCCCGTAGCGATCCGTCCTCCCCCTTCACCCTCGTGGTGTGCACTGGAGGGCAGCTGGTTGCGGTATGCGGCAGGGGAGACGGTGTGGGGACTGGTTGGGGCCGGAGAGAGGGTGGTCTTGTCCCGGGCTCTTTATCAAATTAATTCTGCCCGGCGTGATCGACGGTGGTGTAGACAGCACGCGCTGGACGGTGGCCATCGTGGGTGCAGAGACCAAGCCGCGGGTCGTGTGAGTCGCTGTTTGGCGAAGTGAGCGTGGGTCAGCTGGGTTCGGGTGCAGAGGGCTCCTGCTCTGCACCCCGTGTTGTCCACATGTCAAGGTTTCGGGAGTGGTTGGATGCGGGCTTTTGTCTCTCGGGGAGGCCGCGTGAGTTGCTATTCTAGGGTGTCTGGTTGGGCCGGTAAGACATCCGCTGGTGGTCCCTAGGGTTCAGTTCCTATCCTTTTCATAGGGTCCTAGACAGATAGTCAAGACCAGTTAAGAGTCGTCATGTGTTCAGAACGATAAATGTTGGCAAATCAAAGAGGGCTCATCTGTCCAGGCTTTCTTCAGAAAGGAAGAGAGGAAACAAGCACGAGCTGGCTAAAGAATGGTTTTTACAGGATGAAAAGACCGGACATTCAAATGAGGTCCCTTCTGTTAACAGATAACTGCATAGGACTTAAAAGCGGGAGGCCATAGTTGGCTTGAGGATGGAAATTATAGAATGACGTGCCAGACATCCCAAGTCCGGATTTATGGATGGGGTCTGGCGTCGAGGCATTATCTCTCCAGTTGGCAGCACAGATGGGAAGGTGCCCGGTGGGAGCGATTGGTCGGGGTATTGGATGTGACTTGCAGCCCCGTTGAAGTTGAGGCACGTTGCGGTCACGGGCGGGTCCCGCTTTCAGGCATTGGCTTGAGGGGTGTGGGCGGCATTGAACAGGTGGGGGGCATTCTCCATGGAAGGGGGGGATTCCCCCCTATTTGGGCACGCCCAGAGCCGCTCTTCCCGGTAGTTTAAGATAGATAATGGGGTTATATATTGCTTTCTGCTAGTTGCAGACTTTTGTGTTCTCAGTTTGAAGGTGTTTGGCCGACATCGGGAGGATGGCACCTCGGCGATTGTTTTGAGGATTGTCCAGACTGCATGCCTCTTGCCTAGTGGCCCTAACCTTCGGGCCGATGAGGCCGATGTGAGCATGCGGCGGTGAAGGGTGCTGTCGGTTTTGATCCGGTGAGGGCATGGTTCGTATAGTTTCCCGACGAGGAGTGTGATTTTCCAGGACGGTGTATGTTTACGGATCAACATGCGGGGAGTCCTTAGGTGGTTTTAGGAGCCCACCCACTTCGATGGGGACCGGGAGATATGGTCCGGCCGTATGTAGTGTTGTACACGCTTAGTTCGGGGTTCGTACGGGGTCCAAGGGGGGGCGAGAGGGTCCGCACCGCACTTCTGGGGGAAGCCGCTGCCAGCGGGCTGTCTCTCGAGTCGACCCCCCATTACTGCCGCAGCTGCACGGGCCCCTTGGAATGTCTTTGGCTGCTGGGACCGCAGGGGTTACCAGAGTCATGGGGAAGTTGGGGTGCCCTATCACCTTAAGCTCCTAGGCATAAGGGGCCATCGGTAGGACAGGCGGAAGTAAGAGCATGAAATCTGTTGCGTGGCAGAATAGGAGACCACGCAGCATAGTGGAGTGTCTATACACACTTTGCTCTGCTCACAGCGCATTTCAGGGTAGTGGCGCATTTGGATCCTTTAGAGCGCACGCTCCTTCACTTCTCTAATGCCGACTTTTGAAAGTGGAAGTTTCCGGTTGGCTTGAATGTGTATGGTTTTCCCTTGGCTCGAATGTGAATTCTGCCTGCAATGCGGAGGTAAAGGGCAAAAATGGCTTGTTGGGATTTGCGTTTATCCGGCATCTTTTGTTGTAATAGGGGTTGTCGTACACCCCCCCCATGGCTTAAAGGGTGTGGCCAATAGGTGGCATTGCTCCTCTCTCCTTTCATCCGGTCCGAATATTATCTGGTTTTCAACTCCCAATTGTACGGTGTATAAGGCTCGCAGGACGTGTTCTCCAGTGTAGCTACTCCAGGGAGGAAGGTTGGGAGATGGCAGCAGAAGGCGCGGGTTGGCTGTTAGCTAAGTGTGTAGTCGGTGGCTCGCTTTTTGGTACGCGGACGGAGTACCGCGCCGAGCATGTTGGATTTTGTAGACCGTATGCCAGTTTGAGGTGCATGTGTGGAAGGCGTTCGGGTTTCACTGCTCAGGTTATCAGCAGCAGTCGTGTTGTATGTTTAGCGGCCTGCTTGCAAACTGTGCTCCAGTGTTAAAACACGATGGACTACCTGACTTTGTGTTGTGAAGGGATGCCCCTTGTTTTGTTGGAAAGTGGATTATAAATGTAAATAATTTCTAAAAGGTGCATTGCATGTGTTAACGAGGGTTCTCCATGCCAATTGTATGCCATCTGAGAGGAGTTCATATGTGATCCCAGAGGCCAATGGGTAAGACACTGGAGGCGAGCGCTTGTCTAGTGGGCCTCCCGGGGGATGCTCATGTGTGCCGGGCTTGTTTCGTTGGGAAAGTGGGGGGACATTGAAAGTCCCGGTCAGGACCGGTAATCACTGCATTTCACGTAGGAGAGGCCCTGAGGCTGCTATACTCCTCGCGGAGAGGATTACCAGCGAAAGGGCAACAAGGGGCTCGAGAAGGTGCACCCTAGTGCCTGCATGAGGAAAAGTCGGGAAGAAGATTGTTTAAGTGTGTGTTACACACACCAAGTGACAGGGGCCTCATAGTCTTTTGAATGTTGCACTGTGACACAGACCCATTTACCTTGGCGCCTATCCACGACGGTTCGATGGGTCTTGGCTAAACAAATCCCTATGGTGGGCCGCTGTAGTTTAAGATCTTATTACACCTGCCTCCGGCTGTAAGTTTCATGTCAGGAGGAGTTAAGAGTTGTGTCATTGACAAAGGGTGTCAATGGTACAACGGTGATGGGTTTAGGTGTTTACGCCTGAATTTATCTTATAAAGCATTTTACATTTTGGACCTCAGAGGCTTGATCAGTTACAAGCGGCTGAGCGTGAGGATAGCAGAATTTTGAAGTGTATGCTTGATCATATCTGTTATATGCAGGCCCGATAAGTTTTGTTTTGAATATACATTTAGGCCAGCATTGGGCTGAGTTTACTACCACTTGCATTGGGCGTCGCAAATGGAAACTAATTTACAGCGTTTTATAGTTAAGAATTTATTAAGCCTATTTGGTGTTGTAGCCAGCGTTTTTTGGGCGCGTGTTTTGGACCGCGGACTGCTGTTTTGGGCGGGGCGGCCAGTTTACACCGCTATAGGCACCAGCTGCAACATGGTATTATGACAAGGTCAAGTAGGTTCAATGTTTTAATCTTTCCATCTGTTCAACATGAGCGCAAGAATCATACCGAGTTGAGCCAGTGTTTTCTTGGCAAGTCAAGTTGTGCATCGTCCTTTATATGGAAGTGAATGTTGCGAGGCTGATAGATCAAGCGACTGCGTACTTGGGTGTACTGAAGCTCCAAATTTGACCACTCCTTCCTGGTCCCGGGGGTACTATTTAGCCCTGGGACGTTGGGTTGTCGCTCAGATACGTGCAGCAAGGGCCCGGTAATGGCGACAGTTTCCCCTAGCATAACAGCGCAAACGGTTTTCAGTGGTTGCCTCTGTAAGTTATTATCAGTCGCAATTCTAATGCTTGCCCCGGTAGTGAGAAGCCCACATCTACACCTTCCACAGCATTAGAGTACCTCCCCTACACCAGGCATAGGTGCACGGCCTGGGGGCTGAGATCAGAGTCAATGGACCCAATGGATGCATTTTCAATATGCTATGCAACAAAGCTATAATTGTGGCTTATTTATCTATTGCGACTAATAAGCATCGACAAAGCCAATAGATGGGCTTGTTGTAGGTGTAGTGCTCCTTTTGTTAGAGGTGTATGTCAAGTGTAGTGTTCACGTTTTGTCCCGGTTTCGCTTTAACATCCTGGTCACCCGATGCTGAGGGCAAGGGCGAGCTGCCAAGGATGAGAGATAAGAAGAGATGTGTATCCGGCGTTGATTCGCACTGAGCAGCAGGTTTGGGGTGAGCCCAGCCATTTCCGGTGCAGGGGCTGTGACTCCTGAAGTGACTTTTGAGTCCATAGTCCAGCTTGCTGTAGGTGGAATGATACGTGTTGATTACATAATTGGATGCGATGACTGAGGAGGCAGAACCATGCACCACACTATGCTAAGCAACGTTCCTGGTGAACTGTTTCAATCCAGCGCCGAGGTGAGAGCTCCGTGTGCAGGGTCAGAATCATTAGGCGACTGCAGCACGACAAAGGTCTTTTAAAGGCACTGGTAAAAAATGGTGCAGGCTAAGTAGTCCTTAAGGCCTACCCTGGCCAGGATGGCAAGCAGGGGTTACGCAGGGGAACTAGCTATTAGCTGCCCAGTCTTATGAGTAAATCTGAATGAAATTTTGCGGTGAGGCTGCTGTGTTGCCCTGGCATTGTTTGCCTCGTTTCAGGGCCAGTGATTGTTACTTTTTAGGGATACGGTTCGAATTCTTAGTTGCGTTTGGGACTTTGACAGGTTGCCCATTTTCATGCAACACTGCGATAAAGTTGTAATTTTGTGGAGTGTTGAACTAGGTTGTAACTTACAAGGAACTCATCATAGATCTTGCAGTCACTTCATTGCAGGACAACAGGGAGTTCAGGGCCAGTTCGGGACCTGTCCATAGTTTCAGGCCTAGGATTGGCGGCATGGCCCCATGGGTACTGGGGACAGTTTTGTTGGTTGGCAGGATTCGTAGAGGTTTGTCGTAAGCCTGCACAGGCTGTTGTTTCCCCGGAGTTTGGGGCAGGTTAGCAGCCCCACCTTGTCTCTGCGGGTTTGCTGTGTCTTGCGGGTCATCCTGATCAAGTAAGAGCCATTATCCATTGGTATAGCTGGACATAAGGAATGCCAGGCAAGAATGCAGGGGATCACAGTGCGAGTGTGGCTTGTTCTGGGCTTAGTATATGCAGGCGTGAGTAGCAATGGTAGCCGTTTTATTGCAAGTTGCAACTGGGAGATTCCCTCATTCGTCAGCAGTGGCACATGGCCGGCAGTACACAGCCTGGGAAGTCTGGGGGCGAACACCACAGATTAATCTGTAAAGGCAAAATTACTGTACAAAAGGAGGGATAAATGGCAGGTACACGAGGACCCCCCCCTTGCTTAATGTCACATATTCCATGGCGGGATAGTCTCCAATTGACACTGGGAACCTCAGACTCTAATAGTAGCATTGGTAATATACACACGACTCCCTGGTTATGTGGGGTATGTATGTCCTACCCGTATCATCAACCAGAAGGGTGCCATGTGGCAAAACCAGTAAATATGTTTAAGAATGATATAGATGCGGTTCAGGAGAGGTTTGTCAAAGGTATTACTTATTGCCAGGCATTGTTAACAACCCATCTACACCAAGCCTATTGCTTAGGTTCCCCGGCCGCATACACACAGCCCGGTACTAGGCACCTGCGCTTGTCAGCGCCATGAGTTACTAAATTACAACTGTACAGTGGGCGTACTTGCTGACCGGGCAGTATTGATACGGCCTCCAAGGGCCGATTAGTCAGACACCAGTAGCAGTGAGTGTGGCTTGCTCTAAGTGCAGTTGTTAGAAGAATTTAAATGTCGAAGCGGGTTGGCACACAGGGGGTGTCTAGGATCAATCCAGGCACACTCTGCAGTGTGGAATGCAAATGAACTGCACGTTGCCACTATTTGGAGCGTGACAGATGCAACAATTTGATCCCTGCCAAAGCAAACCAAGGTTCTTATGGTCAGATGCACAACATACAACCGTTCACTCCAGCCTCACTGAAGGTAGCCTGTTAGCAGAGGTATAGAACGTGACGTCTTGCGCCAGGGGCGGACTTTGCACGGGCGACACAGCAGATAGTCTGCTGTCAGACGAGGGTGTTTGCGGGCTAGGAGGCCAGGCAATGTAGCAGAACCAATTCTAAGGACCCCTCTCCCCCACCGGACTGCCAGAGAATGTGAGTGCAGTGGGATTGTCAATGTTACAGGTATTTTCCCGCCCATACAGGGGCAGAAGGGTACATTGCAGGAATCTGCATAAGAGAGTGGGGGCAAGACCTATAGACAAAGTGCACCGGTAACCGCAAGAGCGTGGTGTTCAGATCAAAATCTCGCAGCAGCAAGTTAGCCAGGTGGCATGCGTCAGTTGGTTAGGCCAGAATGTGTGCCGTGGCTCCAATAGCGGCTTGAAATGTGTTTGGAGCACCATCGCTGACTATTCCAGAGCACACACTGCACCTTGGCCCAGTAGGTGAAGGCCATATGCTCATGTGCGGCTTGTTCTTGTGGAGGGCAATATTCCCTGGAATAACAATGTACTAGGTCATTAGCTGGGTTGAGCATCAAGGGTCAGCTGGTTAGCAGGTATGTGTGTATCTGTGATCGAGCTTTAGTTAAGTAAGCCTGGTAGGTGGCGTAAGTTGTCACTCCAATTGGTTGCTGTAACTGCAATAGTGTGCGCTATGCGAACGGTCTTGTTCGCCATGGTTTATTAATCGCAAAGGTCTGTGCACATGTCTGGTCAACTTCAACAAAGTAGGTGCACTCTGCTCCCAGGGCAGGTTACGGGTTGCTTCAGTGATGCATGGAATGCCCCGTCCGCATAGCCAGAGCATATAGGCTGGTTGTGTAGCGGTCTTCTAAGCAAGTGTGCTGCGGTTCCATAAATTGGGGAAACAGGTGTTAGGGAGCACGAAATGCTAGAAGGGCGGTAACTACAGGTTGCAGGAGGTGGGAGCCACATCCGCTTGAAGGGTGGCAATGACCTCACTGACATGGGTAAGGTGGCATTCTTGCAAGCAATGTAGGCTGACTTAGGTGAGATCAGCAAAGACATGGTTCAATGTGAGCTCTGGTGGTCTGAGATGATCCCCCGCAGAGGTGGCACGGAGCTAAGTCAGAGGAGGCCGTTGAACAGCCCTGTAGGAGTGAACTGTTCATGGCGTAAGTTCACAGACCAGAGGGGTCTGGGTTTCATCAGACACGAGCTGATTCAGGCTAATGTTAATAGGCTACTTGGATAAGATGGGGTCCATTGTCACCATTGGGATGGATTTGTTCCCTGGGCCTTGCAGGGGGCCCTGGAGATGAGAGGTGGCAAGTGAGAAGACAGCTGTCTTGGTGGCACGGGCCATCCGTGCGTACGCCTAAGATTAAGTTGACAAACATGCGGTGCATTTGTCACAGGTGGGCATGAACACGTTCCACTGGACAGACAGGAGGCCCTAGAAAGCAGGTTACAGGTGAGAAATTAGCTGTTTTGGTGGGGGGCCCTGGCTGCGACGGTGGCCGCCTCCAGAGCTGTGGCGGAGTTACAGGGCGATCTGGAAGCAGACGGGTACAGTAAGGGTACCTCTGCGGCAGACGGGTACAGTAAGGGTACCTCTGCGCGGCACAATAGGGGTGCCAGAGCCAAAGACCAGGAGCCTCAGGGCAGGTTCCTGGAAAACCGCGACGGCGCCCCGTTAGTCCTTCGGGCGGTTGGAGGCCTGACCAACCGGGGGTTTGCCCTGCTACGCTCCGCCCTGAAAGGGGCGTGAGTAATAGGGGACCAACGTGTCACGTGATCCGGAGGAGGATCACACAAGGTGTAGCACTGATTGGGTTCCCCACAGTGCTGGCTCATCAGGCGGGCGGGGCAGCATCGGTTGGTACAGCTGCCTGCCCTTGGATCGCCCGTAAGATAACCCACCATATTGCATACTTTTGTATGGAATAAACCTGCAGCAATATTTTCCCATAACAAAGTTGTCTTGTGTATTTATTTATTCATGCATGCTCAGACTGTGGGTGGGGATGTTGCCAATAATGGCACTATGCGGCTGCCCGCGGCCCCCGCAGGGGGCCACCTAAAAGGGCGGCCCTTTAGTGCCATTTGGGCACAAACGCCACCCCTCCTAGTCTAGTGGTTGGACTCAGGGTAGGAGTCCTCCGCCTCGGCGCACTAGGCGCGTCACTTCCGGTGCACGCACAGAGGTCGGGGAGGGTACTTATACCTCTCTCCGCCTCTCCGGCGTCCTCTTTGCACCAGACACGCCGTCTCCCACCCTACCGCTTACCCGGCGTGGGGTTGGCAGGCAAAGTACGTAGAACGTTGTAATGTTTTCTTTTTTCGTTGCAGGCGGAGTTACAGGGCGATCTGGAAGCAGACGGGTACAGTAAGGGTACCTCTGCGGCAGACGGGTACAGTAAGGGTACCTCTGCGTGGCACAATAGGGGTGCCAGAGCCAAAGACCAGGAGTCTCAGGGCAGGTTCCTGGAAAACCGCGACGGCGCCCCGTTAGTCCTTCGGGCGGTTGGAGGCCTGACCAACCGGGGGTTTGCCCTGCTACGCTCCGCCCTGAAAGGGGCGTGAGTAATAGGGGACCAACGTGTCACGTGATCCGGAGGAGGATCACACAAGGTGTAGCACTGATTGGGTTCCCCACAGTGCTGGCTCATCAGGCGGGCGGGGCAGCATAGGTTGGTACAGCTGCCTGCCCTTGGATCGCCCGTAAGATAACCCACCATATTGCATACTTTTGTATGGAATAAACCTGCAGCAATATTTTCCCATAACAAAGTTGTCTTGTGTATTTATTTATTCATCCATGCTCAGACTGTGGGTGGGGATGTTGCCAATAATGGCACTATGAGACCGGATCCTTTGACATCATGTCAGTTGGGTCAATGTCCACTCACGCACCATTGGTCGATCCTGCGTGCTCTTGCAGTGACATGATTGGTATAAACAGTTCGAACTTGGTGCATCAGGAGCATCGGTGGAGTCTACTGCAGAGCTTACTTTCGGTGGCGTCTTGACTCTGTGAAGGCAAGTCTTGTCAGGACTGGGGTGGCGTTAACGATGCTTGGGACGCCTTCCTCTTAGGCCCTGGTACCTCCAGTACCTTGTCGGTGGAGCAGCTTCTAGACCATCTCTCGTGCGTGGATTCCCTACAGGCCCATTCCGATGGGTCACCACAGGACAGCATGAACTGTGCAGGGCTGCTTGTGGTCTGCTGCAGGATCGCCAACAGAAACCGCGACCAAGTCATTTGCGCAACCGCAAGGGTGGATGATAAATGGTTGGTGTGCTTTGCAACATGACCGAGGTGCAGGTAGGCTCTCAGATAGTCTCTGGACACTTGGTCTTTCAGATTGCTAGGAGTGCCTCATTGTTCTCTTGATGTTTCGTAGGTGTAAGGGTCCAGTGCTGGTAATGAGATGCTCCTTCGTTGGTTCGGGTAATGCACAAGGCAATGATGGTGTGTTTGCCGTTAGAAGACCTGGATGACAGGTGGCGATGACTTGCATAGAGTGAGGGTGACTGGAGGGACTCCGCAGCCATGTAGCTCGGTGTATTTGCTGGTGCTGTTCTTCTCCTTTGGTGTGTGCAGTTGCGAGCAGTGATGCCATCTGTCTCAAGAAGCCGACACTTGGATACTGACGGTCGCACTGGGAAGCGGGGGGTAGAGACGTGGTTCGTGCTTGCTGGTGGCTTACATTTGGTTCTCCCGCTGAGCTGTCACCAGGGACATCGGTCCTCCTCAGTGGCTGGCTTGTGTCTGTCGGTGCACTATCTGGTAATGGCATGAGTCCTCAGTCTCTTCACACTTTGATCTTTTGCTTTTGCGCATCTGTGGTAGTCTGGTCCTTCAGTGCGACAAGTTCGGTCACACGCTTTTCTCTCTTTGATAACTCTTGCTTGCCGTGTGGTATCTTGCCACACTTCGCACGTGTTCGGCTCTTCAGTTTGTGCGAGGTGGCGCCAGGCCACATGTCATCGGTTCTCCTCACTGGGTCCTCCTTCCAGCTCCGTCATGTCAGTAGGACTGCGCATCTTCTCCTGTCCTGTTGATAGGACTAGGCGTCTTCTCATCAATGCATCAGCCAGGTTGTGAATGGCAGTGGAGGCAGGTTTGCTTTTATGGATCTGGTCTGCAGCCTCTGCCATACCTTTCTTCTCCTGGGCAAGGTATTCCGGGTGCAACTCAGGATTGCCGTGGGAGACGAGGTTCTCCTTTCATTTGCAGTGGTGGCATCTTGGCCACTAGGGAACGTGCAATTCTCCTCGTGCCTGTAATGGGTTGGTGAGCGACTCAGTCTTACGGCATAGTGCGGCACTCCCTGAACAATCTCTGGTCCACTGCGGGGCGGTGATACTGCAGGTAGGGTATGTGCGATCTGCTTCCTGCATTTGGGCTACGCTAGGCCTTTCCTCCCCTCTTGTCTTTGGGGAGCACTAAGCTGACTCTCTGTAGTCCAAAATGGATGCCTTTTCCTGCATGTACACTGTTCATTATTTCTGCAGCACGCAGTCAAGCAGTCCTGTTTTCTTGTTTCTGTTGGCGTTGTTCTTGCTGTTCTCGTTGACAACTTTCCAGCATGGTCACAATGATATTTCTTTTCACAAGGACCTTCAGCTAGCTCACTGTACCCTTTTTATTTATAATAGTTTGCTGCTGTTCATGTAACTAGTTTGTCCTGCCATCTCCGTTTGACATTATTATAGTGTGGACAGAATCAAAAGTCATGTAGTGGGATAGTGCTTAGGTGTTAAGGCAATATTATGTTTTATAAAACTGTGCTCTGATGTGATATGGATATGATACTTTTACTCACACCATGATGAATTAGCACTTTCAATATTGGTCTATTAGAAGATTTCCTATATAAACGCCTAATTCTGGGGTGAGCCGGAGCTTTCCTCAATGCTACTAGGGATGCTGCCCATTTCTCTATTGATTTTGCTACTCACTTGGGAATTATTTGATTTGCACATTTTTCTGTAATGCCCTATTCTGAGAGTCTTCATGGACCTGCATTGTTGACCTATGTACCATATTCTTTGAATTTTATTGGTAATACTTAAAAAATATATTTCTGATCTAGAACTCAATTATTGAGTGTGCTCTTACATAATTGACTGTTTTTTGATATATTGTGGGGTGCCTTATTTCAGGGACACAGTGCCTCATGAAATTGAGATTAAACACCGTCTCCAATACATCAACATGTGGGGGAGTCATTGAGGTAATATTTTGGGCTGTAGAAATTTGGGGTTTCCCCTCAGCCACATGATCAAGTGGCTAAGTTGCAGACTGCAAAACTGTGAGATCTGCATTTGAATACTGACTTCATTACTTAACTAAATTGTAAGATTCGGGGCAAATCATCCTGTTTCTGCACCAATCAAGCCAACATTCCCGTTTCAGGTAATAGACTCACGTTTTTTTAAACTAAAACAATGTTATTTTATTTTTCTAATGCTTAAAACATCCTCCACTTAATACAAGTTAACCGGAAAATGTAGGGGCATATTAGCAAGAACCTGCGAAAATTATCGCAAACCTTGCTTAGCGCGCGTTTTTTTATCGCCGGCTATTGCTGGATATTACCGCGGAAATAACATGCTATTAGCAAGGTTTATCTCCATTGCGATAAAATATCCAGCGATAGCGGCGAAACCCTGCATTAACGCGAGAAATCCAGCGATAAAATCCTAGCGCTAAGGCTGGGGACTTAACCTTAGAATCCACCTCCCATTGACTATTATTGTTAAGTCATGTTTTTACCAGTTCTAAAAAACAAGCGCTAATCGGGGTTAGCGCACGTTTTTTTATCGCTTCGCGGGTATTGCTAATAGGCGATAGATATGTTAGCGACTGTTTTCTGTCGCTTTTAGTTAGGAACGCCTCCTTTGCATGTCATTAGCGATAAATATCGCTGACATGCAAAGCGGCACCCAAACCAGTCGCTAACGCCTAAAAGCTGTCGCTAACACCTGTTAGCGACAGCTTGCTGATAGGGCGATAAAAATATCGCCGCTTTAGCGGGAAAAGTCCCGCTAAAGCGGCGATAGAACCCTTGATAATATGCCCCGTAATTTCCCTAATTGTTCTTATTTGTTGGCACATTATGTATACTCTGTGCTCAGTTTAGGGTTGCCACTTTTCTCATTGAAAAATATCAGTCCCTTGAGCGTGCTTTGACATTCTGGAAGGGACACGAACCAGGACTGGAGTAACAGTTTGAGTAAAATACTATGCATTCTTTTTAAACACAGCATTTCTGCCTTGATTTGCTTAGAACATTTAGGAATAGTATAGATTGCATCAACATTCTTTTGACTTGTTTTCATCTTGTATTTTTTTATTTCAGCCTATACTTCAAAGGGGAGAAATACTGGATTTTAATGATTTTGCTGATATTTTTACTTTTCTTGGAATTAAATTATCAGACAATATGGTAAAATATTTGTTACGCAGCAACCATTCCTGAACTCCCTAATCTTATCAGAAGCACCCAAAGCGGCTTTGCTTGATGTGCGTGCTGTGCAAAAAAATTGCTGTGCAGTCAGTTTTATTACACTTAAGTTTAAGTGACCATTGCCAGCCTCTTGGTAGATTCTGCTGCCATGCTGCCAGTGCCTTGAAGGTTATGCATCTGGTGACAGATAGTGCAGAACTTTCCAAAATAGGAGAACCTGGCAGTGCAGAGGTAAGACATTAAATCCGGGACACTACCCAGAAATCAGGTTTAGGAACAAGTGCTATTCTTATTTATTTATGTTTTTTATATATAATGTGAACTAGACCCGAGAAATCGGGTATCAGAGCGCTTTATATGAGCACCCGTTTCATTACAGATGGACACATTCATTTTTTTTAGGTACCAGGACATTAAATGATTTGCCCAGAATCACAGGATGTTGAGCGTCGTTGCCAAGACTCGAACCCGGTTCCCCAGTTTAGAGGTCGACCACTCTAGCCGTAAGGCTACATCCTCTCCCCATCCTCTTCTTAAACATGTTAAACTATTAGCTTCTCATAGGTGGTAAAAATGCAAATCCGTCACAAGTGGGAATACATTTTATCATCACTGACCCTGTGGATGATCATTATTGCCAAGTGATACACAGGTCAACAAGCAGCAGAAATGCTGGTGGTCACTGACACAGAGGAGTCCTAGTCAGAGATGAAGAAGCACAAGTCTCAGGCTTTGCATTTGTATCCAGTGGGCCCAATTCAGATACCAGTAGTGATGGGAATGTGCCAAATGAACCTGTACAAAGGCAAGATGTGCCCCAGAGCAGCTTTTCTGTGTCAAGCACACCTTGCAATGTATCATTATTATAATGCACTAAAGGGGCTACTACTTTTAGCAGAATTCACAACCAATATTCAGAAATTGTTATGTACTGTAGCGTCCTCCCCAGACCGAGTATGCAAATGAATACGCCACACACGGAACTCTGTGACCGACGTCTTTATTTCTCAGCATACGATCACACACTGCACACTCATTATATCATAACTGTGAATAACCACACCTTAGCACCTCCTAGCAAGTTACGTAATTCCTCTGTTGAGTCCACCCAGAACTGCAAGGGTCCTAGCGCACATAGTCTCACTACACTACATCTCCCCCTTTGTTAAATAAAAAGTACAAACAACAGTCACATCATATTTCTTTAATGTGTTGGTGAGGCACTCGCACTAGTCGGTAAGATCGAGTGGTATGGGATGGTTGAGATGCACTCTGATTGTGCACTGATGGCACAGGTTCTGGTGCTTGATCTGGACTGTTAGGTGGGATCGCCTCATTCATTATTTGCAGGAGCTGACGAATGTTGAGGTTATTGCTTTAAATGTGATGAGTCCTTTGTGATGGACTTTCTGGGGCGATGCGCCGTCCTCATGTTTCCTTTGCATGTCACAAAGTGTCTGTTTTTCGCTTCTGTTTCTGTTTGACCAGGACCCAGTCACCTTCATCAAAGACTGTTTCCTGGGCTCGTCGACGCCAATTGGCATATGTTTTCATCTTGCACTTTTGAGATGTGTCTGTGACACAAACCTTATCAAGGATTGGTCTACTGTCCACTGTGCCAGTCTGGTTCTTGTGGCTCTCCCAATAGCAAGGTGTCAGGACTCTCGCCAGTTGTGGGGTGTGGAGTTGAACAAATAGTATGGAAGGCTTGACACAGAGCCTGGTTTAACTTAATTCCCTCCATCAACGCTTGTTGAATTACCCTTTTGAGGGTACCTATGAATCGTTCCAGAACACCATTGACTTGGGGCCACATAGGTGTGATCCTTTGATGCCTGACATTCAGTCTGACTAGAAACACCTTGAATTATTTGCTATTGAATGGAGGACCATTTTCAGATTTGAGAATGGCGGGGATACCCCACACTGCAAAGATTTCATCCAGCCACTCGATGACCATGTCGTGGGTGGTTGATAATTCCTCTACTAAAGGAAAGTGTGAATACTCATCAATGACTCCCATGAGATGATGTACATTACCTAGAGGCCCAGAGAAATCAACTGCAACTCTTTCCCAAGGATGTGCAGGAAGGTCAGGCATTGTCAATGGATGTTTTGTCACTTTAGGGGAAAG
The DNA here is from genome assembly GCA_963921515.1 of Calotriton arnoldi. Classification (NCBI taxonomy): domain Eukaryota; kingdom Metazoa; phylum Chordata; class Amphibia; order Caudata; family Salamandridae; genus Calotriton; species Calotriton arnoldi. Next base: position 417,088 of record CAWUFW010006566.1, on the reverse strand, counting down.
GTAGTTGCAAAGATGGCACTCTTTTAGTTACCTCTCAACTCGCTCATCTAGGCGTTGAAGCCACACTCAGCCTCTTAGGGCTCTTTTGGTGGCTACAATGCCACAAAATCCTTTATGGGCTAGGTCAATGACTTGCTTTCTCAGGGTCTCAGGTATGCCGATTCTAGAGCCTCTCAATATGACAGCCTCCCAATACAACACCTTCCCTGGTAACGGACAGTTCATCCTTTACATTTTTGAAATTCAACATTGTCAGCAAAAGGTTGAGCCTTCTTCTTCCAAGACTGAGCTGAAATGATGTCTTTGAGGATAAGCATGTTCTTATCGGCATCAGTAGCAGCAATAATCTGTTCAATGGTTAGGGCTGCTGGCATGCTAAACCTCACAATAAAATTCATGTACTCCTCAGCCGCTTTGGATGTTGAACTGCGACGATGTAGCGGTACTCGTGAAAAGTAATCTGCAGGGTTCTGATCTTTACCCAACTTGTGTACAATTGCATAGTCGTACTCTTGCAGTCGCAACCCCCACCTCTCAATGTGAGGGGGCATCTTGGCTTTCGGGTTTTCAATAATGGCAAGCAGCACTTGATGGTCTGTGATGATAGTGAAACCTTTCTGTATAGAAACAAATGAAAATGTTCGCAGACCCACACTACAGCCAGACTCTCCTTCTCTGGCTGAGAATAGGCATGTTCTATGTCAGACTGGCTTCAACTGGCATCAGCCACAATGTGTCTCTGAGCATTCGGATGACCATTATGTTGAGCAAAGATTGCCCCCAGCCCCACCGGGCTCGCATGTACTGTGATCTCAGTATGTAACTTGGGGTCAAAATAAGCGGTCTCGATTGCATTCTCAGTCGCATGTTTTATTCTTTTGAAGCTCTGATCACATTCAGCAGACCACTGGAAAGGGACATTTAAGGGCAGGTTTACAAGCCCATTTTGACACTTTTGTGCCGCTGCTGCGAACTTTTTGTGACGCATCGGTGGCATAAACAATGCGGCACGTTGCGGCCCATTTACAACGTGACGCATCTAGGGAGATGCGTCACGTTGTAAAGCCCTGCACCACATTATACCTGCGTCAGGTATAATGTATGCAGGGTTGGCGTTCCCACGCAAAAAGCCATGTAGAACTGACGCAGTGAAATTTACAACATTTCACTGTGTCACTCTATTCCTTCACTGCGTCAAAATCCCTAAGGAATGACGCAAGCAGCAGCGGTTCCTTCATTAGGGCATCGGGACGTTGACTCACCACCCTGTTACAAGCCCCCACACGCATTGTCATTACCCGAAAGTGCCATATATTTACCTACTGCAGCTCTCCGATGTGTCATCTGGGTAGGGCATTACCAATCCTGCTGATTGACAGTTAGCAGCTAAAGTCTCATGCGCATGTCTGGTTGGACAGGTCTGTTACTTTGGCCAACCAGACCTGCATACTGTAGGCTTCTTAAATCCACACTGCTAAACAGCCGGGGGGAAACACAGCACAGCTTCCCCAGTCTCCTTTGGAGCGCTGGGTTCACCTGCTCACACCAATCCTTGCCTTGCTCTCATTCTGTTTACTAGTAAAACAGCATGATTTCAAGGCATGGATTGGTTGTGAGTTCAGGCTGGTCTGTCTCCACTGAGTGCTCTGAAGGAAGCGCTGGATCAGCAAATAGACATTCTGCCCATGTTTTCGCAGGCCGCTTGGTTCTGACATTGAAAGAAAACTCTGTGTTTGTAGTTTCGCACGTTACAGGCCTTCAGAACTCCTCTTATGAGGAATGATGACGCGCGTCTATACAGGTGATTAAAGTCGCTTTGTATAATGGAGGGCCACAGGAGGCTGTGAAGTACGTGTCTTCTCCGGTGACGGTGGCACCACTCGCTGCTTGGTGAAAATAGCTTGCAGTGCCCCTGCTGCGGCCACTGTGCTCCGAGTGCAAGTAATCCAGGGTTGTGCAACATTGCGTCTCTGAGGATCCTGGCAGACTTTCTATCTTTTTACAGCTGCCTGCTAACTGTAAGTTCTTTAACTTGAATTACAAGGAATGGAAACCTGGATGGGTGAGAATCACAAGGGTGACTTAATTAGTTTAATAGCCCTGGCTACCAATATAATGTATATTTGAATGATTTAAAACAACTTAAAGCGTAAATTGGAAGGAGAGGATTTGGTGTAACTGCCTGAGCTGCCGACTTCGGAGCTGGTGGGAAGCAGGTTTGAGTCTTGGCATCAACCTGTGATTCTGGGCAAATCACTTAATCTCCCCGTACCTATAGTTCAGCGCCTTGAAACCCGCATGGGTGATTTGCAGCACCTTACTTATCCTGGATTTTAAAGTAATTTTTTTTAAATATGCACAAACGGAATCCTGCACATTGCTGAGAAGTTTGTATGTCTAAGCCCAATGAGCTTTAGTATACATGTTTGCTGCTGGGTTAATGAATGTGCTTGCCATTTTCTAGATTATAATTGACCTGCGTAGCACTTTGATACCATCCTAAAAGCATCTGGGTGTTGCACTTTATCACGTTTAAGAATGACTGTCTGACGTGTTTAACACAGGAGTTAAACACACATGTGTCATATATTATGCCGTCACTTTTCCCACTTGTTGAGAATCACAAACACCGGCTCATAACATGTTATGCTCCGCTCTCGGAGTACAGAAACAACAGCCACAGCAGATCTCAACAGCAGGTTAACTACCAGCAATTTTAAAAGTAAACTGTGTAAAGCATAAAAGAAGTGTGCATGCGTCTCACAGCTAATTTGTATTGAATTTATGAGGGCCGTCTTTTCTCCTAATATGGTCAGACAAAGGACCTGGGCAGTCCATGCTTCCACCACCCTATTTGTTTCCTATCTGACACAGATGGGGCTGGGTGCCGTGCTGCTGGAATGTTGGTGTTGATCCCATGCACTGGAGGTAGATGCCAGCACAGGCCATGGTCCTCTTCTCTGGTTTGTCCCACCCAGCACTGTGCAATAGTATTACAGTACACACAGCATCAGTTAGGCCCGGACATTTAGGCGGTCACTTCACCAAGCTGGCAAATATATGCCAAACAACAGCTGTCAATTGCTACTTTTTTCATAAATTTCTCAGGGGGAGAACCGCCAAACCACACTTTTGTCTATTGGGCTCACTTGCTTCGCTTGAAACATAACACTCATCCATAACTTTTATGCCCAGCACTTTCAAATGTCACCAGCCGCCACTGGACGCAAGGCTTTTTAAATGGGACTCACCTATCTGTTGTGGCGCATTGCTGGAGTTGCGTCACTGTCATGAGAAACTCCAGCAATGCGTCACTTTGTGCCAACAGATGCGTCAGAATTTCTGACGCGTCTGTTAATCCTTGTGCCATGGAGCACTGTATTGTAAATACAGCGCATCCATGGTGGCGCAAGGACATTTGGAGCTAGCGCAAGGAAACTGACGCATCTATGCAGATGCATCAGTTCCTTGTAAATGAGGCCCTTAGTTTTGTCAAGTCTCTCAATGGGGCACTCACAGTAGCAAAGCCACAAATGTACCTTGATCAATAACTGCCCATGCGTCTAGTAAGTATCGCAGCATGGTGACATCTTGTGGGGGCAAGTAGCTGACAGTCCTTGCCCTTTATCTGGCACAAGGGTCATTCCCCATTAGAGAATATGTGCCCAAACAATTTGAGTTTGGTCTTGTGAAACTCACACTTTGCTGCATTCAGAGTGAGACCTGAATCTTCAAGTTACTGGCACACTTGTGTAAGAGCCTTGTCATGCTCTTTTGCATTGCCCCAAGTACCAGTATGTCATCACTGTAGTTAAAAGCATGCCTAACAGGTTGAATTTTCTGACGTATAAAATCCTGAAATATTTCTGCAGCTGACGACACTCCAAAACTCAACCTTTTGTATCTAAACAAACCAATATGAGTCAAAAAAGTAGTGATGTACCTACAGTCCTCTTCTAACTCGAGTTGATGGTATCCCTTGTTCAGGTAAGAAAGTAGAGGACTTTGGCACTGTTCAGTTGCCTGATCATGTCTGCTATGTGTGGACCAGGATGACTTTCTCAATTGCTGTGTTGGCCTGGCGCATATCAACACAGATGCTCGCAGCACCTCCACTGTCCTTTTATGGCACCACTACTAAGGGCGAGACCTATGGTGTAGGACCGGTGGAGCCCTCCATGATGTCATGCTTCAACAGCATTTCTAGTTCTTTGTCAGCAGCTTGTCGCAAGTGAAAAGTGACTCTGCGGTGCCGTTGGGCAACAGGGCGAATGTCTTCATTGACATGAAGTTGCACTTTCATTGTCTTAAGCCTTCCTAGACCATAAAACAATGACGGGAACTGACTCACAATTTCAGTTTGAGTGTGGAGGTTGTAACTGAGAGATGTCAGTCCCATGTCAGCAGCCGTAGCAAAACTGATCGGCATGCACTGAATGAAGTTCCTTCAAACACGTGGATTGGTGCTTGCACTGATTCTGCTTTAGGTCACATTGTCGCTGTGAATGGGCCTTGAATTTGCAATGGTTTAGAAGCTAGAAGCAGCCCACGTGTATACCTTCGTGTTTGATGGGTTGAGGCGTGGCACAGGAGACAGGCTATTGACTGGCATGATGTTAACCGATGCACCACTGTCAATGAATGAAGTTATGGGGCAACAGTTGACCTTTATTTTAATCTTGGGGCAGTGTCCAAATGAATTTAGTTGTTTTGTTTGATGGTTTACCTTTGTCTTTTGTTCTTCCTTACAAGCAGCCAAACCAACGTGTCCCTGTCGTTCCTCAGTCGATACCATCATCACACATTCATCTTCTTTACTGGCGTTTGATAGTGATGTTGAAGAGCCTTTATAGGATGAACTTGATGGCGATCTACTTGTTTAGTTTCTACTTGTCATAAATTATGTTGCTTGTTTGCCTTGTGGGGGTGGCGAGAATGTTTCGGAACCTTCTAGCACTCATTTTCTCTCCTCGCTGTGACGCATTTGGTTTCTCTTTCACTTTGCAGACCATTACAAAGTGGTTTTCTTTCCCCTAGCCTTTGCATGTCCATCCCATGGCTTGACATATACCTTCATGGGGAAATGAAAACCCTCATCGGAACACAACTTTTTGTTCTCTGTAGATGTCGATTTACATGCATCTACCTTGTGTTTGTGCCTGCTTTTCATGATCAATTCACCTTGCGCTATTCCAGCTTCCATATCAGCAGGCTGTCAATCTGCACATTCTTCTGCCCTCGCGGCCATTAGCACGTTCTGTAAAGTGAGTGTCTCTCTCAACATGCATCTTCTGAACGAGTCTGAAAGACAGCCATCGATGACTCTAAGGCGCATCACTTCATCATTGAATTCACTGAACTTGCAGTGTTTGATGAGCACATCAAGTCTCTGAACGAACTCATCCATCATTTCACCAGCTTGTTGTTGAGCTTGATTGAAAATGTACCTTTCATAGTCAACATTTGACATCGGATTGAACTTGGCTTCCAATGCTTCCTTGATTTGACGGTATGATACTGCATCAGCTTGTGATATTTTCTTCAGCACTTCTTTTACTCTGTCACCGGCAAAATTCTTTAAATACTTAAGGATTTTCTTATCATCTACTTCTTCTAGGACATCTATAAAGTCATCGAACATCTCGATCCATGCAGTCCACCTTGCATCAATATTTTTCTTCTTAGCGGTGTAGAATGGGGATGGTCGTTTTGGGAACGTGGCTACCTCATCCTTGCGCCGACTTCTCCAGCCATTGAAAATTATCACTCTTCCTATAGCTTTTGTTGTCCTTGATGGCATTTGCCGCTGCGCATGGATCTGCCCCTCACCTGCGGCTGGGTCATCACGCCCGAATGGAGGTCGTGTGGCACTTCCGACGCTTGTGCTGGTAAGTATGTTTATACTTTCGTACCTGGTTATCACTGCCTTTAGTGTTTGCTTTGCATGGATAATGGCTGTGTGTTCATAGTGCAGTGCAAAATCTCTTCTTCCAGCCTTACCAGCAGATTCTGGCAGGCTTTTTGAATGTGCTCCTCTGTAGGGACTTCAACTTCTTCAACTGCTGTGTCTGGGCTGGAGCGGTGCTTCGACTCCACAAACGCCAACTTCAGACTGCTTTGCATCGACTTGGAGTGCATGTGGCACGCACAAGCAGTTTGCTGTACTATTGCACTGTCTTTTCGGGGCATGTATACCCTACTCGTTGCCAGATGTAGTGTCCTCCCTAGCCTGGGAGGATGCAAATGAATACGACACACACGGAGCTCTGTGACAGACGTCTTTATTCCTCAGCATACGATTGCAGGCTGCATACTCCTTTGGTCATAACCGTTCATAACCACACCTTAACACCTCCCAACAAGTTACGTAATTCCTCTGTTGAGTCCGCCCAGAACCGCAAGGGTCCTCTCACACATTGTCTCATGACACTACATATACCACTCACTGTAACTTCGTTCTTGCTTTAAGCAGCACTGCTTTATTTCACCTGTGTGCTTTGCTTCACATATGCAAGCTTCATCACAGTGAAGGAGTGTTATTATCACAAAAAACATAACAAGAAACAAGTTTTCGAAAATGGAAGGAATGAAGCAGATTGCATCAACTTTATCTTGGTTTTATAAATGGATATATACACATACACGAACCGGAGTCCAGACGAACTCTGGACTCCTGTATGCCTTTCCACCAATACTATGTATATATATATATATATATATATATATATATATATATATATATATATATATATATATATATATATATACAAATACGACCGTAGACCAAAATTGGGTCCGCCGACACAAACGGGAGCACACACGAGAATTGGTGATAAGATCTTTCTTTATTCGTGTGTGTCCCCCCTCAGCGCTGACAGAAACGTTTCGCCATTCCGGCTTTGTCAATGACAAAGCCGGAATGGCGAAACGCGTCTGTCAGCGCTGAGGGGGGACACGCACGAATAAAGAAAGATCTTATCACCAATTCTCGTGTGTGCTCCCGTTTGGGTCGGCGGACACAATTTTGGTCTACGGCCGTATTTGCATGCAAACGCGGCTCACCACCGCAAGAGGAGGCACCCAGGGCGAGTGGAAGCGGCAGCGGTAACTCTTTGTATCATATATATATATATATATATATATATATATATATATACATATATATATATTCAAAGACACAGGTAACACCCGCTAGAGAAGCACTCGAACAGAGATGAAGGTTACCAGCCTTTAATAACAGGTATGGACAAAGTTCATCTGCCAGAAATATATAGCAGCCTTACGTCGAGCCTGACGCGTTTCGAGACTTTCTCTTTTTCAAAGGCATTGGCGAAAGGTACGTGCTGCGGTGGCCACTCACCCCCTTTAATATATTGCAACATGCCACGCCCCCGATGAGGCTGCTCCAATGAGACAGTGTTTGAGCATTCTGGGAGTTGTAGTGACCTGTAATATCCTCCATAATTTGGCGCACTCATTACTGCAAATTCAGGCTCTTCATGAGTCCCAGCAATGAGCCAGTCCTCATCCTGCATTTCTGTTCCACATTAGGGTTAGTGTATCTAATCCTCATGGCCCCCCTGTGATCACGGGGTGGTGCTTTCTTGGCGGCCGGGTCGCCGCCCATCAATTCCAAGACACAGGTAACACCCGCTAGAGAAGCACTCGAACAGAGATGAAGGTTACCAGCCTTTAATAACAGGTATGGACAAAGTTCATCTGCCAGAAATATATAGCAGCCTTACGTCGAGCCTGACGCGTTTCGAGACTTTCTCTTTTTCAAAGGCATTGGCGAAAGGTACTTGCTGCGGTGGCCATTCACCCCCTTTAATATATTGCAACATGCCACGCCCCCGATGGGACTGCTCCAATGAGACAGTGTTTGAGCATTCTGGGAGTTGTAGTGACCTGTAATATCCTCCATAATTCGGCGCACTTATTACTGCAAATTCAGGCTCTTCATGAGCCCCAGCATTGAGCCAGTCCTCATCCTGCATTTCTGTTCCACATTAGGGTCAGTGTATCTAATCCTCGTGGCCCCCCTGTGATCACGGGGTGGTGCTTTCTCGGCGGCTGGGTCGCCACCCATCAATTCCAAGACACAGGTAACACCCGCTAGAGAAGCACTCGAACAGAGATGAAGGTTACCAGCCTTTAATAACAGGTATGGACAAAGTTCATCTGCCAGAAATATATAGCAGCCTTACGTCGAGCCTGACGCGTTTCGAGACTTTCTCTTTTTCAAAGGCATTGGCAAAAGGTACGTGCTGCGGTGGCCACTCACCCCCTATAATGTATTGCAACATGCCACGCCCCCAATGGGGCTGCTCCAATGAGACAGTAATTGAGCATTCTGTGAGTTGTAGTGACCTGTAATATCCTCCATAATTCGGCGCACTTATTACTGCAAATTCAGGCTCTTCATGAGCCCCAGCAATGAGCCAGTCCTCATCCTGCATTTCTGTTCCACATTAGGGTCAGTGTATCTAATCCTCGTGGCCCCCCTGTGATCACAGGGTGGTGCTTTCTCGGCAGCCGGGTCGCCGCCCATCAATTACAAGACACAGGTAACACCCGCTAGAGAAGCACTCGAACAGAGATGAAGCTTACTAGCCTTTAATAACAGGTATGGACAAAGTTCATCTGCCAGAAACATATAGCAGCCTTACGTCGAGCAAAACGCGTTTCGAGACTTTCTCTTTTTCAAAGGCATTGGCGAAAGTTACGAGCTGCGGTGGCCACTCACCCCCTTTAATATATTGCAACATGCCACGCCCCCGATGGGGCTGCTCCAATGAGACAGTGTTTGAGCATTCTGGGAGTTGTAGTGACCTGTAATATCCTCCATAATTCGGCGCACTTATTACTGCAAATTCAGGCTCTTCATGAGCCCCAGCAATGAGCCAGTCCTCATCCTGCATTTCTGTTCCACATTTGGGTCAGTGTATCTAATCCTCGTGGCCCCCTGTGATCACGTGGTGGTGCTTTCTCGGCGGCCGGGTCGCCGTCCATCAATTCCAAGACACAGTTAACACCCGCTAGAGAAGCACTCGAACAGAGATGAAGGTTACCAGCCTTTAATAACAGGTATGGACAAAGTTCATCTGCCAGAAATATATAGCAGCCTTACGTCGAGCCTGACTTGTTTCGAGACTTTCTCTTTTTCAAAGGCATTGGCGAAAGGTACGTGCTGCGGTGGCCACTCACCCCCTTTAATATATTGCAACATGCCATGCCCCCGATGGGGCTGCTCCAATGAGACAGTGTTTGAGCATTCTGGGAGTTGTAGTGACCTGTAATATCCTCCTTAATTTGGCGCACTTATTACTGCAAATTCAGGCTCTTCATGAGCCCCAGCAATGAGCCAGTCCTCAACCTGCATTTCTGTTCCACATTATGGTCAGTGTATCTAATCCTCATGGCTTCCCTGTGATCACGGGGTGGTGCTTTCTCAACGGCCGGGTCGCCACCCATCAATTCCAAGACACAGGTAACACCCGCTAGAGAAGCACTCGAACAGAGATGAAGGTTTCCAGCCTTTAATAACAGGTATGGACAAAGTTCATCTGCCAGAAATATATAGCAGCCTTACGTCGAGCCTGACGCGTTTCGAGACTTTCTCTTTTTCAAAGGCATTGGCGAAAGGTACGTGCTGCGGTGGCCACTCACCCCCTTTAATATATTGCAACATGCCGCACCCCCGATGGGGCTGCTCCAATGAGACAGTGTTTGAGCATTCTGGGAGTTGTAGAGACCTGTAATATCCTCCATAATTCGGCGCACTTATTACTGCAAATTCAGGCTCTTCATGAGCCCCAGCAATGAGCCAGTCCTCATCCTGCATTTCTGTTCCACATTAGGGTCAGTGTATCTAATCCTCGTGGCCCCCCTGTGATCACGGGGTGGTGCTTTCTCGGCGGCCGGGTCGCCGCCCATCAATTCCAAGACACAGGTAACACCCGCTAGAGAAGCACTCGAACAGAGATGAAGGTTACCAGCCTTTAATAACAGGTATGGACAAAGTTCATCTGCCAGAAATATATAGCAGCCTTACGTCGAGCTTGACTCGTTTCGAGACTTTCTCTTTTTCAAAGGCATTGGCGAAAGGTACGTGCTGCGGTGGCCACTCACCCCCTTTAAAATATTGCAACATGCCATGCCCCCGATGGGGCTGCTCCAATGAGACAGTGTTTGAGCATTCTGGGAGTTGTAGTGACCTGCGATATCCTCCTTAATTTGGCGCACTTATTACTGCAAATTCAGGCTCTTCATGAGCCCCAGCAATGAGGCAGTCCTCATCCTGCATTTCTGTTCCACATTATGGTCAGTGTATCTAATCCTCATGGCTCCCCTGTGATCACGGGGTGGTGCTTTCTCGGCGGCCGGGTCGCCGCCCATCAATTCCAAGACACAGGTAACACCCGCTAGAGAAGCACTCGAACAGAGATGAAGGTTTCCAGCCTTTAATAACAGGTATGGACAAAGTTCATCTGCCAGAAATATATAGCAGCCTTACGTCGAGCCTGATGCGTTTCGAGACTTTCTCTTTTTCAAAGGCATTGGCGAAAGGTACGTGCTGCGGTGGCCACTCACCCCCTTTAATATATTGCAACATGCCGCGCCCCCGATGGGGCTGCTCCAATGAGACAGTGTTTGAGTATTCTGGGAGCTGTAGTGACCTGTAATATCCTCCATAATTCGGCGCACTTGTTACTGCAAATTCAGGCTCTTCATGAGCCCCAGCAATGAGCCAGTCCTCATCCTGCATTTCTGTTCCACATTAGGGTCAGTGTATCTAATCCTCGTGGCCCCCCTGTGATCACGGGGTGGTGCTTTCTCGGCGGCCGGGTCGCCGCCCATCAATTCCAAGACACAGGTAACACCCGCTAGAGAAGCACTCGAACAGAGATGAAGGTTACCAGCCTTTAATAACAGGTATGGACAAAGTTCATCTGCCAGAAATATATAGCAGCCTTACGTTGAGCCTGACGCGTTTCGAGACTTTCTCTTTTTCAAAGGCATTGGCGAAAGGTACGTGCTGCGGTGGCCACTCACCCCCTTTAATATATTGCAACATGCCACGCCCCCGATGGGGCTGCTCCAATGATACAGTGTTTGAGCATTCTGGGAGTTGTAGTGACCTGTAATATCCTCCATAATTCGGCGCACTTATTACTGCAAATTCAAGCTCTTCATGAGCCCCAGCAATGACCCGGCCGCCGAGAAAGCACCACCCCGTGATCACAGGGGGGCCACGAGGATTAGATACACTGACCCTAATGTGGAACAGAAATGCAGGATGAGGACTGGCTCATTGCTGGGGCTCATGAAGAGCCTGAATTTGCAGTAATAAATGCGCCGAATTATGGAGGATATTTCAGGTCACTCCAACTCCCAGAATGCTCAAACACTGTTTCATTGGAACAGCCCCATCGGGAGCATGGCATGTTGCAATATATTGGGGGTGAGTGGCCACCGCAGCACATACCTTTTGCCAATGCCTTTGAAAAAGAGAAAGTCTCGAAACGCGTCAGGCTCGACGTAAGACTGGTACATGTTTCTGGCAGATGAACTTTGTCCATACCTGTTATTAAAGGCTGGTAACTTTCATCTCTGTTCGAGTGCTTCTCTAGCGGGTGTTACCTGTGTCTTGGAATTGATGGGCGGCGACCCGACCACCGAGAAAGCACCACCCCGTGATCACAGGGGGGCCACGAGGATTAGATACACTGACCCTAATGTGGAAAAGAAATGCAGGACGAGGACTGGCTCATTGCTGGGGCTCATGAAGAACCTGAATTTGCAGTAATAAGTGCGCCGAATTATGGAGGATATTTCAGGTCACTACAACTCCCAGAATGCTCAAATACTGTTTCATTGGAATAGCCCCATCGGGGGCGTAGCATGTTGCAATATATTGGGGGTGAGTGGCCACCGCAGCACATACCTTTCGCCAATGCCTTTGAAAAAGAGAAGGTCTCGAAACGCGTCAGGCTCGACGTAAGGCTGCTACATGTTTCTGGCAGATGAACTTTGTCCATACCTGTTATTAAAGGCTGGTAACCTTCATCTCTGTTCGAGTGCTTCTCTAGCGGGTGTTACCTGTGTCTTGGAATTGATGGGCGGCGACCCGGCCGCCGAGAAAGCACCACCCCGTGATCACAGGGGGGCTACGAGGATTAGATACACTGACCCTAATGAGGAACAGAAATGCAGGATGAGGACTGGCTCATTGCTGGGGCTCATGAAGAGCCTGAATTTGCAGTAATAAGTGCGCCGAATTATGGAGGATATTTCAGGTCACTACAACTCTCAGAATGCTCAAACACTGTTTCATTGGAACAGCCCCATCGGGGGCATGGCATGTTCCAATATATTGGGGGTGAGTGGCCACTGCAGCATGTACCTTTCGCCAATGCCTTTGAAAAAGAGAAAGTCTCAAAACGCGTCAGGCTCGACGTAAGGCTCCTACATGTTTCTGGCAGATTAACTTTGTCCATACCTGTTATTAAAGGCTGGTAACCTTCATCTCTGTTCGAGTGCTTCTTTAGCGGGTGTTACCTGTGTCTTTGAATATATATATATATATATATTACCTACTCGCGGTCGGCAGTAGGTAGTTATGGTTAGGACCTCGTTTCTATTCAAAAAGTGTTTTTTCTTTTCCCAATAACTTTGCCGCCAGTTGACGAATCTTCGCGAAATTTTCGAAACTAGTGCGGCGCTCCGGTCAGCTCCTGTCTTGAAAGTTTCGGGGTGATTCGTCAAGCGGGGGCCGAGAAAAAAGGGGGGTCCCAAAATGCATTTTCCCCATGTTAAATTCCATAGGAAACTTTAGACAAAGCTACAGCCCGAACTGCTGAATGGAATTACACCAAATTTGGCAAAAAGGTAGCCCTTGGTTCAGAAAGAGACCTTTTTTTTAAATGGTGTAAATCCGTTCAGTAGTTCCTGAGAAATTAGAAAAAGAAAAAGTTTCGATATCTGTGGGCGCGGTGGGTTCGCGAACCCTCCCGGGCACGAGCTTCACTCTGATTGGCTGCCAACACTCCAAACCAGGAAGTGTTGGCAGCCATCTTGTGACTCAGTAGAAACGAGTCACAAGAAAACAGTAAAACAAAGATAAAAAACAAGAAAAGGGGGCAGGGTAGAAACACCTTGACCCCCTAGGCCTGCTCAGGGGGTCCCAAAAAAGCATTTTTTTTAATAGTTCCGGCGGAATTCGCGTTGGGGTCGCGAATCCCGCCAAAAATTTTGCAAAAAATGAAGCGCGGGCTCCCGCGCTTCATTTTAATGAGGCCCCCGGGTGGGTCAGGTCCCGGGGGCAATGTGGTTTGAATTTGCGGGAGCCCGCGGGGGCCCCCGCAGTCCCAGGGACCGCCACCTCCCCGGGGCTATAGTAATTAAATGCGGGGGGCACGCGGCCCCCCACAGCCCCGGGGACCGCCACCTCCCCGGGGCTTTGAAAATAAAGGCGTGGGGGGTCCCAACCCCCCCCCACGCTGCCCCGGGGACCGCCACCTCCCCGGGGCTAAATTAAATAAAGGCGAGGGGGCCTTGCGGGCCCCCCCCAAGCCCCAGGGACCGCCACCGCCCTGGGGCTGAAATCAATAATTAGTGTGGGGCTTCAGCCCCCCCACACTTCCCGGGGACCACCACCTCCCCGGGGCACTTTGTAATGAAATGCGGGGGTCCGTTATGGACCCCTGGGCCCCGGGGACCACCACCTCCCCGGGGCTTAAAACGTTGGGAGCGGGGCCACGCGGCCCCCCTCCTGGAGCCCTTGATGGCCCTGGGGACCGCCACCCCCCAGGGCTGGCTCCTGCAGTGTCCCGGGGTGCCCACCCCTGGGACACTGCTGTTTGCTATGGCAGGGCGGGAGCCGTGCGGCTCCCGCCCTGCCATAGCAAACGCTGCTTTGCTTCATTGAAGCGAGAGCAGGGAAACCTGCTCTCGCTTCAATGAAGCAAAGCAGAATTGCTTTTGAGCAAGGGGAGCTGCATGTCAAAAATGAAAAGGCTGGCCAGGCCCCGGGGGATGGGGTCCCTGGGGCCATAATTGGCCTTTGGAGGGGGGGCTACGCGGTCCCCCTCCGCATGATTAAAAAAAATAAAAAAAGGCTGCCAGGCACCGGGAGATGGGGTCCCCGGGGCCAAAAGTGGCCCAGGGAAGGGGGGCCACGCAGCCCCCTCCCAAAAAATAAACAAAAAAAAGGAACCGGCAACTCGCCGGAGGCCCCGCCCCCTCCCTGCACCACTGTGCAAACGCGCCCCGTGGTGCGTTTTAAGTTGGGGGATTAATTCCCCTTGAATCCTGAGGGTCCCTGGGGGCCACCTAGCCCACCAGGTACCTCCAGTAAGCGCCACAGAGCTGCCTTGCAGAGAGGTGGTCCGAGGCCACGCCCCTTTTCACACCTCTCTGCAACGCAGCTCTGTGGTGCTTACTCGAGGTAACTGGTGGGCTAGTTGGACCCCAGGGACCCTCAGGATTCAAGGGGACTTAATCCCACAACTTAAAACGCGCCACGGGGCGCGTTTGCACAGTGGTGAAGGGAGGGGGCGGGGCCTGATGTGACAAGTGTGCAAACGCGCCCCGTGGTGCGTTTTAAGTTGGGGGATTAAGTCCCCTTGAATCCTGAGGGTCCCGTGGGGCCAACTAGCCCACCAGGTACCTCCAGTAAGCGCCACAGAGTTGTGCTGCAGAGAGGTGTAAAAAGGGGCGTGGCCTCAGACCACCTCTCTGCAACGCAGCCCTGTGGCGCTTACTGGAGGTACCTGGTGGGCTAGTTGGCCCCCAGGGACCCTCAGGACTCAAGGGGAATTAATCCCCCAATGTGCAACGTGCCAGGGGGCGCGTTTGCACAGTGGTGCAGGGAGGGGGCGGGGCCTAACAAAACAAGTATGCAAATGTGCCCCCTGGTGCGTTGTAAATTGGGGGATTAGGTCGCCTTCAATCCTGAGGGTCCCTGAGGGCCAACTAGCCCACCAGGTACCTCCAGTAAGTGCCACAGAGCTGCGTTGCAGAGAGGTGGTCCGAGGCCACGCCCCTTTTTACACCACTCTGCAAACGCGGCTTCTGGTGCACTGCTGGTAGGGCGATGAGGTCCTCTTGTGTCCTGAGGACCTCAGGACACAAGTGGACTTCATCCTCCGAGCAGCAGTGCGCCAGAAGCCGCGTTTGCAGTGTGGTGTAAAAAGGGGCGTGGCCTCGGAACAACTCTCTGCAATGCAGCTCTGTGGCGCTTACTGGAGGTACCTGGTGGGCTAGTTGGCCCCCAGGGACCCTCAGGATTCAAGGGGACTTAATCCCTTAACTTACAACGCGCCAGGGGGCGCGTTTGCACAGTGGTGCAGGGAGGGGGCGGGGCCTGATATAACAAGTTAGCAATCTTGCTGTGTGGGACTTACTGGAGGTAATAAAAGGGGTAGTTGGCCCCCAAGGTTGACGTTGGGGGCTAACTACCCCTCCTGTTACCTCCAGTAAATCCCACACAGTGGGATTGCTAAAAGGTGTTTGGAGGCCACGCTCACCTTTCTCCACCACTCTGAAAACAAGTCTGCTATGTTATAGTTAGAAATTAGCATTTAAAAAACCTTTGAAATTCACTGAAAAAACCATAGGTTTCAGGGACGTTATAGTTAGAAATTAGCATTTAAAAAACCATTGAAATTCAATGAAAAAACCATAGGTTTCAGGTACGTTATAGTTAGAAATTAGCATTTAAAAAACCTTAGAAATTCACAGAAAAAAACATAGGTTTCAGGGACATTATAGTTAGTTGGACATTTCACTCGTACAAAACCAGAGAAATTCCGCCGTTATAGTTAGTTCAGCTAACTATAACTCGCGCCCGTAATGCACTGCTGATGACGTCACATATTACATCATTCATGACATGGTCAGTGACATCACTGATGATATCACTGATGACATCTCAAATGACATCACTGATGATATCATCCACGTGAAAATCTGATGCACCTCCTCACACCCTAATATAACCTTTGATACACCCACTGTAAAATACAGACTACCATTTTCGAAACCATCGACACACCAATACCAGTTACTACATACGCACTCACTGATTCCTAGGTCTACACACACATCCACTCATTCACCCATACAATCACTCATACATGCAGTCACTCATCAATACAACACTATCATATGCACTCATACACCTATACAGACACTCACACACCACCACTCATCCAGAGTTAATCACACACCTAGTCAGTCATGCAAATAATCAATCACACTTCCATTTACTCACGTATACAGTTATACACACACCACATCACTTATTCATACAGAAACAAACGCATACTTACTCTCTGATACAATCACTGATACAAGTACACACTCATCCATACAGCCACTCTCACAATCACTGACTCTCACGTATAGTCATTTATATACTCCAACTCTCACATACACTGCCTTTTACATATGTAGTTACTTGGACATGTACCACTGAGACATCCATTCACTCACCTACACACCCATACACACACTCACCCACCGATGCAGCTGTTTCCACATGCACTCTTGAACCCATACACCCAGTGAATCAACCACTCAAACATCTATGCACAGAGTCACACACCTCCCACCCACACACACACTCAGGCACCCATACAAATACTCAGGCAACCAATCGATAACCCATATAGACACTCATGTAGCTACTGACCAACCCATGCAGCAGCTTATACAACAACAGACAGACTGATACAGACATTCACACAGTTTAGTCACTAACCCATGCATTCAGTAAGACACATTTAATCAGTCACTTAAACAGTCAGTCACGCACCTACTAAATCCTCCATCCAGACACTTATACACCCACTCATTCTTCAATACACCTTGGCATATATATAAAACATATTTAAACTTTAAACAAACACACAGTCACTGGATGATGTCATCAGTGATGTCATCAGTGATGTCATTTGAGATGTCATCAGTGATGTCACTGACCATGTCATGAATGATGTAATATGTGACGTCATCAGCAGTGCATTGCGGGGGCGCGAGTTATAGTTAGCTGAACTAACTATAACGGCGGAATTTCTCTGGTTTTGTACGAGTGAAATGTCCAACTAACTATAACGTCCCTGAAACCTATGGTTTTTCCAGTGAATATATATATATATATATCGTCTCCGAGCTAGAGATGCCTTGAAAATGCCGTACTTGATAGTGGCAAACAGATCAAGCCAAGGTTCTCCCCATTTGCAGAAGAGAACTTGCGCCACCTCCAGATGTAACTGCCACTCTTGATCCGCTAGGCTCCGACAGCTGAGCTCATCTGTACCGGCATTCAATGATCCTGCCAGGTGGTTCACCACCAAGAAAGTTCCTTGGTGGTCCAGCCATTTACGGAGTTGCAGGGCCTCCATGCACATGGTCCATGACCCCACCTCGCCCTGCTTGTTGCAGTACCACATGGCAGTTGTGTTGTCCATGAGCACCTATACCAGTCTCCCCTTAATGGATGGAAGGAAGGCTTTAAATTGCCATTCGGATGGCCCTCAGCTCCAGAAGGTTAATAGAGTGCCAGGACTCCGCCAGACACCAGAGGCCACTGATATCCACCTGTCCTAAATGGCCACCCCAACCCCGAAGTGGTGCATCGGTCACCACTGTTAGATATGGGTGCGGAAGGGATAAGGTTCTGCCACTGACCCAATCACTGTCCAGTTACCACTAATGCACACCATGTGCAGTGTCCTCCAAAATCTGAACATGGCTGGAGAGGTCCCCTTGATGTTGGGCCCACTGAGACTTCAGATCTCACTGCAGAGCTCACATACACTACCTGGCGTGCTCGACAAGCAAGATGCAGGAGGCCATCTGTCCCAGCAGCCTCAGAGTCGACCTCATTGAAGTCCAGTTCAGAGGCTGAAAGATCAGGATCATAGCCTGAATGTCTTGGAATCTCTTTCCCGGAGGATAGGCATGAAACCAAACCATGTCCAGTGTGGCTCCAATGAAGGGGAGCACCTGAGAAGGTATCCGGTGTAACTTTGAGATGATAGGAGGTTCACAATAGTCTGAAGGTGGCTGACGACTGCCTGGGGCGAGCCCACCTTCAATAGCCAGTCGTCGAGGTAGGGGAACACTGGGACCCCTAACCTCCGAAGATGCGCTGCTACCATGGCCATCACTTTTATGAACACCTGAGGCGCACTGGGGAGAACAAGGGGGAGCACAGCAAACTGAAAGTGCTCTTGTCCTACCAAAAACCGCAGGTAGGTTTGATGGCCCGGCAGGACAGGTATATAGAAATATGCATTCTGCGGGTTGAATGCCACCCATTCTCTACTTAAAGATGGCGGCTATAAGCCCGCTGGGGGAGCTGTGATTTGTTATTTTGTGATTTGAATACAGTGGTGCTTAAAGATGGTGCTAAAGTCAGATGCCAGCACAGGTCTATCTGAGATGCATCATCGATAGTGTGAAGGGCAGGGTAAGTGCATTTGAGTAGGATTTCTGATGTGTTTTTTTTTGTTGCTCAGCCCGTGTATTGATTGTTAATTTAGCACTTTTCTTGCAGTGAAACTTGGAAATATGGCCCGCACTATGGCTGCAGCATACTGTTGGGAACACCAAAGATAAAGAGATCTGCACTTGGGGTATTCATTGTGATTTAACTCTTGATGGTCATTGAATTTATTTTTCTCCTCTTGGTCACGGTAGTGTGTAGTGTTTTGTAAATGGGGTGGCTAAGGACTACATCAGATGGTGATTTTTGAGGGGTAATTGACTATAAAGCACTTGTACTTGGGTGTAGCAGCTGTAAATATTAAGGCCACTCAATATAGTTTGAGTTTGATAAGGCTCGGGTACTCGCTATATGGTACTTTTCTGGATAACAATGCAACTTGTAATGTTAACTTGGACTTTACGCTAAAATTGCTTTTCGATAACCCTTTAGCAATTATGAAGATTGTGTTTAGTGTTTGAAATCTATGAACAGAACTTTGATTACGAAGGCGGGACTGTGTTAATTTTCGTTATACTCCTTCTTGCCTTTTGCTTTTGAGACGTTGGGATTTACTTTCTTGACCTCACGTGGGTAATTCACTCCGGATATGCACTGCTTTGTGGTTGTGGTATTTTATCAGTAAGTCTGCTGTGGTATAGTTTCTTTATGAATCCTGCTGTTTCATTTTAAGAGTGTAAATAAGTGAGTGGATTCTGCCTCACTACAATTTTTAATGAATAGTTGAATTGCTACACACCCAGGGGATTATTCGTATATACACTTGTGCATGGCTTTTCAACAGTTGGCATGTGGTACTCATAGGGTATGTGGTACAAGAAATTCTCAATTGTGGAGTCACAATGCTATTTGTATGGAGAACCATGGTCTGTAAATTGGGAGAGGGACTATTTATGTTATTAGAGATATTGTACTTAATATGTGGATATTGTATATGTTTCCTAGCCCTGAGAAAGTTGTGGTTGCGGTGCCAGATGAAACACATGTTGGCTATGTGCTATTGAGAAAAGAGGACAATAAAGGAACTGATCCTTCCTATAGCATGAAGGACGACGCTACAACGTACTCCTTGATTGTGCCCACAGATACTTTACGTTGTTAAATTGAGACAAACTTTCTGAGGTAAGTGGCTCTGAGAGACGAGAGAGAGCTTCGAATCCCTGTCTAGTGGCACAGACAGAAGGGAACTGACGTCAGTGCACAGGAGTGGCCTCTATATAGGCTCCGCACATAATTTCCAGAGTGAAACTGCATCAGTGTGGAGTGGCACAGCGCCACCTAACGGCACACAGAGGTACTGCGGAAAAGTTTCCTGATCCAGTCTTACACCTGGGGAATATTAAAAAGAGGAGGAATCTGTAGGTAGAAGTCTCTATCTAAATGGTGCTTTATCACGAACATTCAATTTGTGTATACCTGTACAGACCACAGACAAGACAATGGCAGTCAAAGCAGAAAACCGCAATGGCCAAACTTTCAGCCCATCTGCCCTATTTTGAGTCGGGAGAACTGTGAGGTTTGCACAGACAAAGTAAAATTTACTCTGTCAACATAAACTTTCTTCTGATGGCCTGAGGCAATACGGGGTGTTGAAGGTAAGCCATCCGACAGTCTGCCCTATTTAGAGTGGGCAGACGGATGGCTTTTTTCAATTTTATTTTACTGCCCACCAAGAGTAACTGTAAAAATAAAAAAATTAAATGACCCAACACCAGTGGGCGTGGCCATTCGCACAGCCTTATGGTGGTCGTAGTTGTGCACTAATAAGACTCCAGTGAGTTTGTATTGAGCTTCAAAATTTAATGTTCCAATAAATCCACAGTGGGATGATGCTTGGTCACGCATCAAAACAGGCTGCATGCTTCTGCCGGCATGACGGACTACCTCCCGTACCTGGTGACACCAGATGGCATCTCCCGGGTCCGCACACATGCAGCGGGGCTCTTCCGCGGCTTGGCTAGCCGCTAAAATTCCATCAACAAACTTTGCCTCAGTGGAAGAGCAAACTCAGGTAGGTGATTTTCCGTTGATTTTTATTCATGCTGGCTGCAAAACAAGTTTGGCGGGAACAGCATCTCTACATCAAACCGCCAGACGCGTTTCGACCAAGCGTCATCCCACTGTGGTTTTATTGGAACATTAAATTTTGAAGCTCAAGACGAACTCACTGGAGTCTTATTAGTGCACAACTACGACCACCAGAAGGCCGTGCAAATGGCCACGCCCACTGGGGCGGTGTTCGAGACTTTAAATGAGTTGTGCAATTTTGTCTTGTTCGGCAAAAGAACTCGCCAATGATTAAGGGTATGACGACCCGAAACGCGTCTGGCGGTTTGATGTAGAGATGCTGTTCCCGCCAAACTTGTTTTGCAGCCAGCATGAATAAAAATCAACGGAAAATCACCTACCTGAGTTGGCTCTTCCACTGAGGCAAAATTTGTAGATGGGATATATATATATATATATATATATATATATATATATATATATATATATATATATATATATATATATATATATATATATATATATATATATATATATATATATCTGTATTTTTCAGAGGACCAGGCAGCAAATTGCTCACAGACTGTTTGCTTAAAAGGAAAATCACCTACCTGAGTTGGCTCTTCCACTGAGGCAAAATTTGTAGATGGGATATATATATATATATTCACTGAAAAAACCATAGGTTTCAGGGGCGTTATAGTTAATTGGACATTTCACTCGTACAAAACCATAGAAATTCCCCGGTTATAGTTAGTTCAGCTAACTATAACTCGCGCGCCCAAGTTACTTTACCATCGTCTCCAAGCTTTGCCAACACCGGGACTGTGAGGTTGGAAGCGCAGGGCTCAGGAATCGTTTGTTGCCCAGCACAGTGCTACAATCTCAAGCCAACCATTCTTCAGCCACTCACTTTGAGGAGGAAAAATCCGGCTGTAAGAGACATTCGTCCAGATTGCGAACCAACTGCATGATGGGATCTGCAGTCCATAACTATGAACTGGCCGAGTGTTCTCTGATGAGATATGGTGCAGGTGTGCCCCACGCTACTTTAGAAGGAGGGGCTTAATAAATAAAAGGAAACTTTGAAATTTGTAACATCGGAGGCATCTGAAGAGGCTACCGCCGAAACGCGTCATGGCAGAGAATTCGAATAAATGATTCCTTGAAGCCCTGCCGTGTCCCCTTGTCTTTTCGAAGGAGGAGGATATTTTTGCATATTAGCGTGAAGCCAGTACCACGCAAAGGGGACCCTTCCAAAAGTGTTCAGGGTGTAGTGGCTTAACCCGGACCGCCCCACGTCCGATGGAGGCAGAGGTCTTTGCTGCCAGCTGACAGTCCGTGACTCACACGGAGAGACGGAGTTACTTTACCATCGTCTCCAAGCTTTGCCAACACCGGGACTGTGAGGTTGGAAGCTCAGGGCTCAGGAATCGTTGGTTGCCCAGCACAGTGCTACAATCTCAAGCTAACCATTCTTCAGCCACTCACTTTGAGGAGGGAAAAATCCGGCTGTAAGAGACATTCGTCCAGATTGCGAACCAACTGCATGATGGGATCTGCAGTCCATAACTATGAACTGGCCGAGTGTTCTCTGATGAGATATGGTGCAGGTGTGCCCCACGCTACTTTAGAAGGAGGGGCTTAATAAATAAAAGGAAACTTTGAAATTTGTAACATCGGAGGCATCTGAAGAGGCTACCGCCGAAACGCGTCATGCCAGAGAATTCGAATAAATGATTCCTTGAAGCCCTGCCGTGTCCCCTTGTCTTTTTCGAAGGAGGAGTATATTTTTTGCATATTAGCGTGAAGCCAGTACCACGCAAAGGGGACCCTTCCAAAAGTGTTCAGGGTGTAGTGGCTTAACCCGGACCGCCCCATGTCCGATGGAGGCAGAGGTCTTTGCTGCCAGCTGACAGTCCGTGACTCACACGGAGAGATGGAGTTACTTTACCATCGTCTCCAAGCTTTGCCAACACCGGGACTGTGAGGTTGGAAGCGCAGGGCTCAGGAATCGTTTGTTGCCCAGCACAGTGCTACAATCTCAAGCCAACCATTCTTCAGCCACTCACTTTGAGGAGGAAAAATCCGGCTGTAAGAGACATTCGTCCAGATTGCGAACCAACTGCATGATGGGATCTGCAGTCCATAACTATGAACTGGCCGAGTGTTCTCTGATGAGATATGGTGCAGGTGTGCCCCACGCTACTTTAGAAGGAGGGGCTTAATAAATAAAAGGAAACTTTGAAATTTGTAACATCTGAGGCATCTGAAGAGGCTACCGCCGAAACGCGTCATGCCAGAGAATTCGAATAAATGATTCCTTGAAGCCCTGCCGTGTCCTCTTGTCTTTTTCGAAGGAGGAGGATATTTTTTGCATATTAGCGTGAAGCCAGTACCACGCAAAGGGGACCCTTCCAAAAGTGTTCAGGGTGTAGTGGCTTAACCCGGACCGCCCCACGTCCGATGGAGGCAGAGGTCTTTGCTGCCAGCTGACAATCCGTGACTCACACGGAGAGACGGAGTTACTTTACCATCGTCTCCAAGCTTTGCCAACACCGGGACTGTGAGGTTGGAAGCGCAGTGCTCAGGAATCGTTTGTTACCCAGCACAGTGCTACAATCTCAAGCCAACCATTCTTCAGCCACTCACTTTGAGGAGAGAAAAATCCGGCTGTAAGAGACATTCGGCCAGATTGCGAACCAACTGCATGATGGGATCTGCAGTCCATAACTATGAACTGGCCGAGTGTTCTCTGATGAGATATGGTGCAGGTGTGCCCCACGCTACTTTAGAAGGAGGGGCTTAATAAATAAAAGGAAACTTTGAAATTTGTAACATCGGAGGCATCTGAAGAGGCTACCGCCGAAACGCGTCATGGCAGAGAATTCGAATAAATGATTCCTTGAAGCCCTGCCGTGTCCCCTTGTCTTTTTCGAAGGAGGAGGATATTTTTTGCATATTAGCGTGAAGCCAGTACCACGCAAAGGGGACCCTTCCAAAAGTGTTCAGGGTGTAGTGGCTTAACCCGGACCGCCCCACGTCCGATGGAGGCAGAGGTCTTTGCTGCCAGCTGACAGTCCGTGACTCACACGGAGAGACGGAGTTACTTTACCATCGTCTCCAAGCTTTGCCAACACCGGGACTGTGAGGTTGGAAGCGCAGGGCTCAGGAATCGTTTGTTGCCCAGCACAGTGCTACAATCTCAAGCCAACCATTCTTCAGCCACTCACTTTGAGGAGGGAAAAATCCGGCTGTAAGAGACATTCGTCCAGATTGCGAACCAACTGCATGATGGGATCTGCAGTCCATAACTATGAACTGGCCGAGTGTTCTCTGATGAGATATGGTGCAGGTGTGCCCCACGCTACTTTAGAAGGAAGGGCTTAATAAATAAAAGGAAACTTTGAAATTTGTAACATCGGAGGCATCTGAAGAGGCTACCGCCGAAACGCGTCATGCCAGAGAATTCGAATAAATGATTCCTTGAAGCCCTGCTGTGTCCCCTTGCCTTTTTCGAAGGAGGAGGATATTTTTTGCTTATTAGCGTGAAGCCAGTACCACGCAAAGGGGACCCTTTCAAAAGTGTTCAGGGTGTAGTGGCTTAACCCGGACCGCCCCACGTCCGATGGAGGCAGAGGTCTTTGCTGCCAGCTGACAGTCCGTGACTCACACGGAGAGACGGAGTTACTTTACCATCGTCTCCAAGTTTTGCCAACACCGGGACTGTGAGGTTGGAAGCGCAGGGCTCAGGAATCGTTTGTTGCCCAGCACAGTGCTACAATCTCAAGCCAACCATTCTTCAGCCACTCACTTTGAGGAGGGAAAAATCCGGCTGTAAGAGACATTCGTCCAGATTGCGAACCAACTGCATGATGGGATCTGTATTGTATTTTTGAGTGTGTGTATCAAAGGTTATATTAGGGTGAGAGGAGGTCTGCCACTCTATCACAAGGATGATGTCATCAGTGATGTCATCAGTGATGTCATTTGAGATGTCATGAGTGATGTCACTGACCATGTCATGAGTGATGTAATATGTGACGTCATCAGGAGTGCATTGCGGGCGCGCGAGTTATAGTTTGCTGAACTAACTATAACGGGGGAATTTCTATGGTTTTGTACGAGTGAAATGTCCAACTAACTATAATGCCCCTGAAACCTATGGTTTTTCAGTGAATTTCTAAGGTTTTTAAATGCTAATTTCTAACTATAACGTGCCTGAAACCTATGGTTTTTTCAGTGAATTTCTAAGGTTTTTTAAATGCTAATTTCTAACTATAACGTGCCTGAAACCTATGGTTTTTCAGTGAATATATATATATTTATTATACTATGTATACATGTGAAAATGTCTCGGTCCCCTGTTTGCCTCGGTGGCACGGAAAAAATGGGTGGAACTGACATCAGCACTCCGACGAGGTCCTCTTATGGCTCCGATGACGTCATACGGTGTTGCGAGCGGAGCCGTGCTCGTTGACGTGGGAGAGCTAGGAAAGAATTTCCGTGGAATGCTGGTGCAGGGGATATTCACCTAAGTGTTCAGGCTAGTCCTTTGGGTGCAACTGTTTATGTTGCCACTCCAGAAACCGAAACCAGTGATCCGAGGGCAGAGGCCCTGCAGATGGCACACGAGGTGGGGTGCCCAGTCGTGTGCACCGGCGGGGCAGCGAAGTGACAAGCACCACAACCCACAAAAAAGGTAACGAGGGCACTGAATAACACAGGATCTTCTCTTTGTATCTGGCAGGAACAACGAAGTTAAAATGCCCTAGTACCAAAATGTAGAATTAGTGCTACAACGGTCTTCAAAAGGACCTGCGATGCCGCTTCTGCCTCCCGTACCCTGGAGGCGGCACATGGGTCACGCGGTACGGTCATACTGCGGTGGGACGCACACTCGTTGACCTCTCATGGCACTGCTCCACACTTCAGGGAGGACGCTTTCCATTAGCTATGTTTTCTGATGACATGTCGCGCCGGCCCCGTCCAACAACAGAACTCCTTTAGATCCAAACAGACTCTTCCACTCTCTCACCGGAAGTGAAACCAGGCCACGCGGACACTTTCACAATACAACAGCCGGGAATGCACTTTTCGGTAAAAAAAACACATTCCTTCCTCCTAATTAATCAAATAAACGTCTCACTGAAGAACAGGGGCAGCTTCGATCGGTAAACAGCCGTTACAATGACTTTTTTTACTTTGCGATACCATTACAACGCATGCATTACCACGCATGCGTTGTACATCACGAAGTCATTACTACGCATTTTTTAGAACGCATGGTCATTTACCACGCATGCCTTTACAACGAATTTTGTTGTAAAGGTATGTATGGTAAATGACCATGCGTTATAAAAAACATGTAGACGATCCATGTCGTTGTAAGGAAACAGAGGCTGTTCCGTTTCCTCACAACGACGTGCACCGCCCCTCAGAGATGACGTGAAGCAGGAACCACGAGGAGAGAGGAACCATGAGGAGTGAGAGGTAAGGGGGATTGGGCATGGGGTGGGGGTTTCTTTTCTAGGGTTTAGGGTAGTGCAGTGGTGTTTGGGTGGTGTAGGGGGTCGTGCTGGGGGTAGTGTTTTAGGGTTTAGGGTAGTGCAGTGGTGTTTGGGTAGTGTAGGGGGTCGTGCTGGGGGTAGTGTTTTAGGGTTTAGGGTAGTGCAGTAGTGTAGGGGGTCGTGCTGGGGTAGTGTTTTAGGGTTTAGGGTAGTGCAGTGGTGTATGGGTAGTGTAGGGGGTCGTGCTGGGGTAGTGTTTTAGGGTTTAGGGTAGTGCAGTGGTGTTTGAGTAGTGTAGGGGGTCATGCTGGTGGTAGTGTTTTAGGGTTTAGGGTAGTGCAGTGGTGTTTGTGTAGTGTAGGGGGTCATGCTGGGGGTAGTGTTTTATGGTTTAGGGTAGTGCAGTGGTGTTTGGGTAATGTAGGGGGTCATGCTGGGGGTAGATTTAGGGTTTAGGGTAGTGCAGTGGTGTTTGGGTAGTGTAGGGAGTCGTGCTGGGGGTAGTGTTTTAGGGTTTAGGGTAGTGCAGTGGTGTTTGTGTAGTGTAGGGGGTTGTGCTGGGGGTAGTGTTTTAGGGTTTATGTTAGTGCAGTCGTGTTTGTGTAGTGTAGGGGTTCGTGTTTTAGGGTATAGGGTAGTGCAGTGGTGTTTGGGTAGTGTAGGGGGTCATACTGGGGTTAGTGTTTTAGGGTTTAGTGTAGTGCAGTGGTGTTTGGGTAGTTTAGGGGGTCGTGCTGGGGTAGTGTTTTAGGGTTTAGGGTAGTGCTGTGGTGTTTGTGTAGTGTGGGAGGTCATGCTGGGGGTATATTTAGGGTTTAGTGTAGTGCAGTGGTGTTTGGGTAGTGTAGGGAGTCGTGCTGGGGGTAGAGTTTTAGAGTTTAGGGTAGTGCAGTGGTGTTTGGGTAGTGTAGGGAGTCGTGCTGGTGGTAGTGTTTTAGGGTTTAGGGTAGTGCAGTTATGTTTGGGTAGTGTAGGGTGTCGTGCTGGTGGTAGTGTTTTAGGGTTTAGGGTAGTGCAGTGGTGTTTGGGTAGTGGAGGGGGTAGTGTTTTAGGGTTTAGGGTAGTGCGCCCAACCAGCTTCAATATCCGTGGACAAAGGGGATCCTGACTCTTTGGAACGCTCCGTCAATTGAATAACTTGGGTCAAGGGCCCTACCACGTCCAAGACCTATCAATTCCTTTCTTGGGATCCCTCATATACTTGGAGAAAAAGGTACATAGTTTCTCATCAATTTCAGGCGTGTGTGCCACCTTCCGCTTCAGTGAGGGCCTGGGGCATTCTCCCCTCATCCTATTCCTGACCTCCCTTTCAAGGGGTTGATGGATTTTCCCCACCACATACTCTGCCACTTTGGCGTCAGGTGTCCACTCTGCCGACCTAGGATGGTAAATTTGGGTAGGCTCGAACATGTCCGAGTGGACCCCGTCCCCAACCGGGGACTGAGAGGAGTGGGACTCTGGACGCCAGGGATGCCCCGAGTCCTTATCCTCATCGGAGGAGAAATCGTCCTCCAATACACCCTCTCCCTCTAAGGGAAACCCGCCGTCGGGGTCTACAATAGTGGTGACAGTGTCGCAATTTTCTCCGGACTCCTCCTCCTCCCGGCAGGGTGCATGTTTTAGCGTTCGCGCACTCTTGAGGTAGGTCTCCGTAAGTTTATCAAATCCTTCCAAGTGCCCCACGTTATGCTTAACGGCCCTTTTATTCCCCATCTGGGAGCTACTTGGACCCGCCACCACCAGATCTGGGTCACCGAACACCCCAGGGATGCTTTTCGCCAGCTTATCAACCTGATCCCTAAGAGGAGCCAGCGCCTAGAAATAGCCAGAGAGAGGGCTTGGTCCACTGCTGGAGGGAGAAGTTGGGGGCATTCCTCCTCCACTTCCTGGTAGGAGGAGTAAAAATGGTCTTCTGGAGAAGACATGATAGCAGAGGGTGTGAGCACAGAACAAATGCCCTTAAAATCCTTAAGACAGCCCCCTCGCCGGTGCTCCAACAGCTGGGCTTTCCCCGAAGCTGTTATAAGAATAGACTGAGGCGCAATACCAATTACCACCACCAGGTGGCGCTGGTCACTAACGTGGCCGTGTGGGGAAATCACCGCGTAGCGGTGTCAAAATTAGGCGAGGGTTGGTCGGGAATCAAGCGGACACTAAAGGAGTGACCGGATTCCCAAACACGCGTAAAGACCGGCGGGAGCGCTCGACGGAGCTGCCTCGCTCGGTCCAGACGCGCCTGACAGGATCTCACCGCGCGCAGAGCACACAGCGGGAGAAACTGCGAGGGGGAGAACGCGCTCGGGCAAGAGCCTGCTGCGCAGGGAATATGAAACAATACCAAGGCAATAATGCTAATAACGTGCAGAAGAAACCGCTATACAAACAGCAACAACGTCAGATTAAGCCAAGAATGTAAGGAATGCACTTAACTGACGAGCAGTGAAGAAAGAGGAAGCGGAAGGGACGTCACAATATTATATACGATGGACTGTGATATGATTGGACTATAGTTGCCTTGGAGACTACCCCCTAATGGTTCATGGGTTGTGTAGTCTTTTGTTTAATGATTGTTGTGTTACGTTTTCTTTGAACTGCTATGCAAATAAAGTGAGGAAAGATATGCATAATCCTCGCCTCCGTCCTGCCATAGAATTCATTAAACTTTATTTGATCTGATTTAGAAACATAGATCATAAAAGTGTACATAAAAACAGTAAATCCTCTTTCCTAATACAATACAGTGAGAATTAATTAAAACCAGTAGGTAAAAACGGGTGTTACAAAGCCCGGTTCAGAGCAACTTCAGGTTAACAGAATCGTAAAGTTCAATGTTTCGCAAGATCAATCTCATGTACTTCGTGCAAAATACGCAATAAGGGGTCCAAGTAAGATGTAACGCTCCAATACCTGACCAGTTTGCACTATATAAAACTGCAGAAAAACTAAAAATAAAAAGTGTTTTAAACACTTCTGTCATTGGGCTATATGTGGGCTACATCTGGGTGATATTTGTGCTACATTTGGGCTCTTTTTTTCTCTGGTGGCCATCTTGGGAGACTTATTTGTTATGAAGTTTCCTAATTTCGTCATTTGCTGCAGTCTCCTCAGTAGGAAATGCTTTCAGTTTTTTACTTTGATTCCATCAAGAAGGCATTCAGATGTGTCACACATTTGCCATAAATTCAGAATGTTAGCACTCTAGTTGTTCATTAGATCACTGTAGTAAAGCTACTGCTCACCAGGGAGTTAACTGGAAGTCTACTGCTGGTATTGAAAGTGATTGTTTCAGTCTGCATGTCAGAATTTTCTAATGAAATAGAAGAGGATTTGAGATCTCACTTAAAACATGCCCTACATTTTCTTTTTGCAGCACTAACCATAATTTCTATGGCAAAATGAACCCCCTCATTTTGTTCCTTTTTAAATTAAATGTTTTAAGTGTTACCAGTTTATTCCAATCAAGATGGCTTCAGGTGTGCCATACTTTTGTCATAAGTAAGACTGTTAGCGCTCTAGTTGTTCTTTAGAACACTCTGGGAAGCTGCAGTAGAACACAAAGGCATCAACTGACAGGCTGCTCCTGTTGAAATATAACAGGAAGATATTTGAGATCACACTTGAAACATGTCCTAATTTTTCTTTCTACAGCACTAACCATAATTTCTATGACAAAATGAACCCCCTCATTTTGTTCCTTTTTAAATTAAATGTTTTAAGAGTTACCAGTTTATTCCAATCAAGATGGCTTCAGGTGTGCCATAATTTTGTCATAAGTAAGACTGTTAGCGGTCTAGTTGTTCTTTAGAACACTCTGGGAAGCTGCAGTAGAACACAAAGGCATCAACTGACAGGCTGCTCCTGTTGAAATATAACAGGAAGATATTTGAGATCACACTTGAAACATGTCCTAATTTTTCTTTCTACAGCACTAAACATAATTTCTATTACAAAATGAACCCCATCATTTTGTTCCTTTTTAAATTAAATGTTTTAAGTGTTACCAGTTTATTCCAATCAAGATGGCTTCTGGTGTGCCATACTTTTGTCATAAGTAAGGCTGTTAGCACTCTAGTTGTTCTTTAGAACACTCTGGGAAGCTGCAGTAGAACACAAAGGAATCAACTGACAGTCTCTGCCCTTGTTGGATGTACATGTTTTACTGAGAATGTCAGACTTCATTCTCACATGACTGAGAAAGATAATGTGAATTTACAGAAAATATGCTCTCATTTTAGCTTCTGGAGCACCTTCCAAAACTGTATGGGACAAGCATGTGAAAATAGTTTTCTCTCAAACATGATTCATGATATCCCAGCAGAAGGTTTTTCACAGGGTAAAATCACCTTAGAACACACACAATTCCTGAAATTAGTATGGTACCATCAACAAATGAATTCTAATGTAACTAAAGTCTGTTATCACCCTTTATAGTTCTCCTTTTGGTAACCCTCAAAATATTCGATTCACTACAATGCATTTCAATGGGGTACTATCATTTATATTGGTCCCAAGATGGCTGCCAGCAATTCCAGGATGAAGTGCTGACAGCCAATCAGATCTCACGATGACATGTGTGGTTAGGCTCCGCCCAGATATATATGTGTTTTCTTTTTCAAATTTCTCAGGAACTACTGAACGGATTTACACCATTTAACCAAAAGGCACGACTCTGAACCAAGGGCTACCTTTTTGCCAAATTTGGTGTAATTCCGTTCAGCAGTTCGGGCTGTAGCTGCGATGAAAGGTTCCTATGGAAAATTGCATGGGGAAAACATGTTTTGGGACCCCCCTTTTTTCTCTGCCCCCGCTTGCCGAATCACCCCGAAACTTTCAGGATAGGAGCGGACCGGAGCGGGCCATAAGTTTTGAAGATTTCGCGAAGATTCGTCAACCGGCGCCAAAGTTATTTCAAATAGAATGTTGTGGATTTCCTATGGAAAATAGGTCCTAACTATAACTATCTACTGGCGACCGCTAGTAGATTATATATATATATATATATATATATATATATATATATATATATATATATATATATATATATATCGATAAAAACACGTGGTCTCCGCACTTCCACACACTGCCAGGCGAACAGAGACCACACGAATCCCAGGTATATATATATATTATACAGTAACAATGAAGGATTGAAATATTTTGTCGTAGACGCAATTCCACCCAGCAGGAGGGGGGGAGATAGAGAAACCAAACTGCGCAAATTAGAAACAAGATATATTTTACAGTTTGACTCTAAGACCCCGGGCGGATTAAATGCCACGGAGGATTTGCACACTTGCTTAGGATGAGTAACTATACCATCATGTATCATATTTTGCACTAGGAGCCGTTTTTTATAAAAACTTAGTACTGTAGCATCTATATAACAACATATTAAACACTATCATTTTCTTATTTTAGCAGCATACATTATAAGGTGGATCATGAAATATATTTTTTATACAATTTTAAGGGAAATGTTTTTTAAGGCTTTGATAATTTTGTATGCATATTTATATATTTATATATTTATCATTTAAATAAGAAATCAGTCCCTGATATACAGATTATAAAGTAGAGTTGCAATAGGAAAGTGTTCAGCACGGATGGAAAAACTGTGGCATATTAGGATGATATACTGAAAGAGATATGTAAGAGCATTAAGCTCAGTGCGTAATCTGAAAGGCATTAAGTATACAAGTATGATATTCTCTGATAGCAGATACAAAGACTAACCCACGATGACTCGCAGGCGCTCAAATAATCCAAGGTTAAACTTGCACTATCGGTACGTAAACACTATGGTTTTAACAGATTCACACTTAAGGTTAAGTTCATTATACACAATTCTCACACATATACACACCAAATTACAGTAGACAATAATATAGAAACAACATATACACTGCTGAGATTAGGTGGATTTAACCACGTGATTATAAGCCATACAACTATAATGGTGTATTTTATACAACATTAATACAGAGAACCAAATCAATTACAATGGCATGAAATTGGTCGAGGATCCGGAATTATTTAAGGCAAATTAATTTTGCAGACATATAAACCCCGGATCCAAGAGTATGTACAGGAACTATTTATGTTGGAGAATTATTAAATGTTTTACTGAGTATTATGCCAGTGAAATACTCCCCCTGCATTTTACCTGTATTTTACCTGTATTTTACCTGTATTTTATCTTATTTAAATTTGTATTTAAACTAGCATTGTTTATAGAAAAATCTATAATTATTGCAAAGATAACCATTGACAAACTCTTTTATGTCTACTGTTACACCACTCACGTGATTCTAATGATTGCGCACTTGTCACTTTAAATTTGGGAGCAATATGCCAGTACAATGTCATGTGATCAAGGCTCGGACGAGCCGAAACGTTATGGCGACATTGCACGAATAAAATACTAAAAAAGCACTAATCTGATGGTCCGTGTCCGTGTTGGGGGAGGAATTTCGGCAAAAACGCGGAATTGGTGATATATATATATATTTGTATTTTTCAGAGGACCAGGCAGCAAATTTCTCACAGACTGTTTGCTTAAAAGGACTTTTGCACTACTTCAATTTCTTTATATCTCGAATTGTAAATAAATAAATGACACATTCGCAATAGAGCACACCTTTGCGTCATCACACCTTTGTTTTTTAATTTAGCTTTTCACCAAGCTGCATAGCATCTTGAGGGTGCTATACAGCATGGCTTAAAGGCATTGGAAAAGCCAATAGTGTCCCAAATGCTTTGCCTTGTTACCACTTAAAAAGTTCCAACGTGACAAATTAGAACGCAGTTAAGGAATCTGAGGAAACTGTTGAAGAAACCTAGAGTTGGGCCATTGGCCATTTATCTAAGGAACCTTTCTGAAAGAAAGAGTGAAAGTAGTTTGAACAGGTTAAGAAACTATACTAGTCTTTTGTCCACAAATATTTCTATTATTAAATTAATCAACCCCTCTATCTATCCCTCTATATGGACATTGTGCTGCCAGGACATCGCTACAGATCCTTAGAAGGGCCCCACTTTCTTTCTCCATCCAGATTGGTTTTAAGTTTGGATAGCTGTTCAACAGAGTCTTCACTGCTTTGTGAGTCTGAGCTTTCACCTCTCCTTGTTGCATTTCAACGCCATTTATATGATGTAAACAAACCAGGGTGTCAGATCCAGGAAGGCTGGCTCCTGCTAGATTTTCAGGTTATCCACGTAACACAAATTTATTTTAAATATGATGAATGTTACATAGTCAGTGATTATCTGGAAAAAAATGGCATGGAGCCAGACCTAGGTTGAAAATTCCTGTCCTAGAACTTCCATTCCTCATGGTTCACACTAATTTAAGACGTTTTTCTTGGTAAAATCAATAAAAAAGTGAAAAATAGAAGTATTTCATGCAGTATGAACGCTTAAGCTAAGCATGAGCTAAGTGTGCCTTAACCTTACGATCTCACACTAGGTTGGCAATCTATATTCTCATCTTTCGCTGCAAATATTTCTTTTTTCAGCCAGTGTTTAGAATCAATGTGTCCACTCTGCTGAAAAGGTCTGTAAGATATTGGCATTTCCTCCTTCTCCCTTACTAGTATAGGAAAAGTATAGGAGTGCAGGGATTTGGACCAATAGTGTTGGACGGTGTTGTGCCTCAATCCATGATGGCAAAAAACGACAGGAGTAAACCCATAGACCAGGTTGAGATCTGGGTAAGGAAGTGTAGAACAACAACAATATCTCAACCGGTATTATTGGGAGAGCTAATTAATAAGTATGTACAAGACATTACAATGAAAGAGAAATAGGGAGACTCGTAGTTTGTTTTAAAAGTGCTCAAGGCATCATATATTATAAATAATAAAGTCAATGGTAGTTTACATGTCTCTGTCAAAATCACCTTTGAAGGTTCTTGAAAAAATGTGTCAATCTAGAATACGGATCATGCTACTATCCACATTTTGGATAATATTACTACCCTGTTAGAAATGGGATTCCTAGTTGGCTGAGATATGCAACCAGGCTAGGCAGGAACCACCACCCTAGTCAGGGTAAGCTAGATACACACAAAAAGATAACCTGTGCTCATCCTCTGGTAGCTTGGCACAGAGCAGTCAGGGTTATCCAAGGAGGCAATGTGTGAAGTATTTGTGCAACATACACACAGAAACACACTATATACACCACTAAAAGCATCCACGCAGACTTAGAAAAATAGACAATATTTATCTGAGCAAAATACGACCGAAACGACAAAAATCCAATCAGTAGGCGTTGATATATGAATTTTTAAAGAATATATGCAAAAACAGTACCTAGAAGTCAATAGCGCTAAAATGTTACTTTAGGTCGCGCTAGACCGGGGTAAATCCAAAGTTCAGGCTGACCGCGATCAAGGGCAGGCCCGCTCCAGGACTCAGACAGGTCCCGCTGACAAAGCACCGTGGATGGAGCAAAGCGTCAACATCGAAGACTCGAGTCAAGGAGGTGCCATGTCATTGTTGATCCGTGGATGGAGGTGAGTGTCACTGCCCGTCGGCGGCAAGCCGCTCTGGCTGTGGAGTTGCTCTCGTCGAGCGGCCACTGCTTCGGCGTTAAAGGCGATGCGTCGGTTCCGATCGGCGCAAAGTCACAGCTGCGTCGATGTGGAAAAAGCTGAAAAAGCCCACTTCTGAAGCCCAGAATTGGAGAGGGCACCTCAGGCAAGGGTAGGACTCACAGATGGCAGAGTCCAGCAGCACCAGCGGAATTGCCGAAAGTCTTTTGTGTCCCTGATACTTCAGAAAACAGGAGGCAAGCCCTGGAGATCACTTGGAGGAAAGGCAGAGGTCAGCTCTCCTACAAGCAGAAAAGCAGTCCTTCCAGAAAAGCAGTCCAGTTGAGTCCTTTAAGCAGCACGGCAGTTCTTCTGCAGAGGTTCAGTTTAAGATCCACAGGTGTGTGATTTTAGGGGGGTCAGCGATGCAGTACTTATACCCAAGGGTGCCTGTGATGTAGGGAGTAACTTCAAAGCAGCTCTCTGAAGTGCATAAGGATCCCTTTCAACCCAGTCCTGTCTGCCAGGCTAACCCGGGGGGGTAAATCTGTGCTTTGTGTGTGGACAGGACACTACCTACTGAAGTGTAAGTGTCAGCCCCTCCCATTCCTCCCTGCCCAGGAAGATCCATCAGAATACAGATGAATGCTGCTGAGTGCTCATAATGTAGATGAGCCTCACCTTCCTGTGTTTGTGGCTGTCTAAAGGGAATACACAAAGTGTATTAGAGACAGGCTGTAAGGCACAAAAGTGCTAAGAGCAGAGAAATGTCCACTTTCTAATAGTGGCATTTCTAAAACAGTAATGTTAAATTCAACTTCACCAGTAAAGAGGATTTATCAAGACCATTCCAAACATATGAAACATGAAAAAGCTACCCCTCTTTGATCAGGAATTACAGCTTAAAAGTGTATTGAGGAATTCCGAATGCTGGCCTATGAAAGGGGTAGGGCTCAGAGTAGTGAAAAACAAAATAGGCTGTTTGTCACTACCAGGACATGCAAAACAAAAAGGTGTTGCAGGGATTCTGCTTGGGACCATAGAACATCAGTAGATAGGGACTGAGTCACCATGCCACCTCAGTACCATGAGCCTGAGTCTAACTATATCCAGAGAAACAAGTGAATTGACACCCAAGAACACAACACTCCCGACCATCTCAGGGATAGCGGTAACAGGATACTTCCTTTCACTCACACACCCGTACTTATTGTGTTCTAGAATGCGGTATACGTGCCACAATCAGAAAACAACTGCCTAGCAAAAATACCATTCGCAAAGTCAGTAAGCCGTCATATTATAGAACAGATTAGCCTAACCCCCCTCACCTTCTACAGAAGCAAATTGATTATACAGCGAAGATCTCTGGGATTAATAGCGGACCCCGTACCATAGCATACACAGATGGACGTTCTACATCTCAGATACAGCCATGATCTTCTCTCAGAAAATCTCTTCCTCTCTGTGTCTGTGTTACATTACTGTGCATAACTATATGACAAGGAGTACATGCTCATAAACAACAGCTGCATTTCTGTGTTGTGTCTAGGTGTTAGTGCCTCACCTGAACAAAATTGATGTTTGACCTTGTCTGCTGTGTTCAGACTTAATCCCAGGAAAGAACAGAATGTGTCAACAATTGCAGGTTCTGTGTGTAAATACAATGTGGCACAAAGGCAAACATGTTTATGTAGTATTGTGCGCAAAGAAAATGCGGCCTGTGTTGTGCACAGTTGGGCTAACCTAGGGAAAACTACAATGGGCCATGCAAGGAACACATAACAAAAGTACATGTCCTACTTTTTTCTTACATGGCACCCTGCTCTTAGGGTTACTTAGGGCCTACCTTAGAGGTGGCTTATATGTAACAAAAGGGGAGTTTAAGGCTTGGCAAGAGATTTTTAATGCCAAGTCGAAGTGGCAGTAAACTGCAGACTCAGGCACTGCAGTGGCAGGCCTGAGACAGGAATGAAAGGCTACTTGTGTGGGTGGCACAATCACTGCTGCAGCCCACTAATAGCATTTGAAGTACAGGCCCTCGGTATATGGCAAACCACTTTACAAGGGACTTACCAGTACAACAAGTATGCCAATCAGGTATACACCAATGTCATCTTGTGTAGAGGATAGAGCACATGCACGTTAGCACTAATCAGCAGTGGTAAAGTGCCCAGAGTCCTAACCCCAACAAAAATGAGGTCAGAAAAATAGGAGGCGGAAGGCAAAAAATTTGGGGTGACACTTCAGAGGGGGCCATTTTCCAACATACCCGTAATACAAATACGGACACTACTGTGCACTTCACTTCAAATTTCTCACGTACTAAAATATGTTTTTGAATCCTCACTACTGTTCTAATCTGATTAAAGGTCATCAAAGGGGCCAGCACAGGTTGAGTGGTTGAGTCAGACATAACATAGGTCCATGACCCAGTAGAGCAAACCATGGTTGGCACTCTTGCTTAGTGCTTAATTTGTAAAAGAAAGAGTGCCTGTGCCAAAAGCTCTGCTCTGAAGCCAGCGGTGAATGCAATTAAACATCGGCACGCCGAATACCAAGGCTGGTAGCCTCTAATCCAGTACCACACACTCTCTGCCCCTGTGACAGTCGATTTGTTGTCCATAGGTGCATTTGGAACTGAGTTTATGCTAACATTAGATTGTGTTTACATGGTCCTCCATTTTGCCTTAACATCACAATATATCACATGATGATGACTGCTGTTCTTATTCTAATAAAGTGTGTCTAGTGTTTACTTTAATAAGCAGAAAGTGTTCTCAGAGAAGTTTCTAATCGTACCAAATCAAGAAAAATTCTCATCGTCCCAGGCTTAGACTACAACAATGTAACAGCTTAACTGTACAGCCAAAACTGTGAGAATGGTTGAATCTCTATGTATTACTATCCTGAGAGAATTCTTGAATGTATTCCGTAGTAAAATGTTTCTTCTAGCTTGTTCCCCCTTGGTCCAAACCCTGGGAACAATGTATTACCTCTTATAAAGCATTGAAACGAGAATCATTGTCTTTCATTGTCATTCTTATAAGAATGTTTCAGCTTTATTATACACAGTCCCTCCACTAAAGAGAGGGACGGTTCCAGTCGGGGACCAACAAAGTCTTATCGAACTACACTGCTCCCAGTCCTAATTTTTGTCACACCCTATGAGATAAAATTAAAGCCAGACTTGCACACCGACACCCCTTTTTGTCTCACTTGCAGGTTCCTGCTTTCTGTTTGTGATGGTTTTGCGTCTTTTTCTTCCTCAGTCTTTCTGATCTGTGTATTTTTCCCTCTGTTACACTCTGTAAATATCTTATACAGAAAAAATAATTACCAGTCCCTAAAAATAAGTGCTGGTGCCCCCCACCGGCAACCACCAAGCACTTCTCTCGTTATCACGTAGGCCTGGAGCCAAGATCCAAGACCTCTCACTGCTGCTCATCATCATCATCAGGGAGGACAGTCTCTTTCAGCAGAAATGAAGCTCAACGCACGAGAGCTTCAAAATGTCTCACACCAACCACCAGTGTCTCCATCAGAGGGTCCCGCATCAACAGGCCTTGTTTAGAGTTTCAAATATTCACAATGCTACCTTGCCCATTCATACTGCAAACTCCAGCCACCACCTCCAGTAAAGCGTTAGACGAAATGGGTATAAAGTTAATGATACAGGATTAAAGGTATAAGGTTAAAAGGTATGGGGTTAGAGTTTGGGGTATAGGGTTAAAGGTTGGGGGTTTAGAGGTTAGTGGTAAAGGGTATCAGCTGACCCCTCACCCCCCGCGCCTTGAGACCCTCACGGGTGAGTAGTGCGCTTATAATTCCCCTGATTTATTGATTGATTGATCAGGGATGAGAATTTGGGATACAAGGTTAAGGGTATAGGTGTTAAGGTTATAGAGGGTAGAGTATAGGGGTGAAGGGAATGGGGTATGGCAAAAGGGTATACGGCTAAGGTGTTCAGGCGTAGAGTGAAGGATTTGGAATATATAAGGTTAAAGGATTTGGTTTGAAGGGTTAAGGGTATCAAGGTACAGGGTTAAGGGTTAAGGAAAGCCATATGAAGATACTTATTTAGTGACACAGATGGAATGTGTTTGAATTAGGGTCTGATGATGAGTGTTCATTATTCTGACCATATATGACTCTAATCATGAAGTGCTGCTTGCAGTAATTCATTTCAAAGGAACACACCTAGGTTTCGAAGAGGTGCATCTAAAATTGTAAAAAGAAATAATTCATGCAATTTCTCAGTTAAAGAAATACGTCAAATTACTGGTTAGTTTATGATCTCACACAGTATTGAATACTTTACCAATATCACAGTAGATTATGTCTTCAGCTTCCCTTTTGTCCAAATCACTTTAAATTACTTAAAAAACGACAATTCAATTTTCTTGATATGTTTAATTATTTATTGTAGGTATACCCAAAAGTGGTGCGAATTTCAAGAAGAGTCATGAATTAGCTGTGGCTTTAAAACTCAACACAATTCCAGATGAGGACGAATGGGTTGGATAGTGAGTGGTAAAAACCAAGTCTTTTTATTCTTCTGCGAAAATTCCCTTCTAATGGTTGCATCCTGTTTCCTAGTACTCATCACTGAATGGGAACTCAGGATTGCTTGGATCACTAGAAATACACAAAAGGAAAAATAAATTTGTAGTCCCTCACATATATGGACAAATTAAAGGGATAGGACTCAAAATTGGGTAATCAACAATTATCGGTTTCTCATTACCATCGCAGTGAGCTTGGACAAACCAGCATTTCTCCCATCTTTTCAACTTAGAATACTAACTAAAGAGCTCACAAATCCTGGTATTTCTAATTGTTTTCCTTGAGTGGCACCTAAAGGGTTAAACTTCGGTCAATCCACATCTATCACTTTTTACCATTTCTTAAAATACTTGGGGAGTTCTTTTTTTATTATAACCGAAATGTTATTGTTTTGATACATAATACACAGCCTTACATGACATGCATCCCCAACAAAGTAGAGAGAAGTCCAGCAAACCTCACAGTCCAAATTAGTGTGAAAATTCATTATCCCAGACCACAAGATGTTAACCCTTTCCTCCATACCTTTTGTGCCTATGAGGACACCCCCAGAGATATAAATTGGTTCCCCCTGTTTGACGCCCCAGTCCATTGCCATTCTCCTGTTGACCAAACGGGTAGAGGATGGAGAGTTCCACATTTTAGCAATGTCCCTCTTGGCAAACGTTTTATCATTGCCTATAAGGGTGCAATCTCCTCAGGTTTTCCCAACATCTTTGGCAATACCCAAGAATGTCACCCACGGAGATGGGTCTATCAGTGCTCCCAAAGAAGTGAACACAGTACGCCAGGATTGCCGGATAGGAGGACATTTCCTTACTAAATGGAAAAAGTGTCCTCTAGTCTCAAGGCAGCAATAGCATACCAACACCTCCAGCTTGCCTGTGCGCCATAATCTCACTGGTGTGAGGTAGGCCATGTGCAGATACTTAAGTTGGATAAGTCAAAGTCCCGATTAAATGACCAGCACCCTCGCGAACATACATGCATCTCTCCAGTCAGAGTCCTCCCAAGGGCTCAGTCAACCCTCCCAGTGGGTCCGTAATGTCGAAAAGAAGTCTTGGGAGTTACTCACAAGAGCTTTACATATCCTTGATATACCCCCTTTACCAATGGGACCCATGAGAATTGTGGGCTCTTGAGGATTAAACTCGAAGATGTCACAAAGGGCATCTCAATGTTGATCGGGATCAGGATGCAGCAGCAGGTAATGGAAAGATTGGGATCTATGCAGGGAGCATTCAGTTTGAAAGTTTTGGAATTATTTCACTTGGGACCCCTGCCATACGTCTCCAACCATGGAAATGGCAATAATATCACACCTATCGAACCCCTTGAGTGTTGCACCCACCGCCACTTCCACAGATGTGTTCCAAGTGTGACCCTTCTATCCCCACCCATACATTTTAGCGTGGACCGCCACACAAACAGGACCACTTGTAGGGGCTGGGAGTTTGTGAGGGAATGAGATTCCCATAAAGCACACCCAGGATATTGTCCTGGCCCATGAATGCCATGTCCAAGTGAAATGCGGGGTCATGCCACCCTACACTCATCAAATCATTGATTACCAATAGAAACGAATATTTGAGGTACCACTACCAGGGCCACCCTGCCAAGAATACTGAGAGGGAGTTTAGCCCACCTATCGCGGTCCGTAGTGAGCTTGGCCGTCATGGGTTTTAAATTGAGGCTCCCCCCCCCACACACACACGTTAGCAGCCTTAAGAGTGATTAACTGGGCTTGGACAGACGGACGAAAGATCAGTCTCATTCTGCTAGAACTCGGAGAGCCATTTAAAGCTTTACTAGTCTACATTTTTGTTTTTATTGTTCATTGCTTCTCATAGTTTCACTTATATAATAATAAACACTCACCAGGGCTACATAACATGTCCTGATGGCAGATATAAAGCAGCAGAGACCACAATTGCCAAATAAACAGCAAATGTATTGTGCCATGCGCCCATTACAACTAGGCCAGGTGAAATTTCCTTTACACTGGAATAATCTCATGTAATTACAAGTTACGCATAATTCATGTGATGGCGTAATTATGCCTTGTTGTGTAATTACACACTATTCACAATGAAAAATTAGCGAGAGCACAGAGGAACAATGCAAACAACCAGCGAGGGGCTCATGTGTTTTTACGCTATATTTTTGGTGCAAAATTCATTCTTATGTCCGAGCTGACAGTGATGACGCATTTTGTGCTAAAATAAAAAATGTAGCAATAACTGTTGGGTTTGCATCTTGTGTACATTTGTGTAATGTTGCAGGGATTCTGCACAAATACAGAACTATGCGCAGGAAATGGGACCTTGGTGTATAGGGACTGAGTCTTCCTACCACCTCAGTACCCAAGAACCCAGGACCGACTAGCTATAGTGCCTCACTTGCTCTCCTACTCCCTCACCGGGAAACAAATGATTAGGCACCCCAGAACACAACACTCCCAGTTCTCTCAGGAATCGCGGTAACAAGACACACCTTTTCGCTCACTCTCTTGTACTCGTCCACAAAAAGATCTGACGGAGACGCGAAACAGTTTAAAATATTTATTTTAACTAACGTGACCTAACGAACGAGTTACTTACCTTCGGTAACAATGTATCTGGTAGAGACACAGTCGAGCCGCAGATTCCTTAACTTAGAATATCCCCAGGCGTCAGACTGGATCCGGAAAACTTTTTCCCCGCAGTACCTCTGCACGCCGGGGGGCGGCGTCGCCTGGCTCCGTCCTGATGTCGTCCACGGAAGTGACGTCAATGGAGCCATATAAGACTCCCCCGGCGTGCTTACGTCAGTTTTCTACAGTGAAACTTTTCCGCACCACAACTTGGAGCCACGACAAAAACTGCGAGAGTATAGGAACAGTGTGTGAAAAAAGAACAAAAACCTTTGAAAACACAACGTTAAAAAGCATAGAATGAGAAACAACACCATGTTGAAAGAACACTCAAGATATGTAGGGACTGAAGCGGGCGAACAGAGCACTCACCCCATCAAAGTCCCATTAAAGCGAAGAGCCATGCCCCTCCCCCAAGGGGCAACGGCAGTGGAAACGAATGGCATGACGAAGGACAGTTTGCAACCACAGGATGGAGCTGTATGAAAAACAGACTGTAACCACAGGATGGAATTGTAAAGGACCACAAGACGGGAACCACATGACTCACGGCAAGTGACCAGAAGTGAACAACCACATAGAACATTCACCACACCCCCCACAGTGACCTATGAACTGTAGCATAGTCAAATAGAATCTCAACCCAATCGACTGTAGCATAGACAAGGAGACCCCAAGAAGTGGGGAGAAACAGACGAGGGCGGAGGGAGGGTAGAAAAACATGAGAATCTCCACGCTGGTTGAACACAGGTGGAGCAGCATTGAAAAGCACAGAACCTAGCCACCCAAAAACGAGAATGGGTGGAGGGCCAATTGCACAAAACAGAATGACACACCCTGCCCCAGAGGTAGGCGACGAGAGCACCCCTTAGGAAGACCAAGGCCACCTGTAAGGCGGCGAGGTGGTAGAACCCCACCTGGAAAGGTCCTCGCAGAATGGGGAGGATGGGTGGGCGTTAGGGAATCTGCGGCTAGACTGTGTCTCTACCAGATACATCGTTACCGAAGGTAAGTAACTTGTTCATCTGATAGAGACATCTAGCCGCAGATTCCTTAACTTAGAATAGATACCAAAGCCATACCCCATTGGAGGAGGGTCTGCGACTGAAACCCACCAAGTTCCAATGAGAGCTTATCTGGCAATAGCAGTGACTAAGCAAGGTGGGAACAGCAGTGCCAGTGCCAGTGCGGCCGACACCAGACCTATGAAGGGGAGGCAAAGGCACCACAATCCGTCAGAGGACGGTACGAGAACTCCCTCGTCCAGACAGGGACGAAAAGAGACACCAGAAAGGGGAGTTCAGAATGGAAGAAAGTTCAGAAACTTCTGCAAAAAGATGGTAACTTAGCACCGGATCCCAAGGATCCACCAGAGACCGAG
This sequence comes from Calotriton arnoldi, assembly GCA_963921515.1. Classification (NCBI taxonomy): domain Eukaryota; kingdom Metazoa; phylum Chordata; class Amphibia; order Caudata; family Salamandridae; genus Calotriton; species Calotriton arnoldi. The sequence goes on along the minus strand of CAWUFW010006566.1, from coordinate 373,948 downwards.
TCCCAGAAAAAAAGGGGGCAAGATAGTATGCCATCGTCAGGGCATACCCACTGAACATACACCACAGAGGATGCCAAAAGGTGAAATATGAGGGGACAGATATCGCCATGCAGAGATATACTGAGTCATGACTACCCGGAGATAAAGGAATGTGGATGAAGGATACACCCAAGGAGACAAGAGTGTACTGTGAGAACCACACCACACCTAAACAAAAGCCCAAGAAACGGGATTACCAACAGCACGCATGCGGCGGCAAAGCGAGGCGGGCGCATCACCAGGTAGTCAACCTGCCAACCGTACCCAGCGGTACAAACGGTGAAGGGAAACCGGCAAGCCGGGTACACATAGAATGCTCTTTTCCATATGAGAGAGAGAGAGAGAGAGAGAGAAATAGAGTCCGGGGCGAAATCCCCTGATACTAGGGCAAGGAAAACCTAGTATGCATACACTCTCACTGTGTGTATAAATCAGGATATATATATAGCAAATGAAGGAAAAATGAAAAGAAGGGGAAGCTCGAAGAGCACGCTCTAGAGAAAGGGAAGTTGCACAATAGGTACCAACGGCACCGGTGCGAAGTATAGCAGGACGCAACAGTGTCAAAAACACTGAAAAGCTTCAACATCCCCACTGACGGGGACGGAACCGTGGCCCCCCTGCGAGACAGGCGGGGACACTGACCACCACACTCACAAGGAAGGAGTGAGAGAGACACAGGCAGAGGTCTGTCAGAAAAAGGGGGTAGATACCGTCCGATACAGACACTGTATAGAGACGAGTATCCTGAAGAAGAATACTTGCACCGTAACATACACAAAAGAATAGCAACAATGCCTTTAGGTATGATTGGTAAGTCACAACCAGTGAAATTCCTGGAGCGGAACACCGAGCCGTGGAATAACAGAGACAGCCCTGAACCACTAGGCCATAATGAATCAGAAACATCCACAGAGGCCAGGAGCGGAAGGACCTGAACCCCTGCGCGGAAGAAGCAAAGGGACTGAAGTCCCTGTGAGGGAAGTACACAAAGAAATAGCTTACAAGGTAACACACAGCAGAAAACGCAGCTGGAGGAAACTCCACTGCCCATAGACAAAAGCCCTACAGGGCCTGAGCCATGAGAGAAGACGTAGGCACTTCCACACACTAAAGTGAGTGTAGAACGCAGCCAAGACAGGGGCGGAAGGTACACCGCCGGCACCCTGCGACAGCGAACATAACCCGTGTGTAAACAGAGTGTCTCCACAGAGACAGGAAAGAACTACAGACCAACCGTAGACTACAACACAAAAACCCCCAGGAGAGAACCACACCAACCCCGCGGGTCTCACTAGAGGGGATGGCCTACAACAGCAGGAAGAGCGATGAATCAGGAGACCCACAGCAGAGACAGAAAGAATCAGGCTGCCGCGGACCCTGCAGAAAACCCCACGGAAGTCTTCAAAACTTCTCATGTCAGGGCTATACAATAGCCAACAAGTACCCCACATAGGGTATGGCACATCCCTACAAGCAAGGGACACCTCTTGAGATAAGCTCTTTGGCAGAGGACTCAAAAAGAAATCCAAAAACAGCTGGCCAGCTGTAGCAAAAGACGGGTAAGATGGCGAAAAGCTGCACAGTCCGTCCCGGTAATGACGTCTTGAACCCAGAAACGAAACTTACCAAATACAGCAGTGACAAGACTGCAACCAATGCAAATTCCACACAAGGACTAGAAACAATAGAACTCATGGAAACTAAAGCAGTGACAAGACTGCAACCAAGGAACCAAGGAACCAACCGAGGAACGGCCGGGGATGGCACCGGCGTCGAACGGCGTCGAGACGGCGTCGACTCGACGTCGAGAACCCCCGAAGGAGCCTCATCCGTCTGGCGTCAGACCGGCGTCGACGCGACCTCCACCGAGGTGGGAACCTGCGGAGAGGAACGGAGTCGACTCAGAGTCGAGAGCTGCGCTACAGCCATAGCCGGCGTCGACGCAGGGAGCTGCACAGGGCTGTGCGAAGACGACATGCGTGCGAGGAGGATGCCCCTCCGGGCTATGCCCCGACGTCGCAGCGACTCTGGAATCGGAGTCAGGGTGCTCGACCGGCACCGAGGGCGAACCCGCCGGCGAATTCCCGATCTGAGCCCCTGCCCCCTCTATGGGGCCCGAAGGCGCGCCAGGGAGAGGGGGTGACCCAAAGATGGATAGCAAGGCCTGAGAATAGGCCTCCATCTGGGCCCTAGTCGCCCTAGTGCCAGGAAATGGCGGGTAAGTGGGGGTCGACCCCTGAGTACTTGTGTCCGGTAGAGACAGGGAGCAGCGGGCCCCGCCGCCGCGTGAGGTCGGCGACCTCCGCAACTTCTTTTTCTTGTGCTTACCTGCGGTAGGAGAGCGACACCCGCGGGAACGACTCCGCGACCTGTCCCGAACCGACTCCCCAGCACGAGAAAGAGACCGGTGGTGTGAAGGCTCCGAACGGGACATCTGGGCGGTCAGCAACTTCATGCGATGTTCCCGCAAGGACTTCGACTTCAGACGGTGGCAGGCGTCGCACTCCTCGGAGTCGTGGTGCTCGCCCAAGCACCACATACAGATCACGTGTGGATCCGTCGCCGACATCTGCCGCAAACAGGAGTCACACGTTTTGAAGCCCGAAGGCATCACACACTGTTCCTGGACGCCACAAGGCGTCGAGAAGGCCTGAAAAACAAAAACAGGCCAGAGGTAACCGCTTCACCGGATCCCCGTTGGGACGCGGAAAAGAAGAAAACTGACGTCAGCACGCCAGGGGGAGTCTTATATATCTCCATTGACGTCACTTCCGTGGACGACGACAGGACGGAGCCGGGCGACGCCGCCCCCCGGCGTGCAGAGGTACTGCGGGGAAAAAGTTTTCCGGATCCAGTCTGACGCCTAGGGATATTCTAAGTTAAGGAATCTGCGGCTAGATGTCTCTATCAGATATGCAGTATGCGTGCCACAACAAGCAGGAAAATGCATAGTACAAATATTGTTAGCATAGCAGTTAGTCCATACATCATGAAGGGAGATGTCATCATAAAAAGACAATGGAGAAAGGACTATAGTGCCTAACCTCCCTCCCCTTGCTAAGAAGAAGTATTATTATATAATAGAAGATCTCTAGACTTTGTCAGCAGACCCCATACCTTAGCCTATCGATGGTAGATCTACATCATGGGCGCTCGTCTCCCTGGAAAGGTCTACCTTTTCGTGCAACCTACTAAAAACCCAAGTACGCTGTCCAAACATCAGCTGCATCGGTATGTTTTGTCTAAGGGCTAAGGACTGGCCAGAACAAAATAACAAGGGGCATTGTTGTTCGACCTTGCACATAATGTTCGTTCAAAATCCCAGGAACATGCAGAGAGCGAACACAGCGATGAGTTCTCATTTGAAAGCAGTCTTTGAAAATATTGCAAAAATAAAGACATGTAGTAACGTGTGCAAAGCAGCAGGCAAGCTGCAACGCGCTCATGCTAAGTTAGTGAAAAACAACAATGTCCCTATTGGGCCACGTGACAGTAATTCTCACAAGAATTTGTGTAATAATGCAAATTACGGAAACATCACACATCCCTAATTAAAACAAAGAGCAGAACAGGTAAGCTACTCTCATTATGAAATTATGGTAAAGCGAGCAATGGTAATATCAAAGAAGTAGGCTGAGAAGGAGTATGCTTTCCAAAGACAAAGAAATGTTCATGTGACATTAGAAAAAATCTTGATCGTTGCCTATATTTTTTTCTTTAGTGATATGCAATTCTTCATAATATGTGGCACCATTTTAACTTGAACTATACTAAAGAAGTTTACAATCTGGCATAGGGTTTTATTTACTAAACATGATATGCACGGAACATGTGTGTTTCAAATACCCATAATGTTTGCATATGCTACGATGGTACCTTACATGACAATAGGACTTGAGGGCATGCCTCATACATAAGAGCAACACTGGATACCAGTAGGAGACACCAGACTTGCAACTGTGATTTTGCTGTCCCTGTAAGGCACAGTGGGGCTTATTTACAAGCCCCTTGCGCCGCCGCTACGTCACTTTTTCCCATGTTAAAAGTGACGCACTGACAGCGCAAGGGGCTTGTAAACAAGCCCCTTTGTCCTGTCCTAAAGTAGGTATATGTGCCACTATTATGACTTTTGCAAAAATCTGTGTCTGCCCTGCAGGCCTCAAGTATGAATTCCAGCGGAGAAAATCACAGCCTTTCAACTTTCTTGGATTGATAAAATGTGCGTCAATGGGCTGACTCATTGAAAGAAGATAAAAGAAAAGAAGCAAGTGACTTTTCAGTCCATAATGGCCAACTTTGAAAGCCGCTCATGCAGAAGAGAAGAACAATTCTGTCACGTCTTCTGATCTGGTTTAATGGTTCAATGACATGAGAAGATATTGCTAACATCCAGGATTCATACTGCAGGCGGTGAGCACATCCATCGCCATACGACAGACAGGCACCGATATATTGCGACAATTACTTGGCGAAGGCCACGTGGGAGAACCAGCAATAAGCTGCAGCACATGCCCCAAAGTCTGTATTTCTAGCTTTCTACAGCAACGTCCAGGCACCTTACATGGCTGCCTTACATGCCATGGCAGCCACATCAAGAAGGGGCGTGGATGCCATGGCGTAACATGTAGCCAAGGCTGGAGGCCACTCCCCCATCACTAGCAGCTCAGAGGTCCACTGGGATATGAAGACCGTCCCATTACTACCAAGCAAACCATCTACATGCTGAAAAGAAGACGCGACCCATCAAGGGTAAACCACCATAGATCCAGGGTAAAACCGTCAACCACCAGTTACAACTGTTTCCATTAAAGTTCATGACAGGTACATCTCATTTACAACTTTATCGCCCTGGGTGTCATGTCGTGGAAAGTTGACAGAACTGGTAACACCATTTTGCTAGCTCTATTAGGAGGCATCATGGCTACCATGAGTAGAGTGCGTCACTGGAGTCAGCCTATCAGTGCCCCTACCGAAGGTAAAGAAGCATTCTTGGCAATCCAAAGCAACAGCCGACCAGTGACGTCCCACTTGCTCACCCCATCAATGCCTTTCTAGTTTTAGGCATACCTTGACCAAAATCCACCTGCCTCAAAGTGTTCTGTAGGAGACTGGGAAGTGGTGTATTGATTGTATTGCAGCACCCCACACACAGTCCCAACACAGCCCACATTCAGTCCGAAGGCAGTCCCATGGAGCCACATCCAAGGAGCCTATTCATTCAAAAGATGGACTCAGGGCTGCTTCACTGAAGAATACGGGATTCAAAGGTCATCTATATGAAAACTCCTAGAAACTCATCAACTGGTATTTAGGTCCGTTGTACGCACTCTTCGAAAACCATGCATGGTGACCGGTTTGAACTTTTGGACAATGGCCACAAACTCTCAAGGGCATCAGTAAGGCATCATCTTGCTATGTATGGTGTTGGACATATGAAGCTGTTCATACCAGCCTGGACCCGTCAGCATCAGTGAGGCCATCAGATATTAAACTATGGACTCAAGCAACGAAGTCCTATTGTAGCAGATATCGTTTGTTTGGTGTTCTTCACAGTGGTGCTGTCTTTACTCTGAGTCTCAAAGACTTAGGGGCATATTAACAAGGTGGCGATAAAAAATAATCGCCGCTTTTGCGGCCGTTTTCGGCCGAAAAGCGGCGATAATTTTATCGCCTTATCAGCAAAGACACGCTATCGCGTGTTTTGCTGATTTTGCTCTTGTTTCCAGCACGCCTGACTTCGCATCGCTAATGAGATGCAAAGTAGGCGTGTCTGTGGAAACAACATGGGTAAATATCGCGAAGGCAGCTTCGCGATATTTACAATGCGGGGAAGCGATTCTTTTAATCGCGTTAAGTATGCCTTAACGCAGGAATTTAACGTCTGTTAAATTCCTGACTAAGGCATACTTAACATGGGGGGTGGATTCTGTGGCTAAGACCACAGGCCCTATCATCTAGGATATCGCCGTTTTCCACCATGGAAAACGGCGATATCCACGCTATCTCTGAAATTTTTATCGCCTCGGCGATGCGCGTTGTTAATAACGCGCTAACCGGGCGATAAATTACAGAGATAGCCGGCGATAAATATGCAAGCGCTAAGCGCGCTTTGCGATATTTATCGCCGGCCCTTGATAATATGCCCCTCACAGCGGTGTAGTGTCTTGCCATCCACCTAACTCGGGCATCCATCTCAGAGGAAACCTGCTCTGTGCTCTGACAAGTGCATATGAGCGGGAGGAAAGCAGTACCAGCAGAAGCCCACTAGCAGGAGAAGAAGAAGGACTGTTAGGTTCATCGAGCCGGGGAGCATGGGAGGTGCCTATTCCAAGATCTACTAATGCTCCCGCTGATCGACGAGTTTCAGTGCTGCTGAAATCTGCATTAGCCGGGACCGGAGCTAGGAGCTGCGCTCTAGAACTTGCATCAGCCAGGATTTGCGGCTGCCCGTGGCCCCCACAGGGGGCCACCTAAAAGGGCGGCCCTTTAGTGCCATTTGGGCACAAACGCCACCCCTCCTAGTCTAGTGGTTGGACTCAGGGTAGGAGTCCTTCGCCTCGGCGCACTAGGCGCGTCACTTCCGGCGCACGCACAGAGGTCGGGGAGGGTACTTATACCTCCCTCCGCCTCTCCGGCGTCCTCTTTGCGCCAGACACGCCGTCTTCGGGTCGTCGAGCGTTGTCTTCGCCGTCATTGTTGGAGAGTTCTGCGGTGAGTCGCCCCCCGCTCCCGCTGTGGCCGCTGGCCGCCAGCCCGTTGGGATCCATCCGCCTCCCCCCTACACCAGGTGGTGTTCCCGGGCCCCCTGGATGACCGCTGGTTTTCGGTCCGTGCGGCCTGGGTGCGGGGTGGGGACGGGCTGGAGGGTCGGAGTGAGGGGGGTCCGGTCGGGGAGTCACGGTGGCCAAGTGGTTTGGGTCTTGGTCGGCCTGAAAATTGATTGTTTGGTTCGGGGGGCGCTCTGTTCTTGTGACTTTTGGTTTCGGGGTGGGCTGATCCAGGGCCATCGCCGGCTCTGCGGGCTGTGTCCCCTGCTGTGGTATCGATGCGGGCGCTTGATGGACTCCGCACGGGACAGCGTGCGGCCCGCACTCACGTTCGTCCCGGCGGGATGGGCCCACACCATTGTCTCCCGCGCGGAGGGGGCGAGCAATTGCACGGGGTGAGGGACGGCCGAGCAGGCCTTGTCGTGCCAGCGGGGGGGGGGGCGTTGGGTCCAGGCCATCCGGGCGGTTTGCACCGGGGACATGGCCCAACTGGGGGAAATCGCCTGCCCCCCCACGCCATTCATGATGTGTAGTTGTGCTTGTGCGGGCAGGAATCGGATGCTGAGAGTACCTGTGCTTCCTCAATGTGAAGGGAGGAATGCGGGCACTCGCAGGGAGCTAAGAGGCGTTCTGCAGAGTGAGAACTCTGGTGTGCTTCGTGAGTGGACACAACCTTTATTTCGTTATAACATAGTTGATTGTTGAGAATTACGGGATTACTTGTCCATGCCACGGACCACGATCGGGCAGGGGGTTGGGCGGGGCCTCCCTCCTGCTCTGGGAATTCGGTGTGCGCCCTGCGGTTCACGACCTGGCCTCAGCCTCTTGGGCGGCATCCAGGGCTCAGCCGGGTGGTGCGTCGCCTGCTGCGCTTGTGTGCCTGGGTGCGCCAGTGCGGGTTGTGCTGGCACACATGGGGTGAGTGTGTTTTCTGGGTTTGGCGTGGTCGGTGCAGGTCCGGTCGCAGCGACCTAGGAGCGGTGCGCGGGCAGTCTGGGTTGAGGCACTCACTGGTACATTCGTTGTGATGGTGCCTGGTGTGTCATGGTGTCTTGCACTGGAGTGGGGTAGGTGTCCACCGCCATAGCAGACGACCTCTTGGGCCAGAGTCGGACAATCACACAGGGTGAGGGGCCCGTTTTGGTTGTGTCCATCAATGTCTCTTTGGCTGGGGAATGTATTGTAGCGTGTTTATAGTGCGTACTACTATGGGAGGCGCTGTAGTGCTTCCCCACACGGATAGCATGCTGCATTGGTTTGTAAGGTGTGTGCTTGGAAGGGAAATGTTTTTATTTCAGCCTAGGGTTCTGTTGTGACCGGCGGCGGGCAGGCGGCACAATTGCTGGGCTCGGCTGCATCTTTATCTATTCAGCCAGCAGCACCCAGTGTTACGCACGAGAAGTTGCAGTTTTCTCAACGGTGGCATTTGCCCGCCACCTACTGGGGCAGAAAATTAATTATTTGCCCCCCCAGACCGGAAGCTCCGGTCCGAGTCCCACGGGTTGCAGGTTTGCCCCCTAATAGCTATGCGGACTCAGTATTGCCTGGGCTGGTTGCTTGTGTTTTCCCAGAGATGGATCTGCTGGCGCATGCCTACTGCCCGCCACCACCGGGGTGCCACGGGGGGTGTGCTGCCCGCCAGGGCCCCCTGCTCTGCTTAAGAGCGCCCTGCCCTCGTGCAGGGTCGGATGCACACCCGGCAGGGCGCAGAATGGCCGCTTCTGCCCCAGTGTCCGGGCATTCAGGGGGCGTCATATAAGATCATGCGGCGGCTGGGGGGGCATCATTACCATGCAGGAGTATGCGCCCCTCCCCCGCTCGGGCTCTGAGAGGCTGCTTTTGCCCCAGCGATTAGGCTCGCTGGGGCAGCACGTTTCATCAAGGTTGCTACGGTTGGGGGGGGGGGCAGGAGGAGGGCACAGGTTAAGATGCAGGGCAGCCGGGGGCGCCCATGTTTGGCTGGGCGCCCATGTTTGGCTGGGAGACTTAGGGGAGTGGGGTCTGTGCTCCGAGCGCGGGGCCAGTTAAAGTGACCATGGGGAGCCTATTATGCAGTTTTTGCAGCCGGCTCGTGCCACCCCAGGTGGGGCTGTCCCTTGCTGCTAGTTTTCCTCCTGCCCGGCTTTCTGCTTTTGCACTGTGGGTCGCATCGCCGCTGTGGGCTGTCCTTCAAGCCTTGGCCTATTGTGCAGTGAGTTTGTCCTCGAATCCTTTTGAATCCAAAAGCAACCGGCATGGCTCGGGCAAATTGCGCCGCCATGGGGGAGGGAGCGCTTACTCGGGCGTGCTTCTCAAAAACGTCGCCCCCTCCCTCCCCCTTTGTTTCCTCCCGGTCACGCCGTCTGGTCATGTCGCGGGTGCCCTTGCGGTCCCTGGTCTCGCTTGATACGTTGTCCCCCTGCTTTGTGTTGCGGGGTGCCTTGAGCCTGGTGGCAGCATAGGTCGTCGGTGATGTATGATGGTGAGTCTGAGGCCCATGTTTACATTGTACTCGAATAAAGTCTTCGCTAGTGTTGATGAACTCCACAACACATTTCATCACAAAATACCCCTTCATAGTGTTCTGTCGACTACCTTGTTCTGAAATGTGCAGGGGGTAGCTGGCATGGGTAGGTTGGATATGCACCGTATCATTGTTTGATTATGCTACAAGGAAGTGTCATTCATAGTCTTTTGAATGTCAATCGCAGTTGTACTGAAATGATGGAAATGTCACACATAGCAATCTGAAACCGGGGCAGCTATGGATGGGGGCGGCTAGCTCTCGGTTGGCTATGCAACTGAGCTATAATTGTGGCTTATTTCACCTTATGCAAATAGAAGCACTAATTAGCCAATAGATGGGCTTGTTGTAGGTAGTGCTCCTTTTGGAGTAAATATAAGGATGCAATGACGTGCTGAATATGTAATGTAACTGGCGCTCATGTATAGCGTTTCAACACCTTTGCAGTCACATACACGTTACATTTGTGTAATTAATATGTAATTCTCAATGCGCGTTAGATTAACGCTATGAATGGCGGATCGATCAGGCTTTTCAGAGAGTGGAATACCTAGTACATGGGCGGTGTACGGTGGCCGGTCTGAATGCCATAGTCATTGCCTGAGTAGGCTAGGTAACCCTGCAATTAGTTTTAACTCTTAAACAATCCTGAAGCTGTTCAGGGCTCCCTCAGCTCTGTTGGTGTCTTTTATATTGGCCAGGTCCTTCTGGAACTCTTCACCGCTGTGTCCGGGACCAGGTGGAAGGTGTACACATCGCTTTCAGCACCTATGCTAAGCAAAGATTTAAGCTTAAGTGTTAAGGGTGATATAGGTTCCCTGGTCTTTCTGAAGGGCTCCATAGGGTAGGATGACCCAGCGGCAAGGAGCAGCTAGGGTAGTTTACGTGTGCATTATCGACCATGAAGCCAAGTATGCATCACGGAGCCCTGCTCACACTAAAGTGGGCCAAGATCGCCCAAAGCATAGGATGAGAGTGCGGTGTCAGTCATATATGGCGATTTATGAGAATATGCCGGAGGTAGCGTCTATGACATCACATACTTGATTTCAATTTGCGTGGCGGGGCGTCTGCCCTGGCAGCAACCGGACAGGGTGCCCTGGGTGGGGCAAAACAGTATAGCAGTGGGGTTGATTATTGGTACGTTAAACCAATTTGTACGGCCAGGGTGCCACAAAGTGGGGAAGGCCACTTGGGGGCAGTGTTTCTCACTGTTGGCCGCACATGAATGAATAATGTCTTCATTCACTAATACCAATAATGGGCATCGCTCCTTCCTTCTCAGCAAGGTAGACCAAAGTGGTTTGATGTGTCCTTTGACTTTGAGGAGCGATTCAGTCAATGCTTTTCTCTCAAAGAACTATGCTCGCCAATTTTAATTCAGTAGTTTGGATGGTGCCGATGTCTTGAATCCATCAATATTTCTTTGACGATCGGTGACTCGCATTTGTGGTCCATGGTTCTTTGCGTGGTTAGTTAATGTTTCCAGTACACATAGACACCCGTTGCTTACGGCCTCATGCTCCCATTGCTCCACCCTTGGTTTGGCCGTCCATAAAGGGGGCAGTCACTTGCGTATAAACCGTTGGTCGGCTACGTTATGTAGGACTTTCTCACTACTGAGCTGTAGGTCGGTGGCCCGATTGACCTAGTGAGTTATGTAATCCCTGGGATGTCATGATGAGGTTTGGTAGCACAGGGTAATAGGGGCAGATGGTACTAAGTCTCTCTTGTATGGACGATACGAAGGTAATTGAAAAATTGTGTGGGAGCCTGGTGAAGAGCTAAGGTCAGGCTAGGATGTCTCGTGCTTTCACCGCACTGTTGAGTCCCAGTCACGAGTGGATTCTATCAGGGTCAGCTGGCTGTGGGTCAAGAAGCGCCAGTGCATCAGTAGCACTGAGCGGCTTACAGCCAGAGGCGGTATCCGATGCAAGGGGCATCTGTTAGATTAGAGCCCTACTCAGAGGTACCACCTTACGTGCTTGGAGGTCTGTTGGCACCGCCTTTCTATGGAAGCCATGGTCTAGCAGGCTGCTCTGAGCAGTGCAGTTGCAGGCGTAAGTAACAGTATCAGCTGCCAGTTCAAACATGCATCTTTCACTAATTTACTCAGATAACTGGGACAGGAAGTAAGGCGGGCTGGATAACTCTTGCTTCTACCTGCATTGGCCATCTTGTCAGGAGTGATTGTCAAAGGGATTGCACTTAAGCCAGGTAATGTGAGCACCCATCCACACCAAGCCGATTGTTTAGGCCACCCTGGGACACATTTACACAGCCCAGCAGCAGGTCCTTGTTGTTGTCAGTGCTATGAATTACTAAATTGAACTGAACAGGAGGCGTGTCTGGGGTTACACCAGCAGAAGTTTGGGGAGAGCTAGACTCCACACATGGTCAAGGTGTAGGTTTAAGTAGTTGGAGTGGCACTCTTAGTTGACCAGGGGTTCGATGCTACACGAGGGCATTGCCGTGTTGTGGCCAGAGCATGGGCATTGGTGTTTCCCAGGGGGCAGCAAGTGGAGGCAAGGCTCTTTCAAAATCTGGCACAAGAACACAAGGTAGTCAGGGCCAACTTATCTGTTGGGTGACTTGTGTAGGCACCTGTGTAGTTGTCACTCCACGAAGGGGCGAGTTGTCTCCAATAGTGGGAATAACACATATGTGTCTCTGGCCTTACAGCTGGGTGGAGCCTGTCTCATTTAGAGGTACGCCCAGGTGAAAATTGCGTATTTAAGGTTTGCATGAACAATGCGGTTGTGGTATCTCCTAGCGGACCCACTGAAGGTGTACTGCAGCTAAACAGGGAACTGGGAATCTTGGTTTCCGTCACTTTGGCAGGTTTAAAGCATCCAGGGTCGGAGATGGACAGTAGGTACTGCCCGGTTAGCCATGGTAGCCTCGCTGGGTGGTGATGCTGTCAGCCAACATAGTGTCCCTAGAAATGGGGAAACAAGGTGTCAAGCCCTAAAGGCTACGATGTAAAAGAACATTTGGCACGCCCAGTGATCAACAAGGATTAAAAATCAGCGGAGCAGGTAATTTTCCACCTATGGGGTTGCCCAAGGGTGGGCAGTGGGAACGCCCCTGTCCCCCTTTTCAAGAATATTCTAGGTTGGGGGTTAGGTAGGACTGAGTCAATCCTTAATGTTAGGCACCTTATCGCTCAGTGCGCACTGTACTACATCAGACAGATTCTCTTAGCTGGCATGCCTAGGGGGTTTCACCACAGAGGGAGCTCAGCTGGCGGAATTCCCATAAGGAATAAGGGATGCATGGCAAGGGCAGGTGGGCCCCCCCCTTGCTCATTGTCACATGCTGCTAGTTATGACATTCCTGTGCGTCATGATTTAGAAAGCAAAGGGACGGCAAAGGTTAAGCATAATCCTCCTCGCCCGAATAGCCAAAGCGGGCAGGCGGGGCAGGTTTTGCGTTGATTCAGTTAAGCACTATATTCTCTGCCCTGGTAGCCCTAGTAGATAGGCTGGTTATGGAAGCGGTCATCTACCATGGGCGATGCTGTCCCACAAATTGGGGAAGAGGGTGTTAAAGCACAAAAAATACTGGAGGATTGCAACTACAGGTTGCAGGAGGTGGGAGCCTACATTAGCCTCAAGGGTAATATAGCCATGGTAAAAGTAGAGTTCCCTTTTGGGAGGCCATCACATTCCTACAGGTAGTGTGAGGCAGTTGCTCTTCCCGGAGTAGGATAAATTGCTCCAAGCGGTTTTCCCAGACGCAGTTTGTCTGGATGGGGTCCCCCGGAATGAGATGGAGCAGCTCTGAACAAATTGGAGCAGAGACTGGTTGGGGGGGGTCTCCTTAACAACTTGGTGATCCATTTAGGAGGCAATGACCTCACTGCCGTGGGCAAGGGGGCATTCTTGCAAGCAATGAAGGCTGACTTAGGTGAGATCAGCATAGACATGGTTCAATGTGAACTCTGGTGGCCTGAGATTATTCACCGCAGAGTGGGGCACGGGCTAAGTCAAAGGAGGCCATTGAACAGCCCTGTAAGAGTGAACTGTTCAGGGCGTAAGTTCGCAGACCAGAGGGGTCTGGGCTTCATCAGACACGAGCTGATTGAGGCTAAGGTCAAGGGCTACTTTGAAACATGGTGTTTATGGTCACCATTGGGTATGGATTTGTTCCCTTGACCTTGCAGGGGGCCCTGGAAATGAGAGGTGGCAAGTGAGAAGACAGCTGTCTTGAGGGCACTGGCCATCCAGGCGTACGCCTAAGGTTAAGTTGACAAACATGGGGTGCATTTGTCACAGCATGGACACGTTTCACTGGACATACAGGAGGCCCTAGAAAGCAGGTTACAGGAGAGAAATTAGCTGTTTTGGTGGGGGGCCCTGGCTGCGACGGTGGCCGCCTCCAGAGCTGTGGCGGAGTTACAGGGCGATCTGGAAGCAGACGGGTACAGTAAGGGTACCTCTGCGGCAGACGGGTACAGTAAGGGTACCTCTGCGCAGCACAATAGGGGTGCCAGAGCCAAAGACCAGGAGCCTCAGGGCAGGTTCCTGGAAAACCGCGACGGCGCCCCGTTAGTCCTTCGGGCGGTTGGAGGCCTGACCAACCGGGGGTTTGCCCTGCTACACTCCGCCCTGAAAGGGGCGTGAGTAATAAGGGACCAATGTGTCACGTGATCCGGAGGAGGATCACACAAGGTGTAGCACTGATTGGGTTCCCCACAGTGCTGGCTCATCAGGCGGGCGGGGCAGCATAGGTTGGTACAGCTGCCTGCCCTTGGATCGCCCGTAAGATAACCCACCATATTGCATACTTTTGTATGGAATAAACCTGCAGCAATATTTTCCCATAACAAAAGTTGTCTTGTGTATTTATTTATTCATGCATGCGCAGACTGTGGGTGGGGATGTTGCCAATAATGGCACTATGCGGCTGCCCGCGGCCCCCACAGGGGGCCACCTAAAAGGGCGGCCCTTTAGTGCCATTTGGGCACAAACGCCACCCCTCCTAGTCTAGTGGTTGGACTCAGGGTAGGAGTCCTTCGCCTCGGCGCACTAGGCGCGTCACTTCCGGCGCACGCACAGAGGTCGGGGAGGGTACTTATACCTCCCTCCGCCTCTCCGGCGTCCTCTTTGCGCCAGACACGCCGTCTCCCACCCTACCGCTTACCCGGCGTGGGGTTGGCAAGCAAAGTACGTAGAACGTTGTAATGTGTTCTTTTTTTTCGTTGCAGGCGGAGTTACAGGGCGATCTGGAAGCAGACGGGTACAGTAAGGGTACCTCTGCGGCAGACGGGTACAGTAAGGGTACCTCTGCGCGGCACAATAGGGGTTCCAGAGCCAAAGACCAGGAGCCTCAGGGCAGGTTCCTGGAAAACCGCGACGGCGCCCCTTTAGTCCTTCGGGCGGTTGGAGGCCTGACCAACCGGGGGTTTGCCCTGCTACGCTCCGCCCTGAAAGGGGCGTGAGTAATAAGGGACCAATGTGTCACGTGATCCGGAGAAGGATCACACAAGGTGTAGCACTGATTGGGTTCCCCACAGTGCTGGCTCATCAGGCGGGCGGGGCAGCATAGGTTGGTACAGCTGCCTGCCCTTGGATCGCCCGTAAGATAACCCACCATATTGCATACTTTTGTATGGAATAAACCTGCAGCAATATTTTCCCATAACAAAAGTTGTCTTGTGTATTTATTTATTCATGCATGCTCAGACTGTGGGTGGGGATGTTGCCAATAATGGCACTATACTTGATTGATTCTTTGAACACGCGCTTTCATACCGGTGTTTCAACAGATGTTTTTCTTTCTCTTTCAGATTACACGCAGCAGTTTCCTCACAGTATAGGTTACTGTCTGCGCATGTTGTTAAGAGCCTTGGGGTATGTTTGGGAAGACTGCAGTTAGTTGCCTCCGCAGTTTCTATTCGTTATTTCACATTTTGTTGTATGCATGCTGAGATGGCTTCCCCAGAATTCTTTATTGTCACTTCCCAATCCAAGATGGCAGTTATAGATTCCTGTGACATGTTTTCTCTTCCTCTTGGTTACACTGTTTAAGGAGACTTTGTTAGCAACTATTTGCATCACAATGCAGGCAGAGTCCTTCAACGGCTCATCACTCCAGTCTCATGAAATTCTAGTTTCATTGTGCTCCTGACATGTGGATCCTTCCTCATCTGAGCCTGCCTTCATACTCTTCCACCCAGATGTGTGCCTCAAGGTTTCTTCTGTCAGTAGGCTTTTTTTTCCAATAAAAGACATCTTTCAGAGCATGTACTAGCTTTCATTCGTAATCATGTAAAGCATCATGGCTTCCAAAGGGCGTCATCCATATCTCACATAGGCTTTGTGTCCAGCCAGTGACAAGGATGCTCCCCGAGTGCTGTCTGTGCACACCACCAGAATGACCCACACTCTGTGAAAGAAAGACTGTGAGATCTTGTTGCTTTACATATCTTGAGCTCTTCAAATGAGAAAATAAAGGAATGATAAAGATACCGCTTGGCTTTCTTTGATATATGCAGACCACAGCTACTACAAGTGGTGGCGTGTTTCTTTATTTTGTTTTTTCCTGTTGGACTCTGTGACCTCTCATTGGTTTTGTGAGGCCCTCGGCCGAACTACCCTAAATATGAAACAGCATATCCCAGGCAGCCGGAAGCTGCAACGCTAGTACATGAGTTTCAAGTGCACAACCTAATTAGTATTGTTGGTTATTTCTTAGGGGTGCAGATGACTCAGAAGCCTTGCCCCCCCTCCCCCGAGTTTTCGGGTCAGTTGGGTGCTGTAACTTGGTTGAGCAGTTAGTAACATGCCTCTTTCGCTGGTTGCTTCAGGATGCGTGGCGGGACAGCAGCAGGGTTTCATGATGGCTTTGATATGTGGACACTTCTTAATAAAATAGGCTGCACGCCAAGCGACACAGCGGTCTTTCGGGTGGCAGTTGGGCTTTGATTATTTAAAAGTGCAGTTTAAATGGTTTGTCAAAGGGGGAATGTGCTGGGAGGTATTGTCCAATTTAACTAAACTGATGTTTCACCTAGGCAAAAATGATTTAACAAAAATGAAGGGCCTGTCCTGGCTAAAAGAGAAGAAATCAGACTTGAAGGAGGTGAAGAAATTGTGGTTGGGGATGTCTGTGGTCAGGAGGATCGAATTGAGGCGGGCGTAGCAAGGTGCTAACAAACTAGCAGCTATAGACAAGGCCCAGGAAAGATAGAAAGATGCGCCATTTCTGTGGGGATGAGAACATTGAGAGAATGCCTCATGGAGATTTACCTTATGAGGAAAAACATTTCTTTAAAGATGATGGGGTGCACTTGTCCACAAGTGGAATGGAGCTTTACATTTTGCAGATAAGGGAGGCTCTATCACAGTTTTTGGGGTTAAGCTGTGGTATTAGCGGTCTAAGGGGTGGGGGGAGCTGAAAAATTCCTTAAGGATTTTTCTGGGTGGCAGGTTGACACATTAAGGAAGGAAAGATAACAAAGGTCGGTTATGCTGTGGTACAGTCCGACCAGCTCGGAGTAAGGGGGGGTGGGCGGGGATAGACAGTTCAAGGTAATTTACATGTTAACTGTTAAGAGGGGCAGGATGTGTTGTTTCTGAAAGGGAGAAAGTTTTAGTTTGGGGGTAGTTTTTGAAATAACTAGGATTTGTTTTAGGGGAGGAAGGAAAGATGCTTGATGGAAAGGTTAAAACTATGTATTAGAGAGGATTTGAAGTTTAGTATGCATGCGTTTGCCAAGGTACTCTTGATGTGCTGCAAACCTGTCTCATTAAAGCGGCATTTTACATGCAGTAGTATGTGGCTGCGCTGCCCCGCCCAATACCGAGGCTCTTAAAGTGTTCTTTCCTAGACAGAATGTAGAGCATTCCAATAGGCTGCTATCTGAGGAAGACGATGGGCAGGTGCCTTTAGCTCGTACTCAGTCCACTGACTGACACTGCTCTAGCCTCACCAGCCAACTAGTGCACCTCAGCCTGCTGCCATGGAGCCGATTGTGACTGCCTTCCTGAAAGCCAAGTCCCTTGTTGAGGGCTCCCCTGCCACTTTAAATTCACAGTAAAGTATCTAAAAAGGAAATAGACTGTTTTCTTCAGGCAGCCTTTATTGCAGTATCACTCAGCACTAGGAGCATACTTAGGGGCCGATTCACAGAACTAATCTGAGACAAAATCCTAAACTTACTACTTATGGTATTCACAGAATGCACTTACGACTGCACTTACGACTACTAACATTACGTCTGCACTCGGGCTGGAATTTCCACACCTGGAGCGGAAATTCCACACCCAGAGCGGAACTCCCGCAATTGTGCCGGAATCTCCGCTCCCGGGCTGGAATACCCGCATTCTGGCCGGTTGAGCATTTCCTCAATGCTAATCACCTGTCCAAGTGCCTTCCATCCCCACCATGCATCAGATATAGTCAATTAACACCAGATTGTGGGTATTCCGACCTGCAAGCAGAGATTCCGGCCCTAGTGTGGAAATTCCGACACAATTGCGGGATTTCCGCTCCGGGTGCATGGCTTGAACACCGACGGAGATGGCTAAGTAATTGAGAAGCTCTATGCCGCGGTGTAGATGTCGGGCACAACGCAGCCAAGAAGCTGACATTTTTCACCATGGAGGAATGTTGTAACGCCCACTTCTTATATTTCTCCATCACTAACTAATGTCTCCTCTTTAGAAGGGTTGTAACTTTCTACAATTTGCTTGTCGACGATTCTCCATCAGCACTCATGCCCACCATTTTGAAAACTTGCGCGCTGATAATTTTTGGAAGCTCTGCCACAATAATGCAGCCTGTTCCTTCACAAAACAGGTTATTTCTCAGTGCATTGCTGTTGCTCAGCCCATATTTGAAGAGCTTTGCTGCCTTCATGTCCTCTAATCTTCTGAAGCTTATCTGGCTGCCATTTTGTCTCTTGTTCTAAAGGACGCAACATTTTCATGGCATTATCCAGGTACCTCTATTTCACTACTACTCCTCCTTTCTGATACCAAAGATAATGGCTAGGAGTCTGTATTTATAAATAGCAGACTATTTATCTCTAGACCACAACTGTTCTACGCAGTTAATTTTGCTCTCCTCACTACAAGTTTTTAAAATCAACACTAGCCATATACAAGTGTATGGGGAGAGTACGCCGGGGGAAACCTGTGCATACAAAATCTATTGGGCCATCTCCACACCACTGTTCCTCAAACGCTAACCAATTACTAGCGTCAATGGCAGAGACTATAGTTCTCAAAGATGACACTCCTAATACGGTTGTTCATAACTCCTACCTGTCAGTGAAACAACCTCCATTTTCTTCTCATAAATGCCCCCAAAAAGATCCTCCTTCTCAGGAGAACTCTTCTGCACCTATGTCAATGGAATTAATTCTGGGGGGAAATATGAGCTTTAAATCCATTTATAGAAGACACTAACAAGTCTATACATAATCTTGAGACTAAATGGTCCTTTATGGATACACAAGTGTTGGAATTAGAACAAAGAGTCAGTGATATCCAGCAGAGCCACCAAAATAGATAACATGCAACTGGAAATAAAATGAGTTGAAACGTCACCCAGAAGATTTGGAAAACAGAAATTGTAGAAATAATCTTCGTATCTATGGACTACAAGAACACATGGAAAAAGCTCATAGTCTCCAATTCTTCAAGGAATTTCTTCCAAAGGTCCGAGACCTACCTCCGTCTCCAACATTGAATATTCAGCGTGCGTATAGACTGGGCACCTGTATCTAAACCTAGAGGTGTTACTTTCTTGTTTCTAGAGCATTCTGATTTACTTAAAGTCCTCAATGCTATCAAAATAAAGAGCATGGGGGCATATTCTCAAGAACGTGTGATTACTACCGCAAATTCAGCTTAACGCAACACTTCACATCGCAGTCCATCGCGGGAAAATAACGCTATGTTAACGTGGTATTCCCAACACGGCGGTACCATGCGATAGTCACATGATAACGCGTCAAATGAACGCATTAAAATCAACGCGACGCAGCAAAAACGCGAAACCCCAATGCGAAAATAGTAGCGATGACGCCAATCGCGATACAAAAATCTGCGAAAACCAGCCACAGGCCTGCAATTCCCACGCGTCATGTGGGAAAATGCACTATAAAAGTAGAAAAAAAACATACAAACAAAAGCCAAACAACAGCAAAGCACAATGGAGGCATACGGAGCAAGTACAGAGGACAACCAGAACCCCACAAGTCCCCCGGAGGACCAGCCTGTGGCCTCGGGGTCAGGGAAGGGCAAAGACAAGAAGAGTAGGAAGAAGCGGTTCAGTCCGCAGGAAAACAGGATCCTGATAACGGAGGTGATAGAACACCATCAACCACTGTTCGTCACCTCCACTGTGTCACTGGCAACTAAAAATGGAATATGGCAGACCATCGTGGACAAGGAGTGCTGAGGAGGACAATGGACGAGGTGAAGAGGCGCTGGAATGATGTGAAGCGCAAAACCAAGCAGAAACTCGCAAACAACCGGAAGGCAGCAATGCAGACTGGAGGTGGGAGTCCAGCGCCACAGGAGGAGCTGGACGAGATGGAGGAAATGGTGTCCACAGTCATCAGTGGGGAGACAGTGGCAGGAGTTGGAGGACCGGACACTGCTCAACATGACCGGACACAACAGCAACAGGGTGAGTAACGACCAGGGACTGGGGGGACGGGGGGAGATGGGCACAATGGCACACATGCACAATTAAGCATAGCACATCTGCGGACAAACCATGCCACAGACCCCCAACTCCCACCAAGAGACCAATGCACACAGGTGTCCAACATCTCAGCACCGCATAAGCACAGAAGCCTGAGGCACACCGCATGTAAGGGATAAGGGGCAGCTAAATCAGAGCTGCAGGGGCGACTCCCCCAAAATGCGGCACACACACATTACATGCAGAGCACATCAACATAGACAACAATGTGGTACAAACCGCAACACGTCCACAACAGAACAGAGGACACAACTGGTGCCGCATGTGCGTAGAAACTGGCCAATCACATTTGGCATTGCAGTGAAATGTTAGTTGACAATGTACAAGTACAAACACACATCCGTGATGTAGTCGGAATGACCACTGTCCCGCATCAAATAGGCAGCTCCCCCCAAACAGTCATAATGTACATTGTCATGCAGTCTGAATGTAAACATGTACAATGCGTCAACATACATGTGAACACAATGTTAAACTGCATCTCCCCTTCAAATTGCAGGGGGAAATCCAACACCTCCTGCGGAGCAGTCCGAACCTCTCTTCTCTGATGACGAAGAGGACCACCACACCTTCGACTTCGATGCCCTCCAACAGCTCGTGGACAGCCTCCGCAGCCCACTTCCAGGAGCAGGGCAGCCCAGCTGCCACGAGGAGAACCCACCCCCTGCACAGAACACACAGCAGGCAGCACCCACCACCACGGCTGCCTCCCAGGACCCCACGACGAACACATGGCCTTCCAACGCCGTGTGTTGGGGTGACAGGAGAAGCTGGCTGAACAGGTGCAGGTGGGGTTCAACCGCATGGCAGCCAAACTAGACACCATACGTGGGTGTCTAAGTCCCATCAGGGACCACTCACAGTCCCTAACAGACACCCACAGTCAGCTCCATGCTCTCCAACGGACCATGGCTGACATCGCTAGAGTCCTGACTCTGCGACAAGAACGACTGTCTAGTCAGAGTGCCTCCAGCGATCTCGCCCGGGAGTTGGGACACATGCGGAGGATGATGGAGAACATGAAGCAGGCGGAAAGAGCGGCTGCCACGGCTGCACACCAGCGAGAGGTAGCTGGGTCCCTCAATGCCCTAAAGACCCTCCTCATGGCATTGCTGCCACAAGGCCTGGCGCTGATGCATGCTGCTGCTACCACCCCATCCACATCTCCGGCCCCTGATGTGTCAGTGCCACACAGTGCTGGAGACAGAACACCACCACCCACATGTGAGGCACATGCTACAGCAGAGGACGAAGATGCGGATGAATCTGCCTTCGTGGTCAGAAGGACGCAGTAGCATTCATCTCCGCCATGTGGCCTGTTTCTGCTTGGTTCTGCCCTCTGCATCATCACCTTCCACTGTCCCTTGATGCACTCTGCGACACTCACCTTGGACCTCGACATGGACTGCCATATTCTGTTTGGACACCAATGACACAGCTATCAGACTGCGGACTGAACTCCTCCTCTCCTGATGTACCTGTCATTGCCTGAAGGACTCTGGCTGGCCCTCCACGGGCCAACAATGTAAAGTGGAGTTGGCATGGCCCTGTACTGCTCCAGCTGCAACACTCCACTGAATGTGCAATAAACATTCATATTTACACAGATGTGTCATGTCTATGATCTTTCAAGTGTGGAAGTATGGATGAATGTAGGGTCAGTAATTCCCCCTTACGTCCATGTTGCTCATGTTGTGGGACTTTTGTCACAGGGTGACAGATTGCCGATTGCGGTCCGGGTGGCGCCGACACTATAACAGAGACACATCCATTAGTCACTTCCTTGTCCAGCCCAGGACGGAACCACGCCCAGAGCTCCGGGGTCATTGTTCACACCCTTACGCTGGACTGGCATACGCCAGGACAGCCCACTCCGCTTACGCACACAGGGGGGGACGACAACGCCACATGTCCCAGGTCTTCACTGTAGGGATCTGCAGCTCACAGGTCTAGTTGTCAGCATACCACAGCCACTCCCTCATGGCTGGTGTACACCCACACCACACCCATCCAGCACAGGCGTCACAGGACATGTGACCCTGCCAATAAAAAGGGCCTGGCGCATGTGCTGGGCACCATTTCCACTCTCTAACTGGGTGTCTCCGTGTAGTTCTCATGTATGCATGAGGGCCTAGGGCCCTGCCACCTCACATTGCCCAGTGCCGTGGCTGACATGATGGCGTCCGCACCACGGAACTCAATCATTAAGGGTCCATGGCTAGTGGTGCACAGACTTGGTGGCACCGGATACACTGCGCCAGGCACAGGCACACTGCCACGGGACGGTGTCTTGTGGTGCAGTGAGATGGGGCACCTAAAGTGCTGAGCGGGAGTGCAGCCTGCGATGATGCGCCGTCCTGGCGGTCCGGACTGGCAAGGATCAGTGTGAGCCCTGGACCGCAGTGTAGGCCTGAGCCAGCGGGCAGTGCGGGCCTCCCGCCACGTGGCGTTGCCTCGCGGTTCACAGAGTTAGTGGCACCTCAAGCGCTGAGCGGGTGTGCAGCCTGCGATGATGCCGTGTGCACTGATGTGGTCTCTGCAATTGCGAAATCAAGACCCAGAGTCAGGTGTGTGACCTGGTGGCCCGCGGTGCGGGGCTGCATGATGTGGAGGGTGCCATGGTCGCGGGCCCCGGGCTTGGAGATCCCACCGGAATGTGGTGGGCCCTCTTGGAGACACGCCGGTGGCGGAAGGTGAGCAGTGAGGCCTGGTTGCGCAGGGGCGGGCAATCACCGCTGGGCGGCGGGAGGGTTGGGGTGCAGCAGCCTGTGTGCGCAGGGGCGGGCAAGCGATGATGGCGTGTGCAACTGTATGGACTCTGCCATTCAAGTCTCTGGACACTGTTTCAGATAAGGGACCTGGGGGACTGCAGTGTATACCGGCACGTGGTTGGAGACACACCGGTGGCAGCAGGTGAGCAGTGAGGCCTAGGTCCGCAGTGGCGGCACTCTCTCACCCTCTCTTTCTCTCTCCCTCTCTCTCTCTCTTTCTCTCTCTCTCTCTCTTTCTCTCTCCCTCTCTCTCTCTCTCTTTCTCTCTCCCTCTCTCTCTCTCTCTTTCTCTCTTCCTCTCTCTCTCTCTCTCTCTTCCTCTCTCCCTCTCTCTCTCTCTCTCCCTCCCTCTTTCTCTCTCCCTCTCTCTCTCTCTCTTTCGCTCTCTCTCTCTTTCGCTCTCTCTCTCTGTACTTTGATGGGCGCATGGCACACCTCCTCATCCAGATTTCTGTTTTGCAGGCTGTGACTTACAGAATGTCCTGAGAAGACCCGCCATGCCTCTTCAGAATTGTTGTTTTTGGTTTATTCTGTTATAAACGTATTATTTGGATAATATGATATGAATGTATGATTTCCCTTTTTCTGACCACACATGTATGTTAGGTGTTGTGATTGTGCGACTTCAGGCGATTTGTTTGGTTCATGATTTCGTGGAGTTGATGTGCAATATCTTTGTCCAAAGGGGGGGGGGGTGCCCGGGGTGGGGCCCTGGAGGGGGGGTGGGGGACGGGGGTGGTGGGGTCCTAGGGGTGGTGGCGGTGGGTGTTGTTGGCCTATTGGGGCTCCGGGCTGCATGATCGGTTGCTCCAGGGCATCTGTCGTTCTTCATGTGTGGCTATGGGCTGTGCTCCCTTGTCTGGTGCCGGTTGTCGTCCGACTTTACACCAGGTAAGAGCAGGTGTTAATTTCCTGCTGCTAACGCGCCTTATCGCATGTTTTGTGATCTTATCGCCGATCTGGCTGGTTGTTGAGAATGTTGTGGAGTGGTGTTGTCGCGGATTTTTGCACGGGAACGCCTACTCTGCATATCATTAGCGTTAGTTGCCGGGGTCATCTGTGGCGATGTTTTTTGCGACTGCTTTCGCAGGTAAACTGGTGTTATGGGCTGTTAGCGCCAGCTTGTGAATGGGGCGATGAATTAATCGCGACTTTGGGTGCGATAAAGTGCCGATAACTCGGCGATAGATCCTTGAGAATATGCCCCATGGTCTTCTCACAACCTATACTTTTATTAGGATGTGTTAAAAGTGAAGGCAGATAGATGGAAGCAATTTTTAGATCTGCGTCCTCAACTGAGATCTATCAATGCACGATTCGGCCTCCTTCATCCTTGCAGATCCAAAGTGACGTGCAAAGACAAGACTGTAACATAGCTTTCTTCACTAAAGTAGAGAAGAAACGATAAAGTCAACCAGCTTCCCTCTCAGCTTCAACACATGTATATGATGTCTTCACCGTCTGGAGTTCCACTGGTGTTTGTCTTTGTCTGAACATTCCTTAACCTTTGTGACAGTGAAGACCCCCTTATTTAGCTACGTCTTGCAGTTGTCATGTCTTTGACTTGAACTGTCTATTTTTTCATGTTTTTTGTTTCTCTCTATATTTTTCAATCTTTTTCATTCACACTCTCCTAACATCTTTCTATGCCTCACCTACTTGGTTTTAGTACTTTTCAAATATCTCGTTTTTATTCTTAATACGTTCATTTTATAAGCTAGGGAATTTTGTTCCTTGCTGTAAGCATTGGTTACCTACATCTCCTAAGATGCTTTATAACTCGGAGTTATCTTGTGGAATGTTAAGGGTTTAGGTAATCCAATTAAAAGGCAAAGAGTTCTCTCACATCTTGCTAATCTCTATCCTGATATTGTACTTTTGCACGAAAGTAGTTTCGTTAAATCAGAAGCATTGAAACTTAAAATATGTTGGGTTGGACAAGTATTTGTTTCTCCTGCATTGCAAAAAAAGAATAGAACAGTTATTCTTGTTAACAAGCACTTGAATGTTACACCTGTATCCCAATCTAATGATACTGAAGGTAGATGAATTGTTGGTGATTTATTGATAGATTATATTCCCCTTGCAATTTTTAATGTCTATGGCCCAACAACAGTTAATATTATTTTTTGGCATGACATTACTAAACATTGATTGAATTTTAATGAAGATTATTTTATTTTAGGTGGTGATGTCAACCAGGTGCATTACCCAGTTCTAGATAGAAATTCTAAAGTGTGTTTTGCTCCTAATAGAATGCATACATCTTTTTGTTCTACTATTTCCCAAAAAGCCCTTATTAGCACGTGGCACTCTGCTAACCCCATGTCACGAGAATATACATTTTACTCTCCAACACATCACACTCAATCAAGAATTGATTATATTTTTGCAAATAAATCATTAGCACAACATCTTTTACATACAGAAATTGGCTCTATATTAATCATTTCAGATTTCGACTTTATACCATTTCAACCTCATCCTCGATGCAGATTTAATAATTCACTTTTTCTAAGTTCACAGAGAGATTTTAACATTCAGAGGGGAAAATAGGTCTCCTATGTCCCCACCCAGGAGCCTGCCCCGTGTTTGGACAGCAGTGTCAAAACGGCAACAAACAAAAACATTTCACAAGTGTCTGCAGAGCCAGCAGTGGTGGGCATCCAAAACTTGATAGTATCTGCCCTGACTGGTGAAGACACAAAGTTACTTGACTTTAGACATGGTGAGCCGAGGCAGAACCGAGCCAGGGGTCTGGTTTGGCTCTAAGAGCCATTGCAAAAGCCAAGCCATACGAATATTTGGCATATAAATTGTGCAACAAATATCGTGTGAAAATATGATAAAGTCTCATCAAAATTCAAAAAAGTATTTCTTTGAGGTGCTGAAGTTTTCACCTTCAGGTTATATTGCTGCACTGAGAGTATTTAATAAAAGTGATAGTTTTTAAACATGAACTTAAAAACATTCCTGCCCCTCGACCCTCAAGACAATGCATTAGTGACCTAAGTCAGTTGTCATGTGTACCCTAAACGTACATTCATATTATACATGGAACAAAATCATAGTCTACTAGGCCAAACAAGAGAGGTTTTTGTACAGTGCACATCCCAAACTCACGTATTTCAAGGTGCTCTCATAAGCAATGATGAAGAAACAGCAGATACGGTGAAATACAAATATTTGCCAAGGATCCCACATTGTGGTTTGATCTCAGCATTTCTGCTTTCACATGGAGCAATTTAGCCACTAGATGGATATCTCTTTCTCTCTCCTGTTTCACATCAAAAGTGAATGTTTTTCTTTAATTCTTGGTGCATAAATTTACAGCACGGGTTACAGGCAAATGCCACAAGAAGGCTTGGCTCATTTTGGGATAAAGGGTCCAAGTGAACCTCGGGCTGAGCAAGAACCAGGCATAAGGGTTCAGCGTGGCTTGAGCTTTCAGGGGCAGATTTACAAGGCACTTGCGCCACTTTTGCGTCATTTTTAACATGGGAAAAGTGACGCAAAAGTGGCGCAAGGGGCTTGTAAATCTGCCCCTCAGTGACTCCCAGAGTCAGGACTCTTGCACTGAACCTTTCCCTGAACAAGAGAACACCAAGCGCCTATACCTAGTGTTAGAGTCCCTGGCACCTGTGCGACAAACAAAGCAAGCCAACAGATTGGACAGTAAGGAAATCAAGAAGACAGCACTGCGAGTGGGGCAGCATATTGTCACTTTTGGATTAGATAGTGGGAAATATTTGACTTTCATATGTCTAGTTCTAAGGTATCATGTTCTAAGTAATTTACAAACTAGTAAAGCCGAAAGTAATAAATAAATTAAATAATATTGAAATGTATTGTCAAGAAAGGCAGATGGCCCGAAAATATTGCCCCCACCTCTGAGAACAGAGTTAAGGCACTTTTATAATTTCCACAGAAATTAAGACCTTTCATAAACCAGGATTGTTCCGGAAAACACTTGATCAGGAAGTATTATTTGAATATTGATTCCCTCAAAGGTCAGCTCTAGTCCATTTTCATATGTCAGCCATTGTCTGGGCAACTCTCCTATTCTGGAAGGAGATTCCCAATGCTGGTCTGAAAAGCATTTTTTGCAGCAACGTCAACCTTTTGATCATTCTTATGATGAAACCTTCCCCTCACTCAATTGCAATTTGAAAGCAAATTTTAGATGGCAAGGAGTTTCTTTACTCCTTTGTAAAATCAGGGTGGGAGGGGCCATTCTACCACTCTAATATTTCCCCAGTGGGTTGCAGGACAGGGGGATGCTGTTGGAGAAGGATGGTCTGCCATTACTCGAGGATGTCCCCATTGACCTACTGTAGCCGCAGCCTCCTGCAGAGGGAGACTGGTTTGAAAAAATTTGCCAAGGTTGATTTTGATTTTTAGTCCAGCCCTTTGTACAATATGAGTGGTGCAAAGTATGCCAGCGCTAATTAACACCGGCAACCTTTGCAGAGCTCAAGTAGTTGCTGCTCATAAATGAACCTTTTTATGCAGATGTAAATATTAGTGCCACTTGGGGCCTGCTGCCTAATCAAAAAAATGCTACCTTCCTATGAAAAATCACTTACACCTTCATGTCGATATAGCGCAGATTTCTGTTGCGCCCATCAATGGTTTTCATATCCTCAGGAGATAAATGGAAGGTGAACACCTGTCGGAGAAAGGTGAGAGTATTTTCAGTGAAATAACACAAGCGGACAGAGCTGTCATATTCCATTAAAAGAGCTATGGATCCACTCAGATATGCAGATTGTGGCCAATTATGTGGAAGCATGCAGATGTCTTGAAGAGTTTGTTGCCCACTGCATTTAACACATCGTCCCACAAGACAGTATGTGACAGCTCAGAGCATTAATTAATGATAGGACTTCCATTGACACCACCCACATATTTACAATAGGCATTTCTTAAAGGGAGAAGATCCATTAGTTATATCAGGAAATATCTGAGTGAGTGAGCTGTCCTGGAGGGCAGCTTCCGCTCTCTGACCACATGTTAACAAATAGAATTATATCACCTCAGCTAGGAAGGATATATTCCAATGCACAGGTGTGTTCAGAGAATGAGTCCATTCCGGGCCAGTGTGCATGAAAAAGTCCCTGAGACCTTTACCTGTAAGAACATGAGTAAAATGTGAACTCCACTGAATTCAGACTTGCCACTCATGTTGCCAATCTATAAGCCGCTAGCCTATGTTGAAGCTAGGTAGAAGAGCACCTTTGTAACCCCCCTTCCATATCTCCCAGGAAGCTTTTGCTGACCTGCACCATTTGTTCAACAAACATCAGAACAGGAACCAGAGAGGGTACTTCACTACATTTTCAGCAGGAAGGTGCTTTGAGTGTGAGCCTTAAGGGTTATGTGAGTGGATATGGTTCCAATGAGGTTCTTTTTCTGCGTCATTGTGATGGGGGTGCTGGGCCAATAGGAGGCAGTGGTGACTGATGGAGTAAGACACCTCTCACTTAGCAGTGGGGTGGAGGGCTGGAGGCAGTTTAGGAGTCTATATGTTTATTACGTGTTCTCCGACTGCGTAGGTGGATAGATTGTGCATATTAAGGTCTGCTGGTGGAGAGAGAGAGATCATTGGAGCATGAGAGTTTTCATCACACCGCAAGCACTTACAGCCCATCTAGGGGTGTCGAAGAGTTGGTCAAGGTGGCCCTAAGCTGGCCTAAGCCACTGGCAGCCTGCTCCCTCGGCGGCGCCTAGCCGCAACACTGTCTACTAAGGAGTGTATACAGGATTTTCGATATTGCTGCGGAACAGGAGTCTGGTGTCAAGAACAGGACATTGTGATGAGCCATCACAGTGGCCTGGAAGATAACCAGCCTAGAGTCTGTGGTCTGCATTTGAGACAGGAGCTAGGCCATCTACGTCATAGTCAGACGTTCTTTTGTCCTCAGCCTCTCTTAGTGAGGGTCATATTAACCCACCTGAGCCAGAGGTGATGTGGTTAACATTCTAAGGATTTCTGCAGGTCCCTGTCTCTGTTCTAATGTTATTCTCTAATAGTCCCTAAGCTTGCCCATGTCCTCTAGTAGAATCTAAGGGCCAGATGTACGACCCTTCCAATTTGCGAGTTGCAAATTGCGTTGATTTGCGACTTGCAATTTGCGACTCGCAAAATGGAATTTACAACAGTGTCTCAGACACTGTTTGCGATTCCTAATGGGCTCGAAAATTGCCTGCCTCATTAATATTCATGAGGCTGGTCACAATTTGCGACCCATTGGGAATAGGCTAGCACTCCAAGAAATGCTGGCCTGCTGGGGTCAGCAGACCACCATGTCTGTGACTGCTTTTTAAATAAAGCAGTGTTTTTTTTTATAATGCTGCCCGTTTTCCTTAAAGAAAAACAGGATGCATTTAAAAAAGAAAAATGAGACGTTTATGTTTCATTATTAAAGAGCAGGCAGTGGTCCCTGGGCCTGCTCATAAAAAATATTTTCACTGCCAGTCACAAAGGGAAAGGGGACCCCTTCCCGTTTGCGATTGGCTTACCACTTTTTTTAAATCGGTGGTAAACTGTGAGTGTTTTGCGACCGAAATTGCGGTTGCAAAACAATTGTCCATTGAAGCATGACTCGCTATTAGGAATGGAGGCCCTTGGCACGGCCTTTCCTAATAGCGAGTCACAAACCCTATTTTGTGAGTTGGTAATGGGTTACATGGCAGACCTATTTTGCGGTCGCAAACGGACTGATTTCCCGTTTGCGACCGCAAAAAACGGTCGAACATCTGGCCCTAAGTTCTGGCTGGGGGAGGCATTGTGTGTTCCCCTGCCAGAAAAAGGGGGAAAGAAGCTCGGCTGCCCCATAAAATCAGATGTGATGTTCCCGTGCCAAGGGAAACCGGTTGTGGAAACAGCAGCCCACTCAGAATCAGGCTGAGAGGAATTCCATATGACCTGACCCGTACTCAGGGCTACAGTGGGGACCTGGCATGTCCTCATTGTGTTGGTGAACTCATACTGAGCGAATCTTACACCACCAGTGTGAGGGTGGCGATGCTGCAAGGACTGATCCCACAGGGGGTGTCTATAGGTATTTAAGGGCAAGTATGTTTAAAAAGTGAGATGGCAGAAGTGCTTGCTTTGGTCCTCTGAACAACTTACCGCAATATCAAAGCGCACATGGAGTTAGAATAGTAAGTACATACTTAATTATGGTCAATGGTTGATCCTTGTAGGTTTTTTGTGAGGTCCTCTCCTTATTGTTAGTGTAATTTTCTTTGAACACTATGCAGTGAGGGTGAGTGCGGTGTGCTGTAGTCCATACAGGAAGTGCTATCATTGAACACACGGGGCCTGATTCACAGAACTAACTTACGTCAAAAACGTAAAGTTAGTACTTTTTGGTAATCAGAGAATACACTTACTCATTTTGGTATTCACAGAATGAACTTAGTCATTTCGTATTCACAGAAGTTAGTAGTCCTAACTTTAGGACTCCTAAATGCCTTCTGTGAATACCGAAAGTCTTAAAGTTAGGATTTTTCTCAGTTTAGGAGTAGTAAAGTAGTTAGGAGTCCTAACTTTACTACTCCTAAACTGAGAAAAATCCTAACTTTAAGACTTTCAGTATTCACAGAAGGCATTTAGGAGTCCTAAAGTTAAGACTACTAACTTCTGTGAATACCGAAATGACTAAGTTCATTCTGTGAATACCAAAATGAGTAAGTGTATTCTGTGAATACCAAAAGTACTAACTTTACGTTTTGACGTAAGTTAGTTCTGTGAATCAGGCCCAGCATGTGTAGCATGGTGAGTCTCTGTGCCATCCAAAGTTGGCATAATGCGACGAACTGCACATTTCGTGATCAGGAGCACTGAGCACACAGGGTATCTGCAATAGGGCCCGAATAGGTTGTCGGTGCATAGGGCCAGTGCAGTCCACCTCCCCGGAACAGGCTTATGGTCGGTATTATTCAGCTAAT
This sequence comes from Calotriton arnoldi, assembly GCA_963921515.1. Taxonomy (NCBI): domain Eukaryota; kingdom Metazoa; phylum Chordata; class Amphibia; order Caudata; family Salamandridae; genus Calotriton; species Calotriton arnoldi. Next base: position 343,187 of record CAWUFW010006566.1, on the reverse strand, counting down.
ACAGCAGGTCTGTGAGGTAGTGGGTGCAAGACCATTTTTACCACCACTGGTGCAGTAGAGCACCATGCATCATTTGAGCCTCAAGTGAATGGACCAGTTAGTTTGTATGAATGGGGGTAACCTTTACAACCTCTCAATGGTGAGGGAAAGTAATACACTGACATCTGTTGGTTTCCTGTAGTATGTCATTCATGTGCCTATTTAGCCATTGTATGCAGAAGTCTGCAAGTATCAAGCAAATATTATTCAAACCATTCCTTCTTATTCACACTGCAGGCTACTCAACAACTGAGGTCCCCTCAAACAGCCTGTGATCAGTGCAGTACCTAGGTTTGCTTATTACACTCCCATTGCAGTGCCCTGGAAGTGAGCAAAATTTTGGTGGCCCACCAGAGAAACACCAATGTGGAATAGTATGCGGGGTGACCGGCCCAACCATAGAGCTAGAGAGATGTGGAGGGAGGTACTGCAGAAACGGAGTAAGCAATGTGGCCATTTGCAAGGAAGGCACCAATCCTTCGCACTCTGTGACATAGCAGTCGATCAGAGTAGGAAGAGCACAAAAACATCAGAGAACTATAGGGGTACTGAGACAATTAGTATTTATTCATTACAAGACAATGGGGCCCTCTTGCTGTCCTTGGTCACCTTGGGCAATCAAAGTCAAACCTTTGTATTTCCGAGAGAGGTGTGGGATATGTTGCTACTAAAGTAAGTATCTCTAAGGGGTTGTATGATGTTACAACGCATTCCGTTGTAACGCATGCCTTTTCCACGCATGCGTTACAACGGAATGCCTTTCCCACGCATAACCTTTACCACGAATATTCCTTTACCACGCATACTTTTACAACGATTTTCGTTGTAAATTCATGCATGGTAAGGGCATACTCTTGGTAAAGGTTATTCCCCCACCCCTAAACCCTTCTTACCAATACCCCTCCACTGCCCTTAAGCCTTAAATCGGACCCCTGCTTTTTTTTTCTTTAATCTAATATTCCCCTTACCTCTCCACGTCGTCTCTTCTCAATGTTCTTCCGTGTTGACGTCACACGTCGTTAAGAGGAAACGGAAGTGTCTTTCCGTTTCCTCTAACGACGCCGATTGCCTCCCGATTCCCTCCACATAGAATCTTCAACAGGTGCGTTTTTTATTGGGGGGGGGAAACCCCCCCCAAGCTCCCTGTTTTTTTCACGCTTTTTTGGGGGGGAAGGGGGAGACCCCCCCAAGCCCCCCTTTCTTTTTTTTTTAGCCTTTAACACACATGCCTTTACTACGTATCTCGTAGTAAAGGTATGCGTGCTTAAGGCTATTCGTTGTAACCACGCATGAGTTCTAATGCATGCGTGGTTAAGTTATGCGTGGAAACGTTGTAGTGGCCGTTTCCCCACTAAGGCCTCTGATGGCAGATGGTGCATGATATTATGGCAAACAAGGCTTGTAAATCACAGTACCATGCCATCCGCTGTCCAGGTTCTCCGTACTGCACCAGCCTTCGAACAATACTGGCGTTCCCAATAGTGGGTATCACTAACTCTGGTGAGTTATTCTATCCTTCTCCTTTATGATAGTCCCATTTCTGTGGTGTGAGACAGATGTCTCTGTTCCAGCTCAAGAACACAAGTGTTATCAGAGAAACTTAAAAAAAAAAAATCTTCATTAAACTTTAAATTATTACATTCTATTCAGCAACAAATCTATACAGCAATAATTTTAAACCGTATAAATGGCGTGGCTAACTGCTAAGTCACAGAAGTATATAATCAAGCTATTACATCAACTTGCATCATGTATGTGTGCTCCAACCTAACCTAGTTACTGAAGCAGCTTCACTTCTGAGGTCCAGTTGCTCCTTCTGGTCATGGGTGGTGTAGATGTATGTAATTGTCTGAGTTTCTAGGCGGTACCTTCCTAATCCTCCCTGTTATTTTCCATTGGCTCAGCTGAGCAGCATCCTTTGGACACTCAAGCCACTGTCAGAAGGCTGAGAATGTTTGTACACTGTCTTGTGCTAGAACCAAACCCACTGGGCCACTTACTAGACTAGTCTTGAGACCTTAGTTCTCTTTGGTTCTCCGTACAATATTTTGTTCTGTCAGAAGGTTCATTCCTTATCCTCTCAAACATGGTTCGGACAGAGCTACCCTCAGAGTGAGTGCACTACACTGAGGATCCTGTACGCCTATTTTGTATTTCCTTCCTGAGATCCTCCATAATATCCAGCACACAAGGATCCTTCTCCGCAGTTTTCAGCACAGAAAGCATAGCAGCTCTGCTTCTGTCACAGCTCTGATCTTTATCACGTGCCTGCTTCTTGTGGCTCTCGCTAAAGAACCCTTGAATATCAGGTTTTCTGGCCAAAGTGTCAATAAAAGAGGTGTTTGTTTTGCTATCCATCAACCACTTGCAACAGGCAAGTTTAATGTGATCTCTGGCTGTGCTGCCCTTTCTAATGAGTGCTATCTATAAAGCTGAAATTCAGATGATGTGATGTAGCCAGAGATCTTCTCTTCCAAATTTCTAGATCTGGTTCACCTCCATAATCCTGACAGTATAGCGACGATATCTGTTGTGGAGATATTTATCTGTACAGCTTGTAGTGAAATAATGGCCCAAGTTGGTGCACAGCTCACGTCTCCTTGGAAGAGTAGTCCATCCTCCCTTCATCCAATGAGCATGACCAATCACCATTTCAAATCTCTCTTTTTCTGCCTTCAGAGACAGTCTTTGTCATTGAAAAACATGATCTGCTCTGGCTTTGAAAGAGTACTGATGACTTCACTAGTGGTGGTAATGAAAGATTGAGGTTCTGGTGCGTGGTGGTTTATCCATGGAATTATCCAGAAACAATGTCAGACATTGCCTTGCCATCCTTGTTTGTTTGCCCAAGTTTGTAGCATGGTACGTTTGTCCTTTGATGGGGCCTTAAAGGTGGGCACAAGTCAGACCACTGTCAATATGGCTGTGGGAAGAGGGGATGCGTGCTGTGGCCCATAACAGACTTCCTCACAGAGACAGATGGCATCCTGATTGGCTGGCCGAGGGAAGTGGAAACCTTACAACTAGCAGGAAATGATTTCCACAAGAACAAGCTACTTTCTGGAGCTCCTGATTGGCACCTTTGCTGTTAAGAACCTGCAGATGACACTGCTTTTGGTCTTCAATTTTCTTCTTCCAGTGGATAATGTGTCACCATAACATCATATAGCCAGCAGAGGGCATAGGATTGAAGGCTCTGTCCAGCTTCTTACAGTATTGTCTAGATCGTGGAAGAGGTGTGGTGCAGCGGCCAGGGTGCCTGACTCCGACCACGGGGTTCACGGTTCGGTGCCGGCGGCAGGTTAGCCCAGCACCATGTGACTCTGGGCAATAGCTCGCTTAATCTTCCCGAGGGCCGCCAGCGCCGGGACACATCTTCTGTGGTAGCTGTGCGCTTTACAAATACTGGTATTTCATTTCATCGTCAGATGTCAAAGATTGCAAAGTATAAGCTGGGTCTTAAAAACTGCCTTGACCAAGTCAATCCCATAACAGAAACCATGTGACGTGAAGGGGAACATTCATTATCACAATCGTTTTTAGGTAGCGCTAACTAAATCAAACATGTCATCTGAGTGTGGTACAGGACTAGGTCTAATGTGACTATTCCAATTATTACTATTGTAACACCATAACACCTTCCTAAAGTATAAAAATCAGGTTACTTTAGAGACTTGAATCACAGTGTTGAATAACATTTAGCATTCTGGAGTCATGGAGGGTCAGGAGATCAGCAGATACATGCCTTTTATCAATTTTAGATTATTCTGAGCATCATCTATGCTTATAGGTTCTTGGGATTACTATTGGTGGTGGAACCCCGGTCTGATCCACAACATGGAATCCCAGGTTCTTGTCAATCTAAGTGAACATCTCCAAACTACTCCCTCTCCTGATAGACTCTTAGGCATGCTTCCAGAACCCTCCCAGGAAGAGCACATGTATCCTGTAGCCAAAGTGATATCAGGGAGACCTGGTTTGCTGAAGGTGTTTGGCAAAAGCCTTCAGATTCTTGGGCCCCAGTAATTGTTTTAGATCTGCAGTTTCCTGTGATCATCACTTGATGAAAACCACTGTGGGCTAAATGTTAGTCATCTGCGGAATCATGAGGAAACAATTTCAGAAGTCCACAAATGCTGAAATACTTCCACTGAGTAGGTTTGTGCAATATCAGCTGTCTGCAAAAATATAATCAATTGTGCTGTGTGTATGTGGTGCTGTTCAGGAGCCGGGTAAGGGGTGCCAGGGAATCCTGAACAGAGAAGCAATGTATTTTAATGGCAGCTGTGAAAGTGTTGAAGGGATTGCTAATAAAGGGATGGGAAGGGGTGAAGATACATTTTAAAATTAGCACGGGGAAGGCGGGAATCCATAGATGCACATTGTAGATCTGATCTCATCAGCACATTCCTGTGGAACCTATGTTTGCTTTCCATTGAAGTAGAACCCTGATTCAAAATATTGTGTATTGGTTAGTATAAGAAATATATGTGCTAATTCACAACTTACTCCTAAGGACGTCATTTTTCACATACCTAGTTTTTTGTATTAGCAACGGTGATTTTGTTTTTAAAACTGCAAAAGCGCACTAAAGCCTTAGCACTATTGCACATTTACGCATACTTTAAATCCACTGCCATCTTGGTTGTCCATGGTGTATACTGCACATTTTAGCCTAACTGCTCAAGCAAGCATGGAGTCATTCTGAAGCTGGTTCCATGAAGCCAGAACTGCAAAACTGGTGAAGTCAGCCTTTTACTGTAGCTTGTTGTATCTCTTCCTGGAGGTCTTCTCACCCGAAGAGACAAGCCTGGGACCTGCTTGTTAGTGCATAGCTGCAGTTTTTGTTTGATCACAAGACCTTTCCTCTGCTTATTGTATTGAGAAAAATTGTAATACCTGCACCAACTGATCAGACGACAGAGCTCTGGTCTGTTAAAATGCCAACCTGCACATATTTTTGATGCTTGCTGGCTATTTTAGCATTAAACATGTGTAATGTCTCTATGAGCTGTCACAGCTGTCTATTTTCTTTCACAGACCCTAGCACCAAAACTTAAAAGCTGCAACTTTGCTTACAATGTATCAATGTAACCTTTCCACTGTTGTATTCACTCAGTGGCGTAGCGTGGGTAGGGTCTCAGGGGCGGTTGCCACGGGCGCACAATTCTTAGGGGCATTCTTAGAGGTGCAAATTTTTAAAAGAAAAGTGGAAGGATACTTGCCTTGACCCGGGCGCTGGCAACCCACGCTACGCCGCACTAACTATAAAACGAAATAAACAGATGACCTGCCTTTTCTAAAGTAAAAAGAATGGAACAAAATTGCTTCCCTCTCTGTGTCTGCCACGCAAACCGGTCTACCTCTTCAGCAGAAAGACCTTTCTTTTATTAAAGAAAAGCACTACCAGTTAGTCATGCCCCTCTGCCTCCTTATGCCCCCTAGTATCCTACTAGAACACCTCCAAACTTCAGTCTATGCACTGAACTCCTGGCCTTTAGCAGTTCCTGGTCTCTCTGGCTTTTTAAATACCATGAAAATGTAAGGTTTATGTGTGTGTGCACGCGTGTGTGCTTCCTTCTTTGGGTGTGTGCACTCACATGAGTACATAAGGTACTTATAGTTAATTTGTATACCGGTCTTTGGTAGTTAGATGTGGATATTTCACTGGATATACCTTTGCAAAGATTACATGGAGTGGAAAGACAACTGCAGCAACACTTCAAACTGGTACATATCCTTGCAGGTATCAAGTGGAGGTGAAAGGCTGCAATGCATGGGACTGGAACTACCGTAAGGCGTGGTAAGGGACCAGCGTTAGAGTACCACTGGGTGGTGGCACCAAATTAAAGGGCCTAATAATTGCCTTATTTTAGTAACTCGAGAAAATAAGCAAATTGCTATTTTACCATAGGCAATCTAAGTCCTTGGATTTTTCTTAGCAGTACAGCTAGCAGCAATTACAGGTCCTTGTAGAGATTAGATGGGAAGGATAGTTGCTGCCTCACAGGTAATAGATATCCTATAAATAAATGAAAAGTTTTTTGTAATGCTGCAGTTCAACATCTAGATGTCCACATAAATATTACGCACAATCGACAAACCAATGTAAAAAGTGCAATTGTTTGCAGCTTCAATGATGTCATTGGTGATGTGATCTGTGATGTCAAATGTAATGGCATCAGCAGATTGCCTGCCTCTCCTTAACCGGGGTATTTTAAGTACTTTTTAGATTTTGGATCATAACGTCCATTCAACTGATTATTTTCGGAGAATTTTAAGGCTCTTGTACCCTTAGTTATTAATTTTATCAGCCAACCATATTGGCAAATAACACGTTTTGAAAGCATGCTCTATGCCCAAGAGAGATTCTATTGCTGGGACGCAAGACTGCCCACTACACACAATACACCACAAAGACAATCACAACAGATAACATAGTTCATGGCTTGGCAATGACTTGATATGAATCAGCCCTGTTGGTGTAAGTCATATCAAGTGTACTTGGTACAACTGTGAAGGTGCTTGTGATATGCAACTAACTACAGCAACTAACTAACAACTACTGTACAATCAGCGTGTAGCCACTTATCATAATATTTACCACTCAGTATAACACCAACCTGCCCAACCAAAAGCCTCTTACCTGAGCCACACTACACCTACCTCCAGATTCTGTTTAATGCGCTCACGGTTGAAACTTTTAGCCAGAACCACAACACCCCTTTGGAGATGGTAGCGAAGGGCAACCTGGCCTGGCGATTTCTTATACTTTTGGCCAATCTGTTTGAGTACAGGTTCTTCCAGGATCGCGGGCAAATTTGGATCAACCCTGCACAAGAAAGGGAAATGAGCAATCATGCATGAGCTATTTCAATATAGATATTTCTATCTGCAGTTAATGTCCTCATTGCAAGAGAACTTACATTCAGTAAGGAAAGTGAGCAATCCTACAACAACTCCTTATTAAAATAGGTCAGGGCTGGTCTAATGACACCATGGCCCTCATTACAAGCGGCCTGGAAAATGTGCTGGATTTTTCCACAACCCCTGAATTACTGAAATTTGGGGTACTAGCAGTACTGCACATGGGGAAGATCCAGCCCATTATGAGTTGGACTACAAGAGTCCACTAAGAAATGCAGAATTACTGTGGGAATGACTAATTCTAGGTGTAAGTCTCCGGGTAATTACCCAATTTCACACAGAGATTTCAGTTATTTTCACTAGCCAATATCTCTATGTAAAAGTATAAAACATTTATTTCCGATATGGCCTGTAACTGTTGTCACCAGCCCCATCAGAACTAAGGGGAAGATTTACTAACATTATGCACCAGGGTTGTGCCACAAAAGTGATGTAAACTGGTGCAAAATATTTATTTGGTACTTACTTTCGAGCACAAAACAAAGTTGCCTGAAAATAACACATAGCAGCGCTTTGCGAGGCCTTGCATTACTTTGCTTCACGGGAGGCATCCATAAGTGGAACATAGGTGTTCTCATGCAACCTCATGGGTACCCTTCCTGTACAAAACCTAAGCTAGACATGACACAGGCACCTTTGCACTATGGTGCGTCTTTGTCACTAGGCAGGCTGATTGTTCTCCAATGCAAGAGCGAGAGCGGGACAGTGACATGCCTTAGTAGATAGGGCCCTGTCCTGTTCTCTCTCTCTCACACAATGTAGCACAGCAACTGTGGTTGCTGTGCTGTGTTGCATGAGCTTTTAGTAAATCTATCCCCAAGAGGCCACTCATAAGGAGGGCCTATGCATACAGACATCACATATTATACATGTATGTCTTGAATTGGGGAGGGAAGAGTGGACGCAAGTTATATTTTTGATTAGTGGGACAGGGAACAATGATTTCTTTTCATGCACGGAGAGCGTTAGGATGCCATAATTTTTGTATTCGGGTCGTGTAGGAGCACATTATGGGTCCAGCTCATAGTTTGGTGGACAGGGTACTCCATTGCAAATGAGATAGAATATCCTGTCTGCCAAACCCTCGGTCGGGCCAACTGATTTACAGGCAGGTGGACCTTAAGTATTCAGTCGACATGGCTCTTGTTGACTGTGTCGATGGAAGACTTCCTCTGACATCCCGAGGAGGGTGGATAGTCTAATATTTTTTCTTTCTCTATGTCACTGCCAGGAAAAACCTGGTGGTAAGAGACAGAAAATGTTTTTATGGCACCCAATCCCTGGGGAAAAACTGCCAAGGTGTGGGAGTCATTAGTTTTTTTGTTTTTCAGAAACAACTAGAGATTTTGGAGTTTGTGTCTGAAAAATAAAGAAATGTAAAAAATTTGATGAACAGCTTTCAAAACCAACAGCAGCCATCCACCAAACGTTTTGTACATTGAAAGGTACTGCTTTGCTATTGATTCCTTTCATTGTACAGAGATGACCATTGAACCTGCAGTAATCTCTAAATTTGATGGACGATAGTCTGTCAGGATGGTGGAGGTAATGCCTACCACCACCCTGATGGACAGAGTACCGTCCGTCAAACTCATAATCAGGCTCTATGTTTATGTTTTTAATTAGGCCGAGGCACAACACTATGTTTTGGACACTAGCAAGAGTCGAAATAGCACTAGGAAAAGCTACAGAAGGTTTGCTAACACCGTTAACACTGGCGGAGTACCTCTATTCTTAGTCTCCAAGAGCTTGGCAATGGAGGAAACTGTAACAAACTGTGCTGGAGTGAATGGTAGCAATGTATGAGTTCAAGTGGGGAGGAAACTACACTTGTGTATTTGGGGGAGGGAAAGCAGGACCACTGCAAATTACACAACATTTGAGAACTTCACAAAACTACAATCATAAAATAAAACATTTCAGACCCCCAGTTTGATTATGTGCAAAGTAACATGTTACTTGGGATAAGGTACCTCAACTATATAAAAAGCAGTTGCAGTTAAATGAGGAGGCTTGTGACCAGCACCAGGCCAAAGGCACCAGGCCCAAGAACCATTTCCCATATGTGGCCTCAGACCTTCTAATTGACTCTGCAGCTGTCAGAAGGACCTGCATTGGTTTGTGAATACATTAGATTTGATTTGAATCCATAAAGTCCATGTTTGCAGGGTTCACCCTAAACTAGCTGTGAGTAATGGGCACCCTAGGAGAACCATGCAATCAGCGCTCACACACCCTTAAATCCCAAGGCCAGATTCTGGGCTGTGGGCCATGGACCTTGAATTTAGCTCCAACTTAACTCGTGCCGGAGCAGAATGTCAAGATTGGGATGTCGCTTCACGCTGACCATTGCTGATCTCTTATGTCTGGCAATGCTGGCATTAACACCAGGGGGCGCATCACAAAACATTTTTGACACGCGCTATTTCAGGTCCTTAGTGTTATTTTAAGACAGTGTTTTGTGGTAACACTTTTTATTACCAGATCATGAAAACAGGTTTCTGAAGGTGATAATGTATGGCAAGAATGTGCGTATGTGTGGCATTTTGTAGTGGTGGCAATGCGTACTGTTGGTTTTGCTGTATTTTAGTGCTATACGTTTGCAATGTGATGTTCCGTGGTACTGTGGTTGTTGTATGAGTGTTCTATATTGACTGTTGTGCTCTGTTATGTTTTAATTGTATTGTTATTTTGTATTAAGTATATTAGTGTGTTAAGTTCTGTTGTTTACTTTAGTTGTCTCAACAAAAGCTGCTACATGTACAACAAAAAGCAATACACATTTAATATATATATCTATTTTTTTGGTTTTATATAGCGTGAACTAGACCCGAAGGTATCAGAGCGCTTTACATGAGTATTTGAACACATTCATTTTTTTTGTTTTTTTTTTGTGAGGCACAGGGAGATTAAGTGATTTGCCCAGAATCACAGGATGTTGAGCGTCCCTGCCGAGACTCGAACCCAGTTTCCTAAATTCAAAGTCGCCAGCCCTAGCCGTTAGGCCACATCCTCTCCAAATAGTTCTTTGACAAGGGATCATTTACCACTGTCTACGGTGGTAATTTAGTGCATTTAAGATAACAGTCAGCCCAAAAGTAAAAACAAAATGTTGGCCCTAATTAACCTAATTTTAATTAATAAAGAATAACCTAACGCAATTTTAAGGTGTGTTGCAGATGCCACATTAGGTAGGTATTTACCAAGAGTCTCTACTTTCCTTTTAAGCATTATTGAACACATTTTCTTCATTCGCTTTCATTAATTGAATGCCTCCGTATTGTGTTGATCTGTTTCATCCTTTTAAAATAGTTATAGACCGCTTCAGATAACAAGCATTGGTAAATTCATTAGTTTCACCTATGCGATTAATAATAAGCTGTTTTTTGTTGTAAGTTGTAGCTTGCTGAGTAGTTGTACAATATAAGTTACAGAACGTCTGTTAAAGTGTTATGACTTGTTTATGTACAAAAAGGCAATATATTGTGCTGTTACTAGTGGTATAGTGCAGGTAAGTAATAGCAAAAGGTTGAGAAATGAAAGAGGGAAATAATAGAATTAATTGATGTATTAGCAATATTCTGTGTTTAGAGGAGTTCTGACAACTGTTGGGCCCGGTGCCACTGCACCTACTGCACCATTCAAATCATGGCCCTATTCCCTGTAAGGTAACTGCACTTGTGACTGCCTGTTTAGTAGTAAAATATTGCAATATTTGGTATTTAGAGGGGCTCCTAGAGCTTTGGGTCCCGGTGTCACTGCACCATTGAAATCATGACCCTAGTGCCTGCAAGGTAACTGCACTTGTGACTGCTTATTTAGTAGTTAAATGTAGTAATATTTGGTGTTTAGAGGAGTTCTGACAGCTTTTGGCCCCGTTGCCACTGCACCTGGAGCACCATTGAAATCACGACCCTAGTGCCTGCTAGATAACTGCACTTGTGACTACCTGTTAAGTAGTAAAATGAAGAAATATTCTTGATGTTGTTGAAGGAGATTATGTGCAGGTGAAAATTTCCTTTGAGGGGGAAAGAGAGTTATCCGATTTTGTTCGGTTTAGTGAGTACTGTAACATTGGAGGATGGAAAGTGTTGGAATAAAAACAAGTTATCTGTGGTTCGCAGAGAGTGTGATTCTGGGTCAGCTAATCTGAGACCTGATGTGTGTGACCAGGAGAGAATCAAACAGAAGCAGGAAGTGATCCGGGATATTGTTTAGAGGAGATGAAGCGGGGGTTCTCATATACTTTCAAGATTGCAGGATTTTGTGCTAGATTGAAGGTGAATAAGCTTCATGAATTAATGTATACACTTTTGGACTCTATTTAGAGTCAATTATTATTTTTCTGTTCTTTCTGTGTTGTGTTCCAAATTATTTGTTATTATAACCTTGTGTAAGGGGGAAAATGTGTTGGTATCTTTTCTTTCTTTGGTGGGCGGAATGTAGAATGCTGTACTGGATTCTTATCCTTGCACAGAGAATGTATTTGCTTGAACAGGGGAAGTCAGATGTTGTGAGCCTTCATCCCTGCCAGTCTACTTTCTAAAATGCTTGTGAATAAAGAAGTAAGTTAACCCTACTTACGCGTACTGCCATCTTTACATACACCAATTTCAGAAGTTACAACCTCCTAGTCTGTGGGGTTTTCTCAGTTTTTAAGGCTAATTCTGGGCTTTTTATTCTCCCAGGGTTTTGCTTTCATTGAAAGAGATGAATTCAGAAAGGTCCTTACAAAACCATGTCCCTAGATATGTCATTTGGGCTTCTAAAGAAGAAGGAGTCAGAGAAGAAGGAGAAAAGGGCAATACTATTTAATATCTCAGTGTTTGCATGTTCAGGGGATTCTGTAAATATTAAAATATCACCTACATATGCAGCTGTTTTATATGGGGTATCTTTGAATTCATATTTGAGACGTTTTAGGATGGTCAGGGTAGCAGGATCAGTAGTTTCGCTTTAGGTCTGCTCTTTGGCTTTTATCTCTGATGTTAATTGATCAAGGAAGGACTTAATTAGCTTGTTTTTCTGGGACAGCCGGCTAATAATCAGGCCTCTACAGTAGCATTTCAGCATTCCAAAGAATTTTTAGGGTGGATGCTGAGTCTTTATTCATCTGAATGAATTGGGATAGCTCACTATGGAGCTCCTTGACCATGTCTGAGTCTTCCAGAATCTCTAGGTTTATACACCAGGCCTTTGCTTTGAGGGGGTTGGAAGACGTTGGAGAGTTATTGAAATAGTTGCGTGGTCTGAGATAGTGATGGGTTCTATGGAGGCTGAGTGGACATGTTGGATAAGAGTGGAGTCTACGAGAAGATAATTGATTTTGGAAAAGGTGTTATGCGCTGGGCGGGAAACGTAAAATCACTACCAGTGGGGTTGTGGAGTCTCCAGACATTTGTTAGCGTGTGAGCTGAGCACAGGGCATGTAGTGAAATATGGAATTTCGGTGTTCCTTATCTAAAGGCAGATTGTCTGTCCAAAAAGGGGTCCATTAGGAGGTTAAAGTCACCACCAAGAACTATTCATGCATTCAGAGGGTAAAAGTGTGAGTTTAGCAGACAGGTTGTCCCAGAATTTGGGGTGTTGTTGGGGGCGTGGCTAGTGCCCATGCACGATGGCGGCTCCCCGTCAAGCTCCACCGAGCCAACGGCTTTGTCAGCCAAATTTCCTGGCTCTGATCACCTCCTTACTGCTCTCCCACGAGGATCAGTGCCTCGACATGATGGTGAGTACATCCTAGGGTCCATTGAGGCCCAAGAGACTGAGGAACTGACCCTTCAGCAACCAAACCAAGAGCAGTATGAGCGCAAGATGGCGGCGCCTACCCCTCCGACTGGAACCTGAGCATGCAGCACCGCAACCCGTATCTACAACTGAAATGTAATGGCCCGCATCAGCTACTACAATGCCTATTATAAGGATCCCTACCGCAGTGAGATAAACTCTCTTTAATTATAAGCACAATGCACTCTGACATATTTCACCACGTGGCAGACCCGACAAACGGCCCCAGTAGCCCTCGAGCCTGCTCCTCTACACCTAGGATGCATACGATGCTCCAGATAGCCCAAATTGTACAGTGCGACACAGTGCGGTCCCCGCTGCAGTAAACCTGTGATTTGTGAACTGTATGAACTGTGCCTCATATGCCCGATTTTGACTTTAATATGGCAATCCTCTCAATAGTGCTGTTTTATGCTGGTCTATGCTGGACACTTGAAGCACGACACCGAGAGCGCTCTATTGCGCTCCCACCGCATGATCACTGCTGGCCTAGTGTGTAAGCCTCATAAACCTCAGGCCTTAACTCCAGCACCCAATAATCGCCCTGTATTCACTATATGAAAGTGTTCTGCCGGCACTCACAGCCTAAAACGTGCTCAAGACAACGCATGCATAGAGATAGAGTGCAGTACATAACAGTGCATAAAAATATGCCTACTCTGAAAATGACACTGGTATCTGGACACTGGTGAAGACGATGATTGTTAAAAGGGTACGTTTGCCTGTGAGACCTGTATGACCTGTGAAACCAAAAATTCAATAAAAGAGAATGAGGCAAACACTGATATACTGTGCTCAGCTATGAGTGAACCCACTGCTTAGAGTGTTCCACCACATAATCTACTAATTACTCTGGCCCAGCACTTTAGCCAATGCCCTGACTCAAGCGCCTTGTATGGATTCTTGTGAGACACACAATGGATATATGATGGACATGTGATGGATTTGTAACCTAAAATAACCTATAGCTAAAAACACACTCTACATGTAATACAGACGCAATAGATACTGCGCCACGGACCTCCTGCAGATTCATCTTACTCCACCTGATTGACTATTTGCCAGAGTCACTCGTTTTAACGAATAGGCTGAGCCGGCATAATCCCTTGTCTTCCTGGGAAGACTACCCCTCCGCTGACCACTACCACATATCTAGTTAACCAGCCAACTAGTTTCCGACCCAGTCAACGATCTGGCACTATCACTGCCTTAATATCGTACCTTCTTACTACTTGCAGAAGACATCAGAGACACCGCAAACATGGCAAACCAAAGATATCACAAAACTTTCAAAGATAAGGAAAGCAAAAGTTGACTAAAAAGATCCAAGCATGAAGCCTTGAACCCTGAATCACCTATTAAAGACAAACATCAGTACCAGTCCACTATGGAGATGATCCTCAAAGCACAAAAACGAACACAGACATGTTGCAAACGGAGGTAGCTGCAATCATAAGGGATCTCAAAGAAATAAACTTGAGAGTATTGAATGCCAAAAACTGAATAAGCATGACGAAAGACGCCCTCAGAGCGCAATCCAAACACCTACTCAAGAATGACAACGCTTTCTCTACTCTCAAACGTGAAATTACTGACTTGGAAGATCGCAAAAGGAGGTGGAACTTCAGAATCTTTGGTCTACCGGAAGGAACAGAAGATAAATCCCCCTCTACGATTGCCTTCCTTGAAAATATAGAAAAGTTTAATAAATATATCAACACCAAAACAACAAAAATCCAATTGGTAGAACCGGAGATATGCAATTTTAAAGACTTGGGTAAATATAGTGCCAAAAAGCGCAAAGACTCAACTGTGGATATCTGGTCACGTTGGACTGGGAAAAGTCCAAAGTTCAGGCCGACCGTGATGTAGCGCAGGCCTGCTATAGTGGCCCAGTTAGGCCCGCTAAACAAGAGTACCTTAAATCCTGGTTGTGGAGCGATGCAAAGTCCTTGCATTGAGTTGCGCTAGTCGGCATCGAGAAACCGTTGACGTGGAGTTTGCTATGCAAGGTCCTGTGCCAAGATGCGTCCCGCAGCAAAGTCAGTGACTGTCGACCGGAGCTTGTGATGCGAGGTCCGGCGTTGATTGAGGAAGCTTGCAAAGACTTTCATAGTGAAGTGTTGGTTCTGAGGTCGAGGTAGTAGTGCTGGGTCAATGCTGCTGACGCTCTGGGACTTGTGAGGACTTGTGTTGCGATACACCGCGCTGCTTCCAGCTAGGCCGCTTGTTGACATCGAGATGCGTTGTGCTGGCAGCGCCACCGAGCCGATGCGTGGTCCTGCGTCAGAGCTGCGAGGTACTGGGCTGGTTGTCCGTGTTGAGATACGTTGCGCTGGACCAAGCATGCAGAGCTATCGACCGATGCGCGGCCCTGCATTGAAGAAGCATAGCTCAGAGAAGACTGTTGTATCCCTAGGGCTGGAGTACAGGAGGTCAGCCCACTGACCCTTGGAGATCCCGGAGTCCTGGGACACACAGGCAGGCTGGTTTCAGCAGGGCAGTTGACATCAGAAGAGTCCTGGTGTAGCAATAGCAGTCCTTGGGCAGCAGAACAGTCCTAGGCCAGAAAAGCAGGTCAGCAGGGCAGGCTACACAGCTGGGCAGTCCTTCTTCCTGGCAGAGTCCACAGGTCCAGAAGTAATCTGAAGAGTTGGTGTCTGAGGTCCAATATTTACACCTAGTGACTTCACACCTAAGCTTTCTACTGTGTGTGGCTGTCTGGGAGGAATACACAAATGCCAACTGCAAGCTATACCCGGTCATGTGACTCAGAGATAAGCTGCAGGCACTAAATGGCTAATGCAGAAAAATGCCAACTTTCTAAAAGTGCCTTTTTCAAAATTGTAATTTGAAATCTGACTTTACCATAAAGAAGGAATTTTCATTACAGTTCCAATGACACCAATGTTATCCTATGGGAGAGTAGGCCTTGCAATAGTGAAAAAAAGTATGAGTTTTTCACTATCAGGACATGTAGCTTAAAAAGTACATGTCCTACTTTCTAAATACATTGAACCCTGCCCTGTGTGCTGTTTAGGGCCTACCCTAGGGTTGTCGTAGGGGTTTAGGCCTGGCAAAAGGATGATTTTGCCAGGTCAAAATGGCAGTTTAAAACTGCACACACACGCTGCAACGGCAGGCCTGAGCCATGTTTAAAGTGCTACTTAAGTGGGGGGGCACAATCAACGCTGCATGCCCACTAGTAGCATTTAATTTACAGGTCCTGTGCACATGTAGTACCTCTTTACTAGAGACTTGCAAGTAAATTAAGTATGCCATTTGGGTGTAAGCCAGTTCTACCATGTTTAGAGGAGAGAGTACAAGCACTTTAGCAGTGGCCAGCAAAGGTAAAGTGTGCAGAGTACTAAGGCCAGCAAGACCACCCTAAGGCTGACAGGTCTAAAAATTACTTAAGCCAGATTCATGCAAAAAGTCAGAGAATACTTTGCTGCATGCATTAAAGATTGAATCAGTGTTAGTTCATCTGATTGGGAGAACTTAGGTCAATCTGGAAAAATGTACAGCCACAGATGCTTTTGATGCAATGAAAGTTCTCCTAAGAAGGCATATGCTAGCACAAATTTCGCTGTGAAAGGTGGCACAGTCATTGATCAAAGATTTTGACACACTTGCACCAGCTGTGCAGGAGGATAAGGATTGTTCTGACCTTTTAGTCCAAATGGAACAAGCAAGATTTTTGTCAGCTGTAGAATGTGATTGTCTGAGGCATCAGCTCTGGCAGTCAAAGGTGCTGTCTTGGTTTGTCGTCATCTGTGGCTCATTGATTAGCAAGTGGAGAGTGCTGATAATATTGCCTTTTTAAAGATTCCCTTATTAGGAATATAGCTTTCTGGTTACTGAAGAAGGCTTTTTAGGACAGGAAGCATGCTTTTCCATGCAAGGAGAATGCTTTCTCTGTTTCTACTTCACATTCTTAGGATGATGTGAAGCACCAGCCTTCAAAGTGTAGGAGAACGTATTTCAGCATCATCGTTTAGAAAAGAAGGAGACCTCAGGCCATCACAACCCAGTTAAAAAATCTCAGCGGTCCTGACTCTTGGGGAGCCAGGACCACAGGTGTAGGAAACTGATGTGTCAGGCATGTGAGTGTTAGGTATACTGTAGAAAGGCTAACCTATAAACTTTGCATTCATTCTTACAGAGGCAGCTTACATCCTTACTCCAATTCCTTGATGCAAGGCAAATGCAAACATCTTACTGTTAGAAATCAAGGATTTGATAAGGAAGAGAGCGATGGTACCAGTTTCCTCCAATAAACAAAATCAGGGAGCTCCCTTCATCCTGCTTTTAGTAGAAAAAGCATCAGGCATTTTTTGTCCAGTCTGGATCTGGAGATAGTGAATGTCTAGGTGTCCACAATTCATTTGAAGATAGGCATGTCTGCTGAAAATTATTCCTTTGATCCACTCAGAAGAATTCTTGGTAACCTTAGATTGCTAGGATGCAGAGTCTTCACAAAAGCTCTGGCTCCAGTGGTGGCTATACTTTACAATCATGCAAACTGAATCCTTTCTGGATGACAAGTTGGTCCACTGGCTATAAAAGCGCCATGCCTCCTCTAATTTATGGCAGGTCTTATCTTTACTACAAGCACACAGCTTTCTTATCTACCGAAATACGTCAAATCTGGTAAAGTGGTTGTTCTGAATCATTGAGTGAGCAAGCTTCAGAGGCAAGTGTTAGCTTTTCTGGATCACAACCATTGAACAGTAAAGTCTTGCTTATAAATGCAGAGCAATATGGCTGCAGCTCTGACAGCAGTTCCTCGGAACAGATTTCATCCAGGGATTTTGTTTATTTGCTGTCAGCATGGAGGTCAACTTCTCAGGATTAAAAAATTTGTATCAATATGAATTCCTTCAGTCGAAGAGAACATCGTTGTTGAATAAATCCTTTACATCTCAGGACAAGAAATTCCTTGAAACCTCCAAGTTTGCAATCATCACAAGAGATGCCAGAAGTTATGACTGGGGAGCAGCTCTGGAGGCAGTCATTGCAGGGTTTTTCTTAACTCCAGGAACAGGCTTATTCTTCAGACTGGAAGGAGTTGGTACCTTTTGAGCATTGTGCCCATTGTGAATACTATAGTGTTGCAGTGTCTCATCTACTAAAGAAGGTTGTTGCTCTGTGTTGGGACTTATTGTTGGTCTTAGGATCTTTGCAGCAGCCCCTTTTTAACTTTTAGATTCTGTTCATCTTCAGTTTCTTACATGGACTTTTTAAAAATCAAAATGACTTTAGCTCAGGAGTAGGGCGCTGTTACTTCTAGAGCTCTTATGCTCAAAAGCTTTCCGGACAGGCAGGCTGGTTTTCCTGGAATACATCTACACAGGTGTTTTATAAACTTCCTTGCCTCGTTGTGTTTATGACATCAAGGGGACAGGGGTGGGTGGTTTTGTTCTGCTCTTTTTGAGGTATTCCTTATAGACAAACTAAAGACTGGAATGCGGAAGGTGACAAGGAGGTAAAGTATTAATTAAATAGCAGTAATTCCATTACTCTTAGTCCATTTTTCCTCATTCCAGTCATTAGGACCGTCTCACCCTCCCTCATGGAAATATGGGACTTTACATATTGATAGCATCGGACATTACCGGATATCCCCGGGTAGGCAGGTCTTTCATCCACCTACTGGAAGTGGGGCTGTAGTTTTTAGGTTTAGCCTAGGCAGCGCTTGCGCAGTCTCTTCAAGGCATGCTGTATTCAGGATATGGGTTTAAGCTCCGCCCGTGTTTTTAACTGGCTCCGTTGACTGTCTTTTGTAAATATTTCTTTTTCATTGGTTAATTTCTTTTGTAGTCCCTCCATAGTCTCTCCTTTTCTACAACTTCCCATAAGGCCTACCCTTTTTACTTGTGACCTTACTCAGGACGTTTTATTTACTGTTTCACAGCACTCTTTTGTTAATCACTTCTCTGTCGTAGCTGCAGTTGCAGGCACAACAGCTACATACTTCCCCAACCGCACTAACCCCGTTCTTGTAAATTTCAGTATGTTTTGTTATGCTTTCAGGTGCATTAGCATGCGCTGCTCCGTAAAAGCGTGTGCAAGGCAACATTATATATATATATATTGTTTTGCTGCGCGGCACGCCGCGCTTGATCTTAAATAATGGCGGCTCACCCAACTCCACATTTTTTTAACATCTTAAAAACAATGGCAGCAGTGTGTCTTGCTGTGCATGCCTTGCCCAACTCAACGATTTTTTTCCCAGCGCAGCACACCGCGCTACATTTTTAATAATGGTGTCCGCGTGTCTTTTCTTTTCATCCGTGCGGCTAACCCAACTCATCACTTGTAGCTGGTTGTTAAAACTTTACAAGCACCATTCGTTGCGAGTAAGCCTGGGCGTAGTTCGCGGAGTTTTGCCACGCGGAACTTCGCGAAGTTACACAAAACTCCGCGAAGTTCCGCAAGTGGCGGAGTGTGGTGCGAACTGCTGTTCGCGCTGGTCTTTCTGCTGCTCGGGTAGCAATTCTACCCGAGCGGCAGCTCGCGCTCGCGAACTTACCGTTAGCGAGCGCGAACAGGGGGAAAACTCCGCTGCACTACGCGAAGCGGGGTTTTCTTGCACTCCGCGAGCTCCGCGGAGTGCAGAAAACTCTGCAAACTCCGCGAACGGAGCGGAGTTCAATGCCCAGGCCTAGTTGCGAGCCTTTTGTGTCCAGCAAAGTAAACACAACCGCCCATCTCCCGGTAAACCAGCCCCCAACACATAGTTACGCTTGCGCATTACACACCCAGTGCAGGTGCACTGTTGCCGGTTGCTGTTCCATCCCCAAAATAATAGTTTGGCAGCAGGAAGCAGGTAAAAGGCAGCCAATAGCAGGGGACGCGCAATATGCACTATGGAGCCCGGAAATGACATGCCCGGCTTATTAATCCCCATACTAGGCCTGAAATGTTGTAACCACACGATAGAGGCAGAATTTGTGCTGCTGGCACCAGTACTTCTGGAACCCCTGCACCATGCAACTTGTAAAAACAAGCATTTGCAATGCAATAGGTCTCGCATTACTGAAAGTTTGAGCTATTGGCTTTACAAATAATAATGCAACGTCAATTTCTCAAACTTTCAGTAATGCAAGACCTATTGCATTGCAAATGCTTTTTGTTCAAGGAAAGAGAGAGGGCAGCGGCCTGCACTTCCTGGGAAAAGGACATGCGTCATAGAGTAATTCATGATTTGAACAAAGAGGAATGGATACAGAGTAATCACTATTTTCTGGTGACGTTTCCGAATTGCAGTCTTAGCTCCATTTCAGAATGCACCCCAAATCAATGCCATCGTGCCATTAACAGCCTTTCAAAAAATAAGTCTCATCTGGAAATTGTTTTAAGTTTATAAATGTAATAAGAGATCTACGAAAAACATTAAAAAGTTATGGAAATCATTACATTTGAAAGATTAAATGAATACATCTGAAAAAATGTAATTTCAAATGAGTAGCACATTATTTACGTAAAATGAAAAATGTGTTGTTTCTTGTTATTTTTACGGTTTGTTCACACTAAGTATTATTCCCTTTGTTTTTGCAGTTCGTATTTTAAATCCTCTTTAACTTGCAACATTCTTTCTAGCCCTGTTAATTTCCTCCTTGTCTATCTAACCACTGGACTCAAAAATATATGTTTAGTAAATGTTCTCCTCTGTCCATCTATTACCCTCCCTTACTGTTTTATAGCATAAAAGGCATATATGGAGAGAACACAGCCACCACAGAGGAGTCTCTTGTCCTCATTCATAGGAAACAGATGTTTATACTTACCCAAATCAGTTGTACTCATTTTTTCGACCTCAGAAAAATAGAAGGTTGAGTGGAACCCCCAGGATTCTAACCTCAAGCACAGATCCGTGGGGTGGATGCATTAGTCCACTGAGCCACCAGACCCAGTGCACAAACAGTGGATGCTGCAACTACCCACTTACGAATCCCTGCCTCTGTTTCACATCATACCCCTTTCTCTCCATGCACCTCTCAATACACCCCTGTATGTTTTTGATAAAATTCTATTTCCTTTTTTTTGCTTTATTCACGGTTTGCCTTTTTCAGATTATTTTCCCATTTATTGCTTCTTCTTCTTTCAAATTCATTGTATTCTCGCTTTTTCATTCATTTTCAGTTAACCCATTCCCATATTCAGTATGCTATTTCTGTGAGATCATTTAAATGTACCATCACCATGCTAGTAACAGTAGTTATGCTCTGGTGCAGGTGCCAATTTATATTCTGATATCAAAGATGGTGGGAAACATTGCAGAAATGTCGAGCCTCTTAATAACGTTACATGCCGCCATTTCTCTAATATTTCTCTAATATTTTGGGGAATAATCCCTAGAAACATTGGTTCTACAAGACTCTTCCAGAACCACAAAGGTCTCATAAAAAGCTCTGATAATTTCCAGGAGGTGTGCTGCATTACCAGGTGCTACCAGGGGCGCAGCTTCGGAGGGTTGGGGGGGGTGGCATAGGGGGGGTGTTGGGTGTTACACCCCCTTATAAATGTATTTTCTGATAAACAGTTGGGTACAGGTGCTTTCTGTTGGGTATTGTGAGATGTCAGTCGGAATTCCCAGGGAGCTTCACATTCCCACAGACAAAAATGCACGCCCACTCTCTCCCTCTCTGTTTTGAAGGTTCTCATAATATTGAATATTTCACAAAATATTTCTTTCTCTCAGTACTCCTACCAATCCGCATTCCTCTCCCTTTCCACTGCCCCTTAGGCCCCTCTCAATGTATTTAAACATTATATGCCAGCCTGATTGTCGGAAGCTCACCCCCACCTCCAAATCGTTACTGACCAAGCTACGCCACTGGGTGTTACCACACCAGCTCCCAGTCATCATCAGCTATGTTTGACATGCTCTAGAGAGGAGAAAGTCCAGTATCCAAACTGTTACATTTTGATTATGTATTCATGCATCTCCCCTGTTACCTTGGTTCCTTGCTGTTTAGCCAGTGTGAGTGTTCTGAGTGGAATGTTGGTGTGGTGATGATGAATGGAATGCTTGGGTGGCTGTATGGTAAGGTGTGACATTTGGAGTATGGGCTGAGCAGCAGGTAGGCCGCTACTGGTGGTGCTGCTGTACTTGAATACCATCCTGCAACTAAGACTAATAATCTACAAAGATACTCCTCGGCTACTAGTCATTCATCACAACATACATTTGGCGACGATCTGGAGACAGACCCATGTGTTACAACTGGTTTTACTGAGGCTGGCACTCAAAAGAAGATTCAAAAGCTGAAGGAACCTACAGAAACTATGAAAGCTGACATTTGAAAGTACACTGGAAATCTAATGATGTTTACTGAAACAAATGGACTCAGACCCTGCGTGGTACAGAAGAACCTACAGGAAGCAATACTGTAAAGGAAAATTAAGGAAACTTAAAACAACTAGAGAGACACATTGCCCTGCAGCCTTTCAGCCCCACCAGTGACCTATACATCGGTCGGCCCCAGCCAGGGCATGCGTCTGTTTACATCCTGTGTCTAGTGACAACTTACAGTGTACTGTCTGAGACCAGCTGCGTGGTGTTTTGGTTCATGGAGCCTGCTTAAGCTGTCAATGATTGCTTCCTGCCTCATTGTACAGCTCTACACCTGCGCATAGGGGTATTTAAAGACTGGACTTCTTGTGTTTCAGTGATCGGGCCGCATTAGGCAAAGTGAACTGTTTGTCTGGGGGTACAACTAGTCAAGTCTATATCTTAACCGCATCGCTACGTGAAGTTTGGCGATTATTGCTTGTGCTACATGTAAGTATATTGACTTGTTTTACTATATGCAGGCGTATTTTGTTAACTTTAAACACACTGTTAACGGAGCGGGAGACAAGCGCGAGGCTCACCAATTTGAATGCCGGCGTGGATGCCTTCACACCAGCAAACTGTGACGATGCGCAGTTCCAGCTCGAGGACACATGATGCGCCGCATTGTTTGGTGCCGCACGCACCGGGAGCCACACCGCATGCTGCTGTACTGCGTGCCGCCATATTTGTTGGGGGCAGCGCACAGGTCTAGAGGAGGTGTTTTTGGCGGTGATGTTCAGTCCGCTTTCCAGCCCCTCGGTTGAGCCGTGTGTGGTTTGCGGTTACAGCCGTCGGTCCTCCGTGACACATGCCGACGGCATGAAGGACCTACTGGGAGCACTCCAGTCATTGATAGTAATGCAGCTGTGTCTGGTAGCCAGATAGTCGTCATTTTCCTCAACGTTTTAAGCACATGCATCTTCGTATGTACTTGTAGTCATTCTAACACCAGGACAATACTCAGTCAATGGATATCGGCATTTACAATTACAATGAGAGCGGTCAGTTGTCTTTATTTTCAGCACCCTAGTATTGAAGTAATTTTCTTTGGGGACATTCTTGGCTACAGCATATTCTAAATTTGATGACATTACTTCCACAAGCTGGTCTGCAACTGCTAACTATTGAGGAGTTTTCCGGAACATTCCTTTTAGGATTATTCGCCTCTTCTACACTTGGGAGAAGAATTTTTTTTTTTCTCCAGTTCAGAGGATAATTAGATGAAATATGTGCCAGTGTGGCGTGACATGGGTGAGAGGTCACTCACCGGCGAAGTGTTTTGTTGTTTTTGGTAATTGTTTTATTATCTTTCCAAGTCCTGCAATATTGTTCATTTTTTTGTGTTCTGGGCGTTCTTTGTCCATCTCTGAGGTGACAAATTATTTACAAGTTATGTGTGTTAGTTCTTTGGTGTGCAAGTTTTTTTTCCGTGGTTGCATTCTTGAAGTCATGTATTTCACATGCTACACTATATTGGTTTGTGATTTTGCCACATGTTTACTGCTGCATTTTCAAATTTTCTGTGGTTAGCCTAGGTACCCTTACATGAGGAGTGTCCTAGTGTCTTGGTGGGTGGTGGTCACCCAATTCTAAGTTATACGTTACACACCCTTACATGAGGGATGTCAATAAGGGTTATAGTCCCATTTCTACAATTTACTGACCCTTACATGAGGGGTGTGTTAATAGGTGCAGTCCCATTTCCACAGTTTACATTACAAGCCCTTACCTGAGGGATTTTTGGATGGGGTGCAGTTCACCCATGTCTACATTTTTCACTTGTTTCTCTTACATTGGGGATAGTGATCTGGGGGTGCATGTCACCTGTGGCTACACGTTACATTATTTGCCATTTGTTGGGATGTTTGTTCAGGAGTTTCACACCCATTTCTTCTGTGTGTTCACGTGTTTTTGTCTGTATCAGTTCATCATATGGTGTTTTTGAGTTTTGCCTAGTCTGCTGTCTGGTTACATGTGATGTGTACGACAACATTGTTTCTACATTTATATATGTTTTTATAAAGGGGAGGATGGGTGATGTTTCTTATGTATTTATTTAATCATCCTCTCCGCTTTCTTAATTGCTTAGTTCTTCTCTAGGTGTTCTGTTCTATCTTGCATCCGTGGGTTTTCAACAAATTTTCCTTCACTTGTATATTTATGTCAACAGTTGTTTCCACCTAGTATCTTACATTTTAGTTTCTGTTTAAAAGGGGAAGTATATGTTATATCTTGCTTATGTATACATGCATCTTCCTTGTTACCTTGGTTCCTAGTTGCTCAGCCAGTGTGAGTGTTCTGAGTGGAATGTTGGTGTGGTGATGATGGATGGAATGCTTGGGTGCCTGTGTGGTGAGGTGTGACAGTTGGAGTATGGGCTGAGCAGCAGGCAGGCCGCTACTGGTAGGGCTGCTGTACTTGAATACCATCCTGCAACTAAGACTAATAAATAATCTACTAAGATACTACTCTGCTACTAGTCATTCATCACAACACAAACTACTGGATGTTTGTCGCTCTGGCGCAGCCATTGCCAGGGCCCGTGTGTTCAAAGAACAGAGTGTGCTTTGAGTCATGCCCCTTCAAACCACTGGGTGTTTGGGTCAGCCACTTGCCTCCAGTGGCTGGAAACATTGTCAATGACATCTTGGGTCAACATACTGGAGTATTTTAGCCTCCTCATCTTTATGTTGGCTGTTTAGATGTATCATCCTGCTTCCAAAGGAACACATGATGTGCTATTTCGCATCTGAAAAGTCACTCTACACACAATCAATACTTTATCATACTTTCATGCTGTGCACAAAGCAATCAATTATATATTTTTTTATTTTTCTAAAGCATGGACATAATCCAAGCAGGATGTTAGATAACTTTACAAAGAAGGCAAGAGCATGATAATCAGTACACAACATATAATAGTAGTGCAGAGGGTAAACGACACAGAAAGACGATATTGGACAAGGAAATGGGTTACAGCTAGGACATATGCATAGGTGCAGAACTTTGCAATAACTGCGAAAGGTGCACAAATATAATGCTCATGAAGAAGGAGAAGTTACAGCTGTAAGATATTCTTATTCAGCATAACTTACAAGGCACATTCTAGTTAGATACATGGGGCATTTCTGCTGATCAAGGTGGACAAAATACAATGATTATAATGAAGGAGACAGTTGTAATGAATTAGGTATTTTGACAGACCTTAAATTGTAGGTAAGAACATAACCAGAATTATGTATTCTGCAGTAATTTTCTTGGCGTTTTGGTTGCAGAGGGGAGTAATGGATCTTCAGACCTATCATGTAATTAGGGATTTGATGAATAGGTCTTCTCAGGTACCTACTAGGATGTCATTCCAACCAAGGGGGCAACTCCTAAGAAGGAACAGGTTAGCATGGATGTTTTCTTGCACCAGATTGTTTCCGGATGGAGTTTGCTGTGTTCAGAAAGTGTTTTCGTCAGCCTGATAGTATTAGTTTGGTTTCAGTGTGGTTAGTTTCATTGTTTTGAAAATAATGCAGGACAATATGAACATGCAGGGAGCTTGTATAGCGACCTATTATTTAATAGGTTCAATAAGTGGTTTGATTTCTGTATGAAAAGGATATGGTTTGTCGAGATGCTATAAGGGTATACGTAATGTGTTCTTCATGAATGATAGCTACACTTGTCAGGGATTTTGGCAAAGATTGATGGCAGAGTAGACAAGTTAACCCCATATTGGGCATAGAGCTATCCAAGTTCACAGAAGGAGTCAGTGGAGAAAAGGGATAAACAGGGAAAGCTCTGCCCAAGGTAACAAGAAGTCGAATATAACTACATTAACAATAAAGGGAATGTGGGGTGAAACCTCAGGAGTTCAACAAGGTAAGACTGAAGCTCATTAAGTTCCTCACCCACAATTGCTGTTACATAAAGACAGTATTCACAGTGGATGAGAAAAAAACACTGGGGTTCTAAGCTGTGCCCACAAATCCTGGCGATCACAAAAGAACAGCCAAGACAGTAACGGCAAGGGTGGAGAACTACAATACACAGCCCCAATAGATAAGGAGCTAAAGGGGAATAGTGCTTACAGGAAATATGGGAAACTAAGTGAATACTTGGGAGAAGGCAAGTAATAAACCACACAAGGAAAGTGGAAGCAGGGATAGGAAGGTAGCAAACTAGAAACTGAAACTAAGGTAAAGGGAAATAAAGGCTGGAACTTGGAAAATGGTAACTACAGGAGTGAGTATTCAAGAGTCAAGGATGCAATAAAATAGTGCTGGCTTAGGAATTGGGAATGAAGTTAGCACGGCAGGCAATGCTAGTTCAAGGGACAAGGATAAGCTAAGCTTTAGGAATGTTCTGGAAACAAGGATTATCAAAAGCTCAGGAAATCGGGAAACAAGGGGTCGAACAAACTGGAAAACTGCTAAAATGACCGATGTAGGACTGAATGAAACAAGGGCTTACAAGAGCTCACTATGATCACATGCCTCAAGTGTGACCAGCTAGCACTGGCCAGCCACAGGCATGCTCAATTCCTATACCCATCTTTGGCGGCAGAGATGGAGAAGAAGCAGTGTGCAGGGACTACTACGTATTGGAGATTTAGCAAGAAAAGCAGACTGGCTTTCACCAAACCTGGCATGGATCTAAAATGAGTTGGACGTTCAGAATAGTGTCCAAGAGGCTGCAAGTCAGTATTGGATATAGCGGAAGGTCCAGAAGCTTATTTAAACACTGGAAAGTCCCTCAGGTAGGCCCTCTGGTACAAGGAGTGAATTGTGACAACACCATTTACAGGTCAGTCTTCTCTGTTCTCATGTAATATTTTGTGTCCTTGTGGGGTTGACTAGGATAGCTGAACGTGCAATCAATGCCTCCGTCAGGTTTATGTTGATGCATCATATCAACAATGCACTTATTATTGCAGATCCGTAGTTTAGGAGAAGCCATTTTAATTTGCTTGGTTGCAGGGATTTGCAATTTAATTTTTTGCTGTTGTATATAAGCTCAGGCAGGGTTCCTATTCAGTTTTCTTTGCAATTCTGGCCTTGTGTTTTTTGGACTCACTAAGAGTGATGCTTATGGAGGGGTTCTCTTCTTTTCTTTTTTTTGTTTGTGTTGAGAGGAAACTGGATAGTGATATCTGTTCTGTGAGGAGCAAACTTGCATGGAAGCTGCTTAGCGACTCTTACATGTGGGATTGCTGCGATCTATTAGTGGGTGAACAATGTGATCTCTGTACTATCTAGGTTGAAACTGTTGTGGCTGCAATTTGAGACATTTTAATTTTTTTATGTTGTCTATTTTGGGGTTGAGTTTTTGTGTCACAGCTTTGCTCAGCGGGAGCGCAGGCTAAGCCTTAGTTGCACAGAGGATGTTGGGCGTGGAGAGTGAAATAACTGAGGAGTGCAGGGTAGGTTGTTGTCTGCTGAGGATGAGTTATCAGTGTATTGGGCTGTAATGAACAGGCAGGTTAAGTGCCGGACTGCTCAGTCTAGTTAGAAAGGTGTTTTAATGTTTTTTTGAGATTTTGGCTCTGGCCCCTTAGATTTGACTATGCTCCATCAAATTTGGGTCAAGTACAAATGTGGTAGATATGTGTTAGATTTCTACTGTGGACTATAGAATCTTGTATTGGAAATGTATCATAACAGGTATAGCAGTCGCAAGATAGACAGGCAGTGACATGCGCAGTAACATAATTGCTAACCAGTTGGGTTAACGTTCTTACGGTGTAGCTATTTTTACAGAGTATGTGGTAACTCACTTACCCTGCTTCAGTTACAGAGAGGGTTGAGTAGCAGAGTTTCTGGCTTTTTGCCGATTTTCCGTTTGCTGGCAAAGAGCCCAAGGAGCATATCATTCAAGGGCTACCTATCCCTGAACCAATTCACCAAAGGGACGGGCATCAGACAGACTGCTCTCTTCCCTTCTATTGCTAGCTTTTCATCTGTGTTAGGGTTCGTTTGTTCTTTTTGTTAGATGGCCTCCCGGCAAATCTTCACCCCTTCTACCACAAAGTTGCTCATACAGTAAGCATTCTTGGCAGCTTCTGTCACAATTGTGCCCAGGGCTTACTGAGGCTGTCCGAGCTCAGAGAAAGACTTATGGTGCACCGCACTGTCTTACAGTGCATAGCAGGACACTGCCCCCAGCACACAGATGAGGGTTGCACTGGTGATGTTGTGATCACCCTCACCAACAGCCATCAGTTGCTGTGGGCAGCAGTGGAGCTGTGGCATTCAGCAAAAGATGAAGGATGCCAGACGTGGTCACCTACCTATGTTCATTGATGCTATGATTCCGAAAACCTATGTACTACCCTTTCATGATAGTGGACAGTCCATATAGCACTATTGGAGTTTTCCTATCCAAAATGAAGTATTAGTCTTTCCAATGATGTCACTTCAAATTTGAATCATATCATAATCATATTTGAATCATATATATATTGATGTCAGGTATTTTATGTTACCGACCCCCTGGTCTGGCAGTCTTTCACCTACATCCTCTTATAGAATCTATCTCCAATATGGCACTGACCTACTATAATTTCTGTATCCTGGGAGACTCTAACATGTGGGCTGAGGAATTATCCCCTCCCCCTGTTCAGAGAGTCTAGCAGGTCCTGCAATATCTTAGGTCTAGGCAGCTGGTCGCTAGTCCCACACATTCCAGTGGCCATACAATAGATCTTATTCTAGCCCCTGAAGGCCTGATCTCTGTAGAAGAAACTCCCCCCCTCCTTTGCTGGACGAACCACTTTTTTATTACCTTCCATCTCTTGGTCAGAAAAGTTATTCTAGCCAAGAAGGAAGCAGCCGGAATGCATTCAGGCAGAACTTGGTAAAAACTTGGAGTATCCTTTTGAAAAAGTCTATCCAACATATTGAATTCTTTCGATCATGACAAGTCTGTAGAGGAGAACTATAACATCATGGAAGGTAAAATCCTCGAACTCCTGGACATGAAAGTCCTGTCTAAGTCAGAAAAAAGCAGAGTTACCCATCAGCCCCTTGGTATAACTCCTCCTTAAAAAACTTGTAACTAATCTGCAGACAACTAAAAAGGAAATGGCGCAGTTCCCTCAAAGAGGAGGACAAAATGCGGCTAAGATCCTTCCTTTATAATTACAAAAATGGGATCAACAAAGCAAAATGCAGATCACTATGGCACCACACTTCTAAATGCTCCTGACAATACCAAGAATTTTTTTGACATTATGCGGGAAGTATATAACTCTGACTGTCTGAAAATGGACATTTCACCGTCCCAAGAACGTTGTGACAACCTCACCCTGTTCTTTGAGGAAAAGATTGTTAAGATTCAGGATGACATCAGGGATGCCCCCCAGCTTAACGGTTCCACTGCAATCATCTAGGAATCTTTTTTAATAATAAACTGTCCCTTGAAGTTCATACTACAAAAGTAGCTGGGACCTGAATCTTGCTCCTTTGGGGCCTGCAGAAACGTCTTCCCATGCATTCATGCCAAAACTTCAATCATTCGTAGTGTGGCTTGATTATTGTAACTCTGTCCTCTTAGGTCCCCCTGATTTTTTAATAAATAGATTTATAGAGTCCAGGCTGCAGCTGCAAAACTAGCTCTGAATCATTCTAGGAGGTCGTCCGCCTCAGACACCCTTAAGGAGCTATACTGGTAAATCTCTATGTATTGTCTTCAAAGCTCTTCCCGGACTTGGACCAATCCCTCTGCAGAATCGTTTTCAAAGATAATCCCAGAGGCTAATTTCAAGAAAACAAGACAGGGAGGTCAACATTGGAAAGAGCTTCCTGCCTCCCTCAGACTATCAGAAGACCTGCTGTCCTCTAGGAAACCTGGTGTTTTCCTTAGAAACTCTTGTACCCATTCTGGTTGGGTGTGTAGCTGCTGTTCCCCGGTATTTAAGGTTCCTTAGCGCCATGATACCTTCCTGGTGATAAGTATGCTCTATAAATATAATAATAATAATACTATACAAAGGAGGCAGTCACAACAGAAAGTTGCATTGCCAGTCCCACTTGTTCTCTATTTATGTCCATGTTTTTGCTTCTTCTAGCTGGATTCCATCTGGATTCTTTTTCTGTATATTTTGATATCGCTCTTCTTGATGACTGGGGGATTTTGGTGATTGGTTATTCTAGTGCAACGTAGGTTTCCATCTTCAATTAAGCCTCATCAGATTGCCAGTAGGTTCTTCCTCCTAACTAAGACCCTATTAGCCTTAAGGAGATACCTAAGACCATTCATGTGTATTGTACTGTGCAGGGGGAAACCATAGCTAATGCAAGGAGTCACCCTTTCCTTGGACAAACAAGAGCTAGACTATGCCTAGTAGAATTCACTCCTTGATCGCTCCCCTGCCGTGGTGGTTCATCTCATTTGCCACTGCGCAGCTGCATCCTTCAATGTGCTGATGCAATTGATGTCATTCTGCTGTCAGGTTGGTGTCGATGTTCAATGCACCCAACATCTCACTTCCCTACTGTCTGACAGAGCCAATGAGTGTGGCTTGTACATCATAAAAATAAGACATACTTTTTGCCTTTGACAAATCTCGTTTCCTTTCAGAGGCATTGTTACTGTGATTTTCCAAAAGCTTGATGGCTTCTGAAGTGACATTACCAATTTTCTCCAATATCTCCTTCATATCTGTTTCCACGGATGGCTATGTGTATACATTTTAATAACTGCATTTATAACATTATGATGACTTCTGTGTTTAACAGAGAAGCAAACAAAAGCTACTAACATCAGTAATTATTGTTCTAACTAACCTTGTATCTCCAACTTTTACGCCTCACAGACACAGAATTTCTAGTAAGACTAAAATATCAGTACACTAATTTAAGTGAGGCTCTGTAAAAATATCTGGGATATGCATTGTAGGATCATAAAATTACAAGTCAACTTGGGGTGGAAACGTTTGGACTGATTAGACTCAGATTAGGGTGGGGTAGAGGTGTAGGCAATTACTTGGGGTGAATCTAATTGTCTCCCTGTCACAGTACATTGACATCTCCCCCATTGTATTGTTGCACAGGCAATTGTTTGTGGTTGCTTTAACGTTTCAAAGACAGTTTAGTGGTCCTCCCCTCACTTTATGCCCTAAGAGGCCACATTCCCATAGTATGGGCATAACTGAACTGTGAACTGGGGAGTTAGGGCTCAAGGTATGTTCTGGATTGGGGCAATGATATCATAAACGTGTTTTGAACAAGGCAGAGCGCCATCCCGACTTTTCTGCCTTTTAGCTGAAACCTGTTTTTTGCGGCTTTAGAACTCTGTGCACTTTACCATTGCTAACCAGTGGTAAAGTGTTTGTGCTCTTCCTTTCAACAAGGTATAGTCCTGATTGGCATCTTTAACTTACCTATAAGACCCTAGTATATAGTACCAAGGTGTACCCAGGGCCTGTAAGTTAAATGTCACAAGTAGACTAACATTAAACGTTTACATGTCCTACTTTCAGATACCATGCACCCTGCCTTTGGGCCATTCACTACCGTGGCAATGTAAATATGACTGCAGGCCTTCCACTAGTAACCTGGCTGTACACGTTTCATCTGCAAATTCTACATGTCAAAATAACCCTTTTTGACAGGTCTATATCTACCTTTTAAATATTTATAAGTCACCCCTAAGTAGGCCCTATTGACTATACAGGCAGTGTGCATGGTATCTGAAAGTAGGACATGTAAACGTTTAATGTTAAACATTTACTTACAGTGAAAATGCACTCAAAGCTATTTTCACTGTAGGAGGTTTGCCTGTTCCATAGCAAAACACTGGAATGCAATATTAAATGCTAACCCTGTATTTTGGGGTATGCGACTAGGTAGAAAAATAACTAAACCACTATGGTTAATTGCTGTTAAAAATCCAATTGAACAGTGAAGTCAAATTTGTTCTAAATAATAAGGACAAATAATTTGTAAAAAGTTACCTTTGCCCTGCTTGAAGTCCCTGGAAGCTAGCACTGCATTTTGTTCTCCCACTTCAGACGTCAGTAATTAGCATTTAAATAGGCATGAATGAGGTATGAACTTTTTACCTGGAGCAAACAAATAGGCTCTCCTGAATAGGCAGAGATGACCCCGCTGAACCTGTCAGAATGAGCAAGGGAGCTGGAGGGAAATCCTGGAGCTGGAAATCCTGCTTCAATGCCACATGCTACTTGACAGGTTTGCTGGGGATTTTCATATGACACTTGGAGAACACTTCAAAGAGGCCTCGTTTGGCAATACAGTGTCACAGGCTGTTCGACAGGTCTGCTAGCTTTACAAATAACATTTGGGGCACACTTCAAAAGAGGGAAACAGAATGCCAAAACAACTTGTGTGTATTCACTGTCTGGTTGCTGAAAGCTTAGCTTTGTTATACCAGACGTCTGTCTCTGAAGTTGTTGTGGGGACAGGGACTATATCAAACTGGATTTTGTCACTGGATGTGGGAGGACACTGGAATTACCATAGTTCACTCCCCACACACACCCGCAGCCCTCAAAGCCCATAGTGAAAATGCACAACGTGGGTTGAGGTTGCCCCAGGAACCTTTAGCCAATTGCTTAGGGCATCCTCAGGGGTCATTCCCACCATCTAGTTCCTACTAGGAATAAATGTGGCACCTCCAAGCACCGACTTCAGAACATTTCTGGACCTGAGGAAGTTTAGAAGAACCTGCTGTCTGCAACCTGGTAAGTGCCCTGGAGGACTAGACCTGCTCTCTTTCTTGTAACCAGGACAAAGATGTGAACTCAAAGGGTCATAAGACTGATCGCCTGTTAAAGCTTCACAGACACAAAAAGCTACAAAAGTCCCTTTCCTGCAACTGTCCATCTGACATGGGGCAATTGGACCTAGACTGGCTCTCCCTGACAACCGGTGAGTCTCTAAATGCCTCTCCTGAGGGCATGGGGGGCTTTAGAAGTGTACAGTAGGTATAGTAGGTCCTGTTCACCGAGATCATTGACTATCATTGGAATTTGTGCTTCCTGGCACTAGTTCTACTTTAAAATTAATATCTCCGGTTCCCTTTATTGAAGGTTTGTCATTTTTGTGTCATTTTGTTTATTAGATTTTACTCTATTTTTCTAATTCATTTTGGGAGTTTTATTGTTTTGCATTTCAACTATATTACTGTTTTAGTGCTGCATAAATATTTAAGGCATTGCCTTTATGTTAAGCCTCTCTTCTCAGTGCCATAGATATCAGGGAGTTGAGCTCATGTTACTTTAGTGGCTTCAGTGGTTCAAACTAGCAAGTTTTTCGATTTTTATTTGAGGTGGATACTTACCCCCCTCAACTAATACCCCAGTTTCCTACACACATATTTTGTTTTGATTGCTAGTGGAGTAATTCCCCAAAGGTTGTTTTTTGCAAGGACAAGAAACAAGATATGTTTTGGATTTGTGGAGGCGGATGGCAGGACAACACCAGGTATGTTTTACCTTGGGGAAAACTACCACAGTAGGGTACAGTATCCTAGCTATAATGTAAATATAAGGACCCCCTGTTACTACTAAATGTTCCTAGGACAGGGAAAATACTATCGCTCAATTAAAGAATCCCTAGGCAACCAATTGGTCTTAAGAAAATATTCGACCATGACTCTATGATACTAGCAATAGACTCAATGTACCACTTTTAATTATAAAAAAATTATTTTATTAATACATAACCATTGTTAAAATGGCTAGAGAGCTCATGAATTCGTAAAGTTCGAATAAATAGACAATAAATATACATAAAATGACACAATGTCAGACCGTGAATATATGTGGGTGATGTAACATATAACTAGGGCAACTGTATATACCTTGAGGTGATTCAGCAGTGTGAAGTCTAGATAATCACACAAAACAATATAACATCACAATGTGTACAAACAATACATAAGATATCAAGACAAAATAAGACAATATGGTGGCTTATAACGTCATGAAATGGTGGTTCTTCAATATATCGACGCGTGTTTCGGCGATCATAGTGCCTTCATCAGGAAACCACATTGAAAAATACTGTCTGACTCCTAGCTATGCATTATATTGCATTTACCTGAAGTGTTCTGTAAACTTATGAAGAATGAGGCAGAAGTCCAGTTCAGATTTCCCTGAAGCCATTGGTGCTGTACATCTAGTAGTAGGAACCCTATTACTTAATTAATTGATAAATTAGTTGAGAATGTTTACAGCATGTGTTCTCATCACTGGCCACTTGGCTATATTATAGTAATGCTGACATTCATACAAGGATAACTTCCCCTTCCCATGCTTCTATACATGGTCTCTTGCTCTCTCTGACTAATTTGGAGAAGCTAGAGTATTTCCCCGTAATGGGGTATTCGAGCATGAGTAAGTCTGAATATCTGTCCACTGGTTAGAATAATCCTAAACCACCCACTTCTAAAGTAGAGAGGATTAGTCCTTCTTCTGATACCAAAGCCATTGTCTTGCACCGCTTAGTGGGTTTTCGCCTTTAAGCACAATGTGAAACACTCATTCATGCACTCAGTCTGCAAACATCCATCAGTTCTCTTTGCCACCCTTTGTCAGTGCTCTTTTAATTCCTACCAATGTGGATTTCTGCTTGTGCCAAGGACACCGTACGCCACCAGGGCAATATTCTGTGACTTGCAGTACTCGAGTAGTTTACTCTGGTTCAGATACACATGGCACTCCACCTGCAGAACAAAGCACATGTTAACACACAGCATAACTGATGGGCAGAACTGAGCAAACAGGAGTCACATAACGTGATTCGGAATGCAGCCTCAGTGTATCAAACACAAGTAAACCCAACATGAGATCAACACGTAGACCCTCATCTGTAGAAATAGGATGTACTTCCAGCCTAGCTATTGTCTATATGCAAAAACAACAATTGATGGACAGAATGCAGAACAATGTCATACATTCACCCCAGTACAAAGATCTGGGCCTAAATCCATCGTTTTTTTGCTCACCATGCCATTCCAGTTTGGACCCAGCCATATGCAAATGAGTCTTGACCCTGCGCCCAATGGGAACAGTCCAGCCCGAACTGCCAGGCCAGGTCCTCCCTGGACTGGAAACAAGCATCCTAGGACCGGTTTCGGGCTTTCAGCCCTCATCAGCCAGGATAGCTTGACTCCAGTGGCATGGAGAGCACGGGACCCACGTCTGGGCATACCCGTCCCACTCGGGTGACAAATGCAAAAACAACAATTGATGGACAGAATGCAGAACAATGTCATACATTCACCCCAGTACAAAGATCTGGGCCTAAATCCATCGTTTTTTTGCTCACCATGCCATTCCAGTTTGGACCCAGCCATATGCAAATCAGTCTTGACCCTGCGCCCAA
Organism: Calotriton arnoldi; assembly: GCA_963921515.1. Taxonomy (NCBI): domain Eukaryota; kingdom Metazoa; phylum Chordata; class Amphibia; order Caudata; family Salamandridae; genus Calotriton; species Calotriton arnoldi. The sequence continues at coordinate 307,751 of CAWUFW010006566.1, read as the reverse complement.
TGGGAACAGTCCAGCCCGAACTGCCAGGCCAGGTCCTCCCTGGACTGGAAACAAGCATCTTAGGACCGGTTTCGGGCTTTCAGCCCTCATCAGCCAGGATAGCTTGACTCCAGTGGCATGGAGAGCACGGGACCCACGTCTGGGCATACCCGTCCCACTCGGGGTGACAAATGCAAAAACAACAATTGATGGACAGAATGCAGAACAATGTCATACATTCACCCCAGTACAAAGATCTGGGCCTAAATCCATCGTTTTTTGCTCACCATGCCATTCCAGTTTGGACCCAGCCATATGCAAATCAGTCTTGACCCTGCGCCCAATGGGAACAGTCCAGCCCGAACTGCCAGGCCAGGTCCTCCCTGGACTGGAAACAAGCATCCTAGGACCGGTTTCGGGCTTTCAGCCCTCGTCAGCCAGGATAGCTTGACTCCAGTGGCATGGAGAGCACGGGACCCACGTCTGGGCATACCCGTCCCACTCGGGGTGACAAATGCAAAAACAACAATTGATGGACAGAATGCAGAACAATGTCATACATTCACCCCAGTACAAAGATCTGGGCCTAAATCCATTGTTTATTTGCTCACCATGCCATTCCAGTTTGGACCCAGCCATATGCAAATCAGTCTTGACCCTGCGCCCAATGGGAACAGTCCAGCCCGAACTGCCAGGCCAGGTCCTCCCTGGACTGGAAACAAGCATCCTAGGGCCGGTTTTGGGCTTTCAGCCCTCATCAGCCAGGATAGCTTGACTCCAGTGGCATGGAGAGCACGGGACCCACGTCTGGGCATACCCGTCCCACTCGGGGTGACAAATGCAAAAACAACAATTGATGGACAGAATGCAGAACAATGTCATACATTCACCCTAGTACAAAGATCTGAGCCTAAATCCATCGTTTTTTTGCTCACCATGCCATTCCAGTTTGGACCCAGCCATATGCAAATCAGTCTTGACCCTGCGCCCAATGGGAACAGTCCAGCCCGAACTGCCAGGCCAGGTCCTCCCTGGACTGGAAACAAGCATCCTAGGACCGGTTTTGGGCTTTCAGCCCTCATCAGCCAGGATAGCTTGACTCCAGTGGCATGGAGAGCACGGGACCCACGTCTGGGCATACCCGTCCCACTCGGGTGACAAATGCAAAACAACAATTGATGGACAGAATGCAGAACAATGTCATACATTCACCCTAGTACAAAGATCTGGGCCTAAATCCATCGTTTTTGCTCACCATGCCATTCCAGTAAGGACACAGCCATATGCAAATCAGTCTTGACCCTGCGCCCAATGGGAACAGTCCAGCCCGAACTGCCAGGCCAGGTCCTCCCTGGACTGGAAACAAGCATCCTAGGACCGGTTTCGGGCTTTCAGCCCTCATCAGCCAGGATAGCTTGACTCCAGTGGCATGGAGAGCACTTGACCCACGTCTGAGCATACCCGTCCCACTCGGGGTGACAAATGCAAAAACAACAATTGATGGACAGAATGCAGAACAATGTCATACATTCACCCCAGTACAAAGATCTGGGCCTAAATCCATCGCTTTTTGCTCACCATGCGATTCCAGTTTGGACCCAGCCATATGCAAATCAGTCTTGACCCTGCGCCCAATGGGAACAGTCCAGCCCGAACTGCCAGGCCAGGTCCTCCCTGGACTGGAAACAAGCATCCTAGGACCGGTTTCGGGCTTTCAGCCCTCATCAGCCAGGATAGCTTGACTCCAGTGGCATGGAGAGCACGGGACCCACGTCTGGGCATACCCGTCCCACTCGGGGTGACAAATGCAAAAACAACAATTGATGGACAGAATGCAGAACAATGTCATACATTCACCCCAGTACAAAGATCTGGGCCTAAATCCATCGTTTTTTGCTCACCATGCCATTCCAGTTTGGACCCAGCCATATGCAAATCAGTCTTGACCCTGCGCCCAATGGGAACAGTCCTGACCGAACTGCCAGGCCAGGTCCTCCTGGACTGGAAACAAGCATCCTAGGACCGGTTTCGGGCTTTCAGCCCTCATCAGCCAGGATAGCTTGACTCCAGTGGCATGGAGAGCACGGGACCCAAGTCTGGGCATACCCGTCCCACTCGGGGTGACAAATGCAAAAACAACAATTGATGGACAGAATGCAGAACAATGTCATACATTCACCCCAGTACAAAGATCTGGGCCTAAACCCATCGTTTTTTTGCTCACCATGCCATTCCAGTTTGGACCCAGCCATATGCAAATCAGTCTTGAACCTCCGCCCAAAGGGAACAGTCCAGCCCAAACTGCCAGGCCAGGTCCTCCCTGGACTGGAAACAAGCATCCTAAGACCGGTTTCGGGCTTTCAGCCCTCATCAGCCAGGATAGCTTGACTCCAGTGGCATGGAGAGCACGGGACCCACATCTGGGCATACCCGTCCCACTCGGGGTGACAAATGCAAAAGCAACAATTGATGGACAGAATGCAGAACAATGTCATACATTCACCCCAGTACAAAGATCTGGGCCTAAATCCATCGTTTTTTTGCTCACCATGCCATTCCAGTTTGGACCCAGCCATATGCAAATCAGTCTTGACCCTGCGCCCAATGGGAACAGTCCAGCCCGAACTGCCAGGCCAGGTCCTCCCTGGACTGGCAACAAGCATCCTAGGACCGGTTTCGGGCTTTCAGCCCTCATCAGCCAGGATAGCGTGACTCCAGTGGCATGGAGAGCACGGGACCCACGTCTGGGCATACCCGTCCCTCTCGGGGTGACAAATCCAAAAACAACAATTGATGGACAGAATGCAGAACAATGTCATACATTCACCCCAGTACAAAGATCTGGGCCTAAATCTATCGTTTTTTTGCTCACCATGCCATTCCAGTTTGGACCCAGCCATATGCAAATCAGTCTTGACCCTGCGCCCAATGGGAACAGTCCAGCCCGAACTGCCAGGCCAGGTCCTCCCTGAACTGGAAACAAGCATCCTAGGACCGGTTTCGGGCTTTCAGCCCTCATCAGCCAGGATAGCTAGACTCCAGTGGCATCGAGAGCACGGGACCCACGTCTGGGCATACCCGTCCCACTCGGGGTGACAAATGCAAAAACAACAATTGATGGACAGAATGCAGAACAATGTCATACATTCACCCCAGTACAAAGATCTGGGCCTAAATCCATTGTTTTTTAGCTCACCATGCCATTCCAGTTTGGACCCAGCCATATGCAAATCAGTCTTGACCCTGCGCCCAATGGGAACAGTCCAGCCCGAACTGCCAGGCTAAGGTCCTCCCTGGACTGGAAACAAGCATCCTAGGACCGGTTTCGGGCGTTCAGCCCTCATCAACCAGGATAGCTAGACTCCAGTGGCATGGAGAGCACGGGACCCACGTCTGGGCATACCCGTCCCACTCGGGGTGACAAATGCAAAAACAACAATTGATGGACAGAATGCAGAACAATGTCATACATTCACCCCAGTACAAAGATCTGGGCCTAAATCCATTGTTTTTTAGCTCACCAGCCATTCCAGTTTGGACCCAGCCATATGCAAATCAGTCTTGACCCTGCGCCCAATGGGAACAGTCCAGCCCGAACTGCCAGGCCAGGTCCTCCCTGGACTGGAAACAAGCATCCTAGGACCGGTTTCGGGCTTTCAGCCCTCATCAGCCAGGATAGCTTGACTCCAGTGGCATGGAGATCACGGGACCCACGTCTGGGCATACCCGTCCCACTCGGGGTGACAAATGCTATTGTCTATAGGCACAGCTCAGAAACAGCACATGGACACACCCTGGACATAGAGGCATGTTTAGCTCAGAAACACCACTTAAACCCTCCCTGGCCATAGCAGGTAGACTTACACAGAAGTGCATAAACCCTTCCTGAACATAGCAGGTAAACTCGAACAGAAATAGCACATAAACCCTCCCTGACCATAGCAGGTTGACTCGCAAAGAATCAGCGCCTAGACCTACATTGGCCATATAAGGCAGATTCAACTCAGAAGATGTAGTGCATAAACTGTCCCTGACCGTAGCAGATAGACTTGCACAGTAATAGTACACTAGTGCAACAGCTTGTATGCAGACACCAATAAGCTGGTGCTGTGGAAATTGCAGACAGTACAATATGCAGCCGCATGTCTGGTACTGAAACTGCAGCGCCACTCCTCGGCCTCAGCAGCCTTAAAAACCCTTCATTGGCTACCTATCTATAAAAGAGTACTATTTAAGATCCTGCTGATGACTTTTAAAGCTTTCAGATCACTAGGGCCCAAATATCTAACATCCAGGTTTACGCCTTATGTTACTGCCGGCCTGCTCAGATCCTCATCAGCAAACCTAATCAAACTTCCCTCTTTTAGGTGTAAGACAAAAGGTGCTAAATCCCTGGCTGCTCCTGGGTCCAAAGCCTGGAAACCTCTACCCAGTCATCTGAGATCCATTGAATAAGAACCTCTTTTTAGGAAACTATTAAAAACCTGGATCTTCGCATCCCCTAACTCGTTGTGCTCCTCACTCATCTAATCATTGTGATCCGGTTATTCATGTTTCTTGAAAGCTAGCAAACTTTTTGCTCAGCGCCATGATGGTCCTTTCGGAGCATAAGCAGCGCTTTACAAAATGACAAATACAAATACTCACCCTGGCCATAGCAAGCAGATTCAGCTCAGAGGATGAGTCTAAACCCTCCCTGATCACAGCAGCTAAACCTGCCAAGTAATAATGGACCCATCCATAGCAGGCAGATTCTGCTCAAAAACCTCTCTGACCTTAGCAGGTAGACCTAAGCAACAACATGTACAGCTTCTTAAGGAACAATGTGCAGCCATTTCCAGGAATAGGATAGCCTATACTGAACCATGCTATGGATTTCCTGTGGGAAAGCAACAATCTTATAGAAAAGCAATAGCTTGTTTAATGCGACTGGGCAATGACACTAAATAAATCAACGGAGCACCAAGGTATTTGCTAGTTCTGATTATTATTTTCTACTGTCTTAAGAGGTGCTGGTTAGCCATAATTATACTGCTTTCCTGTAGAACCATAAAGATCGATACGGAAACGCATTATTAAATACAATGTGCAATGGAATATTATTATTGAAATTGTATCTGGTTAAGGGTTTGGTAACTTGGCAGTGGTGGCAGAAATTGACTTAATGCAAGGACACTCCCCTCTCTAATTCTATCGCCTCCTTTTTAGGAAAATGCTTGCCTCTCAATTCCCTTGCTCCTGCCTCTTACACTATTTACGTCCTGCTGTGCGCAGCCCCCTGCACCACTCTCTATGTAGAACAAGACCCACCCCAAACCCCAGTATTCCTGCTGTGCAGACGCCCTGCAACACCCAGTCTCTTGCTCCCTGGTCCCTTATCCATGACAGTGGTCTGAAGCAGCAGACTCACAGTGTGATTCTGCCACTGCTATGGGCTGGGAGTGCATAGCCATGAAGTTAGACAAAGTCAGGAAACCACCTAAAGTCACCAAGGGCAGAACTCTTGACTTTGTCTCACTTCATGGGGTCAGTAAACATTTTGTACACACTAACTCCCATGGAAGTTAGGTTTCTAGTTAATATGTCCTGGCGCTAAATCCCGGCCACCATGCTGAAAAATGACTCATTTAGAAGTTGGGCTACAAAAATCAACCAGAATGTTAGGTTGTAAAACACCGCCTTTGAATGAGTGTCCGCTACCGCTGCCTCGGTAGTTAATTCTCTTCTAATGAACAAAACTTAGCAGACCATGAACTATGGTCGGAAGCATCAGATACCACAAGATCATCCTGAATGAAGGGAAGCCATGTGTCTCAAGCTCACATATCCTGAGATCTTGCTCATCGCCTAGGGTTGAATTAACAACCTGGGTTGTATACCTGAGACTAATTCAATTAAGTAGGCTACTATGGTATTGGTTATTTGAAAGTCCTCACTTGGATGTGAGTCTTTGATGGATCCCAGTGCACTTGGACTGATTATTATTCTGGCGAAGGTCTACCTTGGCTCCTCATAACTGTTGGGCAGAACGATTGACAGAATTTTGTCTGATCTGGTGGCTTGCAGAAGAACCTCAGTTTTAAAATATTGGGGGTAACATCCAGAGAAGAGGGAGTGGAACATAGGTAGGACATATGGTATGCATTATACGGGTGAAGGGGTCAAAGTGTGTACAAAAGACATTGGGAATGGACCTAGTGGCAAATAAGGTTGTAAAGGAATTGCCAGGTATTTGTATAGCAGAAACCAAGCCAAATGGCAGCGAGTGCTGTATAGAGTCAAAGGCAAGCATACAGTCAACGAGTGATAGGAGTAGTGGCCGGGTTCTGGGAGCAGATGTGTACTCTTAATGCATTGTTATGTAGTGTTTTTAAAGAAGTGCATCATCAACTCTTCCCTAAATTGGAGCAGTGTTGGGAGGGTGGGGGGTCCTGATGACTATAGGATGTTGTTCCAGATCCTAGATGGAAAAGGCCTGCTCTCACTTGTTTTGTTTGTACTCTTTAGTCTCGTGTCTGATGGTGTCCTGGCTGTGGTTGTGCTCAGAGCTTGTCTGCAAGGTAAGAGGGGGTGCTCTGTAGTGGCTTTGTTAATAATGCAATTAATTGAAGATGGTAAGGGCCCGCAAGAGGAGACAAATGGAGTTTCATCCGGATGGAGGTGATGTTACCATATTTCGTCAGTCTCAGGATGAGACTTGCTGTGATGAGCAAGATGCCTTTCGGGGGGAGGGGAGGCAAGTGAAGTCTGGGAGGCCATTAAGCAGGGCATGCCCATCATCCAGATACAAGAGCATGAAGACTTGAACTGGAGTTCTGAAGTCGCTTTCTGGAAGAAACGGTTTTACTTTCTTCGGAAGAGAGACCAGATACCAGGCCGTGCTTGTTTTTGGGCAGTGTATTCCTTCAGGGTGAGGCTGCTGCCCAGGCTGAAACAAAGTGGCTTGACAATCAGCTAAAGGTGGGGTTTGAAGTCATCAAGGTACATTAATACTGAGCCCAGATTGTATTCTTTCTTCCATGTTGTTCTTTGCACAGAACAGGAATGCTGTCTTAGTGGGATTCAGTTTCAGAAAAATACAGGACATCCAGGTCTAGATGAGGTTCAGGTAGTGTTTGAGATGTTGGACGTCTGGAGTGGAGGACACTTTCGAGTAGGGAAGTGTATCATCTGCATATTGGTGAAATTTGATACTGTTATCTGTGAATATAGTCCCAAGGGGCTGCATGTGGGCAATATGTTGTAAAAGAAGTGACGAGCAAAGAGGGGGAAGACTAATAAGTTGTTTCAATGAGCAAGGAAATAAGACTTGCAGGTCAGGGGTAAAAGGCGGGATCCTTGGTAGGCCTGGGCGGTAAATTCCGTTCCGCTCGCGGAATTTGCGGAATTTGGGTAATTTCGCGTTCCGCGGAGAACACGAAATTACCCAAAATTCCGCGATCCGCGGCTTCGCGGAATTTTTTGCTTGTTCGCGCTTTCAAAATGCGTGTTCGCGAGATATTTCTCCCCGAGCACGCAACAGCTGTTCGCGAACAGGAAAAAAGCATCGCGAACGGGCGGAACAAGCAATTCGGCGTGTTCGCGGAACTTTTGCGTGCTCGCGGAGATTTTTTACCATTTCGCGGAGCTTTGCGTAGCGCGACTACGCAAATTCCGCCCACCCCTAACCTTGGGAGTTGAAAGTATGTAACTTTGGTATTATGAAATACTGTTATAAGAGCACTAAGAAATCACTAAGGGCCTGCTTGTAATGCTGCAGTTATGCCTAAGTCGGAGCTTTTCTCCATCTTCAGAGTAGTGAGCACAATTACACCTTGAGAACTTGGTTAGGCACATAGGCGCAGATAGGGTGAAATGTGTGCATGGGAATGTCAGGACAGGAATGTTGTTGTTACTATTTGCAGAATTTGCAATTAAGGTTTGTGGGCGTGTTGTTGGGGATCGGTTCAGGGTCAGTAGTGGCTCGTGCAGGGAGGTGCTGCGGGGCGGTGGGGAGGGGCAGGGTGGGAGGTAGTAAACTCCGGCTCACGGCCGACCGGAGCAATGTAAATAAATAAATAAATAAATAAAACGAATTTCATTGCGCGCGCGCTGAAACGGCAAATGGCGATGTAGCGCGCGCAATGAAATTCGTTTTATTTATTTATTTATTTACATTACTCCGGTCGGCCGTGAGCCGGAGTTTACTACCCCCCACCCTGCCCCACCGCCCGAAGCACTCCCTCCACGAGCCGCTACTGTTCAGGGTATGTGAGCATGTGCTTCCTTTGGCTGATGGGTGGGTATGGTGGGAGGGGTTTGTGTGGGAACCACACACGTGTATAAGGTTGTTTGGTCATGATGGAAAGCAAGTAATATAATATTTCAGAGATTAGGCTGTGGTTTAGGATGCAGAGGATAAATTTAAAAATATAATAATACGAAAATGTGGCTACACATTACCAACTTAGAAATTTGAAGAGCAGTACACAAGAATGAATGCATGCACCTGTGATGGGGAGAAATAGGTGTTGGTAGGGAAGTGGTCTGGAAAGACTTGAACCATGAGTCTATGTTGTTGGTTAAGTTGATTTTTAGATGGCCTAGGATGAAAGGGTGAGGCAAGTGGAATGCAGATTAGCCAGGATGTTGTCATATTAGTTGAAGAAGGTATATGTGTTTTCTGGAGGAGTATATTTTTTTGATACCATCTATGCACTGATGGGGATGAGGATAGTGTAGATGGAAGGAATCACCTTGCAGGGTTATTGTGGTCAATAACAGCAGTGAAGTGGTGAGCAATAAGTTGAAGTCTAGTGTTGACAGTCTTCTTGAAGATGAAAGTGACATTACAAAGGCAGAATAAAATGGAGAATGTTTTGGCTAGGTAATTTTTAGAGTCTAGTCTCTGCTACATATTCCGTCATTGGAGTGAGATGAGGGTAGGCAGTATTGCTACTGGCAAAGTTGATGGGAATAGATGGGCTCTGTGGGAAGACAATGCGATAGGTGTACATGTGATTTTGGTAATTGAGGAGTGGAGCAGCATGGTTGATTATGGAGCCTGTTGTTCCTGGAAGAAAGATGCAGCACATCCAGATTGATGTGGGGGGCATGCTTGCTCTGCATATTGACAAGATCATTATTAATGGTATTGAGGCAATCACTGCATGAATAAAAAGGCCACCTAATCATGGATATCCCCCTGGGAATTATATAAAGACATGCAACAGAGATAATGTAGACAAAGCACACAGATAAACCTAAAAGTAACACACAGCAAATCCTGATGATTAAATGAAGAGCCATAACTGAGATAACTTGCAGATTTTCTTGTTAAGAGCTAGTCAACAAAAGACAGAGGGCCCTGTCTGCCTTAATACAAGTGCATTATATTCCATGGCATTTGTAATAAGGTGAACATGATGTTCGTCACGTTTGCGATGGAGTAACCCATCCTCCAAACACCAAATCAGAGTAACTTACCTGATTGCAGACAGGTTTGTACTTGAGCCCAGGTTTGTTGAGGATCAGTTCCAGTTGCCTGCGGTTGAAATTAGACACCCCAATAGATTTCACGAGACCTGCATCTTTGCACGCCTCCATGGCCTGCAAAAAAATAATCATAAGCTGTATCAGCAAATATTGCCTCATTCCCACAAAGTTTATCTCATCTTGGCATCCAGATTCTTTCCAAGTCAAAAGCATTTGGTGTTGATGCTAGGGGGATTGACTGTTCCAGGATGCAAGGAGGGTCACATGAAAACAGATACTGCAAAAACATATTTTGCAAAAAGATAGACTCCAAAATATAGGCTGCCTGACTGTTCAAGGATCAATCTTATATAAATAGTACCCTACAAAACTTTTAACCTGTATTTCGTTTTACATCCAGCCAAACTCAAGTCCCACATTTTTAGGGGCAAATGCTTAAGAGTGTGATTAGTTGCAGTTTAGCATTTCTGTAGAGGTCTGTGCTATGCAAACTATGTTTTGCAGTCAATTGCCCTGCTTATAAACTTCACCAGTAAATGCAGCAGAGAAGGCTCGATTTACGGTATTTACCTCTCTGGGTAGAAATTTGAGGAATAACCTGTGGAAGCACAGCTCACTAGTAATTCAGCAAGCTTTCTATGGCAGCAATTAGATGCCGGAGACATCACTGAGAAGTACCTGAAGATGCATGGTATTACTAGAAGCAGGAAAAATCTCTGGGTGGTTTTCCAACCCTGGACACTTTATCGGCATCTTCATAATTGGGAACTACATTTTCACTTGCTGTTTGAGTGTTAAGTCACAGGGTGGTTTAAGTGTGCACTTGGGGATGTAGTTGAACCATTGAAGCTCTTTTTTTCTGTAAACTGATAGAACAGAGCTGATGGCAGACAAGGTAACTCAAAATAGTACACAATATGGAAACCCGACCACATAGGCCCGCATTCCGAGATGTCCATGTTTAAGGTGGGGAGATACCAGGGCTGCAATTAACGTTGAGGTTGATTTTACGCCCCTACCAAATGCAGCCATTATGCGATGATATCCCTGAAATTGAAATAACACGGTGGAACCAGAATTACCGGATCCATTTTTTACAGGATTTCTGAGATTCCATGGACTTTTATACTCACATTTACCACCTGATCTAAATGAGGGAAGGAAACCACACCGGCTCACATTGTTGGAGTCATGGGGTTGGGAGGTTGTTGGACGCAGGCATGCTCTGGAGCTGCAGGGGGAGCACTGCAGGCTCCCATGGTTGGTGCAGGCTGGTCTGAGCTCCTGTGATATTATCGGTGGTGTTTTCACATGTGGTAAAGTTGGACCCAGTATCCTGCAACCAGTAATTCAGGTGTGGAACAGCAGCCCACTCAGAATCAGCTGGTGCAGTATTACTCCTGGGAATACCACTCTGGACAACTGAGAAGGAGGGCTGTAATCCAAACCTCTCTCTTGAAGAGTATCATTGTGATCCGAAAGAGTTACCTGTCAAGGAAAACTACCCCATCCTCTGTGTGTAGATGATAGTTATATTGAACGCAGCTGCTCAAAGAGCAGCATCACGATTTGTAGTATGGTAACCTACACAGGAAGCCCTTAAAGTGGGCTGTGGTGTCTCCTTTTAAATCAGCTGGAGGGCCACCAGTGCAATGGTGATGCCTCCACGGTTTCTTCTTGGTGGTGAGAGGGACAGTGATTGGTGCATGACTTGACTTCAGGCAGCTCTTGATTTTTTATATTGTTTCACGAGTGTATGCAGATAACATCTTTTAAAACCAGTAGTTTTGTTACCAAATTCTTTGAAAATTGAACAGTGAAATACACTAAATGGCACCATTGTTTTAAAAATGTTGTCAAGGTGGGGACAACCACCCAAATATCACTTGGGAGTACTCGGTAAGCTTGCATTACCCACTTGCTTAAAGCCATTTGAGTTAAGTGTCAAAGCACGGTAATTAATTTGTCTTGCTACACCCTTGCCAGATGTACTATTACGACCACCTGACACCGTCTCGGAAACAGGACCAACCGACCTCCGGTCAGCGGTCCCGACCGCCTCATCATCTTGCCATTCCTCAATGGAAGCGCGTGTTACGGACGTAAACCGGACGTAACACAAGCTCCCATAGAGGAATGGGAGGCTGTGATCATCCCTGCACCCCGTGGCAGGCACCTCAGGGTGCCTGCTACACGGTGCAGGGATGAACAAGGGGCACCATAGGTGCCCCCTCGGCCTCCAACTGGAGGCCGCAGAGGCAAGGGGGCCCTGGTAGGGGCCCCCATATTCGCTCTTCGACAGGCTTTCCATGTTGGAAAGCCCGACATGAAAAGCCTGCCGGAGACCGAGCATCATAATCCCAAGGGCAGAAAGGCTGTCCTTTGGGATTACGGGCCGGCCTCCGACTGGACAACGGGTTCCGTGAGCCCGTTGGAAGCCAGCCGGAATGATCGGCCGTTTTGATTTCCAACTGCCAGCATTGTAATGCTGCAGTCCGAAATTAAACCGGGATGCGGCCCGGAAAGGCTCCGACCAACGGTCGTAGCCTTTCCGGGCTGCATCGTAATCGGCCCCTTAGTGTCGATAACGACTCTCTTCACACTGTCTCCCAACGAATATCACACAGTGGCACAAAATGAGCTGGAAACCCCTTCAAAGAGTAGGTTTCCAGTTAGTGCCTGGAGGCCCAGGGCAGATGACATCTATCAGCGTTTTACAACCTCCCAAGAATGCCTGCGACAACCTTAGAAGCCTTTGTGCTTTGGTTCGGGGGAGGGTTGGCATGGGCAGTGTCAGCCTATAAGCCCTGCCTCCTCTCTGGTTGGTCAGGTGGTGATGAGCTCCAAGCCCCGCCTCTTTAAGGCCCTGCCTGCCTCACACAGTAAAATTATTTTTAAACTTGGCAGGTCACCCTTGCACAGTTAACCCCCCTGAACAGAATAGGTATTGTTCGGCCAGCGGTGCAAGGAGGGGACAGTTACAGCCTTAACAGCAGCTGTGAGCTTTTCCAAAATAATGACAGTGTTCAAGCAAACAGAACTACATAGAAGTGCAATACATTTGCATCCAGACTGATCAATGGTTGGGAGATTTCTGGGATTTTCTGTGTTTTTAAATTACTGAATGCAAGATCACGAAAAGCATTAATGGAAGCAGTAAACATAAAGAAATGATAGGTCTTCTAACAGAACAATTCTTGTTTAGGAAGCTCTTGTGTTGTGATAGGATGCTGCTTTCATTACCATAACACACTACAACAAACAGCCTTTGTGAAATTAAACAAACACAGGGAGTGTATATTGAAAATGCATCTCTCACCAATATGCTCCTGGCCGCTTAACACTTCTTCTGTCATTGAGGTGGACGTCGTCGACTATCCCTTCAATGCAGGAGTGGGCAGATAAACTAAGGACTCTGCTCGCCATGAAGAAATTGACATGCAGACTTAATGCCGTGGACTACATGTTTTTATATGGGAAAAAGTGACGCACCAGTGGTGCAAGGGGCATGTAAATAAGCCCCCCAGTGGCATACCCTTGTAGAGTATTTGTCTGGCACAGGTCCGATTTACATCTGCCCTAGGTATTTGAGATCGCTCCATTTATCGGTCTAATGGGAAAGAACGTTTTGTGTGTAAGATATTGCATTAATGCAACACTGATGTTAAGCAGAACTTTTTGTGTGTAAGATATTGCATTAATGCAACACTGATGTTAAGCACATTAAGCTAACCAATCCACTTGCATTATGGTTTTGATGGGGTTGGGGGTGGGGCTGGGAGGAAGGTTTCAAACAAAGCAGTGTTATGTCTCTTAAAAAATTCAATAACATTTAGTTGAACTAAAATGCACCTCGCACTATTTCATGCTTTATATGTTGACATTTAATGCATCAGTGTGAATGCACCAGTGGGCAGTAGAGTAGCACAACATTTCACTAATCAATGCTAAAGCTGTTGCTTGTGTGAATATGTTAGTTATGTTATAATAGAATATTTGTAAAGCACATTGCTGCCACAGCAACGGGGCGTCCCAGCGCTAGTCTCAAGAAAGGGCCGCTGTAAAAGATAATCAGAGGAATCACAGGTGAGTTAAAGAGAGAACAACCAGGTCTTCAGGGCCTTCCTGAAAGCCCAGTGGTTCTGAATGCTCCTGATGGACAAAGGCAGAGAGCAGGTGCTTTGGTGCGAAGTGTGCGGCCTTCTCTTCTGACGTGAGGGACACATGCCAAATTGAGATTGGATGAGCGCAGAACCCACGAGGGCAGATATGGGTGAAGCAAATTGGACAAAATGGAAGGCCCCTGAGAGGCTAGGATTTTGTGTGCAGTGCACAGGACCTTGAAGTAATTCTTGCTCTTTATCCACAGGGAGCCTATGGAGTCTGTGGATAAAGCTGGAGACTGAGAAAAACTTGGGAAGGGCAAATAGCAGTCTTGCCGCAGCATTCTGGGCCAGCTGGAGTCTTCTGGTCACTGTCTTATTAGATCCTAGATACAGTATATTACAGTAGTCTAGCCTTGAAAGAAAGGTAGACTGAGTGATAAACTGGCATGTGTAAGAATCAAAAAATCCAAGAATAGGTTTGAGCCCACGTAGGAGTCTGAAACAGACACCTACCACCGATTTTGCCTGAGCTTCAAAGGTCAGGGCACTACAGACAGACACCTACATTTTTTACTATCGCCTTGGGTTGCGGGGGTGGCTCCAAAGAATGGGGCCACCAAAGGTCACCCCACGGGTGGATATCTCTTCCCAGGAGAAGGATTTCAGATTTACTTGAATTCAGTTGTAGGCAATTGGCCGCCTCCACTCAGCGACTTCCACCATGTCGCTTTGGAATTTAGCCAGGTCCAGAGTAGAATTGTTGGAAAAGGAGATCACGAGCTGGGTATCACCAGCATAGGATACCAGCGTAAGCCCCCGGGTTATCGCAACCAGAGCCAATGGTTAAATATAAATGTTAAATAGAGTAGGGCTCAGCTCGGAGCCCTGGAGAACACCATGTCGCAGACGTTCCCCCACTCTGCACATCTTCAGGAAGAGCCTCAAGACCTGGCTCTTTTGCTGATTCGGAGCTGCATGCCAACCCTCCCCCAGTGCCTTGAGACCCTCATGGGTGAGTAGTGTGCTTCACAAATTCCTGATTGATTGATTGATTGAGAGTGTGTAATTGAGAACTATATGGGGAAGAAACAACATGAAAATATCGTTCAGAAAGAAAGGAGGAAAACCAGGGCAATGCAGCTCCACCAATACCAATCTACTGTAAACGCTACAACAAAATATTATGAGATACGGAATCAAAAGCGGCGCCCAAATCTAGCAGAATCAGAGCAGAAGATCTGCCTTCATCTAAGGAGCCGCGCAGATGCTCAGTAACCGAAAGTAGCACAGACTCAGTGCTGTGTCGCAGTCTAAAGCCGCTCTGAGAGATAGCCAGAATTTGGTTAGTCTCCAGAAAATTTGTTAAAGTAGTGTTAATATGAGACTCAGTGATTTAAGCAAGAAATGGCAGTAAGGAGATAGGACGAACATTTTCTGGTTTGGAAACATCCAGAGCAGGTTTTTTCAAAAGGGGAATAACTTTGGCATGTTTCCAAGAAGCCGGTACATATGCTGATGCCAAAGGAAGATTTATCAGCTCAAGACAGAGTGGGAAAAGTCAGTCCTGAAATTTAAGAAACAGATCTGGCTTAAAGGGATCATCTGGTGAGCCCGATTTGACTTTATTGCAGAGAGTCTGGAGCTCTTCAAAGGATAGCAAAGGAAAAAGGTGGAGGTGTGGCGGGAGATGAGTAGTATGCACCTCTAGACTTAAACATGTACATTTGTGGGCATTCCCAAACTCCAACTGGACCCCTTTCCATCCTGGAAATAATCAGAGAATTAGTCCTGAAGTAATTTCCCTTCCAGGATGGAAAGGGGAATGGATCAGACCCAGATTTGCTGGGGTTGTAGAAAAAGAGCTTTCTTCACATGATAAAATGTTTTCCATGTGGAGAAAAGAAGAAAAAAACCATGCATTTGCACAGAGGCTCCATTCCTTCTGTGCAGAGTTCTATGCTGCGTAGAATTCAGCACAGTGGCAATAGGAAGTTATAAGAATTGTCACATGACATTTCCAGTAGTATGCCTGGATACATGTGTTTGGCGCAGCTTTCCAGGTACACTCCTGGGAATTTTGGTGAATTCCAAATTTCAAAAAGCATAACAATTAGTTTAGGCAGAGATCTAAAGGCCTGATTATGACTCTGGCGGTCTTCTGCCCACCAGACTTGCGTTGGCGCAGCAGTGGCGGTCCACCATCCGCCGCATTACGACTTCTTAAGTCAATGCAGCGGTGGACCGCTGGCTGCGCCAGGGAACAGTTGTTCCCTGGCGGTGGCGTAGGAGCGCCACAACGGAATATGCTGAGCGGGGACATGCGCAGTCCCGCTCAGCATATTATGAGTTCCTTGACCGCTAGCCTTTTCATGGCAGAGCCCCACCATGAAAAGGCTGGTGGTGCAGGAACTAATGGGGGCCCTACAGGACCCCCATGCCCCCCACCATGGGGATACATTCAGGGGGGCACAACATGTGTCCCCCTGTCTGTACCCCCACAAAGTTCCAGCACGGCATGGACATCCACGTCCATGCCGTAATGGAACTTTTTTGCTATTCCCATGGCGGTGCCTGGCATGGCGTTGCCTGTTTTCCAGGCACCGCCATGGGAATAGCAAAGAACCACTGACATTTTCAACTCGTAATACGGTCAGCGGTCCTTGGGCGGTCTTGCACGGGTTTGGCACAGCAGAGGCGGCGTTGCGCCGGCTCCACTGTGCCAACCTCGTAATCAGGCCCTTAAACTCTGTCTGAATTTTAAAGGGTCTAATCACAAACTGTATTTTTTACTACGTTAGTAGTACCACGAGAGCTCTGCAAAATGCTATTCACAAACCTAAACGCTGAGGTTCTACCTCCTCCTCACCTGCCTTTTCTGTGTGGGGCTGTCTGCCCTGAATGTGGAGTCTCTGCACAGGTAAGTATACATTTTAGTAGTAATTATAAGAGGGACACAGGGAAGTGGCTGGAAAATAGGGAATACTTACTATAAAGTGGGAGGGGTTAAGGGAGGCTAAAGGACGGGTTTAGGGAGATACGTGCACACACCCACAAAAGAGTATGTCCATTCATATTCACAAACTACACTTCTAAAGTTATTACAACCAAAAAGGACCCAAAACAGTTGTAATTGCACTCCAGTGCCACACATGGCCAACCACTGGTACTACAGCGCCATCTCATGGAAAATAATGGAAGTATGGACTTAAAATAATTCCCATAGGAAATATTGTTTAATAGAATTTAATTATTTAAGCTAGTTAAAAATACAAATAAATCAAAGGATAAACACTTTCATTTACATTTGACTTAGTTTAATAATCTTTTTAAATTTAAAATCAATGTTACATCAAGTTTTCATAAAATGTAATTACATTATTTGTAATTAACACTATACATCACTTTTGATCATTTTTAAAATGTAATAGAAATATTTTGTTTACTGTTGGTGGGATTTCTTTTAATAATTCAAGCTTCAGACAAATAATTGTAACTTAATTTAATATATTTAAAATAATTACATTTAAATTAAGGTGTTAATGCTATAATGTTTTTATATTGTTGTAAAATTAACATTAATATAAACAATTCTTTAACATTAAGTTTTTACATTAGAATATTGTATATATTTTTTTAAGGTTTAATAAACTTTACACTCTTTCATATATTTTACCTTATAGAGAGCTGTGCCCTGGTGACGGAGACCTCTGCTTACATGTAAAAAATTACTAGAAGTAACTTTAAACTATCAACTTATTTTCAATATAATTAATACATTGAGTAAAATATATTAAATTAAATAACAATTATTTTTAAAAATGTATTTTAAATAAATCCCACCCAAAGTAAATGTTTGTATTTACCTATTATGTATTAAAAAATTACTAAAAGTTATGTAAAGAGCTAACTGAAATTCGTATTCCTTCTTTATCCATTAAGGGCTCGATTACGAGTTTTGGAGGTGTTAGGGCGGGTGGTACTCCACTGCCACGCCCCCACACACTGCCAAGACTCGCTGCCGCCCGCCCACCAGATTACAAGTAATTTGTAGTCTGGCGGGCAGGTGGCATGGCGTTCCCAAGCCGGTGCCTCTTTCAAAGGCCCCGGTGCCTTTGAATAAGGCACCGGAATGGGAACGTCTCACAAGGTTCCTGCACAGCATGGACTGAAAAGTCCATGCCATGCAGGAACTCTTGTGCATGCACACAGTGGGGCATGTGTTATGCCCCCCCGTATGCATACACAAGCGGAGGAGACAGAGGGTGCCCTCTAGGGCTCCCTTTGTTTCCTCTCTGCCAGGGTTGACATGGAGGAGGAACCTCCATGTCACTGCCAGCGGGAAGGAAACTCGTAATATGCTTGGTGGGACCGCTGCGGTTCCGAAAGCGTATTGCGGCCTCTGACCGCCATGCCACCTCCAGGGAACGGTGGTTCCCTGGCGTCAAACGTGGTCCCAGATCGGTCCGCCCGCCCAACTCGTAATAGGGGAATCGGACTGCCAGTGCGGCTGTGGCTGGGCCGCCACGCCAACACGGGTCTGGCGGTCCTCAGACCGCCAGACTTGAAATCAGGCTCTAAATGTTTGTTTTAAAGATCTATTTTTTAAAAATCCCACCTACCATATACTGTTTGTATTTACTTATTATTTTTTTAAATTACAAGACATTATGTATAGGATTAATTGAAATTAATTAAGTTGTTTTCTTACAAAAATAAAGTTACCTTTATTTTCAAATTTAAAAAGATTATTAAAATATTTTTTTAATGAGTACTATGTATTTTTATAATATATAGTTTTGAACATTCCATTTAATTTATAAATATCTGGAAAAAAGAAAAAAGAATATAGGGCTAGATGTATCAATATTGGATTTTGCGATTCCATAATAGCGAATTTTACCGATTCACTATTATGAAATCGCAAAATGCAATGTATGTAGGTTTCGCAATAATAATTGCGATTCCTACATATTCCTTACTGGCGACTCGCAAATTGCGAATTGCAAATCAGGAATGGCTTCCCATTCATTCCTATGGGCCTAGAGGCCCACAGGAATGAATGGGAATTGCATGCACAATTTGCGAGTACCCAATAGGTACTCGCAAATTGCGCATGCAATTTCAAGGGTGCAAGGGTGCCAAATGGACACCCTGTTGCACCCCTGGAATATGCATGTGTGCACATGTGGCGCACACACATGCCCTAAGGGCATGTATGTACGCCACATGGCAGGTTGAAAAATGCAAAAAAGTGAATTTGTCATGGAATTCGCATATTACCACCAACTTGAAGTTGGTGGTAATTTGTGATTCCTTAAAGGCAGGTCGCAATTTTTTTTGGCTTCCTACATTTCATTTAAGGAATCGCAAATTGTGATTCCTTAAATGCATTCGCAAAATAGGGAATCACAATTTTTGCGATTCCCTATTTTGTGAATGCCTCTTGGGATGATACATCCCAAAAGGCTTTTTCCTGTTCGCAAACGGGCCGATTCTGCGAATCGGCCCGTTTGCGAATGAAAAAAACACTTGATACATCTGGCCCATATTTTTTTTAAATTATTTCCCATGGGCTCTTTTTCGTTGTGAGGGTGTTGCAGTATCAGTGGTTGGCAATTTGTGATCCTGGAATTACTACGCAGGCAGGTCGTTCCCCACGCTGCTGCATGGGTCTGCCTGCATTGTTTTTGCCTAATCCTGTACTTTCCCCCTGTGCCTAACTTGCTTTCTTGCCCAGACTTGTTTCTTTCCCCCTGTGCCTAACTTGCTTTCTTGCCCAGACTTGTTTTTTTCCTCCTGTGCCTAACTTGCTTTCTTGCCCAGACTTGTTTTTATCCTCCTGTGCCTAACTTGCTTTCTTGCCCAGACTTGTTTTTATTCCCCTGTGCCTAACTTGCTTTCTTGCCCAGACTTGTTTTTATCCTCCTGTGCCTAACTTGCTTTCTTGCCCAGACTTGTTTTTATCCTCCTGTGCCTAACTTGCTTTCTTGCCCAGACTTGTTTTTATTCCCCTGTGCCTGTACTTGTTTTCTTGCCTAAACTTGTTTTTCCTTCCTGTGCCCAGTTCTCCCGCGGCCCCCGCCCATTTTTCCCGCCGCTGCGTCCCTGCGGCCCGCCCCCCTGCATTCCCATTCGCCGCCCCGCTCCCGCCTCCCAGCTGCTCCTCCCTCCCACATCCCCTCATATGGAGGCCGCGCAGCGGTGAAAGGAGCGACCTCTGACCCTGCTCGCAGGCAGGTCGCTCCCCACGCTGCTGCACGGCTCTGCCTGCATTGTTTTTGCCTAATCCTGTACTTTCCCCCTCTGCCTAACTTGCTTTCTTGCCCAGACTTGTTTTTTTCCCCCTGTGCCTAACTTGCTTTCTTGCCCAGACTTGTTTTTATCCTCCTGTGCCTAACTTGCTTTCTTGCCCAGACTTGTTTTTATCCTCCTGTGCCTAACTTGCTTTCTTGCCCAGACTTGTTTTTATTCCCCTGTGCCTAACTTGCTTTCTTGCCCAGACTTGTTTTTATCCTCCTGTGCCTAACTTGCTTTCTTGCCCAGACTTGTTTTTATCCTCCTGTGCCTAACTTGCTTTCTTGCCCAGACTTGTTTTTATTCCCCTGTGCCTAACTTGCTTTCTTGCCCAGACTTGTCTTTATTCCCCTGTGCCCGTACTTGTTTTCTTGCCTAAACTTGTTTTTCCTTCCTGTGCCCAGTTCTCCCGCGGCCCCCGCCCGTTTTTCCCGCCGCTGCATCCCTGCCCCCCTGCATTCCCATTCGCCGCCCCGCTCCCGCCTCCCAGCTGCTCCTCCCTCCCACATCCCCTCATATGGAGGCCGCGCAGCGGATGCGCGCAGCGGGCGCGCCGCAAGCGCGCCAAAGGCACGCCTAAGGCAAGCCCGTCTGCGCCTGTCCGCACCTGAACCGTGCCCAGCGCCAGGACCCCAGGACCCCACGAACGCCACGACGCCCGACACCGCTACGATGCCAGATCCATCCACGTACTCAACACCGGACGATCACACACCTGCTTCCTGGCCGCCCCGAAGCGCACCCACGGAGCTTTCACCTGCCGGAACTGCAGCTTCACAAGCATCCGCCCCACCATGCCGCCGACCAGGAAAGAACCCAACCACCTCAGATGCATCCTTCTCAACACCCGCTCCGCCCGCAAACACGCCGTTGAACTCTGGGACCTACTCGACTCAACCTCCCCAGACGTCGCCTTCCTGACGGAGACCTGGCTGAACCCCGCCTCGGCACCCGACATAGCCATAGCCATCCCGGAAGGCTACAAGATCACCCGCAGGGACCGCACCAATGGAGCAGGAGGAGGAATCGCCATCGTCCACAAGAACACTCTCAGAGTCTCGACCAACACCGAAGACACCCTCAGCATCGCCGAACACCTGCACTTCCAGATCCACACCGATCCCAACACCACCCTCAGAGGAACCCTTGTCTACAGACCCCCCGGACCCCGACCACAGTTCAGCGACTCCATCGCCGACTTTGTCAGCACACACGCCCTCGCCTCCACGGACTACATCCTCCTCGGGGACCTGAACTTCCACCTCGAGAACAACAACGACACCAACACCACCACCCTGATCGACAACCTAGCCAACCTCGGACTCAGACAACTCATCACAACACCCACCCACTCCGCCGGTCACACGCTTGACCCCATCTTCTCTGCAAGCCCCCACGTCTCCTTCAACCACACCACCAAACTCCACTGGACAGACCATCGCTGCATCCACTTCACCTTCAAGAAACCCACCACGCACCACCGCACCCAACAGATGCCCCGCCGCTGCTGGAGCAAAGTCACCGAAGACCAACTAACCACCACCCTTGCCCAGAGCCCACCCGCCGACCCCACCGACCCCGACACCGCCGCCCGCAACCTCAGACAGTGGATCAACGACTGCGCCAACACCCTCGCCCCGATCAAGAAACCCTCCAACAGTCACACCAACAAGAAAGCCAGCTGGTTCACTGAAGACCTTCGGTCCTCCAAGCAAACCTGCCGAAAGCTAGAGAAGATCTGGCTCCGTAAACGAACACCGGACAGCCACGCAGCCCACAAGAACGCCACCCGCAGAAACCATCACCTCATCAGATCCGCCAAAAGGGCCTCCTTCAAAGACCGCCTAGACAACAATGCGCACAACAGCAAAGAGCTCTTCAACATCGTGAAGGAACTCTCCAACCCCAGCTCCAACACCAACGACGTCCCACCCTCGCAAGACCTGTGCGACTCGCTGGCCACCTTCTTCCACCGCAAGATCACAGACATCCACGACAGCTTCAATGCCACGACCGCCCCGACAACCACTGAGACCTCCGCCCCCACGACCACCATCCGCACCAACCGCCTGCTCTCCTGGACCAACATCAACGACGACGACACCATCAAGATCATGAACACCATCCACTCCGGATCTCCGTCAGACCCATGCCCACACCACATCTTCAACAAAGCCAGCACAGCCATCGCACCCCATCTCCGGAAAGTCATCAACACCTCCTTCGAGACAGCAACCTTCCCGGAGAGCTGGAAGCACGCCGAGATCAACGCCTTACTCACGAAACCCAAGGCGGACCCCAAGGACCTCAAGAACTTCCGGCCCATCTCCCTGCTCCCGTTCCTGGCAAAGGTCATCGAGAAGACCGTCAACAAACAACTGACCCGCTACCTCGAGGAGAACAACATCCTGGACCCTTCCCAGTCCGGGTTCCGCAGCAACCACAGCACCGAGACTGCCCTCATCGCCGCCACCGATGACATCAAGTCCCTGCTGGACAACGGAGAAACGGCGGCCCTCATCCTCCTGGACCTGTCAGCCGCCTTCGACATGGTCTGCCACCACACACTACGAACACGCCGGGATCCAAGAGAAGGCCCTGGACTGGACCACCTCCTTCCTCTCCGGCAGAACACAGAGCGTCCGCCTTCCCCCCTTCCGCTCACAAGCCACCGAGATCATCTGCGGCGTACCCCAGGGCTCTTCCCTCAGCCCAACTCTGTTTAACATCTACATGGCACCGCTCGCCCACGTCGCCCGTCGGCACGACCTCAACATCATCTCCTACGCCGATGACACCCAGCTGATCCTCTCCCTCACCAAGGACCCCCACACCGCCAAAACCAACCTCCGCGAAGGAATGAAGGCCGTCGCTGAATGGATGAGGAACAGCCGACTGAAGCTGAACTCGGACAAGACGGAGGTCCTCATCCTCGGATCCACCCCTTCGGCCTGGGACGACTCCTGGTGGCCGACCGCACTGGGAACCGCCCCAACACCCACCGACCACGCACGCAACCTAGGGGTCATCCTCGACTCCACCCTCTCCATGACTAAACAGGTCAACACCGTCTCCTCCGCCTGCTTCAACACCCTCCGCATGCTCCGCAGGATCTACAAGTGGATCCCCACTGAAACGAGAAGAACGGTCACCCAGGCCCTCGTCAGCAGCAGGTTGGACTACGGAAACGCCCTCTACGCAGGAGCCTCGGCCAAACTCCTGAGACGGCTCCAACGCATCCAGAACGCCTCTGCATGCCTGATCCTCGACATCCCTCGCCGCAGCCACATCACACCCCACCTGAGAGACCTGCACTGGCTCCCGGTCAACAAGAGGATAACCTTCAAACTCCTCACCCACGCACACAAGGCACTCCACAACACCGGACCAACGTACCTCAACAGACGACTCAGCTTCTACACCCCCACCCACCAGCTCCGCTCCGCCGACCTCGCCCTCGCCACTGTCCCCCGCTTCCGAAGAGCGACCTCCGGTGGCAGATCGTTCTCCCACCTCGCCGCCAAGACCTGGAACACCCTCCCCATCCACCTACGGCAGACCCAAGACCTGCTGACCTTCAGAAAACTCCTCAAGACCTGGCTTTTCGAGCAGTAGCAGCATTCCCCACCCCAGCGCCTTGAGACCCTCACGGGTGAGTAGTGCGCTTTACAAATGATTTGATTGATTGATTGATTGACTGTTCTTTTGTGGCTGTGAGTAGGCAAAAGTAGTAAATTTACTCAAAAGCGTGAGAGTAAATGTACACATGTAGATTTACTCACAAGTTTACCTTTGTAAATAGCTCTCCAAGTTTATCTTTGTGAATCAGGTCCTATATTTTACATTGCATTACGTGCCATTGAGCATATTTTGTAAACATTTTACTAGGTTAACAATGCAAATGTGGGAACTTTTTCAGGAGCCCCAGGTCAGTCAGGGTTTCCTGGGTTATACAGTAACATTAAATCCTAAACTGAGTGACAAGTAAGCTTCCCGACCGAATCGGTTGGGAAATGGTGTCCGACCCACTCGGATCGGGAAAGTCCGACCGGCGGAGTAGGATGCATCCGGATGCTTCCAGATACGATTTGGTTGAACTCCCATTGACTTCAATGGGAACATTTGTTCCTAACCGCATCAGAATTGGGCCCTCGGTCGGGAAGACATGTTCCCGATCCAATTTGGAAGGAGCAAATGCCGTTAGGAGGCCTTCCTAACCGCATCAGAATCAGGCCCTCGGTCGGGAAGCTTTTCCAACCCGCATCAGAATCGGGCCCATAGTCTTATTCATTTGATATCCTGAAAAGGAATCAAAGAGGCAATCAATTCATCTACGTAAGGAATTATTTCAGCAGGCACTGATGTATGATTAATTCACCAGCATAAACTGCAATTTTATTTAGAAAACTCTGGGTTACAAAGGAGAGAATATTACCATCACCGCTAATCAATGGGCTAAGGGGGTTCTATATAGAGGTCAAAAAGCAGGGGAGATAATTTACATCCCTTTTTTTGCTCCTCTATTGATGTTGATCTTTTCTATTAAATTCCTAATGTCAACTACGTGGCATAAGGAGGTCATTCTTTCATCAGATTTACTTAACTTGGAACCCAGCCCAAATAATTTCAGCACTTCCCAAACCGAAGTACAGTTCACTCTGTCAAATGTTTGGCAGCATCCAGTGTCATAAGTGCTAGTGGCAATGTGTAGGTAACTAATAGGTGGGTTTAGATCATGCATCTGTCTGCCAGGAATAAAAAACTTTTGAACTTCACATACCAGGCTAGTCACAACCTTTGTTGACCTTTATAACAAGATGCCAGAGCAACCTTGTAAAAGCAATTTAAAAGAGAAATCGGCCTATATGAATCACATTTTTGGGGATCTTGTTTTGGCTGGAGTACTAACGTAATAGCAGCTTCATCCTGTGAGGTTTGTGTAGTGTTATTTTTTAGTAGAATGGAATTGAACAATTTTTTGCCACCTAGGCAATAAAATCCTCTTGAGACCTTCAGAAAACTCCCTGGGAATACCGTCCAGGTCTGCTGCTTTCCATTTGTTTAGTCTGCATTTTTGCTCAGATATTTCTAGCTCAGAAATCTCCTGGAACAATGCTAAACATTGCTCACAAGACAGCACTGGCCTCTGTTCATGTTTTAGCCACCTTTTAATCTTGTAAAGGTGTGGGATAATATCTTCTGCATGCACAGCACTAAAGTGCCTATGATAAGCCTCTTCCACCTCCTCCCTGACACTTTTTCTCCATACTCAAATTGGTGCAACTTACTGTCTTCCCACCAGATTTAGTTATTTTTCTCTAGTATCACCATAAATGGTTTTGGTCTTTTTGCAGTTCCAGTTTTAATCTAGTTAAATCTAGGCATGGCACACAATTTTGTCATTTACTTTCTATGCTTTGTTTGTTATATTCAAAATGTCGGGATACTTCACATTCTTTACTGGCCTTGTCTAGTGAAGCTTTACTGACAATTCCTTTGTTAGCATCACAGACCATATTTAGTGAGGTAGAGCCCATACTTAAAGTAAAGTATTATTTAGTTTTATTACCTATCTGCTACTGAACCTTTTCATCTAGTAAAAGCTTACGATCCAACGTCTACCTGTAGCGCACAACTTTCTCTGGGAATTTCAACCTAAGTACAACCGTGGAACGATTCTAACTATGTGCTGCGATATATTTAATATCCTGAACTTTATTTATTAGAGAATTATTGTTAGACCTGGTACCATTGGCGTGAGTCTCCATTCCATTTTTTCACTGATTGCCTCCTCTGTTTTTGATATGTGTTGCTGGTTTAGATGCTTTGGTCACTGTGCCACTGCTATTCAGTGCCACAGTGCAAGTGCTCCCTATTGTAAATTGGTGTATGGATTAGTGACTCCATGATTGGATTATTTGATTTACTTGTCAGACCCTAGTATAGTGCACCATGGGTGCCCAGGGCCTGTAAATCAAATGCTGCTGGTGGGCTTGCAGCACGGGTTGTGCCACCCACAGAAGCAGCTTGTAAAGTGTAGATCAGGCCTGCCATTGCAGAGCCTGTGTGCAGTCTGGGACTGCCATGTCGACTTGGCAAGTGCACCCACTTGCCAGTCCCTAAACCTTCCCTTTTCTACATATCAGTCACCCCTAAGGTAGGCCCAAGGGCAGGGTGCATTGTATGTAAAAGGTAGGACATGCCCTGATGTGTGTAGCATGTCCTGATAGTGAATTACAGCCAATTTCGTTTTTCACTATTGCAAGGCTACCTGTCCCCATAGGCCAGAATGGGCAGCTTGATTATAACATCTTATAATCCTAACTGACCCAGGGAACATGGTAGAAATTCGAATTTAGTATGCCTGAACTCAGAATGATAAAATACATCTTTTAGTGAAGTTGGTTTTAACATTCTGTGTTTGAAAATACCACTTTTAGAAAGTAGGTATTTTCTTGCCTAACCATCCAGCCTGCCTCTGCTAGCTTGTGTATTGTATGTCTGGGTTTGTGAGTGACAGAGGCTGGGGGACTCCAGGAGACAGGGTGAGTCAGCACTAGGCTGAATAGACCTATCTGCATGAGGAGTGGTGGGAGGAGTAGCACCTGGGCCTGAATAGGGCTGTGCCTGCCTTCCACAATGCTGGCTCCACCTCCTATGGTGTGTCTGATGACCCTGGCCCACACTGACAAAGGAAGAAGTTGTGCACTGGCAGAATGCACCCAGAACTGGTTTGGACTAGGTACAGGACCCTCTGCCTTCAGAGGACAAAGGATTTGCTAGTATAAATATTGGGGGCCAGACCCCAAGACTTTAGATCACTTCTGGAACAACAAGACGAACTTTGCCAAGAAGAAGAACCAAGGAAGCTGCAGGAGTTTGGACTGCCCCTCTGCCAGTGTGCTGTTTGCTGGGTTGACCTGCAGTGATCTTCATTGCCAAGGAAAGGAGAAGGAACTTTCAAAGAACTTTCATCATCTTGCAGAATATTTCTCCAAGGGCTTGAACTAGAGCTTGCCTCCTGCTGAAGTCTCAGGGCTACAAGACTTCACCACCAGCTCCCTCCTGAATTCCCTTGTTGGGATTCTGTCTGCAGAAGCCTGCGTGTCGCTGGGAGCTGGAAGAGCGCCTCAACGAGAAGAAGCGTGTCGCTGACGCAACTGTTGCCATCGCATCGCGGGAGAAGCGTGTCGCCGCCGCATCACCAGAGAAGCGTGTCTTTGTCGCAGCTGCCTGCCGTCGCATCACCGGAGAAGCGTGTCTTCGTCGCAACTGCCTGCCGTCGCATCACCGGGGAAGCGTGTCACCACTGCAAGGGTCGCTGTCGCATCACCAGAGAAGCGTGTCGCCGTCGCAGCTGCCTGCCGTCGCATCACCGGAGAGGCGTGTCGCAGGGCCTGTTGCGGCTCCAAAGGTACAGAGTTCGCTGCACGGCCATCGGGCGTGCACGCATCATCTTCACGTCGTTGCATCGCATCAAGGGTGCACTCTCATCGCACCGGATCGTCGCATCGAGGCGCCTGCTCGCCGCATCGCCCTCCCTGCGGACCCTTTGTTTGTTTTGCGTTACGCATCCAAGGTACTTTTGTGAGAAACGTGTCGCATTTATCATCATCTTGAACTAAGTTACTTCTACCATCTTTAAGTCTATTTTGAGTACAGTATTGTGGATTTTTGTCGTTTGTGGTCTTGTGTTAAGTCTATATAAAGAATACTTATTTTTATAAAACCTGTGTGGTGTCCATCTGTAGTGTTTTCACTGTATTACTGTATGTGTTCACAAATTCTTAACACACTGCCTCTGAGATAAGCCTGTCTGCTCGTGCCAAGCTACCAAGGAGGTGAGCAGGGGTTATCCAGTAGTGTAATCCCCTTTCCCTGACTAGAAGCAAGGGTCCCTATTTGGTCAAAGGTGTATACCATTGCCAACTAGAGACCCCAGTTCTAACATTGGTGGTCAGCGGTGAGGATTCTGGACTTGCATTTGTGACTCATATACAGTGATTGGTGTACACTACTAGTGAGTGCAGACCAAACGCAACCACATACTTTTTTGGTAGAATTTTTTTCTCCTTGGACTGTTATTTTTTCTAAGAACTGCCAATTCTTACTACCATGAGCCGACCAGCATCTGTTGCATCTATGGATCTAGATTTTGAGGAAGAGAGGTTGGAAACCTACAATGTGAAACAGCTAAAGCGCTTTTGCAAAAAATTTTAAATTGCTACCCCAGGCATTGCCAAAAAGGATGAATACCAAAAGGCGCTGAGGGCCTGGGTGGAAGCAAGAAATACCCCTGAACTGGTGGTGGAGCCAGTGGGGGATGCAGAGGGCTGCTGAATATACCATTGATTCCAGCCAGGGAAGGGGTACCGTCCCCGCCTGGCAGTAGCGTCTCTTCCAAAGGCCCGTCCCCAGGAGAGCTGGAAGACAGGGAAAGAGACAGGGTGTACAAGCTGGAGATGGTCAGGCTCAAAATGGAGGGTCAGAGGGACCTAGAGAATAGCAGGTTGTCCTTGGAGAGAGAGAGAATGATGTTGGAACATGAGAGAATGTTGAGGGAGTTAGAGCTCAAAGCAAAAGGCTTAGAAATCAATCCCTCTGGTGGAAGCGCACCATCTGTGCCTGCAGAAAGCAGAGTCCATATCCCCAAGGATGTCATAAAGGAATTCCACAGACAGGAAGATATTGGGCAGTGGTTTGCAGCCTATGAGATAGTAATGTTGGCCCACCGGGTCCCTGAAAAGGATTGGGGAGCGGGGTTGTGGGGCCGCTTTGTGAGTGAGGGGAGGGATACGTTGTTAGACCTACCCAGTGAGAATAGGATGTCTTATGCCCACATGAAGGAAGCCCTGATGACAAGGTATGGTTTGACCCCAGAACTCTATGGACAGAGGTTCAGGAATTGTAAGAAGCTGGAGGCAACTACCTGGGTGGAGTATCAGTCTTTCTTTTTCAGAGCTATGGATGGTTGGGTGAAGGGTAGCAAAGTGGATACTTTTGAAGCACTCTATGATTTGTTTGCATGGGAGCACTTGTCTGCTAATTGTTTTCCAGAGCTACGCCAGCACCTTATTGATAGCAAGTTAACTAACCCTAGGAAGCTTGCTGAGGAGGCGGACCGCTGGGTCAGCACCCGGGTCCACAAGGGTCACGTGGGAGACTTCGCCAAAGGTGGGCAGGGTCCCCAGCAGAAGAGTGGGGGGGACAAGGGTATACAGAGGGAGTTCCAGAAAGGGCCCCAAAGTAATTCCCAAGGGAACCAAGGGAAGGGTTCCCAGCCTCCCCCTGAGAAAAAGCAAGAGACCCCGACAGGTAAACCTGTTCTCAGGGGCCCCTCTAAGTGCTTTACGTGTGGTCAAATGGGCCACTGTTGGTATGATGCACAGTGTCCCATGAGGAAT
This sequence comes from Calotriton arnoldi, assembly GCA_963921515.1. Classification (NCBI taxonomy): domain Eukaryota; kingdom Metazoa; phylum Chordata; class Amphibia; order Caudata; family Salamandridae; genus Calotriton; species Calotriton arnoldi. Next base: position 278,494 of record CAWUFW010006566.1, on the reverse strand, counting down.
TCCAAAGCACCACCAGGTGCACCACCCCGTCAGATAGCGAGTGTAGCCCTGGGGGGGGGGAGGAGATGGGTGCCCAAGGTGGGTGGGGTCCCGCAGAAATGTCCCTTGTCTCGCTAGGAGACTTTGAGATGGTCCCTGAGACCCAGCTGCCTGATAACACTAAGAAGTACAGGCAGTGGGTGACCATCAATGGCCATAGGGTGGAAGCTCTCAGAGACACTGGGGCTAGTGTGACAGCTGTCAATTGCCGGCTGGTGTCCAGAGAGCAGGTTATCCCCCATGCATTCTTCCCTGTAGTTGCCGCGGACAACTTGCAGAGCCAGTGTGAGGTGGCTCAAGTTCCCTTTGAGTGGGGGGGGTCTCAGGTACTCTTCAAGTAGCTGTGAGGCCAGCCATGCCTGTTGATTGTCTGTTGGGCAATGATTTAGAGAGCTCCCCTTGGGCTTAGGTGGAGAGAAGGTCTCATCTGGAGATGTTGGGTCTGCCTGAGTGGGCGTGTGTGACCACTCGGTCTATGGCAGCCAGTAAGGGTGTTGAAGAGGTTCTGGAGCCTGAAAATATGGCCCAGACCCTTGCCTTAAAGAGAAGAGGTAGGGGGCACGGGAAACCGGCCCCCATATTTCCCACGGTCCAGGAGGAGGCAGACCTTGAGGGGGATGCCCTGGAACCTACAGGGGAACAAGTGGCCGAACTGGGGGACCTGCCTGAGCTGACCCATTGGCAGCAAGAAGGAGGCCCCTCCAGGGAGGAATTTTGTGAGGAGCAGAAGAAGTGCCCTTCTCTTATGGGTTTGCGGCGACAGGCCACAAACCAGGCAGCAGGTGATCAGTCTGTATCACACTGGATCTACTGGGAGAACGACCGCCTGTATAGCGAGCCTAAGGTTGCTGAGCCTGGGTCAGCCCGTGTGCTGGTGGTACCCCAGCGCTTCAGAGCCTTCCTACTGGGTTTGGCTCATGATGTGCCTTTAGCTGGACATCTGGGGCAGAACAAGACCTTTGAAAGGCTTGTCACCCACTTTTATTGGCTCCAGATGCGGAAGAGTTCAGACACTCATTGTAGGACTTGTCAAACTTGCCAGGCAAGTGGGAAAAGTGGGAGGAAGCACAAGGCTCCTCTCCAACCTTTCCCTGTAGTCAGTACCCCCTTTGAACAGGTGGGCATTGACATTGTGGGGCCACTGGACCCCAAGACAGCCATGGGCAACAGGTTTATCCTGGTCTTCGTGGACCATGCTACCCGGTACCCGGAAGCCATCCCGCTCAGGACAGTGACGGCCCCTGTGGTGGGACGTGCACTGATGGGGATTTTCTCCCGTGTGGGGTTCCCCAGAGAGGTGGTGTCAGACCGTGGTACAAACTTCATATCTAACTATATGAAGTCCCTGTGGCAGGAGTGCGGTGTTACCTATAAGTTCACCACTCCTTACCACCCCCAAGGTAACGGGCTGGTTGAGAGATTCACCCGGACCCTTAAAGGCATGATCATGGGTCTTGAGGAACCTATGAGGCGTAAGTGGGACGTCCTCTTGCCATGCCTGCTGTTTGCTTACCGTGAGGTGCCACAGAAGTCCTTAGGGTTCAGTCCCTTTGAACTGCTGTATGGTCACCCGGTAAGAGGACCTTTGAGTCTGGTCAAGGAAGGCTGGGAGCAATCTCCCAGGAAACCTCCCCAGGATGTATACAGTTACATGCTGGCCTTCAGGAACCAGACTAGGCGATTCAGACAACTCGCTCAGGCTAATCTGGAAGCCAGCCAGGAGGAAATGAAGCGGTGGTACGATCAGAATGCCACTCTGATTGAGCTTCAACCTGGGCAGAAAGTTTGGGTCATGGCCCCTGTAGAGCCCTGTGCGCTCCAGGACAGGTGGACCGGACCATTTGAGGTGGTGGAGCGCAAGAGTGATGTCACCTACCTGGTGAACTTGCGGTCTCCTAGGAACCCTTTGCGGGTCCTGCATGCTAACCGCCTGAAACCCCACTTAGAAAGGTCCAAAGTGGGCATGCTCCTAGCGACAGATGATGGAATGGAGGAGGAGACCGAGCCTCTTCCTGACCTCCTGTCTGCAACAGAGCAAGATGGGTCAGTGGATGGTGTCAGACTCTCTGCCACACTGACCCCTGAGCAGCAGCAAGATTGTCGCCAATTGTTGGGACAATTCTCTGATTTGTTCTCCCTGGTTCCTGGTGTCACTGAGTGGTGCGTCCATGACGTGGATACTGGGGACAGTCCTCCTGTGAAGCACAAGGCTTACAGAGTGACTGACAGGGTCAGAGCTCACATCAAGGAGGAGGTCTCCAAGATGTTTGCCTTAGGGGTGATTGAGTCCTCTCACAGCCCTTGGGCCAGCCCAGTGGTCTTGGTCCCAAAAGCTGCCGAGCCTGGTGCCACACCCGAACTCCGGTTCTGTGTGGACTACCGAGGACTCAATTCAGTCACCAGGACTGACGCGCACCCCATCCCCAGAGCTGATGAGCTCATTGATCGGTTGGGGGCTGCCCGATACCTCAGCACGTTTGATTTAACGTCTAGGTACTGGCTGATCGCCTTAACTGATGGGGCCAAAGCATTCTCCACACCAGATGGGCACTACCAATTCCGGGTTATGCCCTTTGGGATGAAGAATGCCCCTGCCACCTTTCAGAGGTTGGTCAACCAGGTGTTGGCTGGACTGGAGGATTTCAGTGCCGCCTACCTGGATGACATTGCAGTGTTCAGGGCCAGTTGGGAAGAACATCTGCGCCACCTCTGGGAAGTGTTGATGGCACTGCGGAAGGCAGGCCTCACGATCAAGGCGAGTAAGTGCTAGATCGGGCAGGGTTCTGTGGTGTACTTGGGGCACCAGGTGGAGAGCGGCCAAGTGGCGCCCCTACAACCCAAGATTGATACCATCCTGGCATGGGAACCCCCCAAGACCCAGACACAGGTGAGAGCCTTTTTAGGACTCACAGGGTACTACAGGTTTGTTAAGGGGTATGGCAACATTGTTGCACCCTTGACTGAGCTGACTTCCAGGAAGCAGCCCAAGAAAGTGAACTGGACTGACACCTGTCAGAAGGCTTTTGACGCCCTGAAGACTGCCATGTGCACAGCACCCGTGCTTCAGGCGCCCAACTTCTCAAAGGAATTCATTGTCCAAAAAGACGCTTCAGAGCATGGTGTGGGGGCTGTTCTATCACAGATTAATGAGGAGGGCCTAGACCAACCTGTAGCCTTCCTCAGTAGGAGGTTACTTCCACGGGAACAGAGGTGGAGTGCAATTGAGCGTGAGGCATTTGCTGTGGTCTGGGCATTGAAGAAGTTGAGACCATACCTGTTTAGGACTCACTTCCGGGTTCAGACAGACCACAGGCCCCTCAGATGATTGATGCAGATGAGGGGTGAGAATACAAAGCTGTTGAGGTGGTCCATTTCCCTGCAGGGGATGGACTTCACGGTGGAACACCGCCCTAGTACAGAACACGTCAATGCTGATGGTCTGTCCAGATTTTTCCGCCTTAGTGAAGAGAACTCCCAAGGGGTTGGGTAGTCCTCCCCACCTTTCAGCTGGAGGGGACACGTGTTAGACCTGGTACCATTGGCGTGAGTCTCCCTTCCATTTTTTCACTGATTGCCTCCTCTGTTTTTGATATGTGTTGCTGGTTTAGATGCTTTGGGCACTGTGCCACTGCTATTCAGTGCCACAGTGCAAGTGCTCCCTATTGTAAATTGGTGTATGGATTAGTGACTCCATGATTGGATTATTTGATTTACTTGTCAGACCCTAGTATAGTGCACCATGGGTGCCCAGGGCCTGTAAATCAAATGCTGCTGGTGGGCTTGCAGCACGGGTTGTGCCACCCACAGAAGCAGCTTGTAAAGTGTAGCTCAGGCCTGCCATTGCAGAGCCTGTGTGCAGTCTGGGACTGCCATGTCGACTTGGCAAGTTCACCCACTTGCCAGTCCCTAAACCTTCCCTTTTCTACATATCAGTCACCCCTAAGGTAGGCCCAAGGGCAGGGTGCATTGTATGTAAAAGGTAGGACATGCCCTGATGTGTGTAGCATGTCCTGATAGTGAATTACAGCCAATTTCGTTTTTCACTATTGCAAGGCTACCTGTCCCCATAGGCCAGAATGGGCAGCTTGATTATAACATCTTATAATCCTAACTGACCCAGGGAACATGGTAGAAATTCGAATTTAGTATGCCTGAACTCAGAATGATAAAATACATCTTTTAGTGAAGTTGGTTTTAACATTCTGTGTTTGAAAATACCACTTTTAGAAAGTAGGTATTTTCTTGCCTAACCATCCAGCCTGCCTCTGCTAGCTTGTGTATTGTATGTCTGGGTTTGTGAGTGACAGGGGCTGGGGGACTCCAGGAGACCGGGTGAGTCAGCACTAGGCTGAATAGACCTATCTGCATGAGGAGTGGTGGGAGGAGTAGCACCTGGGCCTGAATAGGGCTGTGCCTGCCTTCCACAATGCTGGCTCCACCTCCTGTGGTGTGTCTGATGACCCTGGCCCACACTGACAAAGGAAGAAGTTGTGCACTGGCAGAATGCACCCAGAACTGGTTTGGACTAGGTACAGGACCCTCTGCCTTCAGAGGACAAAGGATTTGCTAGTATAAATATTGGGGCACAGACCCCAAGACTTTAGATCACTTCTGGAACAACAAGACAAACCTTTGCCAAGGAGAAGAACCAAGGAAGCTGCAGGAGTTTGGAATGTCCCTCTGCCAGTGTGCTGTTTGTTGAGTTGGCCTGCAGTGGTCTTCATTGCCAAGGAAAGGAGAAGGAACTTTCAAAGAACTTTCATCATCTTGCAGAATATTTCTCCAAGGGCTTGAACTAGAGCTTGCCTCCTGCTCAAGTCTCAGGGCTACAAGACTTCACCACCAGCTCCCTCCTGAATTCCCTTGCTGGGGATTCTGTCTGCAGAAGCCTGCTTGTCGCTGGGAGCTGGAAGCGCGACTCAACTAGAAGAAGCGTGACGCTGACGCAACTGTTGCCGTCGCATCGCCGGAGAAGCGTGTCGCCGCCGCAGAGGCCACCGCCGCATCACCAGAGAAGCGTGTCTTCGTCGCAGCTGCCTGCCGTCGCATCACCGGAGAAGCGTGTCTTCGTCGCAACTGCCTGCCGTCGCATCACTGGGGAAGCGTGTCGCCACCGCAAGGGTCGCCGTCGCATCACCGAAGAAGCGTGTCGCCGTCGCAGCTGCCTGCCGTCGCATCACCGGAGAGGCGTGTCGCAGGGCCTGTCGCGGCTCCAAAGGTACAGAGTTTGCCGCACGGCTGTCGGGCGTGCACGCATCATCTTCACGTCGTCGCATCGCATCAAGGGCGCACTCTCATCGCATCGCACCGGATCGTCACATCGCATCGAGGCGCCTGCTCGCCGCATCGTCCTCCCTGCGGACCCTTTGTTTTGCGTTACGCATCCAAGGTACTTTTGTGAGAAACGTGTCTCATTTATCATCATCTTGAACTAAGTTACTTCTACCATCTTTAAGTCTATTTTGAGTACAGTATTGTGGATTTTTGTCGTTTGTGGTCTTGTGTTAAGTCTATATAAAGAATACTTATTTTTATAAAACCTGTGTGGTGTCCATCTGTAGTGTTTTCACTGTATTACTGTATGTGTTCACAAATGCTTAACACACTGCCTCTGAGATAAGCCTGCTCGTGCCAAGCTACCAAGGGGGTGAGCAGGGGTTATCCAGTAGTGTAATCCCCCTTTCCCTGACTAGAAGCAAGGGTCCCTATTTGGTCAAAGGTGTATACCATTGCCAACTAGGGACCCCCAGTTCTAACAATTATCTATAAGGAAGAAATCTATTCTTGAAAATTGTCTATATTTTTTACTGGAAAAAGTATACACTCTTCCTTTACCTGCATTTTTCCGATAAATGTCGCATAAGCCCAGATCTTACATCCTGTTTTTAAACAACTGCAGACTTTAGGTGTATTTGCTCAGGGGTGTGTGGTAGACCTATCCAAAAAATCATCCATAACAGCGTAAGAGTGTTAACCCCCCCACACACACACACACTCCCCTCCCAATTATAACTGGTGAGTCATCATTGGAGGAGACTGGAACGTCACACTCGACACTTTCCTAGACAGATCGGGCAGGCTGGACGTACATCATGATGGGGACAGACATGCCTTATGAGCCCTGATGCAGGATCATGCTCACTGCGCCCCTTGGAAACTTCTACACCCACGAGCTACAGACTATGGGCCTAATTACAATCTTGATGGATGGGTTACTCCGTCACAACGGTGACAGATATCCCGTCCGCTGAAATATAAATCCCGTTGGCTGAAATATAAATCCCACAGGATATAATTAGATTTCTATTTCAGCAAATGGGATATCCCTCACCGTTGTGACGGAGTAACCCGTCTACCAAGATTGTAATCAGGCCCTTTATCTTTACCTCTTGCCCCCACAATATTCAGACTCACATTGACTACTTCCTCTGCACCCCTTTAGTGCATTTCGCATCTAATATAATCCCCTGTCGGGTCTCTGACCATGACCTTATAGAGTTGCGTTTAGACCTGGGTTTGAACACATCCCAGTGGGGCACGTGGAGCCTCAATGCCACCCATTATAAAGACCCAGAGGCAAAATGACACTTCTCAGAATATGTAGAAAGTTTCTTGGAGGATAAAAGGGGCTTGTTGACCTCAGCACAGACATTGTGGGGGGCAAGGAAAGCTGTCCTTCGCGGCATGCGCATGAGAGAGTCGGTGCTAAACAAACAGAGGCTTTTGTACTCCAAACGGGAGCTGGAAGCACAGATTGGGTCCATGACCACTGCTTACTCCACCTTTCCGAGTCTGTCTCTTCTCTGGGAACTTCTGCTGGCTAAATAGCAATTAAAAACACTGCACAACAGAAGCAGAGAGGTCCCTCTTCCGTATATGACAGAGACATTACGAACAGGGTGAAAAGGTGGGACTGCTGTTGGTTTACCAACTCCGCGAACAAGACTCTCCTAGGGTGAACTTTGCTATTCGTGATCTGACAGCCTGCCTCTTCACCCACCCGATGACAATCGTGGCAGAATTTCAGAAATATTCTGAATGCCTTTACACAGCAGGAACTCCTCCGGCCCCTGATGCCGAGTCTTCCTGTTTTCATCTTTTCTAACTACCAAAGCTGCCCTCCCACCCAATCAGCTCAACTGGAGGGGGCGATCACGGTGGAGGAAATCAACTCAGCGATCAACTTCATGCCTACTAGGAAGGCACCTGGAGATTATGGCCTCCCAGCTGAATTTTATAAAGCTACCAAAGTTCAGACCATCCCTATCTTGGTCTCGGTTTCCCAGGAGGCCCTAGACAACGGGCACCTCTCTCCAAGGTTCCTCAAGGCTCGAATTTTGGTGCTCCCGAAACCAGGGAAGGATTACCTGTAATACTCCAGCTACTGCCAGATTTCTTGGATAAATATAGATGTTAAGATATTGGCAAATGTTTTGGCGATGCGCTTGAATAAAGCTATCACTGCCCTCATTCATTCCTCTCAGGTGGCCTTCCTCCCTGGACACTCCTCGGCCAACCATCTGTGCACTTTTTCTCCGCAGTACCAGAAAGGGGTGCTTCTTGTCCCTGTTTTTGTTTCTGCTGGCTCTAGAGCCTCTAGTGATTGCAATCCGATCTAATGACAGCATTCACACAAAAGCGGGTAGGATTAAGGCCTTCTACTACGCGGATGACATTCTCTTGACATTATAAAACTACTCGGCCTCAGCAGCTGCTCTGATTTCTCAACTGGTCCTTTCTCCCAGTTTTCTGGCTGTAAGATAAAGTGATCAAAATGTAAAGTTCTGCTTTCAATTCCCACCACCAAGAGAGCCTCTCTGGGTAACCGGCCATTTACGTGGCTTCAGTCCCGTTTGAAATACCTTGGGGTGCATATTAACCGGGGTCTGGAAAACATGGTTCTGGACAATGTGCAACCCATTATGTATCGTATGGAGCACGATTTTAAAAGGTGGTCTGCTTTGAACCTATCCCTGTGGAGTATGGTTCAGATCATTAGGATGAATGCCCTCCCCAAATTCAACTATTTCTTTGGTATACTTCCCCTTGTCATATCGTTCTCCCGCCTGCGGAGCATCCAGCTCTCAATCTCCCGATTTATATTGGGGCTTTTGGTAGACCGAGAATAAAGGGAGCTAAGCTCCACTCCTCATCGGAGAAAGGTGGCGTAAGTATCCCACATTTGGAGGGCTATTGGTTGTCACAGCAGCTGACCCACTCTATGCACTGGTTACCTACTTCCAGGGCCACCCTCTCTTGGGTGTTGCTAGAGCATCACATATTGCAGACTCCTGGAGACCTTGCAGTGTATTACACTTCGAAGCCTTTGATCACCTCCCTCTTCAACCTTACATTCACACTTCCCAGTATGCATGGGATAGGGTTCATCAGTTGATTTTGAGTCCCGAGCCGTATTCACTGTAAAGCCACATTGTGGACGCAATGCAGCCATCGCGGTCGGTGGGGAGGAAATTCACCAGCCCATCTGGATTACCCACATTGTTCCCCAACTTGAGAGGGGAATTTGCGATTCCATACGTCCTGCGATGAAGTGACAATCAATTGTCTCAAGCCCTATCACGTCTTCAGGAATGTGCGCATTATTCTCCCTATCTCGCCCTTTACTCAATATATCCACACTTGGAAAAACTTTGAAGGGACTATTGCGGTATTGCATGCTATATTGCTGGGCACCTCTTTCTCCTCTCCTACATCCACTGCGTGCATGGTGGAAAACTCGTCTTAACATGCAATGCTTGGATGATGACTGGGATACCCTTCTGGCGGCTTATAATAAGGGGTTATAGGAGGCACGCTTTAAGTATAGTTTCTTTAAGATCCTCCATCGCTGGGACTGGTCCTCAACGCGGTTACACTGTGTCCGTCTTAGCGTGGATTCTTGCTGTTGGAGATGAGGCTTACCAGACGGCGACATAATCCACATTTTATGGGAGTGTGACCAGCTGAAGGCCTTCTGGTTGCAGGTTTGGGATCATATGAGGAATGACGTAGAGGTAGTCAGGCCTTTGACAGCCCGGCTGGTGCTCCTACACGACACTTCCAACCTCCCCTCAGTGAACTAACATGTTAATAGAAGGCTCTCCACCGCCCTAGGGGTGGCCAATCTGGAGATTCTGCAATACTGGAAATAGTCACTCACTCCCAATGTACAGACCTGGTTGGACAACATGGTGTGCTTTGAACAACATATTTATAAGCTAAATGATAAATCACAGATATTTGAAGTGGTTTGGGGCTCTTTTCTTAAAGACTGAAGAGACATAAACACCTGTACACCATGTATCTCGTCCTGCTTCATGCACCATGTAGGCACCTATTTTTCATCCCTGGCACATCACTCCAGAGGTTTCCCAGACTTCGTTCCCTATTGCTATTGTTGTTTGTATTTGTTAATGGTGGTTTCCCAGCTTTTATCCTGCCGGTATGGGTCAATGTGACTTGCCCAAGATGATGCCCGGGGCAGTCAATCATTTTTTTTTCTCCTGTTGGGGTGCTGCACCTGGATAGGTTCGGAGGTGAGCTTACCTTTTTTCCATCTCCCCACCATGAGGACTGTTACCTCCTTTCCCTCCCTGGCGGTGACTTTTCCCTTTCTCTCGCATTTAAGGGGCATATTCACAAGGAGCTATCGCCGAATTAACAGCACTTTATCGCAGCCAAAGTCGTGATAAATTTACCTCCCCATTCACAAGCCGGTGTCAACAGCCCACAGCACCAGTATACCCGCGATAGCAGCCGCAAAAAACATCGCCATAGAGGACCCCCGCAAATATCGCTAATGAGATGCAGAGTGGGCGTTCCCGTGCCAAAAGACGAGACAATATCACACCTCAACATTCACAACGACCAGCCACATCGGCGATAAGAACACAAAACAGGCGATAAGGCGCGGTAGCCTCAGGTATATAACACCTGCCTCAAGCAGGTGTAAAGACGGACGTCTACCTGCAGTAGGCAACGGAGTCCCGCACACAGCCATACCCGAAGAACAAACGACGCCATGGAGCTACTCTACATGCAGCTCGGAGCCCCAACAGGGCCACAACACCCACTGCCACCACCCCCAGGACCGCCACCACCCCCAGGACCCGGACCCGCACCCCCCCGCACCACCACAGAGGCAGCGTAGAGTAAGACAGCGGACCTACCGAAAACGCACCACTCTCACAGACCTAACGCCCGTGGAAGTCATTGCCCACTACAGGCTCAAAAGAAAAACTATCCTACGCATCCTGACCCACATTGCCCACAGGCTGACGGCCCCAACACAGCGGAGAACAAACATCCCTCCGCAGACAAAGCTGCTGTCAGTGCTGCACATGTTGGCCTCTGGTACCTTTCAACCAACAACTGCCCGAGTCGGAGGGGTTTCACAGCCAGCCCTATCAAAGTTCATCACACCTGTCCTGGATGCCATCATCAGCTTCATACCCCAGTACCTTCACTTCCCCAACACTGCGCAGGAACAGCTGGAGACTAAGCAAGGCTTCTACGCCATAGCCGGATTCCCGGCCGTGTTGGGGGCAATCGACTGCACACATGTCCCACTTGTGCCCCCTGCGGATACTGCACACCACTACCGCAACAGGCAGCACACGCATTCCATCAATGTGCAGGCAATAGTGGACAACCGGGGAATGTTCACCAATGTCGTCGCCAACTACCCAGGCAATGTGCATGATTCCTTCATCTTCCGACAGTCCATCATCAACCAGCGCTTCCAGGATGGCACATATGGAACGGGACTGCTCGTTGGTAAGTACCAAATCAACACACCACACATCCCACAGCCACCAACGCACAAAGCACAACTGTGGGGATGCACACGTGACCTAACCACATCCGACATGTCAAACTACACAACCACCTACCAGACACGACTACACCACTCCATGGTCAACCTGGGCTACCCCTGCACCCAATACAGACTTCACATGGCACCACAGCCACACAACAGCTGAACGTGTGGAGATGCGGAATGCAGCCATGACACATGTGAGGCACTGCTCTGCCCTCATGACCCTACCCCAGTCTCCCGCAGGTCAGCGTCCCGTGGTGGTGGGCTCGTGTCGGCCGCTGTGCATCCGGGCGACTAGCCCTGTGCGACTCGAGTCATCCCCCTTGTAGTTCTGACATTGCATGTCTGTGTGCCTGATGACTGTTGGTGTAGTTGCCAGCACCAGCTACTCCCTGAGGGCTGGCTTACACTCACCCCACACACAGCCAGCACAGGCGTCACTGAATTGGTGGGCCTGCCATCACATCCTGCCGAACCAAGTATTGACTCTTTTCTCCCTTCACTGTCACAGGTGATCAAGGATATGCACTCTGCCCTTGGATGATGACACCCCTCCGGGACCCGAACACACCCGGCCAGAGGCAGTACAATGCGGCACACATACGCACCAGGGGCATCGTTGAACGCACATTTGGCGTGTTGAAGTCACGTTTCAGGTGCCTGGACGGCACTGGTGGGAAGCTCCTGTACAGCCCGGACGTCGTGTGCAAGATGATCGTTGCATGTTGTGTGTTGCACAACATCTGTGTTCGCGCCAGGGCCCCATGGATCCCAGTCCCAGAGGTACCGGACGATGATGGTGGTGATGGGGCAGGTGGCCCACATCCCACTGCAGCTGCGGCAGGATTGGCCCATAGGGACTCCATCATTGCCACTTACTTCTCATGAGCATTTCACATTGTGACCGTCCGTGGCATTCATGGGACAGTAGTAGATGTCCAATTGCACTGCATGTGTGAATAAAACATATTTGCAGGTTACAGGTTGGAATTGTATATTGTCGTGTTACATGTCCCTGGGGTTTCAGATGTGATTTGCCATGTTTTTTTGTTGTTGTTTTTTTTAAAACATTTTATTGTGAATATTATACACAACAAACAGAGCTTTTCACACTTACTGACCGTTACATAGCTTAAATGACATATTATAACAAACAATAGCACTGTACCTAGTAAGTGGAAGAAAAAAAAATACAGTTGTACCCATCCCGTCATTGTTTCAGTTAGGAAATCTCGTGCCTCCCTTAGGGAATTGCTCCTAGTGTGCCTGCTTCCTATTTTTCAGTCGCTTAAGTCCGGGTCTGAGTCCTCGGGTGTGATTTGCCATGTTGTGCACATTTTCCGAACCAGTTGTGTCCTGTGTTCAGTTGTGGAGGTGTTGCTGTTCGTACCGGGATGTTGTCAATGTCGGGGTGCACTTTTGCTTATGTGCATATGCTGCACGGTGGGTGTGTCGCTCCTGCGGCTCTGATTTGTCTGCCACTGGTCTCTTTCATGAGGTGTGCCTGTAGGTTCTGTTCTTCCAAGGTGCTTGGATGTTGTGGTGTGCATGTTGTCCTCTGCAGTTGGCCAGGGTGCATCCGTGGTACTCCGCTGTTGATGTATTTTGTTCTGTGGCATTTTCCGTATGCTGTTCTTGTGCTTTTTCCTGCATTGCGCGTGAGTATTGCTGCCCTCGCGCTGGTTGTCACTGTTTTCTTATCGCGCTTTGGCCCATTGCAGCTTTTTTCGCGTTGTGGTTTGTGTTTTTATCTCCGTTGAGGTGGTTGTGCTGCGAGCATTGGCCGCGGTGTCGGCCAACTATCGCATGCTACCGCCGTGTTGTGAATTTCACGTTGTCACGGGGTTATTTTCCCGCGATAGGCTGCGATGCTGGAAGTTGCGTTGCGCTACTCTTGCGGTAGTTATCACACGTTCTTGTGAATATACCCCTAAGTTGTTTAACTAGTAGTTGCTACCTCTTTGCCTGTTCCATGTGTCAGTTCTCCAAGATTTCTACTCTGCTGTTCCTGGTATTGTTTTTCATTTTTGCAGGCCCCCATGGGAGGTCAGGTATGCAGATTGATTATGGGTTTGCATTCTACCTTGTTGGTTTTCTTGCCCTGCGTGGTGACATGACTGTGTATTTTCATTGTTCCACTCTTGTTACAGCCATGGAATAACTCAATAAAGAACTGAAATACAAAATAACTGGTGAAGAATAATTGAGTAGGCTTTTGAAAAAAACATTTCAAAGGTTCAGAGTCCTCAGCATCTGGGACATAAATTCCTTAGCACTCTATTAGACGCTGACTACATTTAATCTTGACTAGAGTCCATTTACCAGAGCTATTCGTTTTGGACTACAGCAATTCGATGACTGATTTATGTATGATAAGAACAGCTACCCCATGGTTGATCAAAACAGACAACTTTATGAACCTATCTTTGTTTTTAAAACAGTTGTTTACATTCCACGCTTGTTAGGTGTGTTTCCTTTTAATGCAAAGCCTATTCACATCTCAAGTGATAAATCTTAAGTCTTTACATCTTACACTAACCATTTCCTGTATTTTACAATTTTTCTTGAACAGAGGTGAATCAACGTTTGAAAAAAACACAAAGACACGATGCCCTCCCTACAGAACCCTCCATTCCTTCTTCTGGTACAAGTATTGTGCCTATTAAGAGTTCGATCCTTCAGGGACAGTCTAGACATATTATTAATGATGTTAACAAACCCCCCCATACTTCAGGGTAATAGAGGTTGCTTCCATACTGTTGATTAAACCATCAACGTAATCAAGCTCCTTAATATTATACATCTGATTTTACTACATAATCTTCAGCATTACCAGGAATCCCATTTGATCCTTAACCCCGTTTTTGAAGTTTATCCATTATTTTGTCCAGTTCTCACTGATGCTGTTCTGCTATGAAGAAGTTGTCAAATACAAAGGAGTTTGTTTTTAAAGTCAATCCTAGAATTTGTTCTTTAATTGTGTGCATAAGTCGATTTATCAGAATTCTTCCAGGTTTCCTCCGATTTGAGTTTAGTCTAAAGGGCTCTCTATGCAGTCTATGAAAGTCAGAATCAAAATAAATGAAGGTATTCCCTTCAAACATCACAGCAGTTTCACTACAAATGATTTCAAGCCTTTCCCTTCTACTCTATCATTCATAATTCTGAGATTGTTCCATCCTGAATAGTTTTTGAGTCTCTCTAGAGTGTCTATCATTTCATTGCCTAGATTTTTCAGGTTGTGTTTTAATCTCTATAGATATATATTATGAAACTGTCTAATCCAGTATGCCCTGTGTGTGCTCGACCTTGTGTAGGCCCCGTTGTTCCATTGACAATAGTTTCTAGTGTGGAATATAAATGAAAAACATGAATGTGCCCATGATAAGAAAACAAAAATAAAATGTGTGTGTGTGTGTGTATGCGCGTGTGTGTGTGTGTGTAAATGACCTCCTGCCCAGTGCTCCTCTCTTCAACACCAAGAACATCTGTGCAGGCCACTCTTCATCATTGTCAAACCTGGAAGAATCAGAATGCAAAATTGCAGTTTCTGCTTTGAGACATTTGCTAGCCCTGCACATTGCTCACTATATATCACTATACGAGGCTAATTTGTTAAGCATTTTACTTACTCCTGCTGCCTATTCTGATCACATGTCTGGGGTGGGTGACAGTTCGGCTTTGTGTATTCCCCCTAGACAGTCACACACAATGGGAACTTAGGTGTGACTTGATGGGCTATCCTGGCAGGATGGGAGGGAGGAGCTGGACCCAGTCTACTAACATCTGACAAGGCTGTGGTGAGTCTGGAGCCAGGGCAGGAAGGGAGGACCTCTGTGCACTTCAAAGACATGCCTTTGAAGTCTCCCCGACTTCAAAGGCACACCTGTGTATAAGTACTGAACCTGGACCTCTTGCCTTGCTGTGCTGACCTGCTGCCTGCTGCCCTCTTGCCTGGGTGAGGGGACTGGATCTGTATCACTTAAACCCATAGTGACTCCAATGGCTAGCTGGGACATAAAAGACTTCCAACCTGCATGCTTCTGCACCTACGATTCTGCCATCTATGAGTCTACCATGCCAAGTGGTGCCACCCTAGTCCTGGACCCTTGGAAGTGGGCCTAAGGTGCTTCTCCAGTGGAACCGATGCATCCTCTGCTAAGCAATGCAATCCGATCCGAAACAATGCACCTCCTTGGCTGAGCAGTGCATCTTCGCATAGAAGCGACGCATCGCCGCTGTTGCGTAGACTGGACCCATCGCAAAAGACTCACAACGCCACTGCATCCAACATCTGGGACTGACGTATCGCCTTCGGAAGTGACAATGGGCAACACTTTTCCTGGTGCAAGCTCCTTGCATCTCTCGTCGATGGCAGCCTCGATGATGAACCTCTGCATCGCTCACCGCTCATTGGAACCGAAGCGTCGTCTCCACTGCACCTCACATTCTCGACACCTAGGCGTCAAAGCCCCGTCGACAGGATTCTCGACGCTGACACATCAGGACCTCACACCCCAACATCATCATATTTCGAAATCGACACATTGCCTCTGCTGCACGATGCATCTGTGACGCGGATCCACGTACGTGTGCCACAACCACAATTAAGATACTTTGGTTCAGCGAATCCCTGCAGCTGGTGCACGCTCCACTGCGGTCAGCCTGAACTTTTGACTTTGTCCCAGTCCAGCACGACCAGATATCCCAAATAGAGCTGTTTGCTCTAAGCACTACATTTCTGTATACATTTTTAAATTCAATATTTCAAGTTCTACTAAGTAGATTTTTGTTGTTTTGATCTTGTTATATTTATTAAATTAAGCTCTATTTTTCTTATCAGGGGTGGGATATTTTTGTGTGGTGTTTTCACTGATTTACTGTTTCAAGTGTTGCACCAGTACTTTGCACATTGCCCCTAAAGTTAAGCCTAACTGCTCTGTGCCAAGGTACCAGAGATTGAGCAGATGTTAATTTAGGGTGTACTTGTGCCTTACCCCAACTAGGATTGTAGTTACTGCTTGACCATGGCTCATATTCCAGTCCACCAGGAACCCAGGGCATATTTGCAAGCAATTTTGATGCGCAGAGCTGCATCATTGTCTAAGTGCAGGAATGCGCCATATTTACAAGAATACGGCTTATTCCTGTACTCACCCCTGCGCTGGGGTGCAAACAGCAGCCTTGCGCCAACACAGACACAAGGGTGCCTGCGTTGCAGGGATGATTGTTGTTGTGCAGGAAGGGACACCTTCATGCGCAAAAATAATAATTAATGACGTTTTGCTCCCGCTATGTGTGCTGCAGAATCAGCACACATCGAAAGAGCAAAAACCGAGGATAAATGAAAGTATTTCTCCTTGTTGCGCCACCGGTACGCCTCCCCTAGGAGGCATACGTTTTTGGCTCTGCCTCAGATTGACGATTTCTTGTAAATCTGGGGCAGTGTCAAAAAGCCGTGGGTGTTTCTGGGAACCCCTACAGCAACACCCATTGCACGCCCCTTTAACTCAGAATACTGCATCAAAGGCAATGATATTTACAAGGCCGCATTAAGCCAATCAAAGTGGCTTACCGCTGCCTTGTACATATGGAGCAAGACACAGAGCAAAAAGTGAGGCTCCAGTGGTGCATGGGCTTGTAAATATGCCCCCAATTTCTAAGAATGTTGTACACGGGATAAGCTGCAAAACATTTTGTTTGTGTAGGCCTCCTCTTATGGGGAACCCGATGGCTACTGGCCGTGAACCTTTGTATATACGTTGCCTGTGTTTTCAGTCTCGTGAGGTTCTCCATCAGTAAACACACTTCCTGGACACGTCAAAATAAATGTGAATTCTGGTATTACCTGAGTACAGTGTTGGATGGCATGGGTGTTGTTATGAATGCTATGATTTACCATGCTATAAGTGATGTAATATAAAAGAGTATAAGCTGTGAATGGTGAAGACATGAGTTACAGTTGATTTAGTCTAAATAGTGACTTTGTAACACCCTGTATGAAGGTGCACGAGTTATAGAAAGTTTTGATCAGGGCGGAAATTCTAACCTTAAATTCTTAGCTTTTAATTTCTAGGGCTTGTGTGGGTTAAGTAGTTTTTGTATAGAAATAATAAATTAAGTTTTCCTAACTATAACATATCTTCAACCTTTGTTTTTTCGATTGTGTGTGCATGTATATATATATATTATTATTTTTTTGCCAAATTTGGTGTAATTCCGTTCAGCAGTTCGGGCTGTAGCCGTGTCTAAAGTTTCCTATGGAAAATAACATGGAGAAAACACGTTTTGGGACCCCCCTTTTTTCTCGGCCCCCGCTTGGCGAATCACCCCGAAACTTTCAGGATAGGAGCTGACCGGAGCAGGCCACAAGTTTTGAAAATTTCGCGAAGATTCGTCAACCGTCACCAAAGTTATTGGGAAAAGAAAAAACGCTTTTCCTATGGAAACTAGGTCCTAACTATAACTATCTACTGGCAACCGCCAGTAGATTATATATATATATATATATATATATATATATATATATATATATATATATATATATATATATATATATATGTATATATATATATATATATATATATATATATATATATATATATATATATTGCAAAGGATGGATTCCACACTGCTCTCAGCAAGAATCCCACAGCACGGAGAAAGAACGATCCACAGGTAGGTTTTTTAACCCAATAAAGTGAATTTATTTAGTACATTCGTGCAAGCATGGACGGTCTACGCGTTTCGGCTCCTGCCTTCAACTGGACCATATATATATATATCCAAAAAGTTTGCCGATAATGGCCAATCCCTTCCTTTCGACACCGGTGCCAGCAGCGGTAACGACAGCCGCTAAATATATGCCAAAATCATTCGTTTTTGAGCAATCCCAAATGAAGAACAGCTGCACACCAAAGGACAACACAATTCATTTATTGTGTCCACAACGACGCGTTTCGGCGTAGCCTTTTCAAGTTGATGACCTGTGCTCCACCTCCCAAAGAAATACAGGTCACAGTTTAATAAACAGTGAAAACATACTACCATGATCGTCTGCAATATGAGCAAATTATCAATTCATTTAACCCAGTTTTAGCGTGAAATCACAACAAATAATCACTTAAATTACATATCTGTGGAAACTTCATTATTGCAGCAAATTAGAAGCCTATAATCACTTTTCAACCATAATATATTTTTTCTCATCTGTAGACGCATGCTTTCGAAAACTAAAACAACAACAATCAATCGTACTGCCCATCGGCATGTATGGTAATTTTAGCTTGTGCTTCCGTATTATGGCACTAATTCCAATACTGTAAGAACATTATATACATTTATATACATATGTATTGCATGATATAACAGCTTACACTAATTCAGGTAATATACCGAATTATAAATTGCATATGCAAAATAGCTTTACAGATACGCGCTATCTACAATCAAGGGTTATGTACCCACTAAAAGCACTCTCTGCAATCACAGGTTATGTACCCATACAGAAACAATCAATATGTTTTACAAAGTATACCAGCCAATGCTGCGTTCAAATGAAGTGCCTAATACAATAACGATTTGATATTCTCAAAAGCACTTTCCACAGTCATAGGTTATATGACTATAAACCAATATCATGGACCTAAAAAGAATAACCATAGGCAATCTACATGACGATCAATATGCAGTAGTTATATAGTGGGAGTAATAGGACTCACAGTACAACGTGGTGCACCAAATAGTGAAAGAAGTGATATGAGAGAAAAATTTAAAAATAACTGAAATAAAGAAACAGAACACTGGCATAAAGCTAGGAAGTGAGCCATTTACCCTTATTCCTAACTGATGAATTAGTCTTGCATCAAAGCTATCCAACTGTAGATCCCTACACTATGGATACCAAGAGGTGAGTGCAAGAATTCAATCCTCAACTTCTGGCTGTCTATACCAAGTCAACTACAATATACATAATGCCTATCTGTTTCAAAATAGTTAAAATATGTGAAAGTGATTAAAACAATCTGAAACCTCTCAATCCGGGATACTTAGCGAAGGCATTTTAAATTCAATACATTTTTTGTCCAATATGTGTTGCTAGCTCCTCCCCACTGTTGAGCCCATTAGGAATTTTCGTATTGAGCTCAATTATGTATCTGGATTCTGCCACGCGCAACATTTTCTCCCTGTCACCACCTTGTGGATGTGCTAGGATCCTATCAATTCCAAAGAATGTAATCAGATTTGAATTGCTGGCATGCTTCTCCAAATAATGCCGAGCCACTGGATAATTCAAATCCCCATGTGTAACTGCCCTCATATGCTGTAAAATTCTGTTTTTTAATTGCAGTTTCGTGCTGCCAATATACCTAAGGCCGCACGGACACTCCAATACATAGATTACAAACTCGCTAGTGCATGTTATAAATTTGGAAATTTGTTTAGTCCTGCCCTTGTCAGTTTTAAAGTTGTCCCTGCTTTTACTGTGTTTACACGCCTTGCAGGAGTTACATTTGTGAAAGCCTTTCATAGTGCCCAGCCAAGTTCCACTGCAATGAATTGTGTTGTCCTTTGGTGTGCCGCTGTCCTTCATTTGGGATTGCTCAAAAAACGAATGATTTTGGCATATATATATATATATATATATATATATATATATATATATATATATACACACATACATATATTTTCATATTTGAATATTACAACAGAAGTTTCTCAATACTTTCTCATGGAGTGGCATGGCGTAGAGTGTTGGGGAATGGCATAGAGTGTGGAGTGTGGTAGAGTGAATAGTTGATGAATGTGAAGCTGCTCTTTTTTCACTAATGCTCAGAAACACATGCACATAAAGGGGCTTTAAATCTATCGTTCACCACGGCCGTCATTAAATGTTTATCATCTCTGGTGGACTGCACTTCTCTATTAGGAGTCCGTCATTATAAGCTTGGTGAACTTAACCTCCACTTTGAAGATAGCTCTTGCAAGGGAGCTCGGTCCCTTATCAATGACCTAGAAACTCTGCATCTGGTACAGAGTATCGGGCCCCCCTCACATAAAAGGTCACACTTTGGACCCCATCTTTTCGAACTTTCCTACTCTGCTGGTGGATAACCCCATCATAGTTCCCTGGTCTGATCACTTGATGATACCTTTTTCTTTTCCACTTCCTAACGTTATTTCCAGTGGTGGCAAGGATTCTATTGTGCTCTCTAGGAATGGGGCCAAGATTGATACCGAGACCTATTCGCCTCCCCACCCATCTTAGGGGGAATGTGAATCAGGCAAACAGTAATATCAATTTATGGATTAGTGAAGCCTTAGATACATTTGCCCCATTAGGTCCAAAGCGTCTGACACGCACCTTTCCCTTTGCACCCTGGTGATGATCTAGTGGCAGCCAAGAAAATGTGCAAGCACCAGGAACGCATCAGGCGGTTGGAATACAACCAGAGCAGTCGCTCTAATCTTAAATTATAACTTAAACATTATCATAAGCTAATTAGAAAGACACAGAGAGAGTTCAATGTGCAGAAGATTGATAGATCAAAGCATTCCACTGAAGAACTTTTCACCATACTCAAATCCCTGTCGTCGCTCGATTGAGTATCTGCTGTGGAAACTCCCTCTCAGGAAACATGCAACAGCATTGCTCACTTTTTCACCACTAAAAAAAGCAAAATCTATGATACGTTTCCGCCAGAAGCCAAGGAATATAGTGCTAAATTGACAATAACAGATAACTCACTCCTTCACCAGCCCTTCCATGAAGGAATTACAGGATCTCTTCCAACAGATTAAATCTGGGTCCCCTTTGGATCCGGCCCCCGCCTAGGATTCTCCAACTAGGAATGTTCCCCATCCTTTCCCACCTCAGACAACTTATTATGATGTCTCTAAATTTGGGGTGTGTACCCCAGAAATGGAAACATGCCACTGTGCTCCCCGTACAGAAAAAACTCACTCTTGACCCCTCGATTTTGGACAATCTTAGACCTATCCAAAATAATGGAAAAACATGTTAATCATCAACTCACTTGCTTTATCGATGAAAGAGAACTACTTCACCCCTCTCAATCTGGTTTTCGGGGCTGCCCACTCGACGGAATCTGCTGTACTTCTTGCGACTGAAACGCTAAGACACAATGCGGATTTCCTTCTTACTTCGGTCTTAATACTACTTGACCTGAGTGCCGCCTTTGACACCGTATCTTATGGCCTCTTGTGTCTCAGACTGAGGGAATGTGGTATTGGTGGCTTGGCCCTAAAATGGCTTTCTTCTTTTTTGTCTAACCGCTCATTTCAAGTAACCCAGAGACCTTTCATCTCCGAGACGCTGACTCTTCCACAAGTGGATGAGGAGTTCCACAGGGCTCTATCTTGAGCCCCACACTATTTAATATTTACATGTGCCCTCTAGCAGAGATCATTAAAAAACATAACGTTAAAGTAGTATCATACGCTGATGACACAATTGATTGTGACTCTCTCGCAGCATGAGGCTCTCCAGTTTAAATCCTGCCTGGTAGAACCGGCCTCTTGGATGACCGAGAGCTGCTTAAACTTAAAACTCAATGCTAATAAAACAGAAATCCTGATAGTTGGTGAGACTCCTTCCATATAATCAACGGCATGGTGGCCAGAATCCATTGGCCGAATCCCTGAACCTAAGGCGAAGGTTAAAAATGTAGGAGTCTGGCTCAATACTAATCTTTTTTTTGAACCCCAAATCAGTCATGTGGAGGGGAAGTGCTTTGGCACTCTGAAAATGTTAAGAAAGACGCTGGACCTCCTCCTTGTTGAATCACGTAAAACGGTGGTTCACGCACTAGTCACGTCCCAGTTAGATTACTGCAATGTGCTCTACCTCGGAGCTACGAAGGAAAGCCTAAAAAAACTCCAAAGAGTGCAAAATGCTGCGGCCCACCTGTTCCTTAATCTCCCCAAAAGGGCTTCCGCTACAGTGCCATTAGCCACCCTCCACTGGCTATCGCTGGAAAAGAGAATCTGCTTCAACGCTCTCTGTTTCTGCCATAGGATTCTAGCTTTAAAGGTCCCAAATACTTGTGCCCCTGATAAAGCCCTATTCCCTGCAACGTTACTTAAGATCCTCTAAGGCCAACTTGGTGCAAATACCTAAGATCTGAAGGATCAGACTGGGGGCACTTCCTTTTCCTTCCTGGCGGCTAAGATTTGGAATTCCCTCCCGGCACCGATAAGAGCTGAACCTTCGGAGACTCGGTTTAGGAATTTATTAAAAACCTGGCTCTTTAGTTCCGCATAATCGCCCACCTGGGCTTCAACTGTCTCTTCTGCTGGGCTTCGGCAACCTGGTCTTGGTGTTAGCAGGGGAACACACTGGTGTGGTGTAACCAGGCACTCTATAAATTTACATATTATTATGTTATATTATTTTTATTATTATTATTATTATTAGAGTGGTGTACAGAGGGGTAGAGTAGAGGGGCTTGAAGTGACGTATAGTAGAGTGGCGTAGAGTACAGTGGCATAGAGCGCAGTTACACAAAGTACAGTGATGCAGAGTAGAGTAGAGTGAGTTAGAGTGAAGTGGGGTAGAGTAGAGTGGCGTAGAGTAGAATGGCATGGAGTGCAGTAGTGTAGCGTAGAGTGAAGTACACTGGAGTGGCATAGAGTGGAGTGGAGTACAGTGGTTTGGAGCGGCGCAGAGTAGACTGCCGTAGAGTGAAGTGGGGTATAGTAGAGTTGCGTAGAGTAGTGTGGCATACATGGAAGAGGGGTAGAATACAGTGGGGTAGAGTAGAGTGGCATACAGTAGAGTGGCATAGAGTAGAGTGAAATGGGGTAGAGTGAAGTGGCGTACAGTAGAGTGGCATAGAGTGAACTGAGGTAGAGTAGCCTGCAGTGGTGTAGAGTGCAGTGGCGTAAAGTGGTAAAGCAGAATGGGGTAGAGTGAAGTGGGGTAGAGTAGAGTGGCACAGAGTACAGTAGCATAGAGGGAATTGGGTTAGAGTAGAGTGGTGTACAGTTGAGTGGTGTAGAGTGGAGCCGAGTGGCCTACAGTAGAGTGGCAAAGAGTGCAGTGGCGTAGAGTGCAGTTGCTTACTGTAGAATGGTGCAGAGTATAGTAGAGTGGCCTAGAGTGGAGTAGAGTAGAGTGGCATATAGTAGCGTGGGGTACAGCAGCGCAGAGTGGTGTAGAGTACAATGGAGTAGAGTGCAGTAGAATGCTGTGGAGTACAGTGGTGTGGAGTGGCATACAGTAGAGTGGCAGAGTACAGTGGCATCGAGTAGAGTGGCGTACAGTGAAGTGTGGTAGAATAAACTGGGGTAGAGTAGCATGGCATACAGTAGAGTAGCGCAGAGGGAAGGGGCTACAGTAGAGTGGTGTAGAGTATAGTGGCAAACAGTAGAGTGGTGTAGAGTGAAGTGGGGTACGGTAGAGTTGTGCAGAGTAGATTGGAGTAGAGTGACATAGAGTTGAGTAGAGTACAGTGCCTTTTGAGTGGCGTAGAGTGCAGTGTCATAAAGCAGAGTGGCACAGAGTAGATTGAAGTGGGTTAGAGAGAAGTGGTGTAGAATAGACTGGCGTAAGTAGAGTGGCATAGAGCGCAGTGGGGCATAGAAGAGTGTAGTGGCATGGAGTAGAGTAGAGTGCAGTACACTGGCATAGACTGGATTAGAGTGGCTTGTAGTGATATAGAGTGGAGTGGTGTAGAGTAGTGTAGAGCAGAGTGGCATATAGTGCAGTTGCATAGAGTAGTGTGGTGCAGACTATATTAGAGTGGCATTCAGTGCAGTGAAGTAGAGTACAGTGGCATACAGTGGTGTGGAGTGGAGTACAGTGGCGTAGAGTGTAGTACAGTGTCTTGGAGTGGTGTAGAGGACAGTGCAGTGGGGTACAGTAGAGTGGCGTACACTGTAGTGGCATAGCGTGCAGTGGCTTACAGTAGAGTGCAATGGTGTAAACTGCAGTGACGTACACTAGAGTGGTGCAGAGTAGAATAGCGCAGAGTGCAGTAGCAGACAATGCAGTGACAAAGAGTACAGTGGTGCAGAGTGGACTGGTGCACGTTGCAGTGCTGCAGAGTTGGGTAGAGTGGCGTAGAGAGCGGTTGTACACATTTGAGTGCAGTGGCATTGAGTGCACCACTTCACTGTACGCTATTCGACTGTATGCCATTCCACTGTACCACACTCCACTCTATGCCACTCCACTGTACGCCACTCCATTGTATCCTATTCCACTGTACACCACTCCACTGCATGCCACTGCACGGCAAGCCACTCCACTCTACGCTATTCCACTGTCACTACTACACTTTACATCACTCCACTCTATGCCACTCCACTCTATGCCTCTCCACTCTACGCCTCTCCACTCTATGGTATTCCACAGTATACTGCTGCAGTGCACCATACTCCACTATACACCACTCCACTGGACAACACTCCACTGTACACTACTTGAGTCTACACTACACTACTGTACCACACTTCATTTTATGCCACTCCACTCTACACTACTCCACTGTATGTTATTCCACTGTAAGCCACTGTACTGTACTCAACTCCACTCTACAACACTACACTCTATGACACTACAGTGTATGACACTGTCCTCCACTCTACTGTACAACATTCAACCTAACGACACTCCACTCGACAACACAAAACTGTATGCGTTGAAATACATTTTTATTAAAATTTAAAAAACATTACGAGTCAATAAAAAAAACAAAGGTTAAACATTTGTTATAGATGGGAACACTTTATTTATTCTTTCTATACATCAAAACCTAAACTACACAAAGACTACCAATTCTAATGTTAGAGTTAAACCCTAACTAATACCATCTTTAAATTACTGTAACTTTATTTATTCTTTCTAAACAAACACAACCGAAACTACACAAAAATGATATATTCTAAACTAATACTTATGCCTTTAATTTATAATTTATGCAACACCTTCAAATTATTGAAACTCTCGCACCTCCATACACAGGGTATTAAACTCTGTAGCCACACTACATTAACTATAACTCACCATTCTACCATACACTGTGTTCTGACAAATGATATGATTTGCAATGTCATATGTGTTCTGGTAAACGCTAATATTTTAAATAATATAAGAAATATAATATTGAAGGGCTTGAGCTATAATTCATGGAGTGTGGCTACCGAGTTCAATACACTGTGTAAGGAGGTGCGCGAGTTTAAATAAGTCGAATGTGTTGCGAAAATTACAAATTAAAGGTATGAGTGTAAATTTATAATTTTTGTGTGGTTTAACTTTGGATTGTACCAAGAGAAGAAATAAAATTATAGTGATTTAAAGGTGGTGTGTAAATTATAAATTTAAGGTATTACTAAATCTTAAGAATTTGTAGTGTTTGTGTAGTTTAGGTTTTGCCTGTATTGAAATAATAACTAAAGAAAGTGCTCCAAACTATAACAAAGGTTTAACCTTTGGCATTTTCATTGAAAATATATATATATACATATATATATATATATATATATATATATAAAGAAACGAAAGTTCACCGTCGTTGCAGCCACACGCCCTGGGTGCCTCCTTACGCGGTGGTGAGCTGCGTTTACACAACGGTCGAAGACCAGAATTGTGTCAGCCTACACAAAACAGGAGCACACTAAAGTACGTGAATAAATGTTTTTTAATTCATGTAGAACCCCTCCTTTAGCGACCAGAAGAGAGTATTCCAACTGCATTGAAACTTTCCATCGGAACCTACGATAATGGAGAGATGAGGGAATGTTGGACTCTAATGAATTTAACTTTTTATTATGTGAATACCCCACGTTACCCACTTTCTACCACCTCCCTAAGGTCCATAAAGACTTACACTGACCCCCTGG
This sequence comes from Calotriton arnoldi, assembly GCA_963921515.1. Classification (NCBI taxonomy): domain Eukaryota; kingdom Metazoa; phylum Chordata; class Amphibia; order Caudata; family Salamandridae; genus Calotriton; species Calotriton arnoldi. Next base: position 252,771 of record CAWUFW010006566.1, on the reverse strand, counting down.
GAGACCAATAGTTGCATCCATAAATAGCCTTCTTGAAAATTGCTCTATCTATTTGGACTTCTTTTTGGCCCCTTGGGTAAAGAATCTTAGCTCCTACATTGGAGACACGCAAGACTTTTTAAGGTGAATTAAAAGCATAAAGTGGGAACCTGATATGCTACTGATTACACTAGATATTACCAGTTTGTATACCTGTATAAACCACAGCCAAGGGATTGCTTCGGTCAAGTGGTTTTTAGATAAACGCCCTCTTAAGTTCCAAAAACATAATGAGATGCTTCTTAAAATGCTAGCATTCTGTTTAGAAAATAATATATTTATCTTTGCAGGGCAGTTATACAGGCAACAACGCGGTACCACGATGGGCACGTGCTTCGCCCCAGCTATGCGAATCTTTTCATTGGCTGGTGGGAGGAGCACGTGGCCTGGAGGGAAGTACCAGAAAGGTGGATGGACAAAGTTGCATTTTGGACCCGTTACATCGATGACCTTTTCATCGTATGGAAGGGTTCACACTCCTCGGCTGAGGAGTTTATAACATTTCTAAATTCCAATGACCTTAACCTAGTATTCAGTGGCTATATAAATAGCAATCGGGTCTTTTACCTGGACCTCGAAGTCTACGTTGACAACTCTGAGATTCTAACCCGACTAAAAAAGGAAATCTACGGCTGGCAACGCTTTGCTTCACGCCAAGAGCTTTCATCCTAAAAGCATGATTAATAATATCCCTTATGGGGAGCTTTTGCGCATGAAGCGAAACAGTTCTACTGAAGAAGACTATGTTGTAGCAAGAAATGAAGCATGTAGTCGTTTCAAAGCGAGGGGTTATTCAAACAATTCCCTTTGTACAGCGATAAAAAAGGTCGAAGGGATATCTAGAGAAGAACTTTTAGCCCCTAAAGCTGCTAATGGTAACAACATCTCTAAACAAATTGAACCAACACGTATGATCACACGCTTCAGTACACAGACTTCCAAAATAGTTCAAATGTTCCGTAAAAACTGGCATAGTCTTAAAACTGATAACATTCTTAGGAATCAAATTCCTATTCAGCCACTAATAACATATAGAAGATCCAAATCTATCAAGGATCTTCTAGTCTCTAGTCATTTTCAATCTATCACCAGACCGAGAGAACCAATAATGGGGTTCTTTCCTTGTATGAAATGCAAGGCATGCAAGAATAGTCATAAAAAGAACACCTATGAGTTATTGGGAAAAGACTTTAAATCAACTAGAAATATCAATAAACTACTCAATTGCAATTCTGATTTTACTATATACTGTCTGGAATGCCCTTGTAAAAAAAAAGGTATATTGGCAGCACTATAAATCCTACCAAGAAGCGTGTGCTAGAACACATGCGGGCGATTGCCAAAAAAAGATAGAAATTATCCCGTGGCTCGCCATTTTGAAGACTGCCACATGAGCAATCGTGACCTTTTGGCCTTCTATTGTTTGGATCAGATCCCTAAAAATGAGAGAGGGGGAGATAGGGTTAAGAAATTACGTTCCCTAGAGTCTAGGTACATCATTGAACTCGGTACCATGGCCCCACAAGGCCTGAATAACGATGAGGAACTATGGGCCCATTTAGAATGAGACCCATGCCCCTAAGGCTGTCAGACGATGAGTCATACTATGAATTGTTACACGATATGACTATATTTGACTAACGATCTATACAGTTCATAAAACTTGTAATAACTCAGATAGATGGTTGCCTAGATGGGATAAAAATAGTTATTACATTTTGACCTGATTGGTTCCTCTCATTTAACTCTGCTTGTTTGCTTTTTTGCTTTTTTGTTTTCAGTTTTGCCACATAATTTAGACACTAGGCTCTATGAGGAAATAGTGTTTTTTTGTATGCCTTTTGTTCTTTCCCTTTTTTTAAATTAATCATGTAACGAATAGAATTAATTGTATATTCAAATTTTGAATTGAGGGTGATACAGCCTCCTTTCCTGTACTCTTCTCCTTCACTGGAGATCCTCTTGTCTTGGATCACGAATGCCCATTCAGGGCTTGATGGTTGGGTGTAACAGCCATAATTCCAATGTAAATTGTGAAGTACAATTATCAATTAAGATGGTCTCGCATATGACATTAATATTCATAAAGATTGAGATGAACATATATGAGAGGAAGAAATGTTTGCTTTCTCTTTAAATATTGTTTACATCAACAATGAATATTGTCGAGATTTTGGAATTATGACATTATGTTGCATACACACAGAGGCTGAGTAAACTGTTTATCATTTGCTTTAAACAATGCTGCAACAAATGTTAAGATGGCCAACACAAAAAACAAAGCATTCTGCATGTATTGAGTTGTCTTCTATGTTTACCATTTTTATTTTCACTTGCACTTTTTTTTCACTTTAAAAATGGTGGTACTTTGTTAAACAAACTGACATTGACAAAGCCAGAGTGGCGAAACGCGTCTGTCAGCGCTAAAAGGGGGGGTTCTACATGAATTAAAAAACATTTATTCACGGACTTTAGTGTGCTCCTGTTTTGGGTCGGCTGACACAATTCTGGTCTTTGACCGTTGCGTATATATATATATATATATATATATATATATATATATATATATATATATATATATATATGTGTGTGTGTGTGTGTTTGTATATATATGTGTATGTATATATATATATAGAGAGAGGAAAGAATAGTAAATCTATACTTTACCTCTATCCACTTTCCGTCTTAATATTTTGGTCCTGTCCTGATATATAGCCCACCATATTTTAGCCCTGTGATATTTTTTTCCTTGATATTCTATCATACAACCTTCCGTTTCCCTGAAGATATACCATGTTTCCAGGGAATTCACTGAATTAAAGAAAACACCTATATATCTGGCATTTTACTCTTGCTTCAATATATGCGGGCTAACATTCTTGCCTTTTCTCTATTTCTACCCAGTTCCTATCACTTAGTAAGTCTAAATGTTCTGAATAGGAGACCAATTATGTCTGTGCCCAGGGCCCATGCCCTTGCCTCCTAGGAAGAGACAAAATAGTCCACTGTCTCTACCTGCTTCTGTCCCTTCTGTAGCCATTCACTTACCAGCCGACGAAAACTATTGCCAGTATTCTAAGACTTTTCAGTACCCAAATCATTTCTGCATTCCACATAGGGTGCTCATGGATTTTAAGAAGTTGTTTAACAGATACTGACTCTGTTGCCTTTCAAAGTAGTGGCTTCTGTCTTCTCCCTGGTGTGAAGTCCTTTGACACAGCAGGGTAGAAGCAGTTTGTGCTATGTGTGGATAATCAATAGGGACGTTTCTTTAGTACTGGCCTATGTAGCAGTAAAACTTGACGCATAGAAGACTTCATTCATGCTCCTCTTTCAGTGACTTGCATCATTGTCAGCGGAGTCCGAGCATTATGTCCGAGGCCCGGTGGAGCTGCTCTGTTCAGCTAATGAGGAGATCGGCCTTGGTTCATCCCCTGACCGTCACCTGCCCAGCCGGACCTTGGGCGCAGTTTCTCCCTTCTCCCTGTCTCGCCCCCCCACCCCCCTCATCGTATTTCTACCTTTCTGTTTTTCCCCTGTCTCCTTTCTATCCTTCTTTCTGACCGATGCCCATTGGAGCTTCCTGAGAACTATAGGGGAGACTGGCCTTGGATTACCTCCTCGGCCGTCACCTACCCATTCGGTCTTTGGGCTGACTTGCCCTTTGTCTCTTATTCCGTCTTCCTCCTCGTCCCCTCCCTTCTCACTTCCCCCTCTCCCTTCCCTCGCTACTTGTCTCTCCTTCTCTCCCTCTAATGTGTCTCTTATATTTGATGTAACGTGTAATTGATATCATTGTTGTAACATTGTTGACCTTATGTAAAGCGCTCTGATACCTACGGGTCTAGCCAGCGCTATATAAAACTGTTTAAATAAATAAATAAATAAATTGTCGCTTACCTTCCATACATCACGCAGGTCAACATGATGGTATATCCATTTTCCAGTTTCATCCACTGGCAATAAGCTCTCTCCAGGCTAAAAAGTAAAAGAAAGTTTAAAATGAAACACCAACACTTTGTTAGCCATGCTATCGCACAGTTGTCACCACACTCCATGTCTTCGCAGGCGTGGTGTTTCCAGATCTGGATTTTTGTGTTTGATAACCTAATACATTTTGGGAAGAGTCTTGTTTTGCTTCTGTTGAACTAATTAGAGTAGCACACCTGAAAACAATGATTTGTAACAGAAAAGTCGAAGGCTGGCAATTCAGTGTTCTTGCTAATATGAGCTGAGGTAGCCACTATACTCAGGGCCTCATTAAAGTTTGTTGTAAATTGGGTTGAAAATACTGCACCCTTTAAGTACAATACCACAGTATTCAGTAATTGCAAGGCTGTAAAGATCAGAATTCAGTGATTTCCACACATTTTCCCTCATTCCAAGCACATTTCCACACATAGATTTACCAAGGTTTTCACTGGCAAAATGTGTCTGGGGAAGATATCAGAGGTGGAGGTTTTTTTACTGTATTTGTAATCTTCACTTTGGAATTTTCAGCTAAAGGAATGCCTTACTGATTGGAGGTATTTTGCTGATCACATCCCCACAGTGACTCAAGAAAATTGCAAGATAATAAATATTATTCAGGAAACGTCTCGATGGTAACTCTGTTCGTCCTTAAATTTTTGATCTCTGTTCCTCATGCATTAAAGAAACCTGGTTAATAAGATTGTGGACTTTGTATGCCACGTGAAAAGTTGACAAATGCTCTTAACCCAGAGTTTTTCGCTCTTGCAGCCTCACTCTTTCGTCCTCTCTCAATCTCTTTGTACCCATTCTCTCTCTTAACCTTGTTTTGTGATCTAGACTACAGATTTTAGGTACAGAACATCCATTACATACATTTTAGGTCAAACCCTACCAAACAGCAGAGCTGATTGGTTGCAAGGACATAGTGGGGAAAAATTCCCTAGGAATGCATTACACCCATTGCTTACCACTGGCTTTGTGTTTTGTAACTCACTTTTGCTTGCTTTCTATTCGTTGGTTTAATTTCTATAAGGTCGTCCAGCATGTCTTTGTCCCTCCTGTGGAGCATAGCCTGTTTATCACCTCTATGACTGGGTCCTGGTATTCTTCCACTTGTGCTCGCATTCTGGGAACTCTTTTTAAATTTTTTTTGTGAGGCACACCACAAGAACGCATTTGTTTTCAGTTGTCTACCTTGCATGTTAGTTCACCAAAAAGCTGCTGCACTAAACGTGTTGTATTTTTATTTAAGGTTTCCTGCCTCCTATTTTTCTGTATGATTGATTTCACTTATCTCTGGCACTACAAGTTCATCAATCATGCATGCCTGTGAGGAACATTCTTATGTCTATGACCTTGTTTATTTTGGTCATACCAATAGCATAACCTAAACAATCCTCTTCCTCAATTTCATACTCATGCCCTGGGTGCTGGTAGTAAGAGTGGAGGGTGCTGCAGTACCCACAAAATAACCATGCTGGAGTTCAGAAGTCAAATGAGCAATAAAGAGGTCTTTAAATTTTGTTTCTATCTTGTCATATTCGCTGCACGTTCAATGATAGAGGTCCAATGTCAGGCTCTGTCTTCTGACAACTTGCTGTTTATTCTGATTAATGGGAGGTTGCTGTTTACATTTCCATCTCTGACTGCAAAGTGAGAGGATTTTGTAAAGTGAACTAAGAGACAATCTTGCTGGGTACAGGGAGTCTGAATGCAAAGGCTGTACTTAGGGCATCGTTAATTTCTAGCACATAACATTTAAATACCTGTAAATGAACTGTACAAATATTTCAGAATATATCAGCAGTTCGGAAAATACAAATAAAGTAAATTTTTTGTAATTCTGAAGTGTGTTGGAAACAAAGATTTAAATACAATCAAAACAAATCAATACACCTGGTAATGCACTAAGAAAATATTCACTGAAACCCGATTTCCACACATTATCGTTTGTGTGCAATATATATTTTTTATCAGTAAACCGGTATGTCAGTGTATATTTAGTGGTCATTTCAATGGAAAACATGTTGTCTGTAAATGGCAGAGCGCTACCACGCCATGCTTTAGAAATATATTTGCAGCAGTGTGCTCCAAAATGTACCACAAGCTACATATTATATCCTTACCACTCTTCTGCTGAATACATTTGCTAAACTTGCTCTTTGTGTGACACAATCCCTATGACTTCAGTGATGTAAGATTAATGGCAGTACCCTGACTCTGAAATTTGTTCCAGCACCACTGGAGCATGCCAATTGCGAAATATCATTCAAGCATGAGCCCTTGTTGGTACACTTCTTTTCACATACCCTGTTTCTACGCTCTCTTGAAGGAAGCAGCGCATGGGCGGTGCGTCCATTTGGGCGCTGGGGCGTTGCCCCACCTGCCACGATGCCCCCATGGCCCCAGGGCCCAATCATCATTCGTTCAATGTGACGAAGGAGATTGAAGTTCAATCTCGTTCGTTCAATCTAATCTGATGATTGTTGTGTTGAAAGAAAGTGAAACTCGAGTCGCGCGGCTGTTCCGGGCCGGCACCTGACCCCGGGGCACGCCCACTTGGTGGTGACTGACAGTCAGACAAGTTGTTGTCTGTGAGCGCAGTAATAGTGCGCATGTTCGGTTTTGGGCATGGTCGTTTTTATGACCAGCCCGAACATGTGCACTACTACTAGCTGCTGCCTTCCCCTTAGGAGAGCGAGGGACCGAGGGTTGCTTGCTTCATTGCAGCAGCCCCGGCCCCCAGGTCTCCTAATGGGCGGGGGGCATCTCTGCCCTCTATCCAATCCCTTTCCCAAATCGTCACAGGGGGCGGTTCCTGCCCTATGATGAGTTATGAAGGGGTGGGGTAGAGACTGGAGGCTGCAGGCAGGCGGCGGGAAGCTCAAAAGTCGATTGTGCGCAGTCGTGTCTCGTATCCCGCTGGCTGGACTTACCGCGCTCTGCTGTGCTCCCAATCCCACCTGCTTACGTACAGCGCTATGAGGAGACGTCCAGAGCAGGAGGTGAGCGGGTAGGCAGAGCGGGTGAAGGGGGTGCAGGCTCAGACGCAGCTGAAAAGCCTCGAGGGGGTCACAGGTTGAAGGCGCGGAGCTGAGTGCAGGCGAGGGGCTCACGTGGCAGGTGAGTGTGGTGGCTCCGAGTCGTGGCAGCAGCGCCTGTCACCTGTGCACTAGCAGCCCCCCCCAGCGGCGCGCAATATATACTGGGTGGTGGGAGGGGCAGTGACGAGCAGGAGGTGAGGGATTAGGTGTTGAAAGCGGGAGTGACACCTGGATGGGCACGGCCACCCCGCTGGGCTTTAGATACTCAGGAAGGGAGTACACACCTGATATGGTAACGGTGGCAAGAAACCTAGGAGTGCAGTTTGACTCCTCCCTCAGCTTCAAACCACATGCATTGAAGGTTGCAGGGACCTGTTTCAACCTCATAAAATCGTTGAATAAATTCTTCGATCTACTCCCACTCGCGGAAAGGAAATCAGTAGCGGTCGCCTTGATACTGGCGCGACTGGACTACTGCAATAGTCTCCTGGCAGGAGCCAACAAGCAAACATTAAAAAGACTCCAGGTAGTCCAACATGCAGCAGCACGGCTGGTGTTAAAACTTCCACGAAGATCCTCCGCTTCTACAGCTCTGAAAACCCTTCACTGGCTCCCATTACACAAGAGAATACTCTTCAAGGTTCTCCTTATCACCTTTAGAGCCTCACTCAAACTGGGGCCTCAATATCTTGCATCAAGATTCACCCCCTACAACTAGAACGCTCAGGTCATCATCAGCCAATTTACTTAAACCTCCCAGCTTCAGATGCAAAACAAGGGGAGGAAAAACAATTACAGCATTAGGCACCAAAGCCTGGAACCTACTACCACCTCATCTGAGAATGCATAAATCTGAAACACAATATAGGAAAGAACTAAAGACTTGGATTTTCGGAGCCCCAGATGAACTTTGCCTCTCTCTCATCTAAGAACTTCTGAGCAGCCGCTCACCTTCCTTACCAGCGCCAGGATGCTCCTTTCGGAGTGGCAGTTAGCACTTTACAAATACCAATTTTTATTTCACACATGACCGGAGTAGTGAATTGGGGAGATGGCATGCCCTTACCACTGGGCACAACACACTCGAGAGGGCGTGGGGCTCAGTAGCACTAGGGCACCACCGGGCATGACCCCAGGGAACGGGGGCGTACAGGGTTTGAGAAACCACCAGTGTGAGAGGAGCGAGCTGTCATGTACACGTCATTGATCACAGCATACCCGAAGCACGGGGGCAAGGGTACCACACTGCCATTAGGGACATGCCAGGGGGCACTAGAGCAGAACGGGTCGGGCCCGGTACTCTGCCGCACCAGAGCGCTACATGTCACACTGCACCTGATCAGACACACAGCACTATGTGCAGACATCATCCTCAAACGGCCAGTGAGTATTTAACCTGCCTACGTGTTGTTTATTATTGCATAATTGAGCACCTTGAAATAGTGAGTTCAGCATGTGCGTTGTTCAAAGACCTCTTGTGTTTAGGATATTAGACTATGACGTTGCTCCGAGTTTAATATAAATCTAGACCCTTATAGACTACACGAGGCAATGACTTGTCTCCGAGTTGGCATTGTGTCTGTGGCGACACATGGATGCTTCTAAGCTCAGTTTACACTATCCCTGTTAACAGATGCCTCTCAGTGCAGCGCTATAAACTGGTGTGCTGCGGTGAAATGCTCAGCGGTGTGAGACAACATGATGGGGGCCTCTGCAGGGTGTGGTGAGGGGCGCGTGAAACTCCCAGCAATTCATAGATAATCAACAGGGTTTAGTCGGAAGTAGGGGCTGCCGTAAATAGTGGAGGCCCACTGTGTGTGCTGCTTCCCAATGTTAAAAATACATTTAATTTTGAAGAGATTTTATATTATTTCTACATGATGTTTGTTGCACAATTTATATCAACCAGTATCATGGCTCGGCTCGTGTGCGCCGGCTCTGAGAGCCAAGCCAGACCCCTGGCTCTACAGCAGTCAACATGCTTTTGTTATATTGCGCCGGCGCCGTGACAATGTGGCTGCTCTGTCTCCCGGGACATTTAATTTCCGCTCCTCAAATGAGCTGTGAAGCCTGGCAGTGTTCTTCGCAGACACTCTGCGATGCAGATAATGAGGCTACTGATAGGAGCCTGGGAGACCGCAATGGGCCCGAGCACAGCCGTGGCTTGATAATGCTTTATGCCAGTGGTATCACAGCACAGCCCCTATCACCCCTTCAGGAATGCCTCATCTTTATGTGCACTGCAGCAGCTGTCACCTTAAACGGCTAATGGGGAAGCAAAGTAGAACCGTGGTGCCAGTGATCTTTGTCACTTATTAATTTTAAAGGCACCAGACTTCAAGTTCTAATAAAAGTGCACTTGCCCTATCTATGCAGCGTGCTCGCGAACAGAATATAAATTGAAAAAATCCAAGGTGCTGCTCTGCAGCAGATCTAATTTGGCGCCATCAGAACAGGCAACTAATTAAAATGTATCGCAGTTAGGGGATGCCGGGAAAGGAGGTGCGCGTGCATTTAACGGAAAGATTGGCTGGCCTTTTCTCGATTGTAGCAGCTAACAAATGCCGGAGAAATGCCCAAAAGTAATGCAGGCTTGAGAGACCTATCATGCCCATGATTTATGGTCCATAAATGACCAATCCACAAACCAGCATCAAGACACCACTTATGGCAGGACCCCAGCCAAATCAATGCTGACAGTTCTCACTCAAGCTGTCAAGGCGGCCCAATGGCGAGGGAAGTCCTTCATAATATAGTAAGCAGTGATACACCGTTGAGCAGCAGAAATGTAAACGAGTTTTTTTTTTATGACCGAGGATGTGGTAAATAAATGAGGGACTGTGTATTACAAGAGGCTGATTCTTGATGCGTGCTCGATAATTAGTAAGTCATTTACCCAGGCCTTTAAGTGACATTGTATTTCTCCTCTCTAGTGTATTTTTGATAAGAATTATAAAAATATTTATAGAATGAAAGCATGTTACAGCATTTGATGATTTAAATGTTCATAAGTCATTCGCAATAATGTTTTATGCATCCCAGTTATATTCTGTGCATTCAAACCACGTACGAAGCATTCTTTGCCCTTAAAGTATTCAGCAACCCTGTTGTATGCGATGCATTCAAGATACTTACAGCGCTTTGATTCTGCACCCCTTGCATAACTTTTGTATCCAAGTCATTCACAGCGCTTTCTAGTAAAGTATTGTGCATTTCTGTCATATGCGATGCATCCAAGTCATTTATAGCTCTTTTATTCTGCACCCCTGTCATAAGTTATGTATCCAAGCCGTTTGCAGCAGTGATGGCGTGTGAACAATCCAATGTTTATGTCACCCAACACGAGCAGTTCAGACTTTATGAACTCAATTTAAACAGCGCCTACACATTGAATGAATGAATGAGAATCTTAAATGTCATGCTTGAGTCTGGATCAAATATATATGAGAATGCAAACATCTGGATGCCACTTCCATTCACAATATGCATGTGATTGTGGTCATTAAGGTAGATCATTTGGTGGCCATGGAGAAAACGTGGAGGTGGGCAGTGGGGACTTGTCATGATTTTAAGTCGTGTTGTAGGGTGTTATGTTCCATGGGCTTTCCTGGGCATTGCTGAAGCATGGGGGTTCTACTGTAGTCTGTTACCAGGCAATGTCAGGCCTAGACAGGCTGTAATAAATTAAACCTATTGACTGCAGTGCAGCGAAGGGTGAGTGATGTCTGTGTGAGTGCAGATTGAGCAGAGTGCCTGTGTGAGTCCAGGGTGAGTGATGTGGATAGGTGAATGCATGCTTAGTGATGTCAGGGAAGGGTGAGCAATGGGTCTATGAGTGCAGGGTGAGTAGTGTGCCTATGTGAATACAGGGAGAGTGATGTATCTGTGCAAGTGCAAAGAGACTTGTCTGGCTACTCCCAGAGATGTGTTTGCCAAGCCACCTCTTTCTCAAATTTGCTTGAGAATGCACCATTTGCCCACTCTTTTTTTCAAAATTTTCACCGCTGGAGGTGGTTTGGGCTCGCTCGCTCGCTACGCTCGCTCGCCACAGTGCAGTAATTACGCCACACCACTTTCAAATGTCACCAGCCGCCACTGAAGCAGCGTACTATAATTTAAATAGCATTTGCTCAAATATCTGGGGGAAACGTCTTAGCTTTTACTTCAGAATTGAGTGTTAACACAATACTAGTCTTCATCAATGAAGCAAATGTACAGACTAGTGTATTATAACCAGTAATTGACATCTCAACAAAACATTACAATAGATGTTAATAGGATCCACTGAAAACAGTGCATAAACACATTCAGAGGACTTTTCACAAGAGTCTAAAACTACACATTGATATAATAAAATGAAATAAAGGAAGTGTGCACATGGACATTACAAACAACAATTAGAAGAACCACCCAAGGTGCTCCTTTTATCAGCAAAACTTATAGTGCAAGTCTAGACAAAGCGGACATCTTTGTCAGAGTTTTTATTGCACTTGCTACCTTAACTGAGCATGTTTCTAAGCACTCCAAATGTTTACAGATAAGAGACTAAAGGAATAAGGAAATTGTGAGGCCTAAGATTCTATTGCATTACAATTGAATAATCAAGTTACTGCCTTTGCACACTTGGCTAGCTAAAGGTAACGATGGCAAGGACAGAAGGCTTACCCCAGGGTATGGTAGAGGGTCAGCGACTCAGATACAGCATACCACAGTACTGTCTAATCTGTGTCTCTTCTAGAGACCGGGGGCATAATGTGGATGGCAGCTCGGAATGAAACTCTCAAAACAACTCCACAACTCACAATCCACATCAAGTACATGCTCTGCTCCCCCTGTGCCCACCTTACATCCACCTATCCACTTACCCCCCACCCTGCTGGCATCAAAGCAGCCTTTGACTGAACCACAGGCCATAACCAAGGTGTACAGCATCACTAAAAAGCATTGGCAAAGCCAATCGGTTCCAAAGGCATTACATATGGGCTTTGCAAGTGCTTGTTTATACATCTGCTTATCTGAAGGTTGACCTATGTAGTTATTTAACTATCCATTTATACATGCCTGTCTCCATGTCCCCATCTGCCCAGCCATCCATTTGTTGTCTGCTTGTGAGTCGGTCCATCCATCCATCCACGCTTTCCGCCTTCGATGCATCTGTCTCTTTGCAAGTCTTTCTCTGTCTTTATCGCTCTATCACTCCGTCTTTCTCATTGTGTCTATGTATCCATCGTGATCGATTTACACAGGTTCATGGATGGAGGATGTTGCTCATTTACCATAAGCTGGCAGCAGATGCTGATGATTCCACTTACCTTAAGTCCGATGGGCATATGGATTAGATACAAATCAATGTAGTCCAGTTGAAGCGCCTTTAGAGATTTTTCCAGGCATGTTCGGACCAGCTCTGGCGAGTGAAAAGTTGACCACAGCTGGAGCAAGGAACAGAAAATGCAATAAAAATAATATTTTGGGTAACATTAGCTGAGGTCTGATGGATTTGCAAACCTCCAATGACCACCATGGAATGCAGTCTTGGATCAAATCTTGCTAACGAGGATGCTAACCTAGGTACAGCCGGTCATCTCTCCAGAGTCAGATGGACTATACAAACTCTACACACAAGCTGCTAAGAGATTTACCTACACTACTGCTCAACACAATTATTTCCTCTCTATGGCTGTGCGCACATGCTCACCTCTGAAGCCACTAATGTAGTGTCTATGTACATTACTGATGGCACAACCAAAGGATCTAGCATATTTAGTTACGGGTCAAGCATATCAAGCACTGCATACATTCATCAAGTGGGCATGCTTCCATTGGTACCTCCTGTACTGTAGGTCAACAAGACTAGATATATGAGACTGAAACACTGGGAATGTGCCTTGCAGCTACAGGTAACATCTTTAATGCTTCATGCTACAACTTTACCAGGCACCTTTATTCTGCCATAAACCCAGCAGGTCCACTTTTGTTAATGAGATCAACCCTCTGATATGTTCTTCTTACTAAAGGCCATGTTTAGATATTGATGCTCTCCATACTGCCTCCACTCACTCCTTTTTTCTCTTTGTCCTGTAGACCATGGAAGTCTTCCAGGATTGAGATGCTTGTCTCCCTGGGGTTTGGGCACAGACCCATCTGCTGCATTGGGAGTTTCTGTGTCAGCTGCTAGTTTGTTGAAGTTACTAGCAGTGGCGTAGCAAGGGTTGGGGTGGGGGGGGCAGGCACGAGTTTTGGGGGCGGTGCCCCCCCCCGCTCTTACTGCGCCCGTAACGACCGCAGGAATCGCCAGCCCCCCCATCCCCGCTCCCACATGCAGCTGGTTACTAGTTTACCGTGTTTCGTTGTACTGTTGGCCTGCATGTGACAGCCGCATAACACGGTCTCCTACTTTTCAAAAAAGAAAACCTGGATAGTTCCTCAGTTAAAAACTACAGGCCTATCAAGCGATTGCCCTCTTTAGGGAAGCTAAGAGATCTGATTGTAGCAAAATAGCTAGTGTGATACCTAGGAGACACCAATTTTTTTTTCGCCTGGAACAGAAACGGGCTTAGCACGGCCCGTTGAAGAGCTTAGATCGATCTTGGATCAGGGCACCATGGTCTCTCTCAGCCTTCTGGATCTCTAGCCGGCCTTTGATATGGTGGATCGTATCAGCCTCATGGCCCGCCTGAAGGATCTTGGATATTGGGAAGAGCTGAAGCTTGGTTCTTTTATTCCTAAAGAACAGTATTTATTCATTTAGCCTCCCAATGTATTCCTGAAAATCTATGATTATTATATGTGGAGGGCCCAGTTCTTAATTTGTAAAAACATAAGTGCCACGGCTCTCCTGAGGAGGCCACTGCAGCTTGCACCACACTTTGCCCCGCCATGCTGCCAATGATAGTAACAACACAACTACTAACCATCACACCCGTACAAGTATGACAATTCGGACTATTTTACGCCCCCAACGCTATAAGAATGGCTTGGGCAGCAGATAATAGTCATTTTTAATGTACATTGAATTAAAAAATTAACTGTTGTTTTGGTCATCTCTAAATTAGCCAGAGAGCGCCACCTTGTGGCAGACTGTCATTCTTTCTCATACATACATATTTATTGTTTGAATAATTAAATCATTACAATCCACATATGAAAATCAAAACTTAAAAAACATTAGAGAATATTTTAGCCGGTGTTGACAATTAAGTGCCGGTGCCGAGAACCGGAAACCACCGGCTCAAATTAAGCACTGGGAGGGCCACAGCGATCTTCTCTATCACCATTGTTTAATGCTTATGTATGCACTCTGGTTTAGCAGATTAGATTTCATGACTGTCTAGCCATCACCTACGCAGCCAATTGTCATGGGCAACCAATTGTCCGTTTAGACCAACTAGCCACAAAGCCCTCAATTAATCTTACAAATTGTCTTTATGAAGTAAAAATATGAATGTGTCAAATTTTCCTAAATTGAGCACAGATCAGAAATCATTGTGCTGTGTCATAATACAACACTTCCAGAAGATTGCCTGTGGCTTTCTTCCCTGGAATCTGCCTCATCACCGGCAGAAAAAGTACAATCACTAAGAATCCTTCCAGACAAGGACCTCTCACTGAAGGTGCAGGCACATTCACTTTCTTCTGTCTGCTACTATTACTTAAAATTCCTAAGATTTTTTTGCACTACCTAACCTCCATGTGCGAGCTGTGGCCGAATCTGTCCTTGCCAAAATAGATTATTGCAAAATTCTCTATGTATGTCTTCCGGATACCACCTCAACTAACCTGCAAAGAAATCAGAACTTTACCCTGCGAGGAGTAATTAATGTGAGGAAATGTGACCAGTATCAAAGGAAAGAGTCAAACTTCACTGACTCCTAGTTAAGCAGTGAATAACTTTCAAGATTCTATGTGTTATGCATAATATTTTTTTATGGAACAGAGAAATCCAGCTCACAAAATCACTTTATTGTCTATAGGCAAGAGAGGAATCTTCACTCTAACAATCAACTGTTGCTTGCAATCCATAGCTATAAATACATGAACATCTTAAGGATTCTGGGGGGCCCTGGACAAACGTGTTTTGGGGGCCCCTGTTCTGAACTACTTTGAATGTATGAACCAATTTCAACTCTTTCATGCCCTCTTTGGCCAGGTCACTGACAGTGCACAGGCACGCTTGTGCAAATTCAAAATGTGTTTACATCCAATATTCCGGGATAATGACTTCTTTCAATATTCTAACACAACTGCAGCTCACTAATACTACTGCAAATAATCTCTGAGACACCATCCCATTTCTCATATGTGAGGTCCTGTTTTGATCAAAAAGAAAAGTTTTTATGGATGCTGCATGAAACATAAACACAAGCTTTCTCTGCAAAATGTCTGGAGTAGACTCTCACACATCGCCCATGTTAAAATAAACTAAAGCAAAATGGCATTTAAAATAATCTATGTAAGAATTATTCAAAGTCAGCGGGGGGCAAGACTCTGCAGAACAGAGCTGGCTCTATCAGGGGACCCCCTGAAAGGCTGGGGCCCTGGGCCAGAGCCCCACTTTGCCCATACCTTAAAACGTCTCTGCTTAAATAGTTGAGGGTGGGACGCCGCTTGCTTTGCCTTCTTGGTTCTCAGCTATGTAAATATTCTCCGGAGACTCCTCAAACCCTTACAATCTCATCCGTTATTTTAAAAAGCCTTGGAATCTTCTTATCTTGCTAACAATCCCACCAGGGTCTTCTAATATTAACATTATCCCATTTCTACGCTTTTTAGGTCGAGCCTAGAGCCAGCGCGCATGCGCTGCTCTGCGAGGCCTTTTGTGACTTCTCCGTGTGGGTCTGACTCCTCCCACACATTGGATTGGCTTTTGCGTGTGTCTTTCAATAATGAAAGCACGCAAATGGCTAAAGGCGGGTCCATGTCCCACCTCTCTTCTAATGTTCACTCCCACGGCGGTTTGCTCTCGGGAGCGAGCAGCGGCGCGCAGGGTGGCAGCTGCATTCCTCGTGGGTCAGGTTACTATTTCCACACAACGCGGCATGCTTTCGCTTGTTTTACGTGGCGCTGAAGGGTCTGTGGCTGCCAGCGGTGTTACTCCTGCTTGCCCTGGGGGCTGAAGCAAGACTCTCTGCACTCTGCTGCTGTAGCTGTTGCTTGCCGAGCACGGTAAGCGTGTCAGAGTGTTTTTGTTCGTAAATACCTGCTAAATTATTATGTGTGAAACTGAAAAGAAGATAACACACTTGTTTTTGTCCTTGCGCCGGCAGGCCTTGTTGTGAATCTAGTTCTTGGAAACCCCGCTGCTGCTATGCCTCTGTGCCCAAAGTTAATCATTGCAGGGGACCAGGTTGGGTACTTCTGTGAAGGGCTGAAGGTAAACTTTCCCTGCGGCACTCACTGTCGAAACCAGGAGCGGACGTGACGCTTCTGCCCCTGCCAAAAACAAGGAGGCAGCCTCCTATCACGTGGGCAATGAACCGGAGATTTATTTATTTTTAATTAAAATTTCACATTTTTAATTAAGTGGGGAAAGAAGGTTCAATTATTTATGGCTTTGCCAATGCTTGTATATGTTTCTGTTTAAGCACGCTACGAGATAGCATATGTTTTTCTACTGTCTACCTCGTGTAGGTTTTCCCATCTGTTGTGCTTGCTGCCTGTGCGCTTCCGCTTCTGCCCTCGTATGCTTCTCCACCACACTCCATTACTTTTTGTCTGGGTGCTTCTGCCCCCCTCCCCTCAAGCCCCCCCCCCCCCCACGTTGTGCGCTTTCATTTTTTTCTTCTGTTTGCCAAAACCTCCATGTTTGTTCTCCCCACCCACGGGCCCCTGCTGCTGCCTTCTCTCGGCGTTGCCCCACATTTGCTTTAACCTACCTTGCTCTGGTTTTTTGCCCCCAACCGTTTTTCTTTCCCCCAACCTTTTACCCTATAAGGCAGCTGTCAAAATCAATATGCCTGTCTACACTTAGGATATAAAACGGAGCGTAACCTTTAAACGGTCACGTTACAGCCCCAGTTCTTCATGGGGAAGCAGCCTTCTCACTACTGTCTCTGCCGCCACTTAGTAACAGTAAAACAGTGTTAATTAACAAAGATAAAATGTATATTTGCAGTTGTTGCCACTCATAACATAATTAAAATGCACAGATTGATAGAGAAGCACCCCACTCCATTCCATTTGTGCTAACTTTTTTTTTATTTTTCCTTTACCCATTCAACTTGGATCCATAAATAGAAAAAAGGCACTCATGTAATTTTTTAGGCGCATGTATTCTTGGTGTGCGCACCTACAAAATGACATGCAGGTCACTCAAGTTTTTTTTTCTTTTTTAAAAGCCATGCTGCACAGTATTGGTGATTCTGTACAACACGGCTTGAACCACTGGCAAAGGCAATAGGTCCCAAAGGCGAGACCTATTGGCTTTGCCAATGCTTGTTCTCTTCTGTGCCCTAGCGCCAAGATGCCTGTGCAGGAGATCATGCGCTTATAATTGAAATTAATACAAATAAGCAGAGAAAATCATTTTAAAAGTTGGCCAAACATTACCTTTCCAGTGTAGAATATATCTTCTCTCTTCACCGTGCCATCTGCAATTTTCTCACGAATAGCCTCGCCAACCTCCACCTCATTTTGATAAATAAAGGCTGCATCAATGTGGCGGTAGCCAACCTCTATTGCCACCTTCGCAGCCTCTTTGGCTTGACTTTTTGGAACCTAGAGCATTAGTAAACAAAGAAAGAGGAGCTATGATGCTGTATCTCAGTCAATCAATAGATACAGTTTACTTTGGTTAATTGCTAACCAATATGAGGTGCTGACAGTGCACGAGTAATGGCCAAGTGAGTGGAAAAATAGTAGTGACTGTGCAATCCATGTCTAATCCAATCCAATAAAGATGTAGAGCAGCAGTTTATCATCTGTCAGACGCTTGTCCAGCAATGTTCCGATAGGTTCAGTCAAGTGGGATAAAATTGTTGACATTTCAATCCCTGAGGCTGACACTCTGTGGTTCTCATCAGGACAAGTACATTGGGGCTCGTCAAGTTATGCCATATAACCACATGACCCTGAGTCAGTCACAGGTTAGAAATGACCAGCAGTTGAGCGAACAGCAAAGTTAGTGGTGCTAATGATCAGGGTAGGAGGAATACAACTCGTCGAAAGAAGCAATCGAATCGCATCTACACACGGCTAAGCTTTGGAACTCCCTGCCCATTCATGTCGCATGGCCGAGTCTGAACAGGGCTTCAGGAAAGATTTTAAAATGTGGTTTTTCGATCAAGCTTAGATAGTGTTGGCCGAGTATATTCTGCAGCCTTCTTTGAGCGCCGGGACGCCTCAGCCGAGGCAGCTGGGC
Organism: Calotriton arnoldi; assembly: GCA_963921515.1. Classification (NCBI taxonomy): domain Eukaryota; kingdom Metazoa; phylum Chordata; class Amphibia; order Caudata; family Salamandridae; genus Calotriton; species Calotriton arnoldi. The sequence continues at coordinate 234,360 of CAWUFW010006566.1, read as the reverse complement.
GCTGTACATATGTCTTTGATTGATTTATGCAGTACTCCTAAGGGTTGCCTCATAGGTCTATACCGTGTCAAGGACAGTTATGCGGCTGGTATGGACCTCTGAACTAACCCCCCTTAATACTGCAGATATGCAGTCAGATTGCTTCCTTCAGACAAACTGTATTCCTACTCCTCTGACTAGCACTACTAACTTGGTTGTTTCCAACCTGGGCCGATTCACACAGCTGTAGAACACCTGGTTATTCCACCGTTCCGGGGAATCACAATATTGATGCCAAACGTAGTGCGGACACCCGATCGACATAGCCCAGGGCAGCCCAGAACTCCTGGGCTCAAGCAATCCGACAGCCTGAGCCTCCCAGGGAGCTGGGATGACCGGCACACGCTACCTACTAACTTTGTTGTTTGCTCAGTTTTGCAATTTAGAGGTTGAAGAAAGTAACCAGACATCTAGGTGGCATAAAAACTCTGTTAAAATGTAAAACATGTTAGGGAGATATTTGTGCGTTAAGTGTTTAGTGTTGTGGGCGCTTCGAGATCACGTTCAAGTGACAGTGAGTGTTAACCATTCACGTGCAATGTCTTGATTGTCGGTGTTCACGCTTGCACAGTACAACAAGCATTTGCAATGCAATAGGTCTCGCATTTATGAAAGTTTGAGCTATTGGCGTTGTAAATGACAATGACTTACACCTATGTGTTTTGGTTTGGAGTGGAGTGGAATTATGTGTGTTGGATTTGAATTGTTAGTTGTGGAATTAAGTGTGATGGAATTGTGTTGTGAGTAGTGGATTTGTGTAGTGGAATTATGTGGCATGGTGAATAGATAGGGGTGAGAGCTGCACAGAATAGTTAGAAAGGAAGATAGAGAGGGATAGGTAGTTTGCGCATGAAGTGGTGAATGAACTGCAGATGGAGGCGCAGAAAGAGTGTAAGAAAGAAATAAAGAGGTGGAGAGCAGGCCACAGACGCATAAAGAGGAGCGCCTGTGAATGCAGTAGACACCACAAGAAGAGGAGGAGAGGGCGGGTTTGAAGGAGGTAAACCTTGAAAAGGCACAGGAAAGAAGCTGTGCTCGAAGACCTGAAGTGAACCACATGAGAGAGGTGGAAAGTGTATGTGAGAGAGCGAGAGAAGGTGTAAGATATGGTACGAGAGAGAGGGGCGAGTGGGAAGAGCACCTGGGGGCAGTGGGGGGTGGTAGAGGTGGACCAGTGCATAGCGTGAGGAGGAACAGGAAGGTAACAGTTCATAGAAGCCAAAAGTGTGAAACATTTAAAAGACTGTTGTGAATTTCACACCAACAGCTAACCAATTACCGAAATATGTAATTATTCAGGGCAACCTTGTGAAAAGTTTGCTTCACACACCTGTCTGCAGAACGTGTGCCTTAAAGGTAGTACGATGTTTGAGAGCTAAGATTGAGAAAGCAAGTGATTACTGGTGGGCACAGTTGCACCAACCCCGGCACCCCTCTCGCCTGCCATGGAAAGCTGCAGTGAGCTGACTGGGAAGGAGCAAAGAAACATGGACTAGCACATGCCTGGGAGGAGTTTCACACAGCTAGAAAATGGCTTATTTCTTTATAGCACTTCAAGCTGGCAGCCCAGCATGTCCTAAACACTGGCACTTAACCACAACCCGTACCTCTCCTGCGGCAGCTTAGTGCCATAAAGTGTCCCTAAAGGTCACAAATGAGCGCTCTCTAAAGCTCCAGAAACAATCAAAGAACGCTGGATGGTGTCCGGAAGTACACTCGAAAATGCGCAAGCCACATTAATCCCTTTATATCTTTGACTACGGCGCAGGGCAGTCTTTTAGCAAGCAGCAAGAAAGTTCTAGTTCGGAGCAGTGCCAACTGTGCCGTTTTCAATTAAAAAAATATTTAAAAAGATACTTAGCTCCCTAGAGAGAGCTTCGTGTTGATGTACTCATGCTATGCTTTAGTAAACGTGAGGAGAAATAGGCATTTTCTAAGATTGTTTCCTTGAAATATAAAAAAATATATTTACCATGTTGAAAATCTCATTGGATTGTCACAGCCATCCGATCCGAATTTCATTTTGTTTGGCCATACTGACCTTAAAAAAAAAAAAAATCTCTAATGCTCAACCAAAGTTATCTTCATCCCGATTTGAAGACGTCCTTTTAATTATTCTACGCGCTGCCTAAACAGAACATATTGTGTGTACTCCCTGTTCCAAACATTATTTTTAGGGGGGGGGAGCACATAACATTAGGCGAGTGCCCTACATTAACCCTTTTGGCCACTTCTTAAGTGCAGGAAACTGATGTGGTACTGTTGTGGGCTTGTGCCTTTTACCCTGACAGAACGATTGTTCAGATGTATTATTCTTTCAGAGAATCAAAGCCATAATTCGGGCACTGTTCCGCCTTTTGTATATAATGACTGACACTTTCCTTTCCACCAACGTGTTGCATAAAAAATACTCAGGCAATGCTGCGAATGTCCATTACTGTGCAATATGCCTCGTAAAAGCACACTACTTTTCTCTCAAAGTATCGTAACACCTGCACACCTCTTTCAACAAACCGATTGCTGGCACCAGAAAACCACGTATTTTTTTTTTTTAGTGCATATTTATATAGCGCGAACTCGACCCGAAGGTATTGGAGCGCTTTACATGAGCACCGTATTTACATTACACATTCAGGCACGGGGAGATTAAGTGATTTGCCCAGAATCACAGGATGTGGATGCAACCCCGACTTTAAGCCATGGTAGCCGGGTGGGGATGCGCACTGCGCACATGCTCCATAAAAAACAACAATTAAGAAAATTGAAACAAACTCACCGCCGGATGTCCCAGCGTGGCCACAGTCCTGCCGCAGGTATGTGTGCCCGTGAGCTATCTCTGTTGCTGTGGCTTGCACGCTTGTCTCTTGGCACTAGACGCCGTACGCGTGCACATCTCCTGTCCGGGTGTGCACATCTCCTGGCCCGCGAGATGCCTGTGAGGAGCGGGCGCCATCAGAAAGCAGCGTCCCGCTAGTGGTGCACACACAAGCCCGCGAGAGGTGCGCGCGCGACAAGGCCGCAAAATCCCTGCGAGGAGCGTGCACCATGAAAAGAGCCGGCCTCCGTGTTTCTGTTTCCCGCCCACAGTGCGATAGGAGGAGCCACAGAAAGTGCTGGAAGTCTGCGCTACTCCTGGGTGACAGCAAACGGGGAGCCCAGAGAGGAACTCCCGCAGCACCCGGGTGCGAGGCGGGACTGGCCTGCCCCGCTGCCACCTCGGCCGCCCGTCAGTCTCACTTGGAAGGAGGCAGCAGCGGGCAATGGTGGACACTGACGGGAGCAGGAGCGGAGGGCCGGCTGAAAGTTAGCACTGGAGGAGCCTGGGAGAGGAGGAAGGGACCGACGCTTGAGGAACATGCTTCTGCTCCGGGGTAGCCAGGAAGCCGGCCGGGGCTCCTGCTTGGTGCTGGGCGTGCTGCCTCTGCACTGCGTGCTGGCTGACACCCTAGGTGAGTCCGTCCATGGTCTCGTGACAGTGGGGGTGCAGTACGGGTAGTGCCGCTGGAGCAAAGTGCGATAGAGCGCGCAGTGCTGTAAAGCACCTACTGGGAATACAGTGCTAAGGGGCGCTGGAGGAGGTGAGTATGCACACGCGCTGTTGTAAGTGCAGTGCATTACGTGCCGGGTGCAAGGGGGTAAAGTGAATGCACCCTGTGTGCAGCATGTGTCTGCCCCAGACGCGCTTAGAAGGAACGCGGACATCGGGAGGAGGGCGAGAACTGGACGTCAACACATGACGGCAACAGAAAGGACGGGAGAGAAAGCGAAAGCGGGCCATGCGCGCATTCTGCTTAAACGCCGTGACCTGTACGCATGCACATCTCATGTCCTTGGAGTTGTGCTAACGCCGCCGTACGCGTGCACAACTGCAGTCCTTTGTGCGCGTGCACATGTCCTGTGCCGCTTCCGTCCAAAAGTCGGCAACAATAGATCTCGCATAGCGAGCAGCACTTTGCGCTGCATCGCTAGGCGAGACCTAAAAAGTGCGTCACAGAGCCAGGGAGCTTGACCATCGTTGGAGAATCTCTCAGGCGAGCTCAGCAAGGCAGGCGATTTTTTACCAGTTTGCGACAGCTGCTGCAGTCTTTTACTTCACACAAATTCACCCAGAGTGAAAACATTTGAGGGGGGGCAGTCTTATTAATTACATACTGACTAACATAGAAGCATGGCATACATTAACACTGAAGCGATCCTTCACTGCAAAGGGTGTTTCAGTGAAACGAGTTTTAACTTATGGTCATGTAGGCATTAGGATCGACGATGAGCTATCATGAGCCCGGCAAAAAGACAAAAAACAGTGTTCATCATGAGCCAAAATGTGTGAGCCGTTCTTCACTGCAAACGCGCTATTGGTGGAAACTCGCTAAAGGCAATTATGGAAGCATATGTAGTGGTGTAGAGTGGGCGGGGCCACAGGGATGGTTGCCCATGGCGCAAAATTCTTAGGGGCATTCTTAGGGGCGCTGGGGCATTCCCCCTAAGGGTGCAAAATTTAAAAAGAAAAATTGAGGGATACTTGCCTTGCCCCGGGCCCTGGCAACACATGCTACGCCGCTGAGCGTATGGGATGAAAGCAGTTGCAGAGACAATTTATGGTGCAGAATATTGGAGTTTTTATAAAATGTGTGAGATACAAAAGACAGAGGCCCGCTTCTTGAGAAGCCTCATGCACCTGTGCCTCAGTACTCAACTAATGTCCTTGAAATTAGAACGTGAGCTGAATTGTAAAGAAGATGTGATACATAGAGTCCCTCCTTGATGACTGTACTCTGGAATATTGAGTACAAGAATATCAAGGCACACTAATATAATTGCCAGAATAGTGAGGGACAAAATATCGAAAGGTAAGTGCATATATAGACACAGATTTACAATTCGTAACTCCAAATCTATGTACCTTGATGATACCAATCTCATCGATGTACATGGATGTGGAGATTGCTATAGAAAATCTATACATACTTATCTTTCGATATTTTGTCCCTTGATATGTTGTCCTCGACATTATGGTCCTATGATGTCCTTTGTTCGTTATTCATGATCCACACCCTCCTTGACATCATAGGCATGGAAGATTTCAGGAAGAGCCATTGTCTTAGGCACATAGAAAAATAACTTAGAAACTATTGGCTGTGGTGACCTCTGGGGCAGTCCTACAAAAATTGCTGTGTCTCCAGCTATGGTTATCATGGTCTGTCACTGGCAGACTAAGAGAGTGCACGGCCTCAGCAGTGCCAGAGAAGGCTCTTTGGTCTTATACTACCTGAAGGTTAAGACACTGAATGGTTTTGGATCCTACCTCAAGACTATCCGTATCTGAGACCAGTCGATCTATGGGGCTTATTTACGAGCCCATTGCGCAGCCGGTGTGTCACTTTTTTTGGCGCACTGGTGGCGCAGGGTGCCTGCCCATTTATAAGGCCACTTGAAGCCACCCTGCGTGGCTTTTCATGGCCTTGTAAATATGCCCCCTTTCACGTATTACTCTGCGTGAAAGGGGCATTCCAAGAGTGTTGCTGTGAGTATTCCTACGCAACATACATAGAATCTGACGCATTCCCAGATTTACAACATTTTGTAAAACTGGAAATGAGTCACATTCCTACGCCTCCCCAGGGGAGCCATAAGGGAGGCGCAATGAGGAGAAAGACCTTAATTTCCCCTCGTTTTTCCTTTTTCTATGTGTGGTACATTGTGCAGCACACATAGAAAGAGGAAACAAAGGTGTCCCTTCCTGCACATAAACAATCATCTCTACAACGCAGACACCCTTGCACCATGGCGCAAGGGTGCCTGCGTGGCGCATGGCAGCCCATTGTACACCAGCGCAGGGGAAAAGGACAGGAATGCGCCATATTTTTCCTTTTATTTTGACGCACGCCAAAGCAGCAGGAAGGTTTGCTGCGCTGCTGTGTGTCAAAATATTGTAAATGAGGCTATATATATATATATATATATTATCTACTGGCGGTCGCCAGTAGATAGTTATAGTTAGGACCTATTATCCATAGGAAATTCGTAACATTCTATTCCCAATAACTTTGGCGTCGTTTGACGAATCATCGCGAAATTTTCAAAACTAGTGGGGCGCTCCGGTCAGCTCCTGTCTTGAAAGTTTCGGGGTGATTCATCAAGCGAGAGCCGAAAAAAAGGGGGTCCCAAAGCGTGTTTTCTCCATGTTAATTCCCATAGGAAATTTTAGACACGGCTACAGCCCGAACTGCTGAACGGAATTACACCAAATTTGGCAAAAGGTAGCGCTTGGTTCAGAAAGCGACCGTTTTTTAAATGGTGTAAATCCGTTCAGTAATTGCGGAGAAATTCAAAAAATAAGAGTCACAAAATCAATTTCCCATAGGAAACTTTATGCAAGGCTACAGCCAAAACTGCTGAACGGAATTACACCAAATTTGGCTAAAAGGTAGTGCTTGGATCAGAAAGCACCCATTTTAAAAATGGTGTAAATCCGTTCAGTAGTTGCTGAGAAAATCAAAAAATAAAAGTTTCGATATCTATGGCCGCGGTGGATCCGCGCACCCTCCCGACCACGAGCTGCATGCTAATTGGCTGTCAACACTCCAAACCAGGAAGTGTTGGCAGCCATCTTGTGACTCGGTAGAACCGAGTCACAAGAAAAGAGTAAAACAAACGCGAAAAAAAAGGAAAGGGGGCAGGGTAGAAACACCCTGACCCCCTAGGCCTGCTTAGGGGGTCCCACAAGGACCCCCAGGGCCCAAAAAAGCATTTTTTTTTTTTTATCGGCAAAATGCGCGCCGGATCCGCAAATCCGGCCGCAAAACCAAAAAAAAACGAAGCGCGGGAGCCCGCGCTTCGCTACTAATTAGCCCCCGGGTGGGCCAAGTCCCGGGGGCAGTGAAAAAAAAATTGTGGGGGGCCCCAATCCCCCCCACACTGCCCCGGAGACCGCCACCTCCCCAAGGCTTGAATAATGAGTTGCGGGGAGGCACGCAGCCCCCCCACAGCCCCGGGGACCGCCACCCCCCGGGGCTTGTTTTTTTAAAGTTTGGGGGGCCTCTAAGGCCCCCCCAAGCCCTGGGGACCGCCACCCCCCAGGGCTTTAATTATTTATAATAGCGGGGGGCACACTGCCCCCCGCAGCCCCGGGGACCGCCACCTCCCCGGGGCACTTAAAATGTAAATTTGGGGGTTCGTTACGGACCCCCGAGCCCCGGGGACCACCACCTCCCGGGGCTGTGCAGATGTTGGGAGGGGGGCCACGCGGCCCACTCCTGGAACCAGTGATGGCCCTGGGGACCGCCACCCACCAGGGCCGGCTCCTGCAGTGTCCCGGGGTGCCCACCCCGGGACACTGCTGTTGCAATGACAGGGCGGGAGCCTCGCGGCTCCCGCCCTGTCATCACAAGTGCTTTGCTTCATTGAAGCGAGAGCAGGAAACCTGCTCTCGCTTCAATGAAGCAAAGCAGATTGCTTTCCACACGGGGAGCTGCATGTCAGCAGCTCCACATGTGGAAAAGCAATGCCGGCTCCCGCAGGACGCGGGGAGCCGGCGGGACCGTGGGGGATTGGGGACCCCCACGGTCCCCAACGGAGAGGAGCCAGCCCTGGGGGATGGGGTCCCGGGGCTAGAAGTGGCCCAGGAGGGGGCCCGCGGCCTCCCTCCCCCAAAAATTAAAAATAATAAAGGCCGGGCCCCGGGGGATGGGGTCCCCGGGGCCAATAGAGGCCTCAAGAGGGGGCCACGCAGCCCCCTCCATAATTAAAAATTATTATGTATGTGCCCATGCCCGGGGATGGTGTCCCCGGGGCTGGAATTGGCCATGGGAGGGGGCCCATGCGGCCCCCTTCCCGTTCAATTTTTTATTTTTTATTTAAATGGGGGTAAGGCCCTGGGGGATGGGGTCCCCAGGGCCCAAAAAAAGTAAAATGAAGGGGGGCCACGCAGCCCCCCTGCTAAATAAAAAATAAAAAATAAAAACACGGAGATCGTGCCGAGGCCACGCCCCCTCCTAGCAACACACTGCAAACGCGCCCTGTGGCGCGTTTTACAATGGGGAATTAATTCCCCTTCAATACTAGGGGTCCCTGGGGGCCGAGTAGCCCACCAGATATCTCCAGTAAGCGACACAGGGCTGTGTTGCAGAGAGGTGGTCCAGGCCACGCCCCTTTTTACACCTCTCTGCAACGCAGCTCTGTGGCGCTTACTGAAGGTACCTGGTGGGCTAGTTGGACCCCAGAGACCCTCAGGATTCAAGGGGACTTAATCCCCCAACTTAAAACGCGCCACGGGGCGCGTTTGCACAGTGGTGAAGGAAGGGGGCGGGGCCTGAGGTGACATGTGTGCAAACGCGCCCTGTGGCGCGTTTTAAGTGGGGGAATTAATTGCTCTTCAATCCTGAAGGTCCCTGGGGGCCCACTAGCCCACCAGGTACCTCCAGTAAGCGCCACAGAGCTGCGTTGCAGAGAGGTGTAAAAGGGGCGTGGCCTCTGAACACCTCTCTGCAACGCAGCTCCTGGCATAATGGAGGTACCTGGTGGGCTAGTTAACCCCAGGGACCCTAGTATTCAAGGGAATTAATCCCTCAACTTAAACGCGCCACGGGGCGCCGTTTGCACAGTGGTGAAGGGAGGGCGGGGCCTGAGGTGACATGTGTGCAAACACGCCCTGTGGCGCGTTTTAAGTTGGGGAATTAATTCCTCTTCAATCCTGAGGGTCCCTGGGGGCCAACTAACACCCAGGTACCTCCAGTAAGCGCCACAGAGCTGCGTTGCAGAGAGGTGGCCCAGGCCACGCCCCTTTTACACCTCTCTGCAATGGGGCTCTGTGGCGCTTACTGGAGGTACCTGGTGGGCTAGTTGGACCCCAGGGACCCTGAAGTTCAAGGGGACTTAATCCCCCAACTTAAAACGCGCCACGGGCGCGTTTGCACAGTGGTGAAGGAAGGGGCGGGACCTGAACTGACATGTGTGCAAACGCGCCCTGTGGCGCGTTTTAAGTGGGGGAATTAATTGCTCTTCAATCCTGAGGGTCCCTGGGGGCCCACTAGCCCACCAGGTACCTCCAGTAAGCGCCACAGAGCTGCGTTGCAGAGAGGTGTAAAAAGGGGCGTGGCCTCTGAACACCTCTCTGCAACGCAGCTCCCTGGCGCATAATGGAGGTACCTGGTGGGCTGGTTGGCCCCAGGGACCCTTAGTATTCAAGGGGAATTAATCCCTCAACCAAAACGCGCCACGGAGCGCGTTTGCACAGTGGTGAAAGGAGGGCGGGGCCTGAGGTGACATGTGTGCAAACACGCCCTGTGGCGCGTTTTAAGTTGGGGAATTAATTCCTCTTCAATCCTGAGGGTCCCTGGGGGCCAACTAACACACCAGGTACCTCCAGTAAGCGCCACAGAGCTGCGTTGCAGAGAGGTGGCCCAGGCCACGCCCCTTTTTACACCTCTCTGCAATGGGGCTCTGTGGCGCTTACTGGAGGTACCTGGTGGGCTAGTTGGACCCCAGGGACCCTGAAGATTCAAGGGGACTTAATCCCCCAACTTAAAACGCGCCACGGGCGCGTTTGCACAGTGGTGAAGGAAGGGGCGGGACCTGAACTGACATGTGTGCAAACACGCCCTGTGGCGCGTTTTAAGTTGGGAATTAATTCCCTTCAATACTATGGGCCCCTGGGGGCCAACTAGCCCACCAGGTACCTCCAGTAAGCGCCACAGGCCTGCGTTGCAGAGAGGTGGTCCAGGCCACGCCCCTTTTACACCTCTGTGCAACGCAGCTCTGTGGCGCTTACTGGAGGTACTTAGTGGGCTAGTTGGACCCCTGGGACCCTCAGGATTCAAGGGGACTTAATTTGCCAACTTAAAACGACCACAGGGCGTGTTTACACAGTGGTGAAGGGAGGGGACGGGGCCTGAGGTGACGTGTGCAAACACGCCCTGTGGCGCGTTTTAAGTTGGGGAATTAATTCCCCTTCAATCATGAGGGCCCCTGGGGGCCAACTAGCCCACCAGGTGCTTCCAGTAAGCGCCACTGCGCTGCAGAGAGGTGGTCCAGGCCATGCCCCTTTTTACACCTCTCTGCAACGCAACTCTGTGGCGCTTACTGGAGGTACCTGGTGGGCTAGTTGGACCCCAGGGACCCTTAGGATTCAAGGGGACTTTATCCCCCAACTTAAAACGGCCAGAGGGCGTGTTTGCACACATGTAACCTCAGGCCCACCCCTCCCTACACCAGTGTGCAAACGCGCCCCATGGCGCGTTTTAAGAGGTAGTTTTAATCCCCCTGCCCTATTATGTACTAGGGAGTTACAGAGGAGGTCATGCTAATCACAGGGGTACCCCAACGCATAGTGTTCCCTAGTGTATGTAGGTGTTTTAACTGTATTCTAAGTGTCGTTTACCATAGCACTGGCTCTAGGCCTGGTTAGTCAGAGTCAGTTACCACCAGTACCCGTCTGGAAAAGGTGTGGGCACAGGATGATTTTGCAACAAGGCCTCTTTCTGCTCCTCTGTTGGTTCTTTCTGCACATGTCTTGCTTCTTCCTGCATTTTTCTTCGTCTTTGTGGACTTCTGTTTCTTTCTACATTTCTTTTGCTTCTTTCTGTGCGTTTTTCTTCTTTCTTCACATGTCCTACTTCTGTAGGCATAGTTACAAACTAACATTTGAAAAACCTTTGAAATTCACTGAAAAAACCATAGGTTTCAGACACGTTATAGTTAGAAATTAGCATTTAAAAAACCTTAGAAATTCACTGAAAAAACCATAGGTTTTAGGGACAGTTATAGTTAGTTGGACATTTCACTCGTACAAAACCAGTGAAATTCCCCCGTTATAGTTAGTTCAGCTAACTATAACTCGCGCCCATAATGCACTGCTGATGACGTCACATATTACATCACTCATGACATGGTCAGTGACATCACTGATAACATCACTGATGACATCTCAAATGACATCACTGATGACATCATCCATGGATAATTTCATGCATCTTCTCACACCCTAATATAACTTTTGATACACCCACTCTAAATTACAGACTGCCATTCTCAAAACCATAGACACTCCAACACCAATAACTACATACCCACTCACTGATTCTTAGGTCTACACACACATCCACTCACTCACCCGTACAATCACTCATACTTACGGTCACTCATACAGGACTATCATATGCACTCATACACCTATATAGACACTCACACACCGCCACTCATCCATAGAGGTACTCATACACCTAGTCAGTCATGCAAAAAATTAATCACACACCCATTTACTCACCTATACAGTTATACACACACCAGCTCACTTACTCATACAAATACTAGCACATTCTTACGCTCTTATACAATCACTGATACAAGTACACACTCATCCATACAGCCACTCTCACAATCACACACTCTCACTTATAGCCATTTATATACTCCAACACACATATATACTGCCTTTCACATATGTAGTTACTCACACATGTACCACTGAGATATACATTCACTCACTAACACACCCATACACACTCTCACCCACCCAAGCAGTCCATCACAGATGCACTCTTGAAATCATGCACCCTGTGAATCACCCACTCACACATCTATGTACAGAGTCACACACACCCCACCCACACTAACACTCAGGCACCCATACAGATACTCAGACAACCAATCAATAACCCATATAGACACTCATGTAGCTATTCGCAAATCCATGCATCCGCTTACACACCAACAGACAGACAGATAGATAGAGATATTCACACAGTTTAGTCACTAACCCATGCATTCAGTAAGATACGTTTAATCACTCACTTATAGTGTCAGTCACGCACCTACTGAATCATCCATTCAGACACTTATACACCCACTCATTCTTCAATACGCCTTTCCCTATATATATTAAACATATTTACACTTTACAGAAACACACAGTCACTGGATGATGTCATCAGTGATGTCATTTGAGATGTCATCAGTGATGTCATCAGTGATGTCACTGACCATGTCATGAGTGATGTAATATGTGACGTCATCAGCAGTGCATTGCGGGGCGCGAGTTATAGTTAGCTGAACTAACTATAACGGGAATTTCACTGGTTTTGTACGAGTGAAATGTCCAACTAACTATAACTGTCCCTAAAACCTATGGTTTTTCAGTGAATTTCTAAGGTTTTTAAATGCTAATTTCTAACTATAACGTGCCTGAAACCTATGGTTTTTTCAGTGAATATATATATATATATATATATCATTCCAGATTTGTAAAGTCCAACTTATCACCCCTAAGGGTATCCAGGCGGGGGGCCGTCGGGCTATTGCCCAGAGTCACATGATGCCGAGCTGAGCTGCCGCCAGCACCGGGGATCAAGCCCCACGCTCCAGAGTCAGATGCTCTGGCCGCTGCGCCACACCTCTCCACTGTGTATTTAAAATTCAGGCTTGGAGTACTGCCAGTTTGTGCTTTGCTACGAAAGAGGACAAAGTTGGCCTGTGCTGTTGTAATACATAAGGGTTAGAAACAATCAGCCCCCTTTTCCTTTCTGCACGAAAACAAAGGGCGTGCGAAGGCAGTTGCATAGGGCAAGCGTTAAAAGCCAAGTTTTTCAAAGATGCAATGTGGCATTTATCTTTCTGTCATGACCCCCCCCCCCCATAGCGCAGTATGAATGCGGGTAGAATGGTATGTAAAACTACAGGGTCCAGAATGTAACGGTGCATCTGCTGGTTCTTCTCTGCGGAAGTGGGACTGCCCATATAAGCCCATCCCCCCCGAGAGATCCGGCGCTTGTCAATTTGAATTTTCGAGCAACTGGTCAGTGGCCAGTAAGGAGCATTCCATTGATTTTCCGGCTGCTCGAGGGCTTGCCGAGGGGAGGCCACAGTGCCTTTCCCTGCTAGGTGTTACCACCGAGAAGAGCCCTGCCGGCCTTTCTTAGACGAAGTAATCCGATTCTCCCGGATATCCACGTAGCGGCAATCTGCTGTTCCGGAGATCCGTAGTAAGCCATATCATTTCCCTTGAGACTTTGCTTGTTTTCACACTCCGGGGAGCGGAGCGTCTTGAATGTTCTCTGTGCTTGCTGTTCCTCGTTGTGATTGGAAGTAGGATTCCTGGATTTACCTACTCTCTAGAACCTTGTTTTGCTGTAGGGTGAGCAGGACTGCCTAACGCTTTAAGGCTTCTAACTGGATTCTGGGGAAGCTTTATTTCTCGCACTCTGTCGCATGACTTGTATCCTGTTCAGCTCACTGCGCGTGAGACGTATCACGCGTTGCAGGAGCTCCTCATACACAGACACTTGGCTGGGAAGTTTGTATCTGCTCTACCATCCAATACTAGTAGCGTGTGGGACGTATCACACTGTGCATACTAATGCTTCCTGGGAGATACATTCAGTTCAGCTAGCGCCCACTCTCAAGGAGAGAGTGGTTTCGTGCACACTGTTCATTTCGCTTCTTTTCCTTGAATTATCCTCCCTCTGATACCTGCTTAGTTCAAACCAGCAAGAGACTGCCTTCCTCATTTTACAGTTGCGTGTACGAGACCCTGAGTATGAGATTTGCATGTGAGTTGATTGATTACGGTGTAGTAGCCTTTTGACCGCCTAAGGGCACGTATAGTTGTTGTGAGTGGTTAAATGGTTATAATTCTTATCCTTTCTCTCACATACAGGGTGTCACCATTCGCTTCTAGGAATCTCATAGAAGGAGGTCAGGTTCTTATCAGACGAGGAGGCCTACGGGTAGTGGACCGCTACCTTTTATTTCTTTATCCCTTTTTTCCCCTTTCCCTTGCCTGCTACTGTACAGGAGAGACTGTTCATGCTCCCTGTGGTGTATTGCAAAGGGGAATTGGGAACTGTACTTTGCCCCAGCTGGATCTGTATCAGAAGGTTAGTACTGGTAACCAGTCCTCGTCTGACACCATCTCTCTGTTGCAGCCTATTTATCATCACTACAGCTTACTAAGTTTAGGTCCAGGAGGTAGTGCTAGCTGACTTCTTCCTGCAACTCTTAGATTTTAGATGTGAACATTTTTATTTTTTGTGTGTTCCTATTTTTATTCAAATGTAATTGACAATTAGCAAGGGCTAATGAATCGGTCGTTTTATGCAGAGTTTGTGGTTGCTAAGCTACCCACACTCATGCCTTGCCTTTAATTTGGGAGTGAAGTTTCTGCATTGTCAGACTGTACAGAGAGTTCTACGTGGGTTCGGGTCAGAATGTGTTGAGTCTGCCAAGGCGGTCGGTCAGGCAGAGACCTGTCTATCTTTGAGTGCAAACTTTGTGCCTTGAAGATAAACGGCAGTTATACGGCATCCGAAGAAAGACTAAGGGCAAAATACTTTAGTGTCATCTTTGATTCTAATATTAAACCATTGCTTCATTTGTAACAACAACAAAAAAAGGACAAAGGCCCTCAGTGTTTCTTGGAAGTCTGCGCCAGTGCTGGTAAATGACAGAGGTCCTGAGACCAAGGCTCCTGAGTACGCCCCGTGCCTCTTTCTTCCACCACCCTTCCCTTTCTAGCTCTTTGGCTCACTCCAGAAGTTATTTTTCATCCCTGCTTTCTCCCTTTGACAATGTTTTCCATATTTCTCGTCCTCCTCTTTTCCCCCTTTTCTGCCCTTCTCTCCCTTTATGTGGGTGAAAGTCTGATGATGAAAAGCAAGCATTGGCGAAGCGAATAGGCCTCGACAATGCGAGAGCTATTGGCTTTGTCAACGGTTTTTAGTCATATTGTACAACAGAATGGCTGAAAGTAAAGAAAAAAAGGCTAGCTGCGCCAAATTGCTCTTTTTCCGTTAGTTTTACCCGGTTCTTTACAAAAAGCACTCTTATGAAGTGCTGCAAACTAAAAACAATTGTTAAAGCGCTCTGAAAAGCAACATTTCTTAATGTGATGAAACTGACACTTATCTCACAAAAAAAGAACACGGCTGCTTGGCTAAAACACAGGGCCCAGCATAAGACAAACTGGCATTTTCCTAGTACATCAGTAAAACGTGTAAATATAACCCTGGTGCATAATCACACCTCCCGTCTTGTGCCCCCTGGGGACTGAGCGCTTTGCGTGCTCCAACTGGGCTTGCTTGAACTATTACAGAATTATGAGAAATATATACTGGGAGAACAAGATGACTGGAAAATTGATGTAAGCAAGGCATATGTGCTCCCAATAGCTGTGGAACGCACAGCATCTAGAACTTTGCACAATTCTGTATTTTAAGTTAAATGTGTGCTTACAGTTAACATGGGTCAGTGCAATAACCCCTTCCCATCACCTCATGCAGCCTATAAACAGGGCCGGCGCTAGACATGGGCAGCTGCCCAGGGCCCCATAGTCAGCCCTCCAACGTGGGGCCCCACACCAATGCAACAGAGTCAGACCATGGCATGAAAGGTGCCACCTTGCAAGTGCGCCACCTTAGGAGGCCCCTCTCCCCTGGCCTCACTGCTATGGTGTAGCAAGGGGAACCCATTCCCCGTTACAAGACGACACATTCCTAAGGTTTTTTCCGGAAATTAGGCCTCCACCCCACACCCACACAGAGGCACAGCAGGATGGCTATTGCCCTGCTGTTTAGCTCCCTGACAGTCTTAACCCTCTCTGGAGATAAGCAACCCTCACACCTTCAGCCCTTGATGAGCTGTTAAGAGGTGCTTGTAGGTTGCTGAGAGGGAGGGGCTGCAGCTTCAGAAGCTGGGGCATTGATTGAGATGCAGACAGCCCTGTATGGGTCAAGTCTATGCAAATTACAGGGGCATTGCACATTCCCCTTCTGCCCAGGGCCCCAAAAATCCTAGAGCTGGCCCTGCCTATAACCCACAAAATGCATCCTGTGGCTTAGACTGTGGGGTGGGGTGGAAGTGAAGAGATCGATTAAGGTTAGGGCCAACCGGGACACCATTGTTAGGTCGAGCTAGACAGTGCAGCTGTCTCTTCGAGACCTGCTGTAATCGGTCTGTGGGCATCAAGTCCATTCCCTTTCTTGGCAATGCTTTTCATTTGTCTATGTTAGTGTCCTTCAAAACTCCCTGTTTGCTAGTGGTCAGTGCTGCCTCTTTATTCCTCCTTTCTCTCTTCTGTTCCTCCCACAGAGCAGGGACTTAGTACTGTCTCATTCCGCCATAGCTCTTTATCTGTTCTTAGGGGGACTCTTTTTTTCCTTGGTTTCCTGCTCTGTTACTGTTTGTCTGTGTTTAGCTTCAGTGCCCTAGCTGCCTACATTCTCATATGGCATTATTACTCCCACCTCCTCTTAATGCCACAGTTGTGTTGCTGCTGCCTTTTTTACTGCTACCTCCCCCACCTTGGCTCCTGCTCGGTTGTTTGTTTTAATAATCTGCTGGGTTGTTTGTTTTAATAATTGTGGACATTCAGCCTTGTGCCCTTTTCGTGCTGGTTTCCCTTTCATTCTTGTGTATTTTCTCTGCTCTCCCTCCCCCCTCCCATTCCCTCAGCAGTCTCCAGCCTAGCCTGCCTCACAGCTGTGCTGATAGTTTATAATGCCCTATCAGTGTCCCTGCCTCGCCTGCTGCTGCAATTAACTGTAGTTGGGTCATGTGTGCTGAGCGGAATGCTTCATTTTCACCCTCTCACACACGCAGCTGAGAGACCTTTATTTTGATCACTTGTTAAGCAAGGCACAAGCTGCTGCCCTGGGCAAGAGGGAGAAGGCTGGCCGAGTCGTCCTGACAGGCACTGAAACACAAGCCAGTCCCTTCCAAACCACAGCTTTGTCAACACCGGTGCCAGAATATTTTCTAGGCACATGGGGATGATAATAACAGGCGCTGCATCGAAATGAGCGAACACTGCAGACGCACAAGTTCAGCCTCATTAATTCACCCTCTACTCATCTAACCTTCTCTGCTTTCAGTGGAGACTCCAAACCCATACAGAGGTTGGCCTCTTCGGGAAGCAGGATAAGATCACACAGGGTTGGCATCGGCATGTAACTGGCGAGAAGTAGAAGGTGGCAATGCACTACGCAAGGCCTCCTAGGCAGCCAAGAATACACGTCTGAAACCTACGAATCAGCAGTTAGTGCGAAGTCTACCATTATTTGGGTTTCTAAGTGCTGCTGAAGGCGGGGTGGGCTGGCTCGATTGCCTCCTGCTGTCACTGTTTTAGAACATTCTTATGGGGCTCTAGGTGAATTGAAGATGAACGTATGTATGCTTTTCACACCCTCAACTCAACTCCCACAAATGACAAATTCATACAGCTACACAGTCAGCATAATGAGACTTCTGCAATTGTTTTCTCACTTCAGAAGGCGCTGATTTGATTGATTTGATTTGAACATTTATAAAGCGCGCACAACTGCCCATGGGCGTCTAGGCGCTAGTTACATGCGGTTCAGCAAGGTTGCCCAAAGGAATGTATATGCGAAGTTAGTTGCTAAAAAGCCAGGGGGCATATCTACAAGGGCTTTATCTCCGCTTTTTTGGCTTTTAAAGCCAAAAAAGCTGAGATAAAATTATCGCCCTATTAACAAGAGGGTGCTAACATGCATTGGCGCATGTTAGCACCCTTTTACCCGACGTCTCCCTTTGCATCTCTAATGAGATGCAAAGTGGGCGTCACTGGGCAGTACAACCTTGTAAATATCGCTGATGTGCACATCGCGATATTTACAAGGCTGCCAACGCATTTTAGCAGACGTTAGTTTTGGGCGAAAACCGCTGTTTTCGCCGAAAACTAACGTCTGCTAAAATGCAGACTTAGGCATACCTATTATGGGGGTGATTGTGCTGATACGACCACAGGGTCGTATCAGCAAGGTTATCGCCGTTTTGCAGGGAACATCGCTGGGAAACCAGCGATGTTCCCTGCAAAGCAGCGATTTCCCCCGCTATCGCTGGTAATTATATCGCCCTGGGGAAAAGCGTTGTAGATAACGCGCTACCAGGGCGATATAATCAAGCGATAGACGGCGATAAGTAGAAAAGCGCTAAGCGCACAATGCGTTGACTTATCGCCGTCCTCGTAGATATGCCCCCAGGTTTTTAATGCCTTCCTGAAGGCTAGCAGTGTCGGGCTGTTCTTTATGCCATATGGAAGCATGTTCCACTCACAATCGTCGAGCATTTGGAAGCAGCAACGTGACGACAATATACAAAATACACAATCCAGGATATAGTACTGTTTATCCAGGGTAGCGAATGAAAAAGTAGTGTTTATGAGTTTAATTGCTGATGGAAAATAAACCTGGGTTCTTCCTTTTACCTGCTTAAACTCTACTCTGACATGGTCCCGGATAACTTGAAACTAGCAGCGATAAACCCTTCGTCTCTTCATCCGGTGGCCCCGTCTTCAGGGTTTTTTTACGCCCTTTACTTCCAGAGACAGAGCCTGCAAGTTAGGGCCGGATTCCTGCATAGGGTTCATGGAGGCGGGAAAAACAAACCTCCACTCGTGAGCTGAACGTTGCTGCAGTTTGAAAAGACAAACCCCACTGGATGCGCTATGCTGAACGCACACAATATGAAAAGATGTTTTTCTGCTGCCTATGTCCAAAACAGAGGTGAAATTACCCGTGTGTTACACTTAATATCTGTAATCCGAGCGCACACACAGTGGGAAGGCCGTTCTCTTTGTTTTGTAATCCATGTAATGCGTCACTTGACCCTTCACCCCACTCCCTCTTTACAGCCTCAGAAGTAACAGAGAGGCAGTTATACTGACAAAGATTGTCTCCTGCCTTCCCTTACACATAAAAACCTACTTTTTTCAGGAAAAATATTTGACATTTTATATATATAGCGCTTCAGACTGAATTAACACGATTTGCCCGGTACTAATTTAGGTTTTGAAACAACTGGACAAAAACATACTTGTTGCCTGATAAAAGGGAGAGAGAAGGAGATAGTCATCCAGTCGTTCAACTGCACAATGTGCAACTGGGAAACCTGGGTTCAAATCCTGGCTTGCCCACTTGACCAAATTGCGTGATCCTAGGCAACTCACTTTACTTGACTGTGCATCATTTGAATTGTCAAATCGGAGACCACGTTGAAGAAATTCAGGTCAGAATGTATGCAATCTAAACATTTGACTTACGCTGGTTTATTGATAGTAACGTTTACTACATACAACAGTAGCAGGCATAAATGCACACGACATACTAAGATCCCTTGGTTCACTCACCGCAGTGTTGTCACACCATCAGGGGCAAGCAAAAGAAAGTACATTTTTAAAAAATGTGGGGGCTGATTTACAAGGCTCTTGCGCCACTTTTGCGTCATTTTTAACATGGGAAAAGTGGCGCAAAAGTGGTGCAAGGGGCTTGTAAATCTGCCCCGTGACTTTTAACAAATGTCAAAGCTGTCTAATGTCCTGAAGTGAAACAAAAGGTTTCAAGAAATAACCTGTTTTTAATCTGAAAGTTTTTAGCACAATCTTAAATGACGTTTGCTGACTCATTTACATGCAGAGATTTTGAATGGCTCAGTTTGGGCATTGGAGTATTCAAGCCAAAAAGCAGGGAAACACCCCCACTGCCTTAGCATGTGCATACAATTCCCCACCTTAAGGGTTTGAAGATGCCTATCATGTGTTCAACAACAACAGATTTTTTAGATCTTGCCTAGATGGCAGATGCACGGTCTCTGAGAGACATTTTGTTTACATACAGTGGGCGTACAGCCCGCCCAGTGCTTACCATTAGTTGGCTTCTTTGGAAATCTCATTTGCCTGCTTCTATATAGCGAGTGCTTGCTCCCATAGAGCAGGGCCAAAGTACTTGTGTCCTATTGCTTCTCCTATGGAAGCCACTACTTTCTTTATTTTCAAACCTTCTTTGAGAGTGCACGTCTCGCCCGTTTAATGAGTTTTACTCTTTTTTCCGTTAATACCCATTTAGTTTATACTTTCGATTTCCTTTATTTATTGTTTACATTACTTTTGTTGTTTTGCTAAGCATACATTTATGTACCCAATTTGTTTTTACATTTTCAAACATGTTTCTTTATTTACTCCATCTCACGTTTCCTTCTTGCGTGTCCCAGTCTTATATGTCTTTTCTGGGTTCCAGCCTTCTGTGACTGCATTCATAGCACACTTTCAAGCATTCCAGTGTTACAGATACACTAATTCTATGTTGCTTTATTTCCCTCTGACCACCCCCTCTATTTTGCTTCTTTTCCCTCCCCTCGACCCCTATCCATGTGCTTTTTTAGCCATCCATATTGCTTCTTTTCCCTTCCACAACCCCCCTCCATGTTGCTTCTTTCCCCTCACCCTCTCCGTCCCTGTTTCATCTAACCCCCATCACCCGTTTCTTCTCCCCCTCACTCTCCCCATCATTTTTTCTTCTCCTCCCACCCTCCCCCATCACTGTGTCTTCTTCTGCCCCTGACAGAAAGGGGGGGGGGGCGGGGGGAAGAGCTATGACGCAGCCAGCGCCGCCGAAGAGCCCAGTGCCTAAAATTGGAAAGGACATGCTGAGCGGACTATTACATCGGTTTTTTGATCAACACGGAGCCATTGCTAACTTTCTTTACCGGGCCCTCCATGCCTTTCCTATCAGACATGGGCAGGGAAAATCTGCGTCAGGCATCCTACCCTAAATAGGGTGAACCTTTCGGCACAGTAGAGGCAGCGGTCCTGTGGCAAGTGGGCCACTGTCTTTCACTCAGTGCTGGCGTAGCTGGTGGAGGCCCCATCAGGGGTTCCTCACCTCCTAATGCGGCAGGGAAAGAGTGGCTATAATAGGGTGGGTGCCATCCCAAGTAGAAGAAACACTCCCACTTAGCCAAAACCCAAACAACCCCTTTGTCTTTGCCTTGATTTTCTTTCATATTAAAATGCTGCTAGCTTTTCCGCTTACACAGATAGTCCACTTTGGTATTCCCCTGATTCTTTTCTTTCTCACAGCTCTGATAGAGCGCTTACAGCACTCTAAATTGTAGGGGTGCACTATACTCCTGATATAAACGCACTCATGTATTTTTGTCGCGTGCAGTGTTTTATGATTATTAAGATGCATTTATTCACGTCATATTAGTATTAAAATGAAGTGAGCATGTTTAAGTAGGATTTGCGTGTATTAGAAAACATAATTCCTGTATGTGTAATGTGCAGGACGAAATTATACTCATATAATGTAACCATGTTTAGTTTAAGTTACCCGATTTGTAGGCCCCAATTGTAGGTTGTTTTGAGTTTCGTTTCTCCTTGGTTGCTTAAGAATTAATTAAATAAATTCTGTTGTGCTCGAAGACAGTGTGTTCTCATCCTACTGCAGGTGCAGGAATTCGACCTCGTTATTCTTAGATTTAAGGAGATACCCGGAATGTCTTTGAAGAAGACTGCAAGGTGAGAGGGGAGGACCTGCTTTTCGTGCCTGGCCTATCTAGGAACCAAGGCCACTGAATGAATATAAAACTTGTAAAGCGCGAACTAAGCCCAAGGGCGTCAAGGCGCTATAAGCGGACCTAAGGATGCAGACAGAAAGACAAGCTCATACCGAGGTCTGAGAGAAAAGCCAGGTCTTTAAGGCCCTACGGAAAAGAGAATGGGACACCTGACTTGAGAGCTGTTCCGGGAGGGAGTTCCACAGTCTAGCAGCAGCAGTGGAGAAAGCTCGACCTCCCCATGTGACCTTCTTAAATCTCTGTACCGTAAGCAGATTCTTATCTGCAGATCGGAGCCGCCTGTTGGGAACATAATGATGGAAAATGGACTTAATCGCTTCAGGGCCTGACCCGTAATAGGCATTGTGAGTCATGCACAGGGTCTTGAAAAGGATCCTACGGTCCACAGGCAGCCAATGCAGCAACCTAATAGCATCTGTGACTGAATCATATTTAGGCAAATTCATCACCAGCCTGGCAGCGGCATTCTGCACCATCTGCAGACGTCGCATCAGACCCTTGTTAATGCCCAAATAGAGGGCATTACAATAATCCAATCTGGATGTAACCAGTGCGATGACAGCCTGCTTACGTGCATCAAAAGAGAGATAGTGGGAGATTTTCCGTAGGATCCTAATGATCCCAAAACACGTGGAAACTGTCCTACTAACCTGAAGGTTCAAGGACAATGAGTTATCCACGATAACCCCCAGGTTTTTGCCATGGGAGACCGGAGAGGGGCAGACGCCCAGGGCATCCGGCCACCAGTCACTGGACCACACCTCCTGCTTACTCCCAAAAACCAAGACCTCCGTCTTCTCTCCATTCAATTTCAAAAAATTCTCCACCATCCAGGAGGATACTGCCTGCATACAGTTCCTGAAATTAAGGGCCGAATCCTTTATGCTATGCGAAATAGACACCATAATTTGGGTGTCGTCCGCATAGGACAACACTTCCAGCCCAAAAGATCTCACAACCTTCGCAAGAGGAGCGACATAAATATTAAAAAGAGTAGGGCTCAGGGAGGAGCCCTGAGGAACGCCACACAGCAGGGGTTTGGGGGCTGAGTAAAATCGACCAAGCTTAACCATCTGTGCCCGCTCACTAAGAAAGGAAGCAAGAAGCCCAAAAGCGGTGCCCCCAATACCTATCTCTCTGAGATGATCAATCAGTCTACAGGGAGACAGGGTATCAAAGGCTGCGGTGAGATCCAGTAGAACAAGGAGGGTGGTATGACCTGCATCCACTTGAACCCGAATATTATCAAATACAGCCGTCAATGCAGTCTCTGTACTGTGAAGGCTTCTAAATCCATGTTGCGAGCCATCCAGTAAATGGAAATCCTTAAGGTAAATACTGAGATGGGAGTTAAGGTACGTTTCCAGAATCTTAGCTGGAACAGGAAGCAGGGAGATTGGGCGATAGTTCTTCAGTTCACCAGGATCCAGAGAAGGTTTCTTCAAAAGAGGCTTCACTACAGCCGTCTTCCACAAAGTGGGAAATTGCCCCTCTGAGATGGCAATATTAAAAACATCCGTCAAATGAGGGACAATAACTTCACGACCATGTTTTAGCACCTTGAGGGGACAAGGATCCAGAGGGGAGCCCGATTTAACCCCTTCAAGGATCCGATCGGTCACCTCGTAAGACATATTAGGGAAAATAAGAAGACTGGGCGACCCCTCAATGGGTGCGGCACCAATGGGATGGAAGGTGGATCGGACAGATGACTGGAAGAAGAGTCAACTTAATTAAAGCTTCTGTGGAAACTTACTGAAAAATGTTGCAAATAGAAAAGTTTTAAAACATGACGTATTGTGGGTTGAACATTGTCTTTTTGTATGATGCGCAGGGACAGATTCGGGGGACTTCTGCCAGTTTTTGGAGGAGGAGGAGCATCTTAGAGCGAGCTCCATAGCTTTAAGCTATCAGACCCATTTGACTTCTTAGGAAGTCAACACGTGCTGACACCTTTGGGATATGATACTAGGGAGATAGGTAAGATCCTCATTGAGAGCAGAGTAGGGAAAGATTTTTCTCCTTCTTAGATGAAAAGAGAATTGGACTCCGCTTCTATTCTTTGCTGTATTTTGATTTTGGAGTTCATCATATTATGCCTTCTGTGCCGAATGACTTATATTCGTAGAATCGGCTCTGTATTGATCTTTCTGTACCTATATACTCTGATATTGAGGTGTGTTTATATTCAATTATTTTTGGCCTTATAATAAATCCACCAAACTGAAATTCGGAGTCTGTGGTCCATTACAGCATGACTAAATCGAAAGTATAATCTTGAATTGTTTTCCTCCCTTCTACCACTTTTAGCAGGCAAATAAAAGACCATCTGCATTAAATTTAGTAGGGAAAAGTAGGAGTTAAGGTTGGCGTAATCAAATGGTAGCAGAGGATGGTTTGCCTCTACGAGTGAGGGGAGAAAGAGAGTAGGAGTAGGGTCGGAAGAACATTAAGGCCCTGGACACGGAGTAGATGACGGCGGACATTGATGGAAGTCGGCGGACGTTGACGGTGCGGCGGAAACAGTGGTGGCGTAAGTATGGAATTGTGTGGTGTGTTAGATTGGGGTGATGAAATATTTGTGTGATGTCTTGCGAAGTTGGGATGCATGTTGAGTGATTGTGGGTTTATTGGTTTACTGGTCCAGAGACGTGTGGGTCAGGAAGTTTGGTTAGCGGACTCAAGAGAAGTCCAAGATCCCGGGATAGTTTTGTATTTGTAATTGTCTGATCAGAATTGTGGGTGTCGTGAAGCGCTATCGACGATCCACTTGTGATAGGGACTTTGTGTGAATGGAGGGATACGTCGCGGTAGAAAGCCTCAGGTACCGGGGGTGGACTATGGCGATTGAGTGACCGACGCAGGTCGGGGGTCACAGCGGATGAATGTTCTTGTAAGCGTGTTCTATCGATCTTTTAGCGGACAGACAACTATTTGTTTTATGTAACTGGAAGTTATTGTGATTCTGTTAGGAGCAGTTACTTGGTTTAATAGCTTTGGATATACAGTTACTTGTGGTACGAACGTGTGAGTGAGTGAAATTGTAAAGGCGGGTGAGCCGCTGCAAAGAGCGAGTAGTGACGTCAGTGTGCGCCGCGCTGGGATTGGTCGGTTGGTGTAACGCCGCGCTGGGATTGGTGGAAGTTCGTTCGAAGCTGAGTATTGAATTTGGAGGGCAAACAATCGATTTTCATGATGAGATGTTTTAAGGTGCTGCGGGATTTGTTTAGAGGCGACACAGGAGTGGTGACACGGGTAGGAGAAGAAGCTCCGCCTGAGGATACACCGGCGCATTATATGGCAACAAATGTAGGACTCCATACTATAGTCTGGCTTCAAAATTGGCATAAAATTACAGAAAAAGGAGAATTGGCTTTTCTTCGTTATGGGTCATTTCGTATGGAGGTGCTGTATCAGCTAAGAGGAGTGATGTCTGCTCTGAAACCTCTGCCTAGACCAGCCCAATTTGAGTCATTGGATGCTTGGATGAGAGCAGCAATGGCAAAGAGAAGGGAAGCTTCTCAGGGAAGAATGAAAAAAGCAATGAAGGCATATCAGGATGCCAGGTGGGATGCACAGCTGAAAAGATGGAGAGTAGACACCATAGAGGGAGAACGATTGTATCCCTTTCGGCTGCTAGAAGGTGGGTCTGGAGGAAAGAGTAAGACGGAAGAGGACAGTGACACAGATGACAGTTTTCTTGATAGATTGCTAGCAGAACGTCCTCCACCTTATGATTCTAGGCCAGAGCCGGAGCAGACGCAGCAAACTGAGGACATTCTAAGAGTGGGACGAATAGATGCAGAGGAGCAGACCACAGAAGTAAGAGGGAGGATTTCAGTGGGAACGAAAATTCCAGGAGGGTCTGGAGGGATAGGGTACGTGTTAGAAATGGGGGTCTCTAGTTGGCAATGGCTGGCCACTGTCCAAGTAGGGACCCTTCTTCCTAAGTCAGAGTGAGAGGGCTACCCTCTTTAATACCCCTGCGGTAACGTAGCACGAGCAGGTAGGCTTATCTCAGAGGCAGGGTGTGAAGCATTTATGATCATACACAGTAACACAGTGAGGAACACTACAAAGGGACACCACACAAGTAGTTATTATAAAAAATAAGTATCTTTATATAAAGGCAGATTTATCACAAGACCAATAACTGTAAAAGCCACAATACTGTCAAAAATAGGATAGCTGTTGAAGGGCTGTCAAAAATAGTTCAAAGGTTGCAAAAATAAGGTTCAAGTTCAAAGCAGTGGTCTCTGCGACCCTTTCTTTCACAAAGTACCTGGGTTTAGTAGCAAAACCAACAAAGTGTCGCAAATAAGCTGTAGCGATGATTCTCGGCACGCGAGGCCGGCGATGCGTTGAAATCCTTGCCGCAAGGGAGGATGATGCGCCGATCTGCGGGATGCGTGCGGAGACGATGCGACAAACTTCTGCACGCTGGACCGCCGATGCGATGACTTTCTTGCCGCGTGGGAGAAGTCGATGCGGTGATCCTGTTGCGCTGTGCGATCGTGTTGCGATGCGAAGACAAGACGCTCCGCGAGGGAGCGACGAAATTCGGTGCGATGCGATCAAAGTGGCGGACGCACGGCGTCCGCACTGCGATGTCTCGAAGCGATGATTTCTTTAAGGGTTGCGAGTGCGCGGCGACAGCAGCGCGATGATCTTTCCAGCGCGTCTCGGCTGCAGCAGCTCGCAAAGGGGCGTCAGCGATGGTTTCGTGTTGCGGGCCCTCGGCGGCAGTAGCGCAATGATTTTCCCAGCGCTCTCGACTGCAGCGGCCCGCAAAGATGCGTTAGCGTCGATTTCTCACATTCTTTTCTCTGATGCAAACTAGAGGCCCTGGAACTCACAGGAGCCTCATCAGCAGATAGCAGTCCTCGCAGGGAGGAAGCAGGAGGTTGGTGGTGGAGTCTGATGTGCCTGAGACTCCAGCAGGAGGCTAGCTCTTTTCCTAGCCCTTGGGTAATTGCTGTAACAAAAATAAAAGTTCTCTCAAGAGTTCCTTTTCCTCTTCTTCAAGGTCCAGTGGTCACTGCTGCAGGCCAGTGCAAGAAACAACCCACAGCACAGGGACAGTCACTTCCTGCAGATTCCTCCAGTGGCACGGACAGAGTTTCCTCTCCAGATCCAAAAGCAATACAAAATGTAGGGGCTTGAGCACAGATATTTATACCCCAAAAGCCTTTGATCCTTGAAGCTACCAGTCACTGAACCTAGCCAGAACCAGTTCTGCTCAGGCCTGGAGCACTTTGTTTACCAGGCTGCATCCTTCCTTTCAGAAAGAGGGGGTCTGCTAGCAGACACACAGTGGGAGGTGGAGCCAGCATTCACCTTGCCAGGCACAGCCCTATTCAGGTCAAGGAGCCACCCCTCCCCACACGCTAAATGCAGATCTCTCTATTCAACCCAGGTCTGACTCAGCCTGTCCTGTCCCTCTAAACCCAGACAGCCAATACACATAACGGCAGAGCACACTGGAAGGCTTAGGCAAGAAAATACCTACTTTCTAAAAGTGGTATTTTCAAACACAGAATATAAAAATAAACTTCACTAAAAGATGTATTTTAATATTCTGAGCTCAGGCATACTAAATTCGTTTTTCTACCATGTTCCTGGGGTCAGTTAGGACTATAGAATGTAATAGTCAAACTGCCCATTCTAGCCTATGAGGAACAGGTAGCCTTACAGTAGTGAAAAACGAAATGGGGCATAATTCACTACCAGGACATGCTACACACACCAAGGCATGTCCTGCCTTACACATACAAGGCACCCTACCATAGGGGTGACTTACAGGATGCCAAGGGAAGGTTCAGGGGCTGGGAAGTGAGTGCACTTCACAGCCAAGATGGCAGTTCTGGACTGCACACAGACACTGCAGCGGCAGGTCTGAGACACACTTTACAAGCTGCTTCTGTGGGTGGCACACATCAGTGCTGCAGGCCCACCAGAAGCATTTGGTTTACCAGCCCTGGGCACACATAGGCCACACTACTAGGGACTAACAGGTAAACCAAATAAGCCAATCAGGGATATACCAATTCACATAGACATATTTACACAGGGAGCATTCGCGCTGTGACACTGAATGGCAGTGGCACAGCGCCCAGAGCATCTAACACCAGTAAAACAGAGGAGACCACAGCGAAAAAATGGAAGGGAGACCCACGCCAATGGTGCCAGGTCTAACAGTACGCAACTTCGGAGTCAGGAGAGACTGCCTGTAACATGCGGCTACCAGAAGTTCTTTCGGTACTAGTTACTATTGGACCGGTGGTTTCAATATATAACCCTAGAGAGAGAACAAAGGAAAGTCAACAACAAACAGAACAAGGTGAAGAGACTATCTCTGGAGGGAGTCTTACAATGAGTGGGACAGGTATGGCTCAGGTACCAGTGGAATCCAGTACTCCACTGCCTGCTACAGCTGATCCATCAAGAATGGACAGTGGGTCAGAACGAAGGCGAACAGGAGCTTTGGCAAATTCTAGGTCAGACATCAGAATGTGGGTTCCACCGGTGAGGGAGTCACAGATATTGAGTGACGAATTGGGGTTGAGACAAGAAGCACCTAGGGTACCGTTAGGGCCACAGTATGTGTGTGAGGGTAACCATTGGAGAAGTCGAAGTTGTGAAAGAGAAAGTCGCCCAGTTGTGAGAATTGAGGAGAGTGGGGACCTAAGGAGAACACAAAGTTGTGAGAGGGAGGAATTGGGAAGTGAAAGAGGTCAGAAGGTTTTACAGGATGCAATGAAGGCACCATTGTTAGATGTGGTAAGATTAAAAGCAGAAATAGATGAAGTGATAGAAGGGAATCTGCCATGGGAAAGAATTGATACATATGATTCAAGCGAATTGCTATTTGTAGCCAAAGATGTTACCAGAAAGGCAAAGCGAGCTCATGATGCATTGTCACAGCTGGCACGAAGGTATGGGGTAGGTCTAACAAAGACTAAAATGATGCAGGGAACTTGCAGATTGCATTATACGGATAAGGAATTGGAAGAGAAGCGAACGACAGGATTAAAGGCACAAATTAGGGAATTGGCGATAGGGGTGCGAGCGTGGAAAGCATTAAGACAGATGGGAAGAGAGGTGGGCCAAAAAGAAAAGTGCCAAGAAAGGGATAGGAGACACTCCGGGTGGAGGGACGGGACCAGCAGGACATTACCCTCTGAGAGAAGTGCAAAATGGGGGGTACGTTCATGTGCCATGGAGCAGAGGTGATTTGGCAGCATTCACTAATGATTTTCCTCGGCTGAGGGAAAAACCTGCTGACTGGTATAAGCAAATAGACCGGTTTGTCAAGATTTCGAAGGTGCTTTGGATTGATTTGAATACCTTGTTTGATATAGTGGTCCCAGGGGATTTATGGACGGCATGTAAAGTTGCCATTGATTGGCCCGCTGTAGAACCAGCCAGAGATCCGGTGAATCATGGTCCTTCTCCCGAAGTAATGAAGAAATATGAGCAAGTGATTACATGGTTACAATCCAAGGTAGCTCCGCAAACGGTTGATTGGCTTAAAATCGATCGTACTACTCAAGATTCTAAGGAGTCGGTACATGACTATTATGAGAGACTTTTAGTGGCTTTTAAACAGCATAGTGGATTGGATACAATTGAGCAGAAAGATATGGGACAGTTTGTCTCAAAGTTTGTGCTAGGACTAAGATCTGATATTAGCTTGATGATACAGACACATTTGATATGTTGGCAGAATAATTCGTGGACGAAATCCTGCGTTATGCAAAATACTGTAGTGATCAGGTGGAATCAGCACAAAAGAAATTGAAAGACAAGTTGATGTTGGTGCAGTTGAGGAATGCCGAAAGGCCTGATCAGATGCAAGGGGTTGGAGGAGAGATGGGTCGAGGTAGAGGAAGTGGTAGAGGAATGGGTCAACAGATGGTAACCCAACCTGGACAGGGAAGAGGCAGGGGAATGGATGCAGGTACAGGAGGTGATTGGGTGGCGAACCAAAAGAAGGTCACTGCTTGTCATTATTGTCACAAAATCGGGCATTGGAAGCGCGAGTGTCGATTGAATCCAGCAAATCAATTGCAGAATGAGGGAGAGGGACAGATGTCAGAGATTTTGAATACTGTAACTAGACCTAGGTCCATGTATGGGGCAGGATATGAGCCACAAATGCAGATTCCACAGCCTCCAAGAATACCTATTCATAATCAGGTGTATCATCAGATGCCCTATTTTGAAATACGAGACAGATTTGAACAACCACAAGATCTTCATGAGTGTCAGAGGGGGGTGCAGGAAGAATGCCCTTTGGATGCGATCCTGGAAGTAGATCAGAGTGGACCGTTTGTAGATGCAGAGGTGAACGGATATCCTGTTACCTTCTTGTTAGATACTGGAGCTGCGCACTCCACAGTAAGAACTGAAGTGGTTCTAAATTTGTCTCTGTCAGGACAAACGATTCAAGTGGTGGGAGTTACCAATCAGAAAATGACTAACCCGTTGACAAATGAGTTACCTGTGAGGATAGGACCGTTCCGAGACAAACATCAATTTATAGTTTGCAATTCAAGCCCAGTCTGTTTATTGGGACGAGACCTTTTGTGTTAACTAAATTGTACCATATCTTGCACTCCGAGGGGTGTCGAGTTGCAAACCTGTGATGATGATGCTGATTTTAAAATGGCTAATATGAGCTTGTGTACGGAAATGTTCGTGGTTCTTACGATAGGAGTTGCCACATGATTTGAGAGATTCGGTTTCTCCAAAAGTGTGGGATTTCACGGGTGAGGAGATAGGATTGATTCGAGGGGTTGAACCTGTTAAGATACAGGTCAAACCAAATGCAGAATTTCCATGAACTCCGCAGTATAAATTAACTCCAGAAACTGTGGCTGGAATAAGACCTGTAATTGAGTCTATGATTGCACAAGGCATTCTCAAAGAGATACGAGGAAGTCCCTGCAACTCACCTATTATGGGACTGCAGAAGCCTAGCGGCAAGTACAGAATAGTACAGGATTTGCGCAGAGTTAATGAAATCGTGATTCCATGTTGTCCTGTGGTACCGAATCCAGCTGTTATTCTGTTCCAAATACCATGTGAAGCAGAATGGTTTACAGTCATAGATTTATGTCAGGCATTTTTCTCCATACCGTTGCATGTAGACAGCCAATTTTTATTTCCATTTAGGATGGATGATCGTGTGTTAACGTGGTGTAGAATCCCTCAAGGGTATACAGAAAGCCCCTCTATTTTTAGTCAGAGTCTGAAGAAGAATCTTGAAGGGCTGATGATGCCCCAGAACTCAGTCCTAGTTCAATATATTGATGACCTTTTGGTCGCTTCAGAGACTGAGGATGCTTGCAGAATTGATACTGTGGCTTTGTTGAATCATTTGGGAGAGAATGGACACAAAGTGTCCCCGAACAAACTCCAGTATTGTCTGAATGAAGTTCAGTATCTAGGTCACCGGATCGAGAAGGGGAAACGAAGGGTGTCACCAGATCGCATAGAGACGATTCTGCAAATGGGAACTCCGAAAACACAAAAAGAAGTCTGCATGTTTTTGGGAATGGTCGGCTATTGTCGACAGTGGATCCCAAATTTTTCCTTGCAAGCAAAGCCACTGTTGAGATTGACTCGAAAGGACATTAGCGATCCGGTACCATGGGATGATGACTGCCTGAGAGCCTTCCTCAAGCTGAAAGAGAGCCTATGTCGCGCTCCAGCTCTGGGAATGCCGGATTATAATAAAGCGTTTTCGCTCTTCTGCTGTGAAAGGGAAGGATGTGCGTTAGCGGTCCTTGTACAGACACATGGAGATGCTCGCAGACCAGTGGCTTACTTTTCAGCTACATTAGATCCAGTAGCTTCTGTGTTGCCCGGATGTCTCAAATCCGTTGCTGCAACAGGTGTCAGCATTGAGAGATGTGTAGGCATAGTGATGGGTCATCCGCTTATTGTTTATGTGCCTCATTCAGTAGAGCTGTTAATGACAAGAACTAAGACACAGTATTTAACGAATAACAGACTTACAAGGTATGAGCAGGTTATATTGGCTTCTGAAAATGTCACTCTGAGACATTGTACCACCTTGAATCCTGCTACATTGTTACCTCTTCCGCAAGAGGAGGAAGAGGATTGTGAAGAGCATGACTGCCTGGATGTTACTGAGCTATCTACCAAACCCAGACCTGACATTGTTGATGAACCTCTGTCTGAAACTGATTTGATTCTGTTTGTTGATGGTTCATGCTTAAGAGACAATGAAGGGTGTTTGAGAGCAGCGTTTGCTGTGTGCACCATCTTGGGGGTGGTGGAAGCTGCCTGTCTGAAAGGAGTATACTCTGCTCAGGTAGCCGAAATTATTGCTTTGACACGTGCCTGTATCATTTCAAATGGAGTCCGAGTGATTATATATACGGACAGCCAATATGGGTTTGGAGTGGTTCATGACTTCGGTCAGTTATGGTCACAGAGGGGATTTTTAACGTCCTCAGGATCCCCAATCCGTAATGGAGAATTTGTGCGCCAATTGTTGGAAGCTTTGCAGAAACCCAAAGAGATAGCTGTAGTAAAATGTGCAGCCCATGGAAGGGGAGAGGACTTTGTTGCAAAAGGAAATAACTATGCCGATGAAGTAGCGCCTTTTTGTGCTATACATGCTTGTGTTTTCAATGGAACATATGTAGGAGAGAGCACATAAGAGACTGAGCTCAGCATGATGTTAGCTATAGCCGATACTTGGGATGAGGTAAAGCGACTGCAGGATGAAGTCCCAGAGGAGGAAGTTGCATCATGGGTTAGAGCAGGCTGCGAAAAGAGAGAGGATGGCATTTGGGAGTCGACAGATGAGAGAACAGTATTACCTAATTGTTTATTGAGCCCAATGGCAAGGCAGATTCACGTAGTGGTTCATCTTAGGAGAGATGCCATGGTACGAGTGTTCAGGCAAACTTGGTTTAACCCACGATTTCGTGTGTATGCTGAAGCAGTGTGTCACAGGTGTGTTACATGTCAACAAATGAATGTAGGAAAGAGAACTGTGGTTGCAATGAGTCATATTGGAAAATCAGGAGGGCCTTTTAATAGGATACAGTTGGACTTTATCGAGATGCCAAGGTGCAATAGGCTGAGATATGTTTTGGTGGTAGTGTGTATCTTTTCACGTTGGGTTGAAGCCTATCCAACTAGACGATGTGACAGTCTCACAGTGGCAAAACTGTTGTTAAGGGAACTGATACCACGGTTTGGATAGATAGAGGCAGATAGAGACAGATAGAGGAACACACTTCCATAGTGAAATCATGAAATTGTTATGTACAGCTCTAAACATTGATCAGAGATTGCACTGTAGTTACAGGCCTGAGGCATCTGGCCTTGTGGAGCAGATAAATGGCACAATCAAGATGAGGGTGTCGAAGGTTTGTTCGTCAACTTCATTGAAGTGGCCAGATGCGCTACCATTGGTGTTGATGAGTCTGCGTAGTACTCCTGCTAGGAGGACAGGACTCTCTCCCCATGAGATATTGATGGGAAGAGCTATGCGCTTGCCTATGGTGCCAGCTACCGCACTGATAAACATCACAGATGATTTGGTTTTGGATTATTGTAGGGGACTGGCTGACGTGGTTAATTCTGTGTCCCATCAGGTCGAGGCTGCGACTGCATCTACCTCGAGAGACCTGCTGCATGATCTTAACCCTGGTGACTGGGTGCTTGTTCGAAAGCACGTGAGGAAGAGCTGCCTTGATGCTCGCTGGCGAGGACCATACCAGGTGATCTTGGTTACAAGTACAGCTGTGAAGTGTGGAGGATTACCAAACTGGATCCACGCTTCGCACACTCGCCGCGTTCCAGAACCTGAGGAGGCAACGATTCCTCTTGTTCCGAGGAGTACAACTGAAACTGACACAGAGAACGAAGGAACAAGTCAAGTCGTAAGAATTCCTGAAGGGGCTGAACAATCAACTGAGCAAGAAAACCAAGATCAAGCTGCTCTAGAGTTGAGTTCAGATCATGAGATAGATGAGATTGCAGAAGTGAACTTTGAACCAGATCAAAGTGAACGGCCTGATGCAGAAGGATCAAATCAAGAGGAAGAGAGGAGACCAGGTGCAGAAGCAGAAAAATGGCCAACAAGAAATGAAAGGCTGAACATAAGGCTTGCATCTGAGAAAAATCTCGCTCCAATTCCTGAAACGTCTGAATCAGATCAAAGTGAAACTGAGGAGAGACCGGATGGTCTAAGACGATCCAGAAGAGAGAGGGTACCGTCTCAAAAGTACGCCTCTCCTGAGTGGACGTACCTGGCTGCAAATGCAGAGACCGAGGAATTCCGGAAGGTTGGGGACTGGTACAGTGAGTTACGGAGGGGACACCCTGTCGATTGATATTCAGCTGTTGGTCCCTGGAGTTGAAGCCTTCGGAATCCTAACTTTGACAGTCCCCGATCCACCAAGGCTAAGTGGTTCGCGATTTTTGATTCTTAACCAGGTTGCTTTCCCCACATTTGGTCGACAGCCCACTGCACAGGAACTGGGAGAGATTTGTGCAGAAATTCTGTAGCTTGTTCTTACCATACTTGGATCTAATATTATTAATGATGAAGCTTGAACTTTGAAAGAAGAACTCATTAGGCTTTAGAAGGAAGATAACCTAGGCCCGAGTGGAAAAAGATTTAAATTAGGGACTTTCAATCGAAGAAGAACTGAGGGCTAGGGCTGACTAAACCTCTACAATAGGCCATAGATACTGGACTGAATATTGCCATAATCGAATGGTAAAAGGAAAATAAAAAGACATCGTAAATAACAAAATAAGGCAAGAAAAGAAGAAAAGAGACTTTGATTCGTTTGCGCCTCGAAACCAAAGGTGGTTCAAAATGGAATCTGGAAATCCAGGACGCAAGCAGAAGTGCATAATTGGTACCCTTATTGTTGTGGTGCTTATTGTCATAACTGTGGTGATTGTTACATCTTTGGTTGATTCACACGATGCCGAAAGGAATGGGGAACAGATGACACTTACCCCACCTACTTCAGAGTTTGAAGAGGGTGCATCCGCAAAAGATAGAGAGATGATTAGGGAAACTTGTCGAATGTTACATGTAGATTTGTCAAAAGGCGATTTCACGCTGAATGCATATGCTCGTTTGTTGTATGAGTATGTTGATACAATGGAAGCGAAAGATTGCTATGTGTGTATGCAACTGCCAGCATCCGTAGAAGAAGGCATTCAATACCATCACTTACCTTTGACCTATGGCATTACATGCAGCGTGTTATTGAGTATGTTTTATAGCAAGGCACAGTTTGAGTACTACTTCTCCAATTATGATGTGGTACTCTCAGAAGTCCCCGTTCTTAAATACATGAATAAATATGATTACTATAAGCAGGTAGAGAGGATGTCTACGTATTTTGTGCCTACTATTACCTTAGATACATCTTATGCCCATAGACACAATTTGACCTGCATGTTAACTGACTTTGAAAAGAAGTTTGTGGACCAGATAGAAGATCGACATAGGCAGACCTTATTTAGACCAGATCCGAAGCACAAAGTGATCCCATGGACACAGGAGGAATTAGATCATAAGGCAAAGGGGAGTTCTGGTCCAATAGCTTTAGACTTCCAGCAGAAAGGGAGACTGTGCATTAGACACCCGTCCACATATTATGACAAAATATTTGTGGGTGAGAGTGATTGTGAACACATTTTCTTGATTGAGGAATCCATTAGAAAGGCGCTGTTGGATAAATTGACCATAGTGCCAAACGTGTACTTTGTGTGCGGTAAAAATGCTTATGTGAAATTGCCCAAAAATTGGTATTTGGCTGTGGTATTTCCCAAGATCTTCCATGTGGATGATTTATGGTCTTTGGAAGGGAAGAGATCTCATAGAGGAAAACGTGGTGTAAGTGCGGGAGAAATTATTGGGGATATATTTGGAGCTATGATACCTAGTTTGGGTGTGATTTTGAATGATGTGAAGATTAGAAAGCTGGCAACTCTGGTAGATAAGCTCTCTGTGAATACGGCCCAAATCCTATTACTTGTTGATGGGGAGATGGTTTCAATAAGGGCTATGGTTCTTCAATATCGTCTTGCTTTAGATGTGCTATTAGCAAAAGCTGGAGGAGTCTGTAAATTATTGAAAGTTCAACAGTGCTGTACTTATATTCCTGACAATAGTCGGGATATAGGGAAGTACATTAGCAATATTTCAGAGATACATCAAGATTTACGTGATCTAGCTGCTGATGGACTCTGGGAACAAATTGGCAAGGGATTTGGCAAGATAGGAAGCTGGTTTGGAAGTTTGGGACAAGGAATAATGGGATACATCTTGAAACCTATTATGATAGCTGTCATTTGTATAATTGTACTGTTGGGAGTCATTAAGGCTTATAAATGGCAAAGGGCCCGACATGCTGAGAATTCTTTGAAAAAGCGAGAGCAACAATTAGAACGACTGCAGGACAGTCATTATCTGCACCTTAAAGGGTTGGAAAGATTTAGACAGGGACGGCAAGCTACAACCTCTGTTTAGGTCGGTCTCTTCTACAAGGAGAAACTTATGAGAGGGTAAAAGGTTGATGTTATGACACTAGTCATAAGAGGGGGAACTGATAGAGCGCTTACAGCACTCTAAATTGTAGGGGTGCACTATACTCCTGATATAAACGCACTCATATGTATTTTTGTCGTGTGCAGTGTTTTATGATTATTAAGATGCATTTATTCACGTCATATTAGTATTAAAATGAAGTGAGCATGTTTAATTGGATTTGCGTGTATTAGAAAACATAATTCCTGTATGTGTAATGTGCAGGACGAAATTATACTCATATAATGTAACCATGTTTAGTTTAAGTTACCCGATTTGTAGGCCCAAATTGTAGGTTGTTTTGAGTTTCGTTTCTCCTTGGTTGCTTAAGAATTAATTAAATAAATTCTGTTGTGCTCGAAGGCAGTGTGTTCTCATCCTACTGCAGGTGCAGGAATTCGACCTCGTTATTCTTAGATTTAAGGAGATACCCAGAATGTCTTTGAAGAAGACTGCAAGGCGATAGGGGAGGACCTGCTTTTCGTGCCTGGCCTATCTGGGAACCAAGGCCACTGGAAGAAGAGTCGACTTAATTAAAGCTTCTGTGGAAACTTACTGAAAAATGTTGCAAATAGAAAAGTTTTAAAACATGACGTATTGTGGGTTGAACATTGTCTTTTTGTATGATGCGCAGGGACAGATTCGGGGGACTTCTGCCAGTTTTTGGAGGAGGAGGAGCATCTTAGAGCGAGCTCCATAGCTTTAAGCTATCAGACCCATTTGACGTGAGTATTTCTTAGGAGGTCAACACGTGCTGACACCTTTGGGATATGATACTAGGGAGATAGGTAGGATCCTCATTGAGAGCAGAGTAGGGAAAGATTTTGCTCCCTCTTAGATGAAAAGAGAATTGGACTCCGCTTCTATTCTTTGCTGTATTTTGATTTTGGAGTTAATCATATTATGCCTTCTGTGCCGAATGACTTATATTCGTAGAATCGGCTCTGTATTGATCTTTCTGTACCTATATACTCTGATATTGAGATGTGTTTATATTCAATTATTTTTGGCCTTATAATAAATCCACCAAACTGAAATTCGGAGTCTGTGGTCCATTACAGCATGACTAAATCGAAAGTATAATCTTGAATTGTTTTCCTCCCTTCTACCACTTTTAGCAGGCAAATAAAAGACCATCTGCATTAAATTTAGTAGGGAAAAGTAGGAGTAAAGGTTGGCGTAATCAGCTCCTTATCCTTTCCACTTTCGCTCTCTACCGGAAAGAGCATTGTTTACAATCACTGAATCCAATCTTAATACTTCTCTAATGGAAGACAAACTTTACTAAACCAGGACATTCATTATAAATGCTATTTCTTGATGGAGAATTTTGCATGGGTGGACCTCTGGTCATGGTTGCAAAGCATCTTTGGAAAGCAGGGTTTGAAAATACTCCAAATGATTATTATTGCCATTCTCTTGCTGATTTATATTCTCGTCCAAGTCTGTATTGCCTCTGTTGTTGATCTAATAAGAGGCAAGGGTACCTCTCCATCCTATCAGGAAAAGAATGGGCAATCCTAATGTAAGCCCAGCGCTGCAGCCCGATTGGTAGCGCTGCCATTCTAGCTGTGCAAGTTCACTTGTATTAGTTGTAAATTCCTGTTCCAAGGGGCACTTCTCTCATTTAATAAATCTTCAGTATGTTTGTTTTCTTTTAAAATACAATTCTGCATACACATCATATTATGTTCAGTCCTGCATTTATTTTAAAGTTAAATCAAAATTATTCCATCAATTGTTTCATATCTGAATCACATCAAAACCCAATCCATTGACTTAATTTATATGCTCGACATTTATTTCCACGCATATGTGTGTTTTTCAAAGATCGCTATTTTTTAAGTCTAAAGGCAAGAAAGATATATCAGTTAAGTAATACATTTTCACTATATTATCAATTATCATAAATTCAAACTTGTCCATTTCAAAATATTAATGGAGGTGCATCCTCCTCTTCACATATTTCTTTCTGGACCTTTCATTTGATCAAATCCAGTTTCCCAATTAATTGATATTTTGCAATTCAAAATTACGAATTTATGATAATAGATTGTGGATAATGAGTACATAGGGGAAGACAATTTCCCACTGACTTTAGGCATGGTATAAACCTTGTGCTTGTTAGTTGCATCTCATGTGGTCTCACCTTATGTTTAGGACATACAGATGACACAGTTGGAATGATGTGATGAGATAAGGAGGGATGTTGTTCATGCAGTTTAGAATATGTCCTTGGCATGAGCGGCTGTAATCTGGAGCGCTGGTGAAAGGCTGTATGTTGGCCATGCTATGCTTTATATGTGGAAGCGTAGCCTACCACTGCTTGGTAGTTGGTGTGGTTTACATTTCAGTGCTCTGGGGATTTCAAGGAAGATCTTGAGAGGAAATCTAGAGCAGGCATATGTCTCTTCATAAGGCATGACAAACACTTTGACCCCTGGAGACTCCTTAGGAGCAGTTCAGCCATTGCACGAATTTCACAAGATCTTCAGAGCATTGATTCATTTGTGTGCGAGTGCTTTACTTCAGCCTTTGAGGTGTTCATACTAAAGCCTGTGGTTTTGAATTATAATGTTGAACAATACCACTTGGCATTTTCAAGTTGCACTCCACACCATGCCACATAATTCGAATCAGCATAATTTCACTCAACGCCACACGCTTCCGTGCCACACAATTCAACTGTACACATTTCCATTTCCACACTACATAAATTGACAGCAAACCACATAATTCAACTCAACACAATTACACAGCACACCACATAGATCCAATTCACACCACAAAATTCCACAAAACAACCACATAATTAAACTCCACTACATGCCACTCTACAACACAAAATACCATTCCATATAATTACATTCCATGACATAGTCCCACTCCACATAATTCCAGTACACTCAATACCACATAATTACAATCCACATAATTCCACTGCACACCATGCACATAATTCCCCTCCACTGACACAATTTCACCACACACAATTCCAAAACTAACAATTTCGATCCAACCCACATAATTCCACTCTGCACCACATACATCCACTCCACTCCAAACCAAAACACATGGGTAAAGTCATTGCCATTTACAACGCCAATAGCTCTAACTCTCACAAATGGAGACCTAATGCATTGCAAATGCTTGTTTGTTTAATGTAAACAAGCAATCTTGATAAATAGAGACCAAAACAAAGACAGACAGACTGAAAGAGTGATGCCTTTTTTACTGATAGTGAATCAAAGGTATGTGCATTTGTTTTAACGTTCTGGGTCACAACAAAAAATCGACACCCATTACTGAGGGATTGCTCAACAGGTAAAGTTCAAATAATTGGCAAAATTAATATTATTTCGTCAAGACTGTGCTTGAGGTATCATGTTTACTTTTTTGTGGTGAGTACAAACTTAGGTTCGAATAGGCAACAGTTCTTGCTTAAACATTCCTAAATACGTGGGGTCATGTGTTCCCATGTGGTCTTACGCAAACCTTGACTTGTCATCTACCAGTTGCTTATTACGGTACTTGGCTTTTAATCTGGTACTAATGAAGTGAAATCTTTGGCCAGACAGTAAAAGCCATTGAAGGCTCATAGTTTCTGGAGCAAACACAGTTGGCATAAAAGAGAACACCAGAAAGACTTTATTACAAGGGGAAAGGGTGCGCCCAAAAGACAAAATGTAATTTTTCCTAGGGTTCTGAAGTCATTGCTTGATATGGAATGCACGAAACAAAAAAATGAAATCAACTGAGAGTCCTGGTCAGCCTTCCAATCATCAACTTAGGTAACATTAGACACCCATAAATACATATACAAATACAATACAGCTGCGTCCACTAAACAACAGGCATGTTTCATGTAACAGCTCAATTTGAATTTTGTCCAAGGAAAGGGGCTGTGAGAGGGAGTGCAATGTCTGCTTAAAGGCATGTTTTTCTGGTAAAGAGAATGAAGGACATACAGACCATGAGATGGTGAGCGTGGCTAGAGTTGCGAAAAACGTGGGGCCGTGTGGCCCTTCGCAAGCTTGACTGGCCATCTACCAGTTGCTTATTACTGTACTTGGTTGTTAATCTGGTACTAATGAGGTGAAATCTTTTCCCAGATAGTGGAAAGCCATTGAAGTCAACTTGTTTCTGGAGCAACTGCAAATGCCCAAAAGAGAACACCAGAAAGGCGCAATTACAAGGGGAAAGGGAGCACCTGAAAGACAAAATTTCATTTTTCCTGAGGTTCTGAAATCAGTTCATGAAATGGAATGCAAGAAACAAAAAGACATAAAAAATCAACAGAGTGTCCTGGTCAGCCTTCCAATTGACCACTTAGGTATCATTAGACAACCTTAAAAAATACATTTAACAGAAGCTGCGTCCCCTAAACAACAGCTATATTGCATGTAACTGCTCAATTTGAATTTGTCCAAGGAAAGGGGCTGTGAGAGGGAGCAGAGTGTCGGGTTAAAGACATGTTTGTCTGGTCAAGAGAAGAAAGGAGACACAGACCATGAGATGGTGAGCGCAGCTAGAGTTGCGAAAAACGTGGGGTCATGTGTTCCCATGTGGCCCTTGGCAAAGCTTGACTGGTTATCTGCCAGTTGCTTATTACTGTACTTGGCTGTTAATCTGATACTAACGAGGTGAAATCTTTGCCCAGATAGTGTAAAGCTATTGAAGGTGACTAATTTCCGGAGAAACCACAAATGGCCAAAAAGTGAACACCAGATAGACTTTATTATAGGGGCGTAGGGAGTGCCGAAAAGACAAAATGTCATTTGCATGATATGGAAAGCCGTGAAAATCAGTGCGCTTCTATTGGGAGACATATGACCACCTAAGCATTGGCGCAGCAGGAAATATTTTTTGTAGCTTTTATTTGCGGTCTGGCTGCAAAATGACTGATTACTTGTATTGCAGACAATAAGAATGTAGAATTTAAGGGAACTGATAACGAACGTGACTGGAAAGCGGATACCCTCTGGCGTCAGGAGAGAGATGATAACAAACTCAAAAAAAGTTCAACCAAGTGCCCGAGCAGCAACTGCCTGAGCCGAGCTCCCACAGCTGCGGACCGGCCTGGCCAGTTCCAGGGTGTGTGCCCCAACCCCTCCAGCCGCTTGGCGTGATAAACAACAAGCCTCGGGAAAGAAGCCCTGCTGCCGAACACGCTCAGCATTAAGAATAAATCATTTTTTCGAAGTATGTATGAATTGAAAATTATATAATGTAACTCAGTAGGTGACTAATATTTCTTTCGTTGTGTACACAAGATGATTCATCCTGTATTGTTTTCATTCACTATGGACGAACTCCACCTGCCAAGAAGCCTCCATTCCCCCCTGTACATATTTGGAAAGCAAGCTTATCCCTGCTGGCCTGAGGCCTGTGTCCTTGGTTGCACTCCCTGCTCTGATAAGAGCAAACACCGAGCCAGGCCCCATGCTGGCATCGCTAGAAGTGAATTTTAGGGGGAAGGGCGTGCACGCACAAACACACATACACACGCACACACACACCCGTTTAAAATGTTTAAATCTGGCTTTCTATTTCTGTAGCTCTATAGATACATATACACACACATATATTCCAACAAAGCAGCAGCGGCCCCCCACCATTTTCCCAGCAAGAAGGGTGTCTGTCAGGCTGATGAAAGGCCAGCCTGACAGACACTCTTTTTGTTCAGGTCAGGCAGCCAGGAGCTAGACATGCGCTAAATGCACAGGCTCCAGGCCAGTCGCGGTCCGTGTAGGAGTGCCGGCCGGAGATGCAGCGCTCACAACGAAATTCGTTTTATTGATTTAAATGTTTACTTACCTGTATTGGTCCGTAATCCGTACTTTGCTACCC
Source organism: Calotriton arnoldi (assembly GCA_963921515.1). Lineage (NCBI taxonomy): Eukaryota > Metazoa > Chordata > Amphibia > Caudata > Salamandridae > Calotriton > Calotriton arnoldi. The sequence goes on along the minus strand of CAWUFW010006566.1, from coordinate 192,512 downwards.
CCGACCCAGCCCCTCCCCCGCCCCACGTCACCGCCCGGCCGGCACTCCTACACGGACCGCGACTGCTCCAGGCTGCCTGAGCTGAAATTTGCCAGGCTGTGCATTTTACAGCCCTGTGGGAGTGACCAGCTCCTCAGCCTGGCAAAAGTGCCTCAAGGCCCTCCCCCTCGTGACAAGGTGGAGCATCACTGATTGCCTCGGACCTGGGTGCTTCTGTTTTAAGCCTTGAAGTACTGAGGGCCGAGTGTTAATCAGTGAGACCTAGTCACAGAGTGGGGTGGGGTCAGCAGTCTCACTGACCCCATCCCACTCTGTGACAAGTGAGGTACTGCGTCTTCCCTCACTGGCTGACCCACCTCCGAGGCTTCACTCGCTACAGTGATGGTAAGTTTTATGTTTTTTTTTGTATATTTGGAGCGTGTGTGTATATATGAATGTATGTGTATTTGTTAGTGAGTGTTTTGAATGGGGTGTGGGTGTGTGGTCGTGAGTGAATGCATGGGTGTGAGTGTGTATGTGTGCGCCCCCTCGACCGCCTCCCTGCTAAAATTACCAGCCACCACTGATTCTCAGTCACGTTTAAACAATTTGAGCAGAACAACACTGCTTTGAAGTGAAAGGCAAAGGGGTAAATGAATGTGTGTGGAAAGTACAGTCCTGTGTTACTCCCTCTACACTCAATAGCTCTGGTGGGCCAAGACAAATCTAGCCGGGGCAGGATCCCATCTGGCCCCCCTCTAGCTTTGCCAGTGGGCAGACACCCTCAAATAAATATCAGAGTGAGCCTCCTTATAATTTACAGCAGCTGGTGTAGCACAGGCGGACCCCCGCGCCCCGTTCCTCAGGGCACTACTGGCTGCACAACTGATAACTAAGCTTCTATAAATGTGTTACTTTTATATGGCACTCACATGGTCAGGAGGCCATCAGAGCACTTATAAAAACATAACATGATAACAAACCAAAGAGACGCCCCAGAATCGACTCATCTACACTTGATTTCATTTTTTTACTCAAACACTTTAAGAACAAGATTTGGCAAAGCCAATAAGTCTCAGCTCTAAAGGGTCCCACAGTAGCTATTTGCTTTGTCAATGCTTTTTATTGGATGCATGTAAACATTTGTATTATGGCACATGCGCATGCATGGCAGGCAAATTTGCAATGCATTTTCTGCATAATTATAGGTTTGCTGCTGCATTAGCCACATAATTCATCATCTGCAGCATAATCTGCAGATTTTAACACAGTGAAAGTCCCTATGCAAAGGTTGACTGGTCATCTTTCAATTGCTTATTTCTGTATTTTGATGTTAAACTGGTATTCATGAGATGAAATCTTTGCCCAGGCAGTGTTAACGTGTGAATAAAATGGCAAAATTATGAAGTAATGCTATCACAAAGCAACATTCTGCAGCACGTATAGAAAGAGGAAAATGCCTTTAATTATTGTATTTGTGCAGGAAGGTATCCCTTCTTGCACAAAAACAATTATCCCCTCAGTGCATGCACTCTTGCAAAATGACGCAAGGGTGTTTGCGCTGGCGCACGACTGCTGTTTGTGCGCCGGTGCAGGGGAGAAGGACAGGAATCTTGTAGATACGGTGCATTCCTGCCCTTTTATTTTGACGCACAGCAGCGCAGCAGGAAGGCTTGCTGCGCTGCAATGCATCAAAATATTGTAAATGAGGCCCACAGAGTCTAGCAATTGAACACTACTCAATCAGTGGCAGTCAACTTCTACTATGGTCGCGTTGTAGCTCTCGAGGTTACAGGAAGAAGCAAACTCATATGTTTGGTGTGGAGACTGTGAAGTGTAATTCGTGCTATAAAGGAAGAGTGAGGTCTGGCTTGGGAACAATAGAAAGCAGAGTGGGACTTACCTCTTCCGATGCGTAGGTTCCGAAGCCCAGCACTGGGATCCGGTTTCCATCATTCATTGTGATGTAGGAATCCTTCTTGAGCTCCATGGCCTCTGATGCAGGCTTCTGTGCGCTCTGTGCTGGTAAAATATGACAACTGGTTACTTTTTACGTAGAGTAAGCGCTCAAACAGGAACTCCGCTTGTGGCAGGATCTTGACGAGGGAGGGTAAAGACACTTTGGCACAGAAAAAGAATGGGAGTGAACAAAGGAAAGCATATGAAGAAGTGCACACAAAGCACTACCACGCATCGGAAACTGATAAAGAGTTGGCAATTTCCCCAGAGATATGTTGCATTTGCTAGCAGCCTGTATTTAAAGCTTTTTAGTCACTGGAGAGAATGAGGAAGTTTGAGGCTTAATCACTTTGGGCCAGAAGGGTTTTTAAAAACCTCCTTAGGGGACGTGGGCACTCCAAGACCTTCTTTGGTAATTTAGTGGCAAATAATCTCTGTTTAAGCACATTAAGCCAGCACAGTTGTTGTGGTCTTCAATAGTCCTTGGTGAACGAAATATCCTTGAATTCCAATCAACTGAATGCCTGGGTGGTTCGATGACTCCCCAAACGTATTCAGAATCTGAGGTCTGACTCGGGTTAAGATGCAAGGCATGCATGCCAAACCCCACTAATTTAGGAGGTAAACTACTGCTTTTCAGCACAAATACAGACTACACATTCCTTGGGGGCATCCTGCTGCATTTGGAGAAGCTGCAGATTGGACCTGTTAAGAGGAAGAAAGTGAACTGCCAAGTTTCTGCGAGCCTAGCACTGTTTTGAACTTAATGTCTTACATGTTTCTGGAGGAATTGACCAGCATCTCTGCACTGCCCAGGTATGTTTACTGATGAAGAGTTGTTGTAGTCAGGTTACAACTGAACACAGTCCATAATAACATGGCGTTCATTTATCATGATGCGATTTGAGTCAGAAGCCACATGGTCCTTTTCTATGATCCAGGTCCCATGGCTTGCACTGTGAATTCCAGGGGGATATGATCTGGCTAGAGGTTGTGATGCCATTTTCTGTGATGTCATCATTATTTTGGCTACTGAATGTTGGCATATATGTTCTAGTTAGTTTGCAATAAGCTGAAGGAGCTTGTCACCTGGGAGTGGTGGGCTAGCTGGGCTGGGAGTGATGTTTAGGAAGGTGGCAGGGAGGCAGACATTTTTTTCTAGGCTGACAGGGTTATTGTTCGGGGTGGTGGAGAGGCGGGCTACCATGAAATAACAGCAGGCACAGGGGAGAATAGGCCTGGTGTTTAAAAAAGTAATTAAAATGTTCAAGGTGGGTAGTGTCTCAGCGCTAATCCTTTAATGATAAATATTACATTTACACAGGGCGCTGTATTCAAGTGACCACTCGCCATTGCCAGACTAACCTGTGGGAGCAAAAGCTAAAATATTTATTTTTGGAAAAGGGCATTTTCTGACAGCCCAAGTAAAAACTGAGTTTAAGGATAAGACTAGCAACTACAGTGATTTATTGTGACTTGGCTTGCCTACCGATCTGAGATTGGTATGATCCCAAATTCTTCTTCTAGGACAATGATTTTAGCTGCTTCGTGGAAAATATAAGCACCTTCTACCAGAATCGTCATTGCATGATGTTTAGTTTCTTTGCTTTGTACACCTCCAGAGTTTAGTCACCAGTGGCGGCCTGCACGGATCGGAGGTGGCGGGCGGGAGGCTGGGGGGGTAAGGGGGATCTAGAATAAGAAAAAAAAAAAAACCTTATCGCCGCGTCTCTCCTCTATCTCTCCGATGCGTAGGGAATGGAACAGGAAGTACCCAGGCTCCCTAAGCCAATCACAACACTGCAATGCAGCGTTGTGATTGGTCTGAACGCCATGGTTCGGCGCACAGACAGGCAGTGGGAGCCTGGGCATGTTCTCCACCCAGGCTGTAATGCAGCCTGGGTGCAGAACATGCAAAGTTCGCACGACTGTTTCGCCAGCCTGAGACGGCCGGCCAGTGTTGCGCGCTTACAGTGTATCCACCACTCCTCTGCCCTGCTCAGTGAGCAGAGCAGCCCCGCCCCGCAAATCTGCCACAGCAGGAACAAATAAAAAGATAATACCATCTAGTTATTATAATTTTATTTTTCCTTTATTTCACTGCTGCAAAGCAGTGGGGCAACGCTTCTCCGCCTTGGCGGGGGAGTTTCTACTGTTAGTCACATAGACCATGCTGGACATCACTTTGGCCGTGAACTTTTGGTGAATGTAGGAGTTCTGTCAGAACCCCTTTCAGAGGGCAAGCAGGAGCTAGCGGACCCAACCAGGGGGGGGGGAAGGGGGGCTGAGGCCTTTCATTCCTGATGTTCTGGGTCTTGACCTACTATGGGCTTTGAGCAAATGGGCCAAGTACCCCTTCAGCATTTGTCTCTCAGTGGTAGCGCAGGTCGTAGGGTAAACACAGGCTCACAACTCAAAATACATCCAGCATCCTCTGACTGCCCTAGGTACTCAACTTCAGGAGTAGACTTTTTCCACATGATCTGGACATGCCCAGTTATAATGGAATATTGGAAAACCATTGAAAGAATACTAGAAGATGTTTTGGGGAGACATGTGGAGCTGTGTCCTAGGGTGGCAGTGCTGGGACTACTGACTGGACAACATGGGCGGCGCCCAGAGTAAACGGACGCTGGTGGGCATCACCACACTGCTGTAAAAAAAGGGACATAGCTTATTACTGGAACACCAGTACTGCCCCTAGCATCTGGAAATGGAGGGCTGCCATGGATTGGTACACCAAGCTTGAGGAGCCTATATACTGAGTCAGAGGATGCCCCCAGAAACATGGTAAGATATAGGGTCGTTGGTGGACTAAGTCAGGGGTACTAGAGAGCCACTGAGCCAAAGAAAGGGAGGAGGGAAGAAGAAAAGTGTAATATCGCTAGAGCTAGAAGATGTTAACACGAGACAACTGTAATGATAAAGAGTTAAGGTGTGTATTCAATAAAACAATATGACTTGGTTATAAAAATAGAAGATCCACATTGGCTTGGGGAAAGTCAGTGTTCCTGTGCAGTAAAGCGTAAGTCATAGCAAATCCCTCCCTAGGCATGGGGGCCTGGTATTCAGTTTTACCCGCTCTCGTCAGCGTTGAGCAGAATTTTGGATGCTGCGGTTGGGGCGGGAAGCGTCTACAGCACTCCTCTGGTCACACAGTAAGTCTTCACGGGTCTTGGGTGCTCCTGGATTCAGGTATTGATCTCCTGCTCTTTTTAGGTCTCACCTACGCAGCGCGCATGCGCTGCTTAGGAAGACCTTTAGTAATCGATTCAGTTTGTGTCCCAAAAACGTGCACGCGTTGCATTGCTTTCAATGGCAACGCGTGCATGTTTGGCAATTCCCTTGCGGGAGCGAGCTTTAAAACCATCTGTTTGTAATTAACAGATGGTTCCTGCTCGCTCCCGCAAGGGAAACAGGCGCAGGCCCCCTCCTCTCTCCCCTCCCCCTGCTGCTCTCCTGTTTCATTTTTATTTCCTTCGAATTAGCTGCATTCCAGTATCGGGTTACGTCGCTTTCACTTTCGCGACCGCAGTAAAGTGTCTCGCGTCTGTCCGCTCTCGTCTCTGTTTCCCAGTCCTCTTCACCTCCACCCTGAAGTCTCCCACCTCCCCCCATGTTTTTAATTTCCCCGTGGTTCATATCTCCAACCCCAATGCATTCACAGTGGCAACCTGACCTCCGCCGTGTCACCGAACGTGTGGGAAGACAATATAGTCCACCATAGTGGTGAACTATTAAGATGACTACAATGCCTGCCTCCTCCTCGGTTAAGTTTCTCTTACTCTCGTGTGGAACAGTCTGTGCCTAGAGTAAAGGCAGTCTGACCTCAAGACGATGCGTAGCACAAAAGGAAGAGCGCCAGACCCCAAGTATAGCTTGCATGTAAGTGTTTTTATTGTTATTGCTGTCTGGTGTGCGATTGTGGTCATTTGTGACTGATTTCCTATCTTCCCAAATTCAGAATGGTACGCAGCTTATGTGTAGGCTATCATGTATAATTCCACCTACATGACGTATGCAGAGACGTGCATCATCTAGTAACGTAATGTTACGTGCAGTAGCATTATGTTTGTAAACTCAGATGTACGCCTTCACCCCCCCTAATTTTCATAGATTTTATTTATTATTCCGTTACTTCTCGTTTTTCCAGCCCCTGGCGGTGTTGTCAGCCTGCCAGGCGAGCAGAGGAGCAGCGTTGTGATTCTCCTTCCTTCGTCTGTCGGGGAGAACACGTTTTCCATTGCACACTGCATTCTTTTGTCTTTGTATTTTTGATAATGCGTGAAGCCAGAAAATAAACACAGTGACGTTTGAAAGCTTGGCAGGTCGGCTCAAGGGCTTCTGACACAAGATAGTAATGTGGGATTTCCTAGGGGGCCAGGGAAAAATGTTACACTGTGCTATTGTTCTGAATACTGTTTTAATTTAAAGTCGTTTGTGGGTGAAGTTTGGTTAGAAGCACGTCTGTCGCTGCATGTTTAGCTCTGCAGGCCGATGATTGCAGGAATTCTGTGGGGTAAGAGGAGAGTTGCATTTTCATACCCATTCAGACTTTGGCCTCTTTGTCGACTTGTATTTATTAAAACGAATTTTACAGCTGTAGACACCATCACGCTGGAATGTGGCTTCGTCAACCACTATTTTTCTAGAGTCCCTTTGATGAAGTGGGTGGAAAGTCCTTTTTGGACTTGTCTGAACTGCTTCCAGCCAGAGTCACCCTTTACGCTTTACTAGTTCAGAGTAGTGCAAGATTGTACTGGCCTCTACCGTCTCCTTTTTTTGTCCTTTGAAGCCCCAGTTGTTTTACCCCATGTCCCGTATTACCCTTTCTGTGCACATTTGTGTGGATGTGCCGTGCATCCCCTTCAGGTTTGCCCCATGTGCTGTGTTGGAGTCTACATAGCTTAAAGACATTGGCAAAGCCAAAAGCTCTGGCTAAACACTTATAAGGTCCCAAAGGCGAGACCTATTGGCTATGCCAATGCTTGTTTCATTGGTCCTGGCCCCCTCCTCCTTCACAGCTGCACGCGGCCTGAGGGAGACGGCGCTTTCACTTCACCACAGTCCACTCCTCCTGCTGGCATACCGGGGGTTGCGAACAGTGGCACACAGGGTGACGGCCCCATCAGGTCACAGCACTGGGTGCACATTGCATCAGAAGCCATTTCCAAGTCACAGCTATGCCCCTCTTCCTTCTCGCATCGTTTTTACACTAACCACTTGCACTCCTTAGCGCCGCTGTACTCTGGTGGTACCTTACATCCCTGTACTAATATCTCACACTTAGCCTTAGCCTCTGCCTCACATATTCTTTTGTTTTGTACCAAGGCACAAACATTTAATTAGACAAAAGGCATTTATCATTGTGCATAAATATAAATTCATAACAAATGCTTCATTATTATTCCAGGGTTGATATAGTCTTCATATTTCCCGATTTAGGTACTCCTCTTTGCATTTCAAATATTAATTTATTAAAATGCATGTTTTTCCATTATAAATGCGCGTCAGTCAGTATGGTTTAAGGATTGTTTCGTTGCAGTGTGATAATTCAGCCTGCCCGAATACATCGTTTAATGTTCATTTGTGTAATGTTTGTTTCATTATAATCTGATATCTTGATTTAGTTCATTTTTTTATGACAATATTTTATTATTTTTGTACCATCAATACACAGATCTTCACATGTAAGATCACACAGAACAACAGTGAGACAGCTAGCCGAGCTCCATGTTTAACGTTGCATATTAGTGGGGATATGCATAGAAACAAGTACATGACCCACCACTCCCTGAGACCATGCTTTGGATGGCGCCCTAACCCCATTGTCTTCTCTCCTGCCCTTTGGAGTTTCAGATCAACTCCCTCCTTCATAGGACTGAATCGATTCCTCCAGGGAGTAGTCAGAATTCTTTGGTCTCTGTAGTGTGATGCCTCTGTATTGGCACCATGCCACCCATATTTTATAATGTTTAAGGGGGCAACCTCTGACCATATAAACTCATACAACGGCCAGCCCCTGGTTCCACCGTTTCAGTGGGGGTGGGGGGTTGCTATCCTATACTTCCAGGCCCTGGCGATGTCCCTTTTCGCTATCACCAGCCGCAGCAGGGCAGTACGATATCTGTCGGCATCTAGTTCTTTTATGGTGTGGAGGAGAACCAACTTAGGGTCCCAGGGAAGTACCCATCCCAACACTCTCTCCAGGCAATACCCCCTCCTAGAACGTGGCCAATCGAGTCCACGTCGGGTGTGTGGAGGAAGTCTTCCCTTTTCGACTGCCTTCTGAGGCCGGCCGGTGTGTCCACTGCACTCATCTTTCCCAATCACTCCTGTGTCTAGTAGACCCTTTGTAGATACTTTCAGTGTATGAGGTGGAACTGTGAGGCTATCACTGTCTCCCTAGGGGAGGTGCAGGTCTCCCTCCAGTCGTCATCTGTCAGTTGCCTCATGTCCCCTGGCCAAGCCTCTCTCGATGATCGAGTGTGTCAGGGGTATTAATCACTAATGTTCAGTACATCTGTGAGATTTTGTGGTCGGTTAGGTATTATGTAAGTATTTTGGCCTCTAGGGGACTGTATTCTGGTATGTCAGTGAGTCCTCTAATGTATGGGGTAAGAGCGTGCCGTAATTGCAGATGTTATGTTATCTTCGAAAAAATTATAAAGCGCTCTTATATCCTAGGGTGTCTTGGCGCTAGCCCCTTAAGCTACACAAACTGAGACGCCCGTAACTGCGAAAAAGCCAAGACTTAAGTTCTTTCCTGAAGCTCAATAGAGTGGGAATGCTCCTGATATAGAGAGTCAGGCTATTCCATAGCTTGGCTGTGCTGGTAAAAAAACTCCTGCCGCCCAAGGCAGATTTCTGGAATCTAGACACTGTAATGGTATTAGTTCCCTCGGAGCAGAGATCTCTGTTAGGGATATACCATTGAAATTTCTGTCAGATCGATTTAGGGCCAGAGTCATGCAATGCCTTGTGTGCTAAGTAGAGGGCCTTAAATTTGATACAGCTCCTTACTGGGAGCCAGTGGAGATTTTGAATTCATGGGGAGATGGAGTGGAATTTGGGCAGTCCTAACACCATTCTAGCTGCAGCGTTTTGTACTAGCTGCAATTTGTTGGAGTGTTTTTCCAGCAGGCTCATGAAAAGCCAGTTGCAAAAGTCTAGCTTAGATAGCACTAAGGTGGTATTGACTAGTTTTTTGGAATTGGCTGTAATAAAAGGCAGGATTCTCTTTATCATCCTGAGGGTGTAGAAGGATGCGGAATCGACCGCTATGACCTGCGCGCCATAGTTCAGTCTGTTATCGATAATTATTTTAGCCTTAGGCATTGCAACGTGAGGGGGTCCTAGGTCATCAGGCCACCAGGAGGAGGAATAAGGCAGTGAAAGCTTGCTGAAAATTATGACCTCCATTCTTCCTGCGTTGAACTTCAGAATGTGACTATTCATACAGGAGCTGACTGCTCTCATGCATTCCTGTAAACAAGAAGACAACTCAGGGTCATATGTCTGGCCTGACACAACAATTTGAGTGTCATCCGCATAGGAGAATATAGCACGTTACAACGCATGCTTTTACTACGTGGTAGGTAACAACGCGGTTGTTACAACGACCGCGTTGTTACAATGCAATGCCGTTACTACGCAAGTCATTACATCTACTTGCAGTAGATGGCGCCGTAACATTAGGAATGTATAATTTACTATTCCAACTCCAGCCTACGCAACAGTAGGGAAGGTGTTGGAATAGTAAATTATACTATTCCTTATGTTAGAGCGCCATCTACTGCAAGTCGATGTAATGACTTGTGTAGTAACGACCGCGTTGTAAAGGCATCGCGGTTTATTGACCGCGATGTAAAGGTTGTTTCCCACGTAGGAGGTGATCGAGAAGTCGAAACCTTTGATTATCGTTGCTAGTCCGGAGACATAGACATTGAATTAAGTGGGACTGAGCGAGGATCCCTGAGGGACCCCGCACAGTAGGGAAAAACATGAGGACTCAAATTTGCCCAGTGCTACAAGTTGTTCACTATCGGAGAGAAAGGAGGTAAGTAGCGACAGAGCTTTATCCTTGATTCCACTTTGACCCAGCCTGTTTAATATCTTATGATTGACTGTATCAAAGGCTGCAGATAAGTCGAGGAGAACAAGAGCTGCCGAGCCTCCAAGATCTACAACAGCTCTTATCTCCTCTGTAGCTTTGATAAGGGCTGTATCGGTGCTGTGTCCTGGTCTGAACCCAAACTGAGTTGGGTCCAAGAGATGATTTTCATGGATGAACTGGGACAGCTAGCTACATGTGAAGGATTTTTTCCACAATCTTAGCTAGCCGGGGGAGACGGAAAATTGGACGATAGTTATTGTGGTCTGTCGGATGTCTGAAAAATTGTGAACGGTGTAGGTCATATTCTGTCTGTGATTCCAAAAATGATTTCATTGTGGGCCTTGACAGAACGTCCTCCAACTCTGTGATTCCTATAACATCCCAGGACTTAAAACCTTCTCTGGCCGCAACCTGTAACAGTCGCATCCAGTGCCATAACGGGTCCACATCACATATTCCACACCTCACTCTAATCTCTCTTCTTTGATCTTACCCCTTCCTCCTCACATAACCAGATTCTCCACTCTTGCCGCTCTACTCTCTGTAAAATTTCCCTTAGCACCCCCATACTTCTACAAATTACTTCCCCACATCTCTTCAGGTAAAATGTATAGATCATGAACTGTGTTATTATCACCTTTTGTAAAAGAGATCTGTAGTGCGAATCATATGCAAGAAAATAAGGGGCCAGATATACGAAGCATTGGCCATTTGCAACCATAAAATGCATTTTGCCATGCACAAAAGGCAAAATGCGACTCAGTAACTTGTTACCAAATCGCATTTTGCTTTTGTGATTCAGTAGACAGACAGACAAAATTACTTTATTTGGTTAATTAAAACCATAAAAGCATACTACAGAAAATTTATTTTAAAAACAACAATAGGACATAAGCAGCAAACATGATCTTTCAAACATACTAAACCGTCTGATACACAGACTAAACATGATTAAAATTGTAAAAATAACTAGAACATGGTAGTTAGTCAAGATCGCATATAATTCATTACTATTTAACAGGGAAAAGGAGGATTTACTCATGCCAATTCATAGGGTTCCTCTTTTTTTCCTTTCTCTGACCGCCGCAACCAAAAAACTAGCAATATTAAAAATTTCCCAGGCGTTGTTCAGCATCTGCAAGTATATTAAAGCAGGTCTAACCTGCAGGAAGCCTTTGTCCTTTAAAATTGGTAGGATAAAACGTTGACGTAAGTGCAAATAATGCTCGCAAAACATAATAAAGTGCAAAGTATCTTGGGTGGAGAAATTATCGCAGGGGCCCAGATCCTCCACCTTTCTCCACCGCTGGGGTTCTGTCAATAAAAAATGCTAATAGTTAAATCTGAATCTAACTAAAAAGGAAACGATGATGGGGCCTAGTTGCTACCGCTAAGTAGGGTTCTATAGTGTGATTTGTTTACAATAGTTGATGGGCTCGTACCATTGGTATCATCAACTCCCTAGCCTCTCTTTCAATATTTGTCCTATATAAGTAAGATTTCTTGGCCCATGACAAATCTTCCTTCACTAATTTATCTGGCAAGTTAAACAGCTGGGGGCGTCCTAATAGCATTGCTGTCCCTTTTACATAACTCACCCAGGGGATACTACTTGCTCTATCTAGGGCTAGGCAATCGCGCATGATCTTACGGTTCATTTCTAATTCAGGGTTGATCCAAATTGTAATCCATTTGAGTAGGGGGGCCATTCCAATCAATTCTGACACAAAACCAGTGCCATTTTCCTGGTGGATAATATAGGAGGGTGTAGATTGTGGAACTGATAACAGGTTTCTCAAGAATTTGTTTTCCACTATTTGAAGATCCTTAACATCCTTATGCCCCCAGATTTCAGAGCCATAGTTTGAGATAGCAATACATTTTGCTTTGTATACATTTAGCATTGCTTGCACTGGCTTCGCCCCTAACCTACGCGCAAAATCAAGAACCGCTGCCGTTGATCTAGCCATAGCATTTCTTTTGGCTTTCTTTTGTGGTACCCATGTGCCCCTGTCATCAAATAGGACCCCTAAATACGAAAATGTAGCTACCTTAGATAATTTGTTTCCTTCACAGAAATGCATTTTGAGTTTTCTAGGTTTAGATCCCATAATCATCGTATGAGATTTAGCAAAATTCGCACTTAAATCTAATGATCTCATGAAGTCTGCAAAAGAGTTTATGAGACATTGTAGGCCAACAGCAGTACGGGCTAGCAAAGCAGCATCGTCCGCATAGAGGAGTGCTGGTATCAGGCAATCCCCCACGCGTGAGATGCCCTTGCTAGCTCCACCCAATACAACATCTAGATTATTAATATACAGGGTGAACAGTCGGGGGGCTAAAATGCATCCCTGCCTCACTCCTCTAACGATGCGTATACTCTGCGTGAGATTGCCCTTTTGATCAAATCTTACTGTGGCCGTAAGGTCCCTGTGCAGATCAGATAAAAAATTTACAATGTTCTAATCCATGCCCAGTGTAAGTAATAAAGCCCATAATTTGGATCTGTTCACTTGGTCAAAGGCCGAGGACAGATCCATAAAAGCCAGGTGTAGTGTCCCTTTCTTGGCAATGGTAGAGGTTCAGGCACTGGTCCATAGTACCCCTGCCTTTCCTGAATCCGCACTGCAGGTTAGATTGAACATTATGCTCCTCTAGCCAGTCTGTCAGCTTACTAAGGACCACTCTCCCTAACACTTTCACTGCTGAATCGATCAGCGATATCGGCCTATAGCATCGTGGGTCTCCTCTCTGCCCTTTTTTGAAAACTGGAACAATGATTGAATGGGACCAGGATCTCGGCAGCCCATACCGACAAAACCATATTAACAACATGTGCTAATAGGGTCACATTCAGCTTAAAAAGATCAGCCGGTACACCGTCCGGTCCAGGTGCTTTATTGGTTGTCATTTGAGCAATAGCCACTGCTACTTCCTTTTCAGAGAAAACCAGACTATAAGCCTCAACCGTGGGCGGTATGCCTGGAAATCCCTGGTTATCCTGGTCACTATATATATTTTTTAAATGGTTAAACCACTGTTCCTCTGATATATTGCATTCAAGTATTAGGAAGGGCGTGTTTAGGGCGTCCCTTCCTAATACCGAATAGCACTGGTAAGTAAGAATGTTTTGCGACTGGAATGCGGTTGCAAAATATTCATAATTTTCCGACTCCGTAGAGGAGGTGGTAACCCATTCACAAACGGGAAGGGCTCCCCCAAAGAACCCCTTCTCCTTTGTGATTGTGGCTGAAAAAATATTTTAAGAGCAGGCAGTGGCAACGGGGACCATTGCCTACTCTTAAAAAAATGAAAAGAAAACTTTTCATTTTTATTTTTGTAATGCAGACCATTTTCCTGCATTACAAAACAAATGTATTGCTTCATTTAAAAAGCAATCACAGACATGATGGTCTGCTGACCCCAGCAGGCCACCATCCCTGTGAGTGCAGGCCATTCCCAATAGGTCCCAAATTGCGACCTGCCTCATTAATATTGATGAGGTATGTCCATTTGCGACTCATTGGGAATTACCAACAGTGCCTAAGACACTATTGTTCATAGCTGTTTGCGATTTCCTAATTGCGAATGGCAAAAATTTGCAATTAGGAAATCACAAACTGACTTTATAGTACATCTTGCCCAAGATGTCCTGGCAAAAAAGTTTCTGAGTTGGGGGAGCAGTCTCCAGCTGTCCCCTGACTGATGGCCAGAAGTGGACATGATGGAATAATATTGGAGCCATTTGGGTGTGATGTGGAAGCAGTTTAGGGGCAGGACTGAGGTGGGAGGCGGTGATCTAATTTGTGGCATGCAAGGGTGTAAAGTCACGGATGATCCAAATGCTGCTGAGGGCACAATAAACCAGATCTACAAATGGGCTATGAGAGTGACACAGAGAGTAACAGTGCAATTAAGCATGTAAGAAATGACAACAAACAACTTCCTGCTGGCGACTAGATTTCATATTGTATTTAGTTTCCTAAAGAGTATTAAGTTCTACTGTTACTCGGCTCCTGCGCCAAGCAGCCCTGAGCCTCTAAAGTTTCACTGCAGAGAAAAAGTTAAGTAAATCGTGAGAAATGGGAAACAATTCTAAGGGGGATCAGTAAGTAATGACCCTTTACAAAGCAGTGTCACAAGGTGACCAATGCAGACCAGGCGGGGAGGACCAGGCGGGGAGCTGCAGGTGGAAGTTACTTTTAGTGAGGTACTGGTTGCGCAAAACTGGCAAGGATTATGATCCCAAGGGTTTCTTGGCCATAACAGACCCAAAGAGGAAGCTTTCCCTCCCAGTCGCTCTTAACAGATGTGGAGTAACGCCTAGAGCTTCTGACTTGGAACTGCAGCCCTTTTTATGGGGATTTGGCGTAGGGCAGCACAGCAAGCCAGCTTGCTGCGCCGCCCTACGCCAAAGTGAAAAGGCAGGAATGCACTGTATTTATGCAATACAGGGCATTCCTGTCCTTTCCCCCTGCGCAAGAGCCGTTTCGGCAGTCTAGTGCCAAATCAGGCACCCTTGCACCATGGTGCAAGGGTGCCTGTGTTGTCGGCAGGATTGTTTTTGTGCAGAAAGGGGCACCTCCCTGCACAGAAACAATCCGAAGAGGCGTTTTCCTCTTTCTATGTGTGCTGCAGAATGCAGCATACTTGGAAAGAGGAAAGCACAAGGAGAAATAAAGTTATTTCTCCTCGTTACGCCTCACCTCAGGAGGCAAAAGGTTTTGGTGCTTCCCCAGGTTTACATGCTCTTGTAAGTCTGGGGAACTGTCAAAACCCACTCCAACGCCCATGGAACGCCTCCTGAGCGCAGAGTAAGGCAACACATCGATTTGCGCTGCCCTGCCTTACTCCATATCTATGAGGCCATTCAAAGCCACGCCCAGTGGCTTGCGCGGCCTCATAGATATGATTTTGTAATTTGCGTCACTGGACTGTCACAAAAATTAAGGCTCCGGCGGCACAAGAGGCTCCTAAAAATGCCTCTGGGATCCACGTTCAAGTCTCAGCTTTGACTCCACATCCTGTGATTATGGGGCAAATCATCTCATCTCCCCATGCCAAAGAAAAAAAAAAAATGGAATGTGACCGTGTGTAATGTAACTGGCGCCATGTAAAGCGCTCTTGTACATTAGGGTCAGGTTGGTGCTATACAAAACTGCAAAAAACCCTCTCTTACCTTTATCAGACTAGATGCTCTGTGAGTAGCACTTCAGGAGAGTGGGTGGGGAGGACAGTGGACGCAATGACAAAAGAAATAGTAGAGTGGGCAGTCTGAGGAGGTGAGCAGGCTATCTTGGGGAAGGCAGGGAAAAGAACTTTGATGGATAGTTGGTATGCTGAGCGGGCAAGCTGAGTGTAGAGAGCAATCCTCTAAGGACTAAGTAAAAGGTGTGCAGCGAGACAGCAGACATTGATTTAAGTTGTGATGCGTCCTGTCTTCTGGTTAGATGAGGAAAAAAGAAATTTCTGGTAAATGACCCTTATCCGGTACACGATGTTAGGTGTATGTGTACTGCTCTCAAGAGTCATTCCGAGAGTCCAAGTTTTTTGTAGCCGTCCTTTTCTAATTATAAATTCAGGATTACAAGGAAGCACATTAAAAACCAGAGTGGAACAAGTTGCTCACGCGTGGAAGTCAGAATGAATCTTTAGATTTATATAATTACACGAAAAATGTCCATTCATGGACATTTCAACCCCAGCGGAATTGTCTGAAATGTTAATCATATGTTTTTTTACTACCCGAATCAATAGTGCTCAATCTAGTTCCTTAGAAAAATAACAGCTATAGTGACTTCTCAGGGATTGACACTTATGTCAAAAGCATAATATGCACATATTGCAGTTGGAGCATAAACCACAAAGCTCTCTTTCCAGGATTCAAATGTATAAGCTACAGGTTTCACAAGAATCTCTACAACAAGCACATGGGCCTTCTAGGCTCTCCTGTCAGGATTCAAAGGTGTGATTTGCAGACTATACACTGCTCCCTGGGGCCCCATTAGCACCTATTTACAGTACTCTAAAACTGCTGCACTCTGATAGTGAGTGGTGTGTTAAGTACAAATGTGTGCACGCCTGTATTTACGTGTGTTATTGTTGTGTATAGGCAGGGACACTGGAATTATGTGACAGGGGAGGGCCAAATTATGCAACAGGTTTGAGTAAATTATGTGGCAAGAAAAGGCAAATTATGCAGCATAATGAGGAACATTTTATGATTAGTATTATTACTTTATTATTTTGTCATTTTTAGGTTTCGCCTGCACAGTGCTTGTGCTGTGCTTATGAAATCTATTGTATTCCATTTAAATCTTTAAAGGGGCTTACATCCCGCCCCCTTGCTTTTCATTGGTTCCTGTGCTTGCCACTTACTTTTTCTCCTTTTCTATTGCACTCAGACACTTATCAACCTTAATTCATGCACCACTCACCCTGCATAGTGAGCACTCACACCATTCTCCCTGCACTCAGACACTGCTCCCACACCTCTTAACTTATTATTAATCCCATAGGCGAAACCTAATGCATTTACAAATGCTTGTTACTGACTGTTACCACAAGATCCCCTGGGGTCATGCCACATAAGTGGGTTGACTCTGCGTGCTCTGAGGCACATAGGAACCTCCAGTCTGCCTGGAAGACATTACCCTGAGCCAAATCAGAATTCGGGACGCAATACAGAGAGAATATGTGAACAAAGATGGGCAAAATAAGGGAGAAAGCTTTGGGTTTCTTATGGTGGCAAGAATGTCAAGGGATAGTAGTCTTTTTTGTAAGGCCATCAGTTTACCTTTTTTTTAAATGTACCCTCCTCTAGATTGGATGTTTTGATGCTGGCATCTAGTTGGGTGGAGCATTTTACCAACATCTATTCTACCTCCCAGGTATCTCCTAATCCTTCGGCTGATAGGAATAGACCTGTGGTATAAACGTATGATGTGAGAGTTACATTTGAGATTCAGGAAGTTATTCTGACAATTCAGAAGAGCCCAATCTGTAAAGCTCCAGGTTTGGATGTCGCGCCAATGGATGTTTTTAAAAACAACATTGATTTGTGGGCCTCGAATGTCACCAGTGTTCTTAGGGCTGCAGCCAAAAGTGTTCTCCCACTATCATGGTCCACTATTGTTCCAATATTTTGGAAAGGTGAACGATGCAACCCAAGGTGGTACTGTCCAATATCACTTTTACTGGCAAGAGTTAAAATTGTGGGGAGCATTCTGCTGGCTCGACTGTAAGCTTGTCCTGAGCAGAACTGTATCGTATCAGAGGTTCAACATGCTTATCGTCAAGGCCTCGGAACAGTGGACCAGTGCCTAAATCTATATTTGCTTATTAGCAAGCACATGATAGCAAAGAAGGGTTCACTGCAGGTCACATCTATGGCCCTGAGGTGTGCCTTTGACTGGTCAAAACTCTAGTCCATGATAGTCAATCCATTGAAACAGATGCATTGAATGTAACAGCCACAGTGAGATTTTGAACCAAATGGTGAGTGCTCGAATTCATTTAAATTAATAGAGTTCAAAAGGGGTTTTGGCTTCTTTCCTGGTCACTCCTTATATAAATGGTCTGGGGATTTTTTATTTGCAAAAGGACAAGATATGACACAACTGGGTGCACGTCCAATACCAGTTTTACTGTATGCAGATGATGCAGATCTGATTGCAAGAACTGCTTGTGGACTTCAGAGACTGCTGGATGTCTATACTCTTATCAAGGAATGATTGTCCCTGAAAATCAATTTAATCAAATAATTTACTATAACTTGTGGGCCCAAATCCATGAAAATATGTTGCCATAATATCAGTGGCACTGAGGTGAGTAGTGTCTTTGCTTTTACTTAAGGACACCTTTTGAATAGACCCCCTCACCACCAAGCTTCTCCAGCGCCCTCTGACTGCTTTGATATATAACCAAGACACAACTTTGCAAACTTTGTGGGCTTAACTTTCCCTGGCAGCCGCTACCATTGACCCAATACACTTTTGCAGATTCTCTCCTATTACCACCTGCCACATTCTGCACCCTCTTACTGCCTTTTGTGTAGGCCCCTTTGCCTTCAATTACCCTTCTACATCTCCTGATGCCAAAATTTACCCCAACGCCTTATTTTCTGTGGATTGTCCCAGACTGAGCCAGTCCTCGATCCTAAGAAAGCTATGGAAGAGAGCAGGACGTCCATAAGACACACAGGCACAATCACACTGAGCCACTTCTGTTAATAGGACAGAGTTGACAAAAACTCCTTTCCAACAGCGAGGTACTGAGGGGGGTATTGGCCATCACAACAAATTTGACTAGTATATCAGCTGCAGTGTCTCCTCATGTTTAGCCGACACCGCGGAAATCACTGACGTCAGTCGCCAGTCCCTCCCATTATTTAATTTGCCCAATCATCATGGGTGCCGTAGGTGGGCGCGTCTGCACAGCATAGTTTGAAATTCTTTGGCAGCCAGTCAGGGCCGGATTGGGATCACAATCCGGCCCGGGCACCCCGAAAAAAGTGGCTCACATTCCCGGATCACACTTGTTTATAAAACAGCATTTGGCTAGTCTCATTGGGCTCATTTTTAGAGAAATGTTGGATAAATTACGTATTTTAAAGCTCATAGAGCCAAAAATATTGGTGAAAACTAGAAGCACTACATTTTGGCTGGGCAAGTGAGGTTAAATAAAGTGGCCCAAAGGCCACAACTCCTGACGTGGCTATGTTTGCCACCTGGTCATTTTTTTAACCAGCATTACTGGTATTTTAATGTCCAGGATGGTAAGAAAATGATGAAAATCACCAAAAGCTCGTATTTTCTCCTCTGATCAATATGTACTTCAATCAATAAACATAAGATGAACGCAGTTTAAAATGTGGTCCAAAGCTGCTTTAATGATCCATGACTGATAGTTAAAAACTAAACAAAGGCAAAAAAGCCATGTTAAGAAGGAATACAGACGTATTTATAATTGTATAAAGAATCCTCTTTTATTATTATTCCAGCCTTTGCAGACTCTTCAAACATGAGCAAACAGAAGGTTATTTTTTTATTGTAGTTTTAGCGGGAACTCAGCCCAAGGGCAGCAATTATATGAGCACCAGTCACATTACAGAAGATCAAATTCATTTTTATTTTAGGCCTTGGGCAATTAAGTCATTTGCTCAGAATAACAGGATCACAGGATGTTGAGCTGAGGTTGGCACTTGAACTTATTTCCATAGTTCCAAATTCGGCAGCTCTGACCCTAAGTAAAGCCGCTTCACTTACTCTTCCCCCTCCCCAGCAACCTAAAGACTCAGGGCGATGGCCTGGCAGGGTAGGGGTGAAGAAAAGCAGGGAGCTGCTGCTGCTCCAGGGGAGATGAGGTGATGATGGGCCAACAGCCACATCACCTGCCCCCAGCCAGACACCTCTGTTGAAAAGCACAGCAGGGAAGTGGGACACTGCTTCTGAGCGTCTGCCCCCGCCCCACAGGGGCCAAGCTAAAGTCTGCAGCAGCCAGAATTGTCCGCCTAGAACCTGCCTCCCCATGATGCTGGCCCCACATTACAGTGGCCTGGTGGGGAAGAGACAGTAAGGCTCTGTGGGCCGGTTGACAGAACTCCTAACAAAAAGCGGCCCACAGGTGACCCTTAGGCACATGCCCAATGGCCAATGCCCGACTGCCTGCCTTCCCAATCCCATGCTGCAGCCAGTGCACTTGGAGCCCACCACTGCAGCACCCACCACACGGCCCGGTTGGCATAATGATTCAGCTGCGGCCGAAGAGTGGTGGTGCATGACTGCCTCAGCAGAACCCTGCAGTCCAGTGCAGCCAATGCCATGCGAGTCGGCCGGAGTTTCCGATCTGGACTGCGGCTGTGGGTGGCGCTGCACGGGACTGTACCGGGGCAGTCGTCGCAGCTGACCCGTACCATCAATGGTGCTCGCAGCTGACACAGAGTAAGTGAAGTGTCACTTACTGTTTCTTCTTCTTGGCTTCCTAATATAATTTACTTTTAAGAGTGCGTCATTTAGTCTGCCTACAATTACAGACAGCAGCTCTGCATGCAGTCAGTCTGCACAAAGTAGAATTCAGCTGCACAAGTAAAGTCAGTACAGCAGCAGAACATCGACAGAACACTCGACTTCTGCTTGTTACATTAATGCAATACTCTGTGCTATCAGTGCTAGAAGGATGAAGGGTCGAGTCAGTCCTGATTGGATTGGAACTTACGATTTAAAGGTCACACATGCAAGTCTGTGAACAAACTCTGTATGCGCTGCAGAAGGCCCTCAATGCTTAATTATCACACACATCAAGCCGGCAGTTTGGCCCGGGGGCGGCACCTTAATTTGTCTGACCTTGGCCCAGTTCATATCCTGCTGCGCAGTGTTGGCTCACTACATCTTGAGCAGTTTAATAGTGCGAATCCGACCAGAAGGTACTGCAGGGCTGCTTTGTGACAAGGTAAGGGGGACAGCCTCTCCTTACCTCCACGGTCCTGTCCAGTGTGAGGTGCAGCAAAGACAGCACAATGGCGACCGCTGTGGTGACATCCATGGCCAACACTCCTAGGATTGTGTCCTCTTCGGAGTCTCCCTCTCTGCCACAGTTCTTCTCTCCTGCCTCGCATGGGTCTTGGGGTGGCCCTATACTGCAGTTGGAGGGTCGGGTAGAACTGCGGTCAGTCACCTCCCAGCCCCATACTGCCATAGTGACCATGAAAGTGTGAAGCAGCACACTCACAGAACTCCACCGATAGCCCCCAGGTCCCTCAGGGGCCATGGGTCAATGATCTGCCCAAAGCAGGTGTTAGCCCTGCACTAAAGCAGAGCCTGATAAGAGAACTCCAATAGTCACAATCTGACACTCACCGGCCAGGTCAGTGACAAAATCCCTCATGGGGAGCAGGTTAGTGGTGGAAACAGGTAGGGGCACACGAGGGGGGGCACTGCCTCCCCCCTGGACAGGGAACAGGCCCAGGGCATGTTTAAATTAGTATTCAATGCTCAATCACTGCCTGTGTACACTGCACAGGAATGTGCATGCGTTGATTAGCAAAGACAAATGACCTATTAGTACTTCACACCCCCATATCAGGGCCCTCTTGAGATACGAGATCGCAACAACATCACATTGCAATCAGCATCTTGAACTATGGCACTCGGGATAGGTGAGGTTGGGACACTGGGGCCAGTATGCCTCATTCCAAGTATGCTCCACAAATGACCGCTGTTTCAGAAGGACTGAAGCATTCATGATAATTGAGGCAAAGGCGTTCATTAACCCTTGGTCGGGCATTCTCCCAGGTGAGGGTTCAGGGCAGCCTGACCATAGCTGCCAAGGTTACAGATTTGCTGTGTAACATTTTCATATTTTCAGTGCAATCATGAGTCAGCCACCACAGGCGTTTGCACCAGTTTTAAGATCTTCTTAGTTTCTCGTTGCTCAAATGGGTCTAATTTCTGACATTTATGTTTCCCTCATCTTCATTGCTTGATTTTTGCTGGCAAGAAAGTGTCACTCAAACTCATTGAAATGTCACTCTTAAATACATTAAAATTAAAAATTTTAATAAATAAATAAAACTATTTACCTTGCGCTCGCTGCATCGCCAGCTCGGCGATGCAGTGAGCGCAAGGTAAATAGTTGTATTTATTTATTTACTTACTCTACTCCTGGCCGTCGTATGTCTGACTCCATTGCCCCCCCACCCTACCCCTCCCCCGCCCCGCCTCACCGCCCCACAGCACTCCCTCTGCGAGCCGCCACTGGTCAAAAGTCAACATCTTTATTGTGACTCGTCCAGCAGCAATCTGAGGCCGTGCGCTCTATTCAGCTACAGCCTGCCACCTTGCCCCTCTGAGGATTTTTGACTGCCATTTCAGAGAGGTAAAACGTCTGACTGAGTCAAATCTAGTTTCTGTATCTGATCCACGCTCCATTGTGGTTGGCCTTACCTTGCACCTTCTACCGGTCAAGCACAACCAGATGAGCATAGTTGACGCTTACTGCTTTTTGGCGCTATTTTTATATTCTAACTTAAAAAATTCATAACTCCGATCTCTGTTATTGGTTTCTGTAGTCTTAGATTCATTTTATTGAAATATTCCCTATTTTTCTCCATTGGTTTGGAATTTTTCTTCAGTTGCATTTCGACTTTATAACTGTTTTAGAACTACATAAATTCTTTACACACTCTCTCTAAGTTAAGCCTGTCTGCTCTGTGCCATAGCTACCAGGGTGTTGAGCTCAGTTTAATTTTGTGACTTTAGTAATTCAACTCGAACAAGAATGGCGGCTAATACTTGAGGTGGGTACCTACCCTCTCAACTAATACCTCTATTCCTACAGTGTCCTAATAGACTGTAAAATCTATAGACGTGTTGAAATGTCCAAGTAAAAAGTACTGATGATGGGAGATACTATTGGTGATGGTGGGGAGATGATAAAAAAGCATTGCTGTCAGCAACTGTAAAAACCAAAGCATTGGTGGCTCCAAATCTGCAGTGGCTAATAAGGACGGCAGAGATCGCAAGCTATACTGCAAAGAGGCCAGCATGTGAGCGAGATGAAGACTCATCAAGGACAATGACTGTGCAGGGCGAGACTGGAGAATACAGTGAAGCTTGTACAGTCAAAGAAGGTGGGGCAGGACACATTTACAACATTGACAATGGTAAGCCATAACTATAGCAGGAAGATCAGGCAGATGCGATTTCTAACAGAATATTGATCAAAACAGTCTGAAAACATTGTCAGCACTGGAAGAGGGCACAAGTTGCCATTGCATGAGCTCTATGGTTCTGAAAGATTTTAACAAGGTTGTTGAATGCCAGGCAGTCAGGGAAAAACATTGCAGCATTGCTGCTCCCTTGGATAAGATGAAGAAGAATGATAAGAAAAGATCATTTCAACAGGAAGTAATCCATTGAAGAGGTGCTAGGTACACTAACCCAAGATGCTTGGGATTGCCCAGTGGTTTTTCACTACAAGCTCAGAATGTTAGAGTGCCTGGAAAAATATAAAATGTGCATACTCATACTGTAATCTTCTGCAAATAAAAGGTAAGGGATACATTATATTATAGTTATGCATGACCTTTAATATTTGGTATCCCCACAGAAAGAGACAGTGGAAAACACAAGGAAGGGTACCATTTGGCAGACAAATACTGTGTTCACCCCACCAACACACAAGGCCATGCAAATCATTAAACAAATCTGATACCAAATATTATAAGGGCATGTGGCCCACTATTTTTGGTATACCCTACAAGAACAGAATGTTAGAGTGCATGTAAAAATATAAAATGTGCATACACATACTGTAATCTCCTGACAAATAAAAGGCAATTTCAGTTAGCCAATGGCTAAAAGGTAATCCTTGAAAAGCAGGGGATAACCTACATGATAGCAATACATGAGTTTTAATAATTGGTATCCTCATAGAAAAAGATTGTGGAAAACAGAAGGAAGGGTGTGATTTGACAGAAGAATAATATGTTCACCTAGCCAATATTTGGCAACCCCGAAAGGAACTGGGTGTGAAAGCTTGTGGAATTAAATCAAAAGTGTAAAAATATTGTAACCTCCCATCCAATAAAAGGCTATATCAGCTGGTAAATGACTAAAAGGTAACCCTTGAAATGTATGAGATATGGCAATGCATGTGTTGTAATATTTGATCTCTCCACAGGCTAAGCTGTTGGAAATACAAGGAAGGGTGCCGTTTGGCAGGAAAATACTGTATTGACCTAACACACATAAAACCATGTATCCTGGTAAGTGTTAATCCTTGAATGCAGAAGACACCAAATATTATAGCAGTGAATGGAACATTATATTTACTATCCCCCAATGCTACACCAGCAGATACGGAACACCAATCACACAGCACTTGCAGATTGCATTGCCACCAGCACTAACAGCCACAAGGAAATCTTTGCCGTCATCAAAGATTTCACCATGCCTTCTGCTGCCTCTAGCAACATCACCCCCTCAGAAGACCTTTGCAAATTGCTCTTAGAATTCTTCTCTATATACATCAACTTTGACCCTCAACTGGACCCCGTCACTGTCGCAAATACAAATTCACGTCACAGCCGAACAACGAACCCTGACTTTGTGACCGGACGCACTACTGCTGAAATCACTGCTACCATGAAGCCCATCCACTCGGGCCCCATCTGACCATTTCTCCCACCAAGCCTATACCAAAGGACTTTTACTGGACGGTGAAGCTCTTACACTCATCCTCAATGCCTACATCAACTCAGCCACATTCCTGGAAACATACCACCAACATGCCCCTACTCAAAAAAAACATCCTCTGACCCAGCCTCAGCAGCCACATCAGCAACCACCAGCTGCTCAGCATCACAAAGTCACACAGTTCGAATTCAGGCCCAACCAGCAGTACAGAAACAACATTTATTGACACCACAGACGACAACGGCGTGATCTTTGACAGAGGAGACACAACAGCCCTCATTCTCCTGGACCTCTCTGCAGCATTTGATACGGTCTCCCACCCCATTCTTATCAGGCGCCTGCAGGAGATTGGCAACCAAGGGCCCGCTCTCCACTGGATCTGCTCCTTCTCAACAGACAAGCTGTCAGCCTGGCACCTTACTCCCCAAAAGCCAGCAAACTCATCTGCGAAGTGCCTCAAGGTTCATCTTTCAGCCCCACCCTCTTAAACACATACATGATCCGATCCAAACGTCATCTGCGCACACAACATCAACACCCTTACCTTTGCCAACGACATGCAACTCATACTATCCCTCTTGCATAAGACCCCAAATACAAGATACAAGTTCACCGCCTGCATGACAAAAGGCACCAATTGAATGAAAGCCAACTTTCTCAAGCTCAACACTGACAAGAGAGAAGTAGTGATTTTTAGCAAGAATACCTCACCATGGGACTCCAACTGGGAGCTGGCTGAACTCGGGCCCACTACCAGCACACATGCCAGGAACCTCGGAATAATCATCGACAGCAAACTGGACATGACCGCACAAGTCAACGCATCACTGTAGCCTGCTTCCACACCCTGAAGATGCTGGAAAAAGATTTAAATGACTGCCAAGCAACACTAGAAAAACTGTCATCCCATCCCTAGTTACTAGCAAGTTAGACTACAGGAACACCCTCTATGCCAGGCTGACCAATCAATCAATCAATCAATCAATCAATCAAACAGCTATTGTGAAGTGCAGCACTGTCATCCCAGGGGTATCTAAGCACTGTGTCTCCATCGAAGAGCCAGGTCTTGAGTCTCTTTCTGAAGTCTTCCAGTGAGTGGGCTGTAGGGGAAGGTTGTTCCAGGTCTTGGCAGCGATGTAGGACAAGGAGCAGCCACCGCTGCGGCTGCGATGGATGCAGGGGGTGTGTGCGAGGGCAAGTGAAGAGGAGCGCAGGTGTCTAGAGGGTTGGTGAAAGTTCAGTTGATGGTTGATGTAGGCAGGTCCTAGGTCGTGGAGGGCTTTGTAGGCAAATTGTAAGCAACTCACTAAAACACCCAAACCATCCACACTTGGCAGCTCAGACTCATCCTCAACCTCCCACACAGAACCCACATCACATCACACCTCAGGGAGTTCCACGGGCTCCTGATACACAAATGCACTCATTTCAAACTCCTTACACACACAAAAAAGGCATTACGCAAAGTAAGTCCGACCTACCTGAACCGTCACATCTCCTACCACCAACCACCCAGTCAACTCTGCTCCACATGACTCATACTCTCACACATGCCACGCATACACACTACAAAATCAGGAGGATGGACGTTCTCTTACATCGCTCGTAAAGCATGGAACGGCCTCCCACTCCACATCAGAGCCTCCTCCTTGTTCTTTTTTAATCCGCAAGAACCTGAAGACCTGGCTTTTCAATTAACCAATCTACCATAGGCAGGGTTCGGACTGGATACCCTTGCGGTGATAGAGTGCTTTACAAATACACATAACACAACAACAGAATGTGAGAGGGCATGGAAAATTATAAAATGTACATAGTCATACTGTAATCCGCTATCAAATAAAATGCAATTCCAACTGGACAATGGCTAAAGGGAAACCCTTGAAAAGTAGAGGATACAAGATATGATAGCAATGCATGAACCATAATATTTGAAATTCCAATAAAAAAGACAGTGACGACCACAAGGAAGGGTGTGATAAGCCAGAAAAAATACTGTTTTAACCTACCCAACATAAGACCATGTCAAGTTGTATCCCAGTAAATGTTAACATTTGATACATAGGGGATACTAAATATTATAGCCCGTATGAGCCAATATGTTTGGTGTCCTCCATCCAAAGTAACCAGCTCGTGGAATCATATAAGTGTCCAAAAATTCATTATATTCTCCTATCAAATATAAGGCAATTTCAGCTTGTGAGTGGATAAAATGTAACTTTTAAAAAGTGGGGACTGACAGATATATCAATGCCTGAATAGTAATATTTGGTATTTCCCTTCAAAATTATATTGGAAAATACAAGGATGTGTGCAATTTAGCCCAAAAAAATACTGTGTTCACTTAGACAATATGTCCATGTCGTGATATTTTTAATGTTTTCTAATTGTGAAATACAAAATGCACTGGAACAAGGAGAGGAACCAATTGCACCCTAGACTAGCTGCCAGTAACTGGCACGGCACCGTAGGAAAACCAAGCAAAGAAAACATTCACCACCTAAACCTAACAACACATATAGACTAAGAATTTCTTCTAATTTTCATTTTTTTTTATTTGAAAGTTTGTCTCTTCAATTTGACATGCATTCCAATTGGAGACTGAAGAAAATCACCAGTACACCCATGTCTACAACTATAACCCCTGACTAGCTATTCTGTGCTTGAGTGAAACTTGCATTGCAGGCGCCTGGGAAGTACTGATTCTCTGAGTTGTTGATTATTGCACTGTTGAGGTCCACACAGCAACATTTGTGTCCCCAAGTCAGGCAGTCTTTGCCATTTAGACACAACAGCACTTTGCTTGCTATAATTTTTCAGATATGTTGCTGATCTCAAAACTGAAACATGGTGCAGACTAAAAAGTGAAGAATGACACCTCTCATAACATGGACTATGGGTATACTAGAACAATATATATATATTTTTTATGTTTCCCATTCTGATACAGCCAAGATCTGGTAACTGAAAAGGAATTGGTTTAAAGTGCTCAGTATTCATTTGTAACAATCATGCCTCCATTTCCTTTAAACATCATTGAAAAAATAGACATTTTAAAAGGATTTCTTCACATTCTCGCTATTTTAGTTTTATATGCCAAAGGCAAAAAATACAGAATTGTATTCCTTTTGCATTTTTTAACGGCACGGATACAAAAATATATGGCAGGCTGGTAAAATGCCAGTCAGGTGGCAGCCTTCCTATTGTGGTATTTAATGAAACATGCAGTGCTAATGCAGTCACAATGCCACTAACGGGTTTGTCAATAAAACGTTTTAAAATTTTCATTATTTGAGTTAATTTCCTTTATTAAATATTTTCCTTCCTTCCACACTGTCTGTGTCGATACATTCATTTAATTTTCCTTTATTTCACGTTTTATCCTTTTTTAGGGCTTAAAGTGGGATGAAAAAACAGGGGTGGTGGTGAGGGGGTGTCTCTCAAAGGGGCGTGGCCGATGCAGTTAGGGGCGTGGCTTAAAACGTTTAAGCTAAAAATCTGTGCTTGGCATAGTATGCCGCCTGACGGGCATTTTCCAGCTTCTGTGATTGAATCCGGATATATAATACAAAAAGTAAGATTACCTACAACAAGCTAGGGCTATTGGCTGTGTCTATGGCTGTTAGTTGCATAAGATACACAAGCAACAACTATGGCTTTGTTGCATATACTATTGAAAATACCGTTCTGAAATGATGAGACTAAAATAACTATAACCAGTCTCTTTGAAGTTACCTGAAAGGCATTGAAGGTCAGTACTGCTGCAGAGCTAAGAGGGCAGAAATTGAGAGCCCAATAGAGACCCGTTTCGGCACCGGCTTTTTCTATCTGCCGGTGCTGAGCACCGGCAAGACCCGGCCACTTAAAGCCCGGTCCTTTTTCTTAATCGCGCTTTCCTGCCTGTCTCCTCTTCTGCAGCAATGACACCTTCAGTATTTCTTAGAAAAGTGTGTGAGGTAATTTATGCAACGCAGCACTAAAAGAGATCTGTGCTTCTATCTGTTCCTCCCGGGGAGTATATTTTCCGAAGCCAGCCGAAGCCTAAGGGAAGGAAAAACTTACGTTCTTTGTCTGGAACAATCCAGGCACCACCGGGAGCTCAGGAATCACAAGCCGCCGGACACGTCTGCAGAGGGACGGCGCCTGGACTCCTCCCAGCCTGTAACTCAGCACGAGGCGGAACCGTTTCTGTAATCAGCGCCCCCGTGGCAGCACCAGGGTGTTTCTGTTCCAGCAGAAACATTTTCTGGGATTAATCATTCTTCAAACCTTGGTAGCTGATGAAACATATTCTAAAAGAGCTAACTTTGCAAACCAGGCATTATGTAAAAAGAATGCAAAGTTAATGGGTGAATTAAATTAAGAACCAATTACTAGTGGGTCATTTTTATCAGTTTTCGTTCAAAACCGCATCAAACTAGTTAGCTTTAGTGAGCAGAGCTTTTTCCAGAGCTCACACCTTCTCTATTTAACTGAACTCTTGATCTCTCTCAATGTAACTGAACTGTTATTATTAATAAACACTTTCTGAGTTCTCACTCTGCCATTTGAATGGCATCGCAGCACCTTTCCATAATCCATCCTCTGATTCTCTATACATGTCATTTGCAGACCCGATTCCAATTCATTTGTATGGAGGTCCACGGTCAGTATGGCGAAAGCTACTTTTAATGAGCAGGAGGTTTTTTGGTTGGTGTGACCAAAGGGTTGCACCAAATTGCTTCCCCGGTTAGTGCGAGTGCCCATCGCCTACCAATTTAAAGGGTAGTAACTAAGGATTTAGGTAGTGGCTTATAATTTGGCGGGTGGCCCGCACTTCACCAGGGGAACAGAATAAATTACTCTGTGGCCCTGACGGAGGTGCTGTCAGCTAAATTTAGAAATGAACTCTAGCCCAGCAGATAGTTCTAACATTGGCAGGAACCGCCGTCACAGCATTCTTGTTAATGCGTTGTAAGTTTGCCGTAAGGCTCCATCCACTGGAGGGAACCGTACGGCGGCAAATTTACAACGTTTTTTTACTTTCAAAAAGAAAATCTCAAAGTGGGATTTTCTTCCATGGCCGATGGGGGGGAGGGGGGGGACTCACTGAGCACTTTTCGATACCCCTTCCATCCAGGTTTTTCCTGGCGGTAACGGGCATTGAAAAACAGCTGTATTCCTCCCATTTAAAATTGAAAGTTCTGCATTATAGGTTCTTTTTAAAGTGGTGTGTTTGCTGGCCAGTGCAGGTCTTAATACTTATTCATTACACAGCATCAGGGCTATATATGGTGCGGTCCCTTAGGTCTCAGATCCAGCAGTAATTAAAAACAAGCATTGGCATAGCCAATAGGTCTCGCCTTTGGGACCTTATAAGTGTTTAGCCATGCAACAGTTGATGTTGTTTCACCAAGGATATTGTGCTGCATAACTAAATACTTATAAGGTCCCAAAGGCGAGACCTATTGGCTATGCCAATGCTTGTTAGAGGCGCTGTGGAAGATGGAGAAGTGACGAGGTATTTCTTTGCAGGGAAACAATTACACAACCCGGAGGAGGATCTGCACAATGGGTCTTGTTCTAGTGGTCTGTATGTTTTCCTGTGAGTGCAATGGAGTGGATTCTGCTGAGGACGACATTAGAAAAAGCTCCATAGCAGGCTTCAACAGCCCTGGGACCAAATATATTGCAGGACTACAGTGGTTAAGGGTTTTAAAAATGACCAATGTTTTTGGCTGAGCTGTTTGTATGGGTGTATTTGGTTTTGTGGCATCCCTAACCAAGACTGCATTGAAAATTGTAATGTCATTATCAGCGAAACACTTGCTGGAGGGGAGCGCAATACAGTCAGAGAATACTGACGCACTGAAAAGACCAAAACTGTGATGCAGAATAGGTAAAATGTGGACATCTAGATCCTGAGAGAAATGTGGATCTTGAACGATGTGTGGCTCTTGAATGCCGCATGGGTCTTGAACACAGTGAGATTAGAAGTGATGTCTTGAGGGTCTGGAGAGATCATTTTTAGAATTGTGACAGGTTTATGCCTTAAAGTATCCAGCGTCCTGGGAAAAATCTGAATACACAAGTCTAGTATTGCGTTTCCAATACAGTGTTTTTGTATTTATTCATTGCCATAAATACAGGTGAGCAAAGGAACAGCAGACACGTGTTTCTTCCATGTGACCCATAAGCCAGGGGCTTTCTCAAGACTGATTCATGTGAAAATGCACATTATTTATACAACATAAAGGTAGATAAACTAATCACCTATGGTCCAAAGAATATATCACGTCAAATAAAAATCAAGATAAGAATAGTGGAATAAGGTAAGGGTAGAATAGAAAGACGGTAAGTAAAGTAAGAATAGTGGAATAAAATAAGGGTAAAGTAGGAAGACAGTGAGTAAGATATTAGGGCCAGTACCGTTCCAATGTGAATGGAAGGGAGTATAAAAAGTGGCCAATGTCCAGTACTAAATAATAAAGTGCAGATAAGGGAGAAGTTTTCGGCCATTATTAATACCATTGGGAGATGGAAAGATAAAAAAGAAGTCAGAGGTAACGGGTTGATTAGGCGGTGAGGGAGACGGAAGTACAGGTGTAGGGAAGGGAGAGATACATAAGTTTAGTAAAAGAGATCAACATAATTATTCCATCATAGCAAAATACTTAGTCATAATGACCGAAGGGGGGGTGGGGAGAAGAAATAACAATAAAGTTAAATCATTTCAGTGCAATGACATATTGGGCTGAAGTAGTATAAAGTAGTCAGTGTATGTACACCGTTCACAAATTCGCATTCAGGTGAGCATTAAAGTTACGTTTTTTTGGTAAATGAAATGCTATGCAAAATATCCTCTTATATGTCAGCCAAGTAATTGTATCACAGTAAAAAATGCATAGACTTATAATAAATCAAATGTCATACAAAGCATCCTCATGTATTTCAACAGAATAATTCCATCATAGTAAACGCATATTCAAAGTGGAGAAAGAAAGAGAGGAAGGAAGCAAACGATCGAAAATAGAGTCCAATTATATCAGAGCAATGACATTTTTAAAGCTGCAATAGTATCGAGTTGTCAGGGTATGCACATGATTCACATATTCGCAAGCTGCTTAAACGTATGGAAATAGAACTTTAAGTAAATGACATCTCATGCACGGTGTATGGATAACCACAGACTGGCGTCCCCATATCAATACATTGATACAGTTCAGTACTGTCAAAAAGAAGCCCTATGCAAAATAGTAATGGGGAAAGAAACCCAGTATCCGGAGGAAGGTAGGCGGAGATTGACATAGTGGTAACGGAATTTATGAGTGCAGGACCCAGAAAATATATAGATATGATTTGTGACTTACCAAATATTCTTAGCACAATAATATCAGTGAGTCCTGAAATAGTGAATCTGCAGAGGGAATGGGCGCAAAATGAAAGAAAAAGAAGCGCATAAAAATTAAGCGGCATGAAAAGCATGTACCCGAAACAGCAAAGAGTGCTGCGGAATGGTGAAAGGCCGGTGTAAGGGTAACCAAGTAAGAGACAAATGCGCGTAAAATTAAGCAGCATGAAAAGCATGTACAAGTAACAGGAGGGAGTGCCGAAGGTCAACATGCTGCAAGCACCATATTTGAAATCCAAACGTTAGCAAAGTGAAGGTACCAGTGAGAAGGAAACTATGGCAGTGCTCTCGTATCTTACTGAAGGAATGGCCGAGGGGCTGAGAAATCGTGAAAGGCTAGTGTAAGTGAAAACAAGTATGAGAAAAATGCACACAGGGCGTGCGGGGTAAGGAAAGCTGGCAGTTTGGGAAACGTACGAAATTCAAGAGAGTTGCGTCCGTACCAAGGTACCAGTAACAAGAACAAGCACGCACGCGCTAAAAGTTATAAAAAATGTGTCGGAAAAAGTGAAAGCGTTTCACTTGCGGGAGCGAGCAGCGCCAGGAGCGATAATTGCTACCATATGGCGCCGCTCGCTCCCGCAAGTGAATCGCCAAACGTGCACGCGTTGCCATTGAAGGCAATGGAACGCGTGCACGTTTTTGGCTGAAAAGCCGAAGCGATTGCTAAAGGTCTTTTTGCCTATGCAGCGCATGCGCGCTGCATAGGCGAGACCTAAAGAGTGACTTTGCGCGATAGTGCTTTCTTAGGGACATTATGCTAAGCATTAGAATCAGTTGAACCGTCTACCCCTGAAAGGCTACCTCGACACCACCGCTTTAGCAAGGCCAGCTCATCAGCTCAAGGGCTTGAATCATAAAGTAATGGCTGGATGCTTATACAGGGAAATATTGAGCAGTTTAGCCTCTTGTCAAGTGCAGCAGTAACCCCATGATCAAGCAGAGTATACAGGGTAAATAATGCAAACTTTAAAAATAGGATTCCACAAATGCTGTTTACCCTTAAAGTTATGTTCCCAGTATAAATTACAAAGGTGAATCGGAATCCATTTTAGTTGCCCTTGGTAGTGGCATGCACACAATGGTGGTGAGAATAACTTTACAAGACAGTGGAAGTGTACTGCCAACATTCCTGTGGCTGGACCCAGACAATGCAATGCAAAATGCACCACTAAATAGCATTTGTGTTGCAAAGTCATCCTGTGTGCCCTGTGCACCCCCATTTTCTTTGCTGATTGGTACTGGTGGTAACTGACTCACTGTCACTGGGCTCTGGCTAACAGGCCCAGGGCCAGTGCTATGTTGAAAACACAAGCGAAAACATCCACATGCATTAGGGTACACTATATATTAGGGTACACTTACAATTGGCATGACCTACCATATAAGTGTCTAGTATATAATATGGAAGGGGGATTAAAACTACCTATAAGTCCCTAGTATATAATAGGACATGGCCGTTTAGAGGCCAGCCGCCCTTTCTGCACTTGCACGTGTGCACTGCTGAGCGCCTGGGGTCATTTTAAAAGTAGCCTTGAGTTGCAGCACTGCTTTTAAAAGTAAAATCACTGCAAACTCGACTTTGGTGGTAGGGGCACTTAAAAAGAGTTAATCTACAATAGTTTTGCATATTAGGTGCCCCCAGGGTCTCTCCTATGTGTCCCAGGGGTGTGGGGGGTCATGTAAATATAAGGAGGGCCCTTATAAAAGATGTTTTATATGCCCTGGGGATAGAGAAATTACACAATTTACTTTCCCCATTGTAGATCCCCAGCCACATAGGATAACATTGCAATAGTTTATGAATGCATAAATAGTGCTAGGAATTAAACATCATTCAAGGACTTAGGAGAACGGAATTGATAAATCCCACAATATGACATTGTTGAATTTATCCTAAAGTATACAGAAAAGAAGTTATGAGACTTTCTTGTCTGTAAGCCAAAATTTAGCCTTCCTGAAGTCTTCCATGATTGGTCAGAGTTTACAGGATTAGCCAGGCTGCTTTGATGAAGTGATACAAAGCTTACCCAAGGAGGGGCTATCTGGTGGAGAGGGTTCTGCTACACAGGAATGTCAGAGCAGGGGGGAGGGGTCGTAAAGCTTGAAGCTTCAAAGGAGGAATACGACAGGCAGGGAGTGTCAGGTCCATCTACCCCCATCCCCTCTGACTCAGCCAAATGGGAGGCTTAAGGAAGGAATCTTCAGGTGTTAGGAGGTGGAGGGCTATGGAAATGAGCCATACTGAGAGTTGGTTTAGTTAGCTCTTCATGCTCTGCTGAGATTTCAGCCATGTTGAATTTCAGGGGAATAGTGCTTTCTGGGTGAAGATTACGTCACATGTTGTAAGAAGTGGTCATGCTCTGGGGTGTTGTCTTGCACTTCATTGGACAGGAGTGCCCTCCTGCTTGACCCCAGAGAACACTGAATAAATATGTGAGGTGCAGAGCCTCTCAGATCTGCTGCTTGAAATTAAGGGAAAAACAAGGATTGCTATGCTGGAAACTTGATGTGCACCACCAGGCCCTGCATTCTGACTGGCTGCGTCTGCTGCACTATCTGGAACTACAGCCCTGTGGATGTACCTTGCTTTTGAAGGAAGAAAGAGGGGACTCCCTGCAAGCTACAGGTTAACAGAGCTCACCAGCATCATCACCACCAGGAGTCCATTCCCTGGAGTGCGTCCAGTGGCAATGTTAAGGGTTTTGTCCTGGTGCATCCAAGTACCATTTTGGAGCTTTCAGAACCTTGGATTGTGTTTCAGACACTTTGGACCTTAAAGAGGAACTTCATGAAGAAGCTCCAGAAGTTTGGAGCAACTTTGGAAAAAAGTTCCATAAGGTGACCGACTCAACGGCGAGGGCCAAGCCGACCACCTTCAACCATGACCTGGATTCCAGGTACGGCCGCTGAAGAGCTCCGGAGGTCCAACTTACAGAATTTGACCAGGAGCTCCCTAAAAGTCAAACCGGCGAACTCTCACCGAATTTGGAATGGTGAAGAGCATCAGGGACGCCAGCGGAAAAAGCTCCAGAAAAGTTTCTAAGTCGTGGTCGACCTAAAAGTTTGACTTTTGTCATGATGAAGTGCGACCAGATGTCCCAGAGTGGCGCTACAAGATTTTAAGTGCTAGAAAGTGTTAAATCTTTTAAAAAAATCATATCTCTGGTTTCTTACATTGGATTTTTGTTGTTTTAGTGTCATTTTAAAGATAAAACTATTCCCTATTTTTATTAATTAGTGTGGGATTTTTATTGTATGTTGTGTAGTATTTATTTACTGAATTGGTGTTTTCAAATGCTTTACATACCTGCCTCCTAAGTTATGCCTGTCTGCTCGCAGCCAAGCTACCCATGGTTGAGCATGGAAATCATTTACTGAGACCTCTTCTGAGCCCTAAACCATGTTAGTGGCCTTATTGCCAATGGTAGATGCATATTTACCACTACTAATAACCCACTTTCCAACAATTTGGTACTCCACTGTGTGTAAGTGTACCCGTAACCTCAATGTTTTTCCAAACTGAGAACTCTAAACACACCTCACAGCAAAAGGGTGCTTAGGTTGGCAGCATATGGACTCTCACTCATAGAGAACTGCACAGAATCGCCGGGGGCACTGCTCGAGACCCAGAGGAAGCACGTGCGATGTGGGCACGTAGTTTTGGAAAAAGGAATAAAGATAAAAAATTGCCCATCGGCTACAGCTTAGATGGATGGGGGCGCCCTGTTCAAGCTATTCAAGATATCCATTCTCAAAAGTGTCCCCTTGGCCCTTTTTCATCTCACTTAAAGCCCTGTCCAACGTTATTCTAGATGGGGCTATTCAACAACACCGTCCAGTTTTTCCGCACTGGTCAGAATGTCATTCATGGGCTGTGAAAAGCCAGATTTTGTCCAATGGTCCATCACAAGGGAAGTGTAATTCCTGATTCAGATGAAAAGTGTTTCTGGCCAAATCTGGAAATACAAGAAATGCAAGAATACCACATTGCAGATTTTTCTTCACCTGGAAATTTCACCAGCCAAAAGCTGGTTAAATATCTACATAGTTTAAGGGCCAAAAATATTCAACGACTGTGGGAATTAGGTGCATATTTCCTACTTCTCAGCAGAGCTTCTATTGTAGATCAAAACTTGAGCCTATTAGCAAAACTGAATACAATATGAAATTGATTGAATTACTAGAATTGTATTGACAATTGTTGACTGTACAATTGAACTTTTAGAGGCCACGTTGACCAAACATTTGTGTGGCCGAAAATAGCTGATCTGGCCATTTCCAACCACAAAAATGCTTTTACATATGTTCAAAACACAAATTGTGATTGAGTAACACGTTACCAAATCGCAATTCGTGTTTGCGATTCTGTAATTTGGGAAGGCCGTGTTTAGGGCGTCCCTTCCAAATACCGAATCTGAATGAGATGTATGAATGTTTTGTGACCGAATTATGGTTGCAAAACATTAATATTTTAATGACTCCTCGAAGAAGGTGGTAACCCACTCACAAATGGAAGGGGCCCCATGGGCCCCCTTCCCGTTTGAGAATGGAAAACAAATATTTTTTAAGAGCAGGTAGTGGTCTCATTTTTCATTCCTTCTTTTTAAACGCATCCCATTTTCCTTTAAGGGAAACGGGCTACATTAAAAAACATATTCACATATTTTAAATAATCACAGACATGGTGGTCTGCTGACCCAAGGCCACCATCCCTGTGATAGCTGCGATCCCTAATGGGTCACAAATTGCGACCTACCTCAATATGCATGAGGTAGGTCTATTTGCGACCCACAAGAAATCGCTAATGAAACTCAAAAGAGTTCCATTCATTAGAAATACTGATTGCCTAATTGCGATTCTCTCTAAATCACAATTAGGAAATGAGTATTCCTAATATTAGCACATCTGGCCCTAAATTCTCTGTATCATTTCTTTTAGCCCATTTGTGAGATCTGCTTTGTTGGATTATCACCTGAATTTCCATTATTTGTGGTTTTGCATCTTCATTGTGCAAGATTCTTCAGCAGGCAGCCATGCCCTTGAATGAGAAAACTGCCAATCACCCCAGACACTATTTAGAAACCACATCCCATCATGTTCCACCCTCAAAATTGTTTGGGCAGTAAACCCAATGGGCCCAGTTATTATTCCACCATGCACACTGCTAGCTGTTAGTGAGGGGAGAGGTCACCTAAAGTCTTTTGTGACACGACTTGTAATTTTGTTAAATATTTTGCATAGCGAATCTCATTTGCAAAGGGTTATACCAAATTATGCTGTTTACTGTGTGTATTATTGTCAGATTGGTAATCGGGATTGGTACTTTACACAAGAGCCCAGTGGTTTTGGGCATTTAGTTGCTGTTATCATGTTTATTGCAGGTACTAGGTGCTAGCACCTCCACAACGAAAGCTCAACCCCATAGGGAGCCTTCCTTCCATTACGTTTTATATTATATGTGGGCACACCTTTCACTAGGTTTGCTTTCTTCAATCATAGTATCTATCTGCAATTTTATGTCGTTTGTACCGTACCTCTAATATAGAAGCTAACCTAAACCTAGAACTGGAACTTTAGGGTTTTTGGAGACCTAATTAATTAAAGATCATTATCTTCCAATCCTAAACTCAGGAATATATCCTTGCAAGCCTTGGTGGCAAAAATGGAGAAGGCTTGCACACCATATCTCAATTTTAAGGTCGAGCCTATAGAGGCAGCGCGTATGCGCTGCTCGCTTTGCGAGGCATGCAGTATTCAGTATGGAGTGGAAGCGCTGTGAAAGCTCCGCCCACTCTCCACTCATCTTTTTCATTGGCGTGTGTCTTTGTCGTTCCTAAATGCTGCCTTCCGATTGGTTTTAGGCTTGTTAGTCCCTCCTTATGACGGCCATGTCGTCATTTGTATCCTTCCATGGTTCCTGGCCCCTTTACTTCGAGTGTTGCACAGTATGTTATATTTAAATTGTGAGCACTATTTTCTTCCCGTGCCTCCCCCTCCCCTCGCACAGTCTGTGCCTTCTCGCCCCCGCACTCCGTTGTTCACCGAGGTCACTGCGGATTACAAACGAAGCGATTCTTTTGAGGGTAATGTGGTGTTCTGATAACACTTAAACGTAGGTTTTGGCCGTGGTTGATCGTTTGCTGTGCCCATAAAGTGCGACGATGCAGATGTGGGTGGAGGGTGGGCTAGATACCTCGAACCGCTAGCGGGCTATGCACGCGGCTGCTGACCGTCTGGATGCTATCACGACCTTCCTCCACATCTGATCTATGGGGAGTCGCTCGTATCACCTCGGGTGAAGCGGTCGCACTTCGCAGTACTAGAGATGTTAGGGCTCTCCCCTTTGTAGTTCTCCGGGTTGAAGGGGGGGGGTGGATATTGGGGTGACCTGCGCACCTGTTCCGTCAAGGGGGGGCAGGTGGGCTTGTCACCCCTGCCCCACTTTGGGCGCTTAAATGACCGAGTGCGCATCTCCTCCTGTTCGTCTGTATTCATCTCGTAACATCTACTTAATCAGCTCAAGGCCTGGAGTTGGTTGGGGGCTGATAACTTTCTTAAACAGCTGAGCAAACCTATAGCTGCCATTCACGGATGACTTCGGCCAGGCTTTACATCTTTAGCCAGTGGCGCTGTGCATTCTGGGACTTGAAGTTTCACTCTAACCATACACGTTTTCTCCAAGAGCGTGGGGCGGGGCAACCCTTCATGGGGTCCTCGGTAAGGCCAATGTACATCTGTGAGCTATGGGGTTTCTCCACTCACATCACATTCTTTGGGGTTTGGGGGCATCATTTTGCGTTACACCACTGGTTTGTGCATAAACATCTCAGCTTGCAAACTGTCAGCTAAAGGTTAGATTGGTAGCACTATTCTCTTCCCGTGCCTCCCCCTCCCGCAGTCCGTGCCTTCTCGCCCTCCCCGCCCCCCGCCCCCTGCACTCCGATGTTCACCGAGGTCACTGTGGATTACAAACTAAGCGATTCTTTTAGAATGAAATCGATTTTTATTGGCAGAACTCATGACGAGAAAATACAGTGCGTCATTGCCTACAACCCACTGGGCCGGCGACCACACGAGCAAAGGACAGGAAACTGAGCTTATGATTTATGAGACAACTAAATAGGTAATTAACACAGCATGTCGCCTACAACCCATCATGGGCCGGCCGCGTTCAACATCGTAGAACAAGAAATACTCTTATTACTATATGAAGGGAACAAGAGAAGGTTCTATAGCGCCACTAGTGTACAGATGACGGTGCTGCAAGGGCGCACCGTGGCTCATTTGAAGCGAGTAAGTCTGCTTTTAACAAAAAGGAAGAGAACAAACCAAATTTCAAAACATATAAAACCCCGGTCCACCCCCACCCCTCCTCTCTCCCAGTGAGCCCCCAGGGAGCTCAGACATACACATATGGTTCGAGATGAAGGTTGCTAGTCCTCCAGGGAGTAAGCGAACTCGTTATGGGTCGCACGCCCTAGCCTCCCTCCTGACTCTCAGGGATCAGCTTTAGAAGCCGTAAATAGACAGGGCATGTTAGCTCCCGGAACTCAGAGGATAAGATTGTAATGAAGGGAGCCCAGACCTTAGGATATTCAGATTTGTCCCCAAGCGTGGCCATAGACAATCGCTCCATACCCAGGAGGGTCCACAATTGGAGCAGCCATTGAGAGTGGTCTGGGATCCTGTCGGTCTTCCAGCCCGCTAGTATAACCCAGTGCGCGGCATTCAAAGCCAAGGCAATTTGCTTGCCTTTGACTGAGTGCAAAGGGAAGGTTAGAGCGTTGGGGAGTCCCAAGATAGTGTAGGTGGGGAATCTCGGGATAGTAGTGTAAAAGGTCCTGTCAATTTCGTCAAGGATTTTGTCCCAATATCTTGTAAGCTTTGGGCAATTCCACAGTAAATGAAGGAGGGTGCCCGGACTACCGCAGCCACGCCAGCAGAGGCCGTCGCTCTGAGAGCTCCATTTAGTCAATCGAACCGGGGTATAATACCAGTAGGATACAATTTTAAATGCTGTCTCTGTGTGACCCATGGAGTGTGCAAAATGGTGGGATCTATAAAAAATATCCTCCCACTCTTTGTCTGAAAGGTTGCGTCCTATTTCTGCCTCCCACCGCCTCTGTCCTGCGGAACGAGCCTCTTTAACTCCTTGTGCGAGAAAGGTGTAGAGTTCTGAGATGAGCTTGCGGTCATCCTTTTTCAGAAGGAGCCACTTCTCAAATGGTAGCATCGGTCTGCTCACCAGGGGACGCACAAGGGGGCTAAATGTCCAGTGCAACATTTGCGTGTGAAGAAAAAGGTCCGGCCCGCAAGGTCATAGTCCTCCCGAAGCTCCTTAAAGGGAATATGGCCCCGCAGGTCGAACAGCTGTCCCAGACGCTTGCACCCGCCCTCCACCCAACGCGCGCCTATGCCCTTGTCCATCCTGGGGGAAATCGGGGTTAGAAAAATTGGAGACATGGGAGAGGGGAAAGTGGGGAGGTTTGCCTGTTTAACTACCCTGTCCCAGGCTAGCATGGTGGGACGGGTGACTGGCGAGGAATAGAGTCCCGTGGAGCACGCTGACCTAGGCAGCCAGACCTCCCTCCAGATATGTCGACCAGCCACTGTCTGATCCATAAATACCCAGTGCTTCTCTGTCATGGAACGATTCCATTCTACAAGATAACGCAGCAGCGAGGCCTGGAAATAGCGAGTGAGGTTGGGCAAAGCCAAACCGCCTTCTTTTTTAGGGCGCTGTAGTAAAGATTTCTGCAGTCTGGGCGAGATCGGACCCCAAATGAAGAGTTCAATCTCCGTTTGGAGGTGTACGAGCGCATTCGGCGGGGGCAGTAGGGGAAGGGTCTGGAAAAATACAGGGCCCGAGGTAAGACATTCATTTTTATTGCGGCCAGCCTACCCATCCATGACAGGGGTAGACGCCGCCATTGGGCGAGATCTTTCCGGACATGTGAAAGTAGAATAGAATAGTTCACTTCTACAGTATTATCCAGACGATTGTGCAGGTCCAACCCCAAATATGTAATACCCCCTGTCACCCAGTCAAAGTCGAATTGGGCCTGCAAAGCATCCACGGTGGTGTGCTTCGCAGTAAGGTTCAGCACCTGCGATTTCTGCAAGTTTATTTTAAACCCAGAGACCAGACTGAAAGCTTGCAGATCTGCCACGATGGCTGGCATAGAAGTTAGGGGATGTGCCAAAGAAAAAATGACATCGTCGGCGTAGAAGCTAATTAAATGGTGATCAGCCCCAAACGGGACACCCTGCGCCTGCGGATTGTCCTGAAGCCGCTGAGCAAAGGGCTCCATATATAAGGCGAAGAGCAGCGGGTAGAGAGGACAGCCTTGTCTGGTGCCCCTCTCCACCGCAAAGTCTCCCTATAGTACGCCATTGACCCGGACCTGCGCAGTAGTGGCACTATAAATGCTTGCCACCCACCTACGAAACTTAGGCCCTATGCCGAAGCGCTCTAGTGTGGCGAACAAATACGGCCAGTGCACCCGGTCAAAGGCCTTCTCGGCGTCAACTGCCAGCAGAAGAGCCTCCTCCTTTGACCTATGCACCTTATCAATTAGGTGGCAAATCCTTTTGGTGTTGTCCCCACACTGCCTGCTCGGGATGAAGCACGACTGATCCGGATCAACTAGGCCGGGCATAAGAGGGTTTAATCTATGGGCCAGGATGCTCGAGAATAACTTTGCGCCTATATTTAGCAGGG
Source organism: Calotriton arnoldi (assembly GCA_963921515.1). Lineage (NCBI taxonomy): Eukaryota > Metazoa > Chordata > Amphibia > Caudata > Salamandridae > Calotriton > Calotriton arnoldi. The sequence continues at coordinate 151,146 of CAWUFW010006566.1, read as the reverse complement.
AAATCGGTCGGTATGAGCTGCAGAACACTGGGTCTTTCCCTGGTTTGGGGATGACGGATATCGTCACCTGGAGCATGGAAGTCGAGAGATTGCCTGTGTCCGTAAATCAGTTAAATAGTCGGGTGAGCAATGGTGCCAACTCTACGCAATAAGTCTTATAGAAAAGGGCACTAAACCCATCCGGACCAGGTGCTTTCATGAGCTTCAGTCGGGCAATGGCGGAGACCACCTCCTCAATCCGAATGGGGGCCTCCAATCCGTCCGACTCGAAAGCTGGAAGAGGGGTAACCGCCTCGCCACGTAGGTACTCAAGAGAGTCCACAAGGGCGGGAGACTCAGCGGAATAGAGGTTCACATAAAAGGCCCGAAAGGCCGCAGCAATATCAGAATCATCCGTTACCTCCGACCCTTGGGCTTCCCGAACCGCTTTCACCGCCTGGGCCTGCTGCTGACTGCGGAGGCAATGCGCTAGCATGCGACCGCCCCTGTTAGAGCCCACGTAATATTTATGTTTCAGCCGTAGTACGCCGTATTCGGCTCTGTCAAGGTCCAAACGTTTCAGCTGGAGCCGCTCCTTCTCCAGCTGACGCCATATTCGGGGAGCACCAGTGCGTTTGTGAATGGCCTCGAGTTCCTTAACCCGGTCCTCGAGTTCTCGACGCTTATCCCGCCTGATTTTATTATCATAGGCCACCTTAGCGATGAGAGCCCCCCTCGCACTAACTTGAGCGCCTCCCAAACGGAGGCCAAGGGCGTGGTGCCATCGTCGTTGAGTGCAAAATAGTCAGTCAGTGTGCGTCGGAGATCCTCCACCACCTGCGGGAACCGCAAGAGTGAGTCTCTCAGGTGCCAGTGTGGTGGGGGCAATTGTGCGGGCGAGAGGCGCAGTGTTAGGGTGATATGAGCATGATCCAATAGGGAGCGGGCCTCTGTGGTAGAGGCCTGGGTACAGGCCCACGCTGCCTGGGAGACAAGGAAGTGGTCCAGGCGGGCGTATGTCTTATGGGCAGCAGAATAGAAGGAGTAATCCCTTTCGGCAGGGTGTAAGCAGCGCCATGCATCGCGAATGACACAATCATCAAGCCACGCTCTCCCATTCCCCGATATGGCTCCTGCGCCGCCCGTTCTTGAGCAAGAGCGATCTTCCCCGGCGTCCATAACCAATTTCAGATCCCCACCACCACCAGGGAGTCCGGCGTATGCAGCACCTCGGCCAAGGCATTCAGCAGGAATTTCTCTTGGTGTTCATTGGGGGAGTAGAGTGAAGCTTATGTGATATTGGTAGATCCTATGCGTAATCGCAGCGCAAGGAGGCGCCCCTTATTCTCCGCCACTGTACCCACCACGGAGCCCCTGAAATGTTTGGAGAACAGAATGGCCACACCCTTTCTTATTTTTCCCCAAAGACCAAAACTGCACAGGAAACCTTTTATGCTGCATGCGGTGTGTATCACTGTGGAGGAGGTCAGTTTCTTGGAGTAGGCACACATCCCCTTGTGTATGTTCAAGCAAGGAGAGCACAGCTTTCCTTTTAGTGGGGTTGTTAAGGCCCCTGACACTAAAACTAACTACCTGGACTGCCATCAGTGAAAGAAGGCCACCAGACGCTATGGCGAAGGCGGTGTGGCCAGCAATGGGGGGCGAAACCCATAGAGGACTGAGTGTGGACGTGCAGGCGAACGAGCCATGAGAAAGGGACTCTGGATAAAAAGCTCACCTGAGAGAGGACCCACCCCACCCTAAAACAAAAAATGCAAACCCCTTAACAACAAAACAACACAAAGTCCAACGTGGAAGCTGGGCAGTTATCAAAGGGGACTGCCAGAGGAATGAGGGACATCTCCGGAAGGAAACAAAGCAACCCCACCACCCCCGCCGGACCCACAGGAGGCGTTATAACCCCAAAGGCACGTTACCCTCAATCATTAGCACCCAAAGATCCCCCTTCTGTGCCTGTCAAAGTCCGGAGAACAGCAGACTGCTCTTTGATAATGGTGGCCGTGTCAGGGTGCAGGCGATCTAGATTTCGGCCGCCCCGTGTCCCGCGCCCAGGAGGCCTCCGTGTGCCCCGCTCTGCAGTATCTGGGTGAGAAGGTAGGTCATCGAGGGACAACTGCAACACCTTGCAGGCTTCGGACAGGGAGGGGACCTGGTGCAACTTCCCGCCGAGACGGAAGATAAGGCGAAAGGGGTGGCCACAAGCATAAGAGACATTTAGCGAGCGAAGATGGTTAGTAATAGGGCGGAAGTCCCTTCTCTTCTGGAGAGTGCTAGCTGCCAGGTCCTGGAAGAGCTGCGGGGTATGGTCCCTGAAGTGAAGAGGTTGACTGGCGCGGGCCGCTTTGAGGATCTCCTCCTTTACCGTATAGTTGTGGACACATATCAGGATGTCGGCAGGAGGGCGGTTCGGCTGACGAGGCGGGCCAACTCGATGGCAGCGGTCTATCTTAACTGAGGACTCTGCTGGGGTGCCCAAGACCGTGCGGAAGAGGTCCTGCACATAACCTACAAGGTCCTCCCTTTCTGCCCCTGTTGGGACTGCCCGAATGTGAATATTGTTCCTCCGTGACCTATTCTCTAGGTCCTCGGAGTGAGTTTGGAGATCCAGCTGCTGATCTCGTAGCTGCAGGACTTCTTGCTGGAGCGCCGCGATCTCTTCATCCCTCGCAGTCGCGGAGTCCTCCAGGGCGGCAACTCGCTCTCCCACTGCATCCACATCTCTCCGGCCCTCTAGGAGATTCGCCTGCAAGTCTGTCTGGATGGCCAAAATATCCTCCCTTTGTGAGGCAAACAGGGACTCCAAGAACTCCCTAGTGACTGCGCTGTCCGGGCCCTCCCCTGAGGACGTCGCGCCAGAATCTGAGGCGTCCCCCGTCGCCTTAAGCATGAGGTCCCGCACGGATCTGTCCTTTTTAGGTCTCGCCTGAGCCAGCGCGCATGCGCTGCTCTGCGAGGCTTATTGTAAGGACCTCCAAAAGGACTTCCAACTTCCAGAGCTTTGATCGTGTTTTTTTTTTTTTACTGCCACGCATTTGATTGGCCATTGCATAAGGCTTCCACAAAAGAAAGTACGCAAATGGCCAAAGGCTCGGGTATGTCCCACCTTATCTTTAAATGTCCCCTCCCATAGCCTATGTGTCTCAGGAGCGAGCGCAGTAATTTTCGGTGCGCAGTGTGCCAGCTGCAGGGCAGGCTGCATTCCAGTATCACATGACTGCTTCCCACCGTATAATGCATACTGTATACACAGAACTTTTTGTTTGAATTTAATTATTAGGGTCATTGAACCAACGATCGATGTTTTGCTAGCAGGTTTTTGTGGACTCGGTTTTGTGACCCAGATCGTGACTTCCATAAGAACGGTTCTTTGAACCACTCCAGCTTCTCATACCTATGGTGCCAGGTAAGGATTGGTCTGACTGATGCTCCCCCATGGCCCTGCCTATAGGGATGGCGTTGACTTTACATTGAGCGGCGGAAGTCCAAAGCATGCAGATTGCCTCTCGCTTGCACACAGGATTTTCATCTCACATTGCTGATCACCGTGCATAGTTTATCCGTCTGAAAACTGCTGACAGTTGCAAGTAGGTAACGGCAAATGCATGCCGCAGCAGAAACTATTTTAGGGTTTTCTTGTTTTTGTGTACGCGCGCGTGCCCGTGCAATCGTTCCCCTTGGAGAAATTCCTGGAGATGCCCCTTGGCATCGGTGCAGCAATTGCTTTTCTAGCGGAGGCTTTGCGCTGTTGATGATTAGCATCTGGGGGCCTCGGATGGCGGGAGGGGTGCCGTGCACCCGGGCTCCGTGGGAGCCGTAATGGAATATTGCAACCTACTTATTCTAGGAAAGCACTGTCAGCAGAATCACAGGATGTTGAGCCGACGCAGAGACTCGAACCTGGTTTCCCAGCTCCAAAGTCAGCAGCTCTGGCCGCTAGGCCACGTCCTGGCCTTTCGTTTTTTTATTTTGTAGAGTCAGTGGGCTGCAGCAGGAAGCGTGCACCGAAACGTGGGAAGAATACAGCAAGAACAAACCATTTGCAACGCTCTCACGCTCCCCATGGCTTTCTTTGCATTGTGGGAATTGTAGTCGCGGTTCATCACTTTATTAAATGAGAAGTACAAGTACCAAAATGGAAAGAAAAATGTGGACTAGATAAGCTACTCATGCCTTGGTCTTGAATTTAAGAGCTCTGTAATTTATTTAGTAGCCTGTGATGAGTGCTGCACGTGTTCTGCTCTGTGATGCACACAATATGTGCAGAGAAGGTTTGCTCTTCGGGGGTTTGAAACGTATCGCGATAAGGAAGCCAGGTTGATTGAGCATCTGCTGGGGGTATCTCTGTGCGAACTGCAGGTCACAGGTTTGAGCCATGATCGGTCGACTCTGCCCCTCACCCTTCTTAGATCAATAACATGATGCTGCTTGAGAATTTTCGAACTGAGTAACTTGACACTTGAGACCTCTGCAGGCAGCCCACTCTCGATCGAGATGTGTGAAGATAATCTGTTTTTTAGCCACCGACACTTTCTATATTAGATTTATGTGAGCCCAGTGTTGGAAGGGTAACTTGAAAACCCGGAATGCAACATGCTTTTTGGATAAAAAGCCATGTCTGACTAAAGGAGTCATATTTAAAATGGGGACACATGGCAGATCTGCACGAGGGCACCTCATTTTCTGTCCTCGGGTTTTTAAGCTGGGCCCTGATGTATGTGTTTAGGGAGGGAAGTCCGCAGTTGATTGCTGCTATGTACATAATACTTTTTTTTTCACTAAGAGGTACCTTGTTCAAGTTCTAATATGTGGCCCCTAATTCATAAAGACCACTACGATACAAACTAATGCCCTGCTGAACCCTAGACTGAAGATGGGAAAAGAGAGGCCCCAAACCGCCCATGTCTGCCCTCCAGGGAGAAACTGCTTCGACTGATCCTGGGAGGACTGTCTGGTAGTGTATGTGGGGTTCGAAGGACAGCATTTGTGCTCTTCCTGATTGGGGAGGTCTTCTGATTCAAAATCCACCCTACAGTAAAATGCTTGCAGTGCCTAATAATCAGGACCATCTCCCCAATACTTTTTGCCTACACGTCCACTTGTTTATGGGGCGTCTTGGACAAAGGAACAGGTGCAGTCTATGCCCAACAAGCCAATGCTGCTTTTTTAATAGAAACCTACAAAAATGCCTCTGTCCCTTTATTGAATGCCACCAAAAGCAGTGACCAATGTCACCTTTGATTGGTAGCTGGGCCTCAGTCCAGCGCCCTACATAAGTACTGGGGGGTCTGCAAACCTCACTTCAACTAGACCTTTCTGGCTCTTAATGACGCAAGCTGTGGGACGCCTGATTTCCCAAGACTTAGATCAACCCTAAATAAATCTCCACCTCCACTCCCTCCTCCCTCCACCTCCACTCTCCCACCTTCACTCCCCCCTCACTCCCTCCACCTCCCTCACTCACCCCCTCCCTCCACCTTCACTCCCCCCTCCCCCCACCCCCTCACTCCCTGCACCTCCACTCCCCCTCCTCCCATCCCCTCCCTCCCTGCACCTCCACTCCACTCCTCCCCTCCCCACCCCCTCCCTCCCTACACCTCCACTCCCCCCACTGCCCCCTTCCTTGCATAAACAATAAAACTAGAACACATTTTTGGTGTTAATTCTGGTTTTTATTAGGATACTTCAGTTGTATATAATGTTTTCTAGGTTATATATAAAGTGACAAATGGTTATAACACTTTTTTAATTATTACTTATAACTTTTAAACATGCTGCGCAACATTCACAATGCTCTGCAACACATATTAAAAATGTTAACAAAGCCAATAGCTCTCTCTAAACACCTATAAGGCCCCAAAGGCGAGACCTATTGGCTATGCCAATGCTTGTTGTTTTTGGCTGTGGCCATCGTGGGGCGAGCAGGCAGGTCCAACCAGGCGACGTGTAGGGCATTTAAAGAGGGGAGACGTCGGCTCTAGGTGGTCGTTGGTGAAGTGGGTGAGTGCACCGGCCCCCAGGGAGATAGCTGCCATGCCTTAGTGCTGCTCAGGCCGCGCCTCGCCCTCGCTACTGAAAGGATCAGGGTGCCAGGGGGACCAATCGGGGACAGGAGGCTCCGGCGGCTCTCCGGCGCAGCAGGCCTCACCTGCAACTAGGCCCCACGCAGCTCCTCCAGATTTTGCGCTTCAAGGCGGCTGCTCTCGCGGACCCAGCACTCGCGACGTATGGGGACCTCCAAATCGTCCCCAAAAGGTGCTGTTGCACACCGAGTGCGTCAGTGCCCGCTGGTGAGGCGGGTCTCTGGGGGCCCACCTTTCACTCCACCGACCTCAAGCAGGCTGCAGCCGGCCGGCAGGCACTTCAGGGGCCCCAGCAGGGCCGTGGGCAGGATCGGGGGTCGTCGGCTCTCTTCGGGCACTTGCCTTGCACCACGGTGGTCCGGGCTGGGCCCCTTTCGCCGCTGAAGGCCAAATCAGTCCTCCCCAGCAGGCCCGCGTGAATGCCAGGCCACCGCGGCCGCGCTGCAAGTCCAAAGCTGAGCCCCTGCGCCCACTCACCGATGGCGTGGGAGGGCAGGATGCAGACGTAGGGAATTGTCCGGGGGGGTCTCAGCTAGTGCTTGCGGCGATGAGCCCTCCAGGGGCCCGACAACAGGAGTGAGGCGATGTTGCCGTATGTTAGAGTCTTCCCAGCGTACTGCGCAACAGGTCCAGCCTGTCCCGTCCCCCGGCGCCGGAGCCACGGGCTGATCGGCGGTCGTTCAAATGGGCAGCCACGGGCAATCAGGACAGCCGCTGCCCTCCGCTTCATCCACTCCACAGAAACGAAGCTTCCGACGGGAGCGGGGCTTAGGGAAAGCACGTCCGCTCACACCACCATCTTGGCCACAGCCAAAGCGATTCTTTTAAGGGTAATGTGGTGTTCTGATAACACTTAAACATTGGTTTTGGCCGTGGTTCATCGTTTGCTGTGCCCATAAAGTGCGACGATGCAGATGTGGGAGGAGGGTGGGCTAGATACCTCGAACCGCTAGCGGGCTGTGTGCGCGGCTGCTGACCATCTGGCTGCTATCACAAGCCTCCTCCACATCTGACCTATGGGGAATCGCTTGCATCACCTCGGGTGAAGCGGTTGCACTTCGCAGTACTAGAGATGTTAGGGCTCTCCCCTTTATAGTTCTCCGGGTTGAAGGGGGTGGGGTGGATATTGGGGTGACCTGCGCACCTGTTCCGCCATGGGGGACGGGCTTGTCACCCCTGCCCCACTTTGGGCGCTTAAATGACCGAGTGCGCGTCTCCTCCTGTTCGTCTGTCGTCATCTCGTAACATCTACTTAATCAGCTCGAGGCCTGGAGTTGGTTGGGGGCTGATACGTTCTTAAACAGCTGAGCAAACCTATAGCTGCCATTCACAGACGACTTCGGCCAGGCTTTACATCTTTAGCCAGTGGCACTGTGCATTCTGGGACTTGAAGTTTCACTCTAACCATACACGTTTGCTCCAAGAGCGTGGGGCGGGGCAACCCTTCAAGGGGGCCTCGGTAAGGCCAATGTACATCTGTGAGCTATGGGGTTTCTCCCCCACATCACATTCTTCGGGGGTGGGAGGGCATCATTTTGCGTTACGCCACTGGTTTGTGCATAAACATCTCAGCTTGAAAACTGTAAGCTAAAGGTCAGGGCTGGCCAAAGGAGGCACCTCTGCAAGAGGCCTAGACTGCGCCTGGCCGCCTCATCGCCAGCGGCTCCTGCTGAGGAAAGAATTGAGGCCTTGTGCATGATTTAAGCGCACCTGGAAGGCTGTGCCCCAAATAGAAAAGCTAAAACCTCACAACCCGTCCACTAAACTCCACAGGAGACACAGTGCATCAAGAATCAGAAATAACAAGGATTTGCAATGCAATAGGTCTCGCATTTACACAAGTTTAAGCTATTGGCATTGTAAATAACAATGCCTTTTATTTATGTTTCAAAAACGAAAACAAAAATAAAAGGCATTGTTATTTGCAATGTCAATAGCTCAAACTTCCGTAAATGCGAGACCTATTGCACATGCTTGTTTAATCTTTTGAACAGTAAGACGCTTAAGATTCCCTAAACTCAGAGGTCTTGTCGTGTAGTACCTTTGAAATATTTCTGGAACCTTCCGGTACAAATCTCTGTGAGCAATGCACAGGGGTTCGAAAATATACTTGTTTGTATTTATCAACTCCAAGTACGTTTTGTTCACTTTTATTGACATAGTGATCCTGTGATTTAGTCACTACCCCCTCTGGACAAAAAAAGTGTGAGGTTTTGCAGCATTCCCACCGAATCCCTTTTCAGCAGCATATATGTAACCATCATATACTCCAAAGGAGAGTTCATGAATGGGCCCAAGGGTCAGGTATCTTTGAATCTGTACCCTTCGCAGTGTCGCAACCGGCGGGATCCAACTGTTCCACAGGAGTTGTCATTAATGCAAAGATGCATTGCAGTTGACAGGTCTGTCTTGACTGCTACTTCGTGAGAATCTGTAAGTATGACTCAACCTAGATTTTAATCAAGCTATTCACTTGAATTATATGGTTCTCGCCCTCACTTATTGCAAGAAATCGAGAACTTGGGTGGGCCCTCTCTGCTGTCCTTTTCCGATCATAGCTAGTCAGAGCCCAGGCCACACCATAAAAAGTGTCAGTTTGAAACACCCACGCTTGGGCTTTTTCAGCACTCCGGTGTGACATTGAACCCAAAAACTGGAATCCCTAACAGTAGCCACAACAGCCACAAAAGCCGACAATGGAGTTTCTGACGTCTTACTGGCCCTCATTCTGAATATCCTCCGGGCTGCACTGGTCACTGATGCCACAAACGCGAGACATCACTATCTGGCCAAGGCACCCCATGTGTCTGAAGGTACCTCACATAAAGTGAGGAAAATTCTAACACAGTTGTAAATGATGCAACCAACTCAGGGCAACCAACTCCTTGTGGCCAGACCTCCAATGTTCTCTTGGGGAGTCAAAGCAGGTCCCACCTCAGCTCTCAGCTTTTCCAACTCTCCCCTCTTCATGAGGGGTTCTGCCCCATCTACACGGGCACCATGATCTCCAGTGGACTGGAAGAATTTTTAGATTGGGTCTGCTGGCCAGTTGCATCAGCTCATTGGGGCTTATGTAATCCCGAAGTTACTAAAGGAGTGAGTCGTGTGAATAAGCAGAAAAGGCGGAAGTGTGTCTTTGTGTACTGAGTTGAGAGCTAAGAGTTATTCGCTATTCAACTCTTATATTAACATCCCGCATGTTTTGTTCTCAGTGGGCGCCATTCATATTTTGCAGGAAACTATTGGTGAGACAGCCAACATTTTTCAATCTAATACATTAAACCGCATCAGAAGTAACACTTATCTAATATGAAATGCCAGAGAAATAATGACCATCAGCAGTATTATATGATGGTAAAAAATGATTAAAACACCATGAGAAACACTGGCAGGAATAACGCTGTAATCAGACACAATGCGCAGCCCACACAAATAATGGGCCAGTGCTACAATGTATCTCTACATATTGGGTTTACACAATACAAATCGATAACAGAGTACGGAAAATGGCCTTACAATATTTTGAAGCAAAAGAAATTCTTTTAACAATTTTCGTTTGAAATAGAGGTTTTATTTCAACAATTAAAATATTAAAATTAAAAGATCTTCTTTGTTAACTTCATACATTGAGAAACGCACATCCCATTGTGATGCTCGAGTAGGGGGCAGCAGAAACAGCTTTTTAAGATTTTTCATGTTCGTTTTTCCTATGTTGGCTGAGATAAAAGTCTCTGCAAGGCTTAGGTCTTTGAGCCTATAATATGCTATTGTCCTTTTCTGTTATAAAACTGTAAACGTTTTACCCTTGATTGTACAATAGATCTTCTATTAATGATAACCAGATCATGTAAAGCTTTGTTGTTTATACCCAACTGTATTTCGCCAAGAGCACTGATGTTTTCTAGAGTCACTCAAAGCTCTCGTCTTTAAACTATAAACTCGCTCAGAGCTTTCCTTGTTAATGCTCATTCTCACGTTAAAGTTGTGATCGTGCCCTGACTTACTCAGTCTTCTTTCCGTATTGACCATCCTCACTGAGGGCATCATTACGATGCCGGCGGGACCACCACCTGCAGGCCATCGGTGGAGGTCCCACTGACAGCCAGCCCTATGGGCCGACCGCAGCATTACGATGCAGGCGATCGGACCCTTGAATCTCGGGGGACTAACCGCCGCCTCCAACAGTATCTACTGATCCCGTTGGGGGTGGCTGTTGGAATCGTGATCCTGAATGGAGGCGGTGCCTGCTCAGACACCGCCGTCAGGTTCACAATGCCCCTCTCCGAATGCCTTTTCATGGCGGCCCCAATGCCATGAAAAGTCAGACGGAAACGGACTTTGGGGGACCCAAGCAGGGCCCCCATCCCCCATAGGCCACTGCTAAGTGGCCTGGGGGCACATGTAGTGCCTGGCAATGGTGCCTGGCACACGGTGGATGGATGTGCGCAAACTGCCTTTTCCCACTGTGGCTTGTGCTACGGCCCTTTTCCTGGGCCGCAGCACAAGCCGCTGTAGAAAAAGGCAGTTTAGGACCGCCCACACAGTGGTCTAATCGTTATATGGTGGGTTGGACTGCCGACTCCTTGTCGGGCAGTCTCAATTCTGCTGCGATGGCGTCCGGCCGACTGACGACCGCCGTCGTAATTAGGCCCTGAGATTTGTTCTACTGATACACTAACTCACTCAGAGTTCTGTCCCTTTTAAATCTGAGACTTTCACAAAACTCTGCTGTTAAAATCTACTTGGGCTCACTCAAAGCTGAGCTGCAAATAAACACCCAGACTTGCCTCTGGTAATACCTAAACCCATAAGCAGCGCTGCTCCTAATACTAGCCAGCCCCACTTAGAGCTCTTGCTTTTATTTCAATTAAACTCACAAAAACATTTTCTGAGAATTCTTCTCTTGATTATATTAAATAATCTGGATGTGTATATTTAAGGATACAGAGTCATTCTGAGATCTTCTCTTAATAATACCTAAAGTGACTCGCAGCTTTGCACTTGATAAATACTAACCTGTGCATGCATCTGTTTACTTTAATGCAGATATTCACAACAAAGCTCTTGCAATTTTATCCCCTGGCCACAGATTCATTGAAAAAGTTGTCCCGCTCCCTCAATAATCAAACGCAATTACATTTCACAAGTTTGTGATGAACGTATTTTAATTAGTTTAAGCCATTTAATGAGAGGTACCTGTTCTTGAGATCTTGAAATCTGTTTCTGAGAAAACGTGTAACATGTGGTCCTGCTGTGCGACCGGGTTTCTCGATAAAGGTTATGAGCCCTATTTAGAGTTCAGCAGATGGAATATTCCACGAAAAACATGGTGGAAGTTCCGTCCGCTGTACTTCAAGTGCATTATAGCATACAACACTTGTAATATGGTGGACAGGTTATCAGCCACGTTCTAACAGAGTATCTGGTTCACTAAACACTAAATTAGACTAGACTAAATTAGTTTCTCTAATTTTGTCTACATTATTATGAAAGAAGTGGTACAGGTGTTTTGTATTTTTGAAGCTCCTAAATGTAATCTGAATTTGGCAAATACTGTGGGCCTGAATCACAAATGCATTGACAGCAGAAAATGCCTTCATTTATGTCTCTGAGGACTTCATGAATGGAATCCTGAAGGAGTAAAGGGTATTACTACTGCTGATTTCTCCACCATGAGTGCTAAAAAATCCCTAGAAATAAATTTCACACAAGTGGTAGGAAGTGGGCAGAACAAGGCGTAGTTGACATTGTAAGTTTAACGTCCACAAACTTGTACGTGTGTGGGCATGCACATAGTGAAATCTGACCGTTTCCCGCCCTGAAGTTGGTTTGGTTAGAGATTTACTCCAGTCAAGGGCTGCAGCTGCCCCCGCCAACCATCCTCCCCCCATCCCAGGTCAAAAAGGGAATGAATCACCCAAGATTTGGTGGGGATGAAGGGGAAGAACTTTCTCCAAAAGGAAAATGTATTGCCTGCTGAGGAAAAAAGGTACAAAATGTGCTCTCTATAGGGCTCTATTTTACCAGTGGATCATTGTGACTATCTACAACTATGCATTGGACAAAATGGGAACTTGTGAAAATGTCACATGGCATTCCTTGTAGTATGCGTAGAAGCCAGAACGTGTAGCTGCGTTCCAGGTGTACAGCTGGAAATGTTTGTGAATTCAAAAAAGTAGTAAATCTGAACCCATTCATGTGAGTACTTTTATGGGTGCAGATACACTATTTTATTGTGATTTGGGCTGTTGACTCTGACAACTGACTTCTACAGCAACTCAGGCTCTAAAAACAGTGTAAAGAGATGTGTTACCCAGTGAGGCCTATGTAAATATAAATAACAAAGATGGAAGAACTAGGAGGTGACTTCCAACAGCTGAATGCCAACTAATGTATGATTCTACAATGGATTCGTTCGCCTACCGCTCAAATCACAAAATACTTCAAACTGAGGGAACAAAACTGACACTGTAAATCATTTTCCAGTATGTATGTGTGTAACAGGAGTAATCCAGACCAGCATTGGAGGGCATGACATATACCAAAGTTCCAAGATGAAAGTGTAAAATGAAAGACAATAATTAGGAGTGGTGATCACAAACATTGTATGCTTATACTGCATTAGAACAACGTATAGTCTGACAAAGTACATTCATTCGTAGATGTGGAATTTGGTCAGTTTTAATTCAATCCAGATTGTTTTTTAAAACAGTAATTGTAAACCACAGCGGTTTTAACTTTCCAGCAGCACAAAAAATAAAAGGTACATGTAGCTGTTCTTTTAACGCTTCTGCAAAACTTTCTTTCAATCTCATTGTTGCATTCATAGGTGTAGTGGCCATACATTTTAATATTTGTGCAGTTTAGAAAAGAAGCAAGAAATCCTTACAGCAGTGCCTGTTAGGACACCTTTCACATGCTTGTTTTTTCACGTTATCTAGGACCCCATTAAGAGTGTAACTTCATTTTAAGTTGCCATCACTTTGCAGCTAGCTGAAGACAGTAGGAATCTACATGATCATTTAATGTGCAGCACATCAGTAGGAGAAGATCCAATGTGGAAGCAAACCGCCTAGGACCCCAGTAAGACTAACCCCTGTCTTGACCCCAAGGTTGGCACCTATTTTCAGGCACAAGGAGTAAGAGTGTGTAGGTATGCCTTGAACCCTAGGCTCTTGCCGAGAGGTACAACAGTTCTGAGTACTGAGGCCAAACATATGCGAATATAGGTGAAAAGATGCACCACAGGAGTCCTGATTGAAGGCCGAAAATTGATTAAATCATTGGTGCGCAGACAGGAACATCAGGCATACCCCTTCACATAACCCCTCTCCAATAAAATGATAAATAAAATAATCTCTTGCAAAATAAACTGAATCAAACAACGATCCATACAATGATCCATTCTAAAATATCTGCACTCAAGTTCATTTTTACCCGTTGTATGTATTAGCTAATCTTCTGGTACAGAGTCAAAGGTTGATGGTGTCTCCGCCTTCATCTTTGCACAATGCACATTATAGTCTCGAAAAAGGAAATCTGTCTGAGATGATTTAGTGTTTCTTTCAACTGTATCTGATAGCAGAGAATTGACTTCCATGAAGTGCAGCAGATTTTAGTTTATGCAATTAAAGGGACCAAGCTACTGTTGGGTTAGAGGCTGAAGTAAGACAAAGACTAAAGAGAGAAGAGTAAGGTAACAAGTTTAGTCAGAAGTAGGTGAAGGTGGCAAAAATGTATTGATAGCCATGGCATGAAAATGGACATTTGTCTAGCTCAAGACTGGATGGTTGGGGAAGTTGAGTGAAAACAGATTATTTTAGTTTTGCCGTGGAATCTTCCGTCTCTTCCTAGAATTCATCATTGAACGGGTACTCTGGGTTCTTTATGTCCCTAGGAATAAAAATAAAAACAGAGATAACATTTAATTTAAAAAGTCCATCTTGTTAAGGAGAGTGGTTAAGATAAATTAATAGTAGAGAGAGTGTGTTCTCAGGTCATCTGTTCAACTATGTGTCCCTCACTGACAGCACTGTGACAGGAGACAGCCATATATCCCAGCCCTTCATTAAGAAACTATGAATTCAAAGCTTTAACAATTGAGTTTTGAAGTCCTACCAAAAGCAGAAAATCTGCCTTAACTTCCAATGGTGTTACCACTATTGTTTAGATTTGACCTGTTTGAATTTGTTGCCTTAATTTAAATGTTCTAAAAATATCTGTTGTCATGATAAATTGTTCTTAAAGACAAATTCCACCAGTTTACAAAATGTTAAAGCTGTCACAGGCAGTTCTAAGGGGTTAGAGACTGCATGATGCACCTTGAGCTTGTAATTCCAGCAGTTTCAAAGAGAATGTATGAAGCCATGATTCTGTTTATATGAAGACCAAGAGCTATACTTGAGAATGAAGAATGGATAACTGTAAGCGTGCAGAATAAGAGCTAGTCTTGAGAATGGACAAAAGCCATGATTCTGTTTGTGTGCAGACTAAGAGGTAGTCTTGAGAATGGATAAATGGATAAAGCTGTGATTCTATATGCGTGCAGACTAAGAGCTAGTCTTGAGAATGGATAAAGCCGTGATTCTATATGCGTGCAGGCAAAGAGCTACTCTTGAGAATTGATAAATGGATAAAGCCATGATTCTATATGCGTGCAGACTAAGAGTTAGTCTTGAGAATGGGTAAAGGGATAAAGCCATGATTGTAAATGCGTGCAGACAAAGAGCTAGTCTTGAGAATGGATAAAGCCATGATTCTATATGCGTGCAGACAAAGAGCAACTCTTGAGAATGGATAAAGCAGAGATTCTGTATGCGTGCAGAATATGAGCTAGTCCTAAGAATGGACAAAAGCCATAATTCTGTTTGTGTGCAAACTATTAGCCAGTCTTGAGAATGGACGAAAGTCATGATTCTGTATGTGAGCAGACTAAGAGCTAGTACTGAGAATGGATAAAGCCATGATTCTATATGTGTGCAGACTAAGGGCCTTATTTAGATATCAGCGGATGGAATACTCCATCACAAACGTTACGGATATCCCGTCTGCCATATTATGATCTCCATAAGATATTACGGGATCGTAATACGGCAGAAAGGATCTCTGTCACGTTTGTGACAGAGTATTCCCCTCTGCCAAGATCTAAATTCGGCCCTAAGAGCCAGTCTTCAGAATGGATAAAGCTGAGATTCTGTATGAGTGCAGAATAAGAGCTAGTATTGTGAATGGATAAAAGCCATGATTCTGTTTGTGTGCAAACTGTTCGCCAGTCTTGAGAATGGACAAAAGTCATGATTCTCTATGTGTGCAGATTAGGCTAGTCTTGAGAATGGATAAAGCTGTGATTCTATATACATGCAGACTAAAAGCCAGTCTTGATAATGGATAAAGCCAAATTTGTTGTATGCGTGTAGACTAAGAGCCAGTCTTGAGAATGGATAAAGCAGAGATTCTGTATGCGTGCAGACTAAGAGTCAGTCTTGAGAATGGTTAAAGCCGAGATTCTGTATGTGTCACACTAAGGCGTAAATAGACCGAGTTAGGTTCATACATTAGCACACTGTATGTATGAGTCTGAAGGAGTATGACTACATCGCCCACAATCCTGTGTGACTGGTCAGGTGGGCTCAGCACTCTGAGTCCTATATAGGCTCCACCTCCCGAAGGCTCGGTGCTTGTCAATCAAGTACCATGACTTGGACCGTTGGGAAGAAGACGTTGTGTCTTCACAAAGCAGAAAAGAGAAGAATTGCTCCTTCTAACTCTCCCGTATTTCCCCGTTGAGCCGTTGCTGGGCTCAGCCTGTTTGCAGCGCAAGACGTGAGCGCGTCTTCGAGCCATCACTGGGCTCGCCTGTCAGTTGGTGTTCCACGCGCTGGAGCGCGTCTTCGAGCCGTTACCGGGCTCACTCTGTTTTCCGCACAACGCGCTGGAACGCGTCTTCGTGCCTTCACGGTTTGTTTACACAACGCGCTGGAGCGCGTCTCTGTGCAGTTACTGGGCTCGCCCCCCCCATCAGGGAAAACGTGCTGGAGCGCGTCTGCACTCTCTAATTAGGCTTCCCTCTGACATCCACAAGCACGCTGAAGCGAATCCATGAGCCTGAACTCGGCTCGGAGATAACGTTCTCGTTTTTTGGGGGCTTTATTAAAGAACCAGAGGGGAGCACTGAAACACAACTAATGAGCCACTGAGAGGCTCGGATTTCCCTGTCTGTTTTCTTTTTACGTGGACACAACCTCAGACTGCAGCTCTGCAAAAAGCCGTCACGAGGCTTGGAGGAAGTGCCATACTTCTATTTTGTTTATCTAAAGGCACGCAGGAAAAGCGCGCCTCTCCAATCTTCATTGCATTACCAGTTCCTTGGACTTACGTACTGCAATACCAAAGAGAATCTTCACAGCTAAGTACACTGTTCTATTTTTGATGCATGAGAAGCTGTATTACCTATTGAAGGAGAACTTATTTATTTTTATGCTTTATTTTTGGATTTTGCATTCTTTACAGTAGAATGAGTGCGGCAAACCTTAACGTAAGTGCAAACACATAGTCTTATTGTGCCTTGTTCAGTCTACATACGGTGGCTATTATACATGTGTTGTGCTTGTGTTTTGCTACAGGGAACACGGGGCTAGACAACAGGAGTGACAAGAATAGGAGTGAAGCCTACAACTCTAAGTTTCTTCCCCATCGAGTGTTTCGCAGCCACATCTTTATTGTTTCCTTTGTCCCTTTTTTCCCTTTCTCCTATTACGGTGTTGTCTGCTGAGTGATACTTGTGCACTCACAGGTCACGCCCTATCGGGGAAAAGGTTACGCAGCATCATCCATCGCTCCCGCTGTATCCGGCTTCGAAGGTTAGTGGTTACCTGTCAGTGTTTTGACAGATTGACAAGCCCACGGTTACCTACGGCCTGAGCGATGGATACTCCCACTGTACTTACGTCTGTGTTGGAGACCTTAACCGCTTTGCGGATGGAGGTGGATGCTTTCCGTGGAGAGAATTTAGAATTGAGAAATGAGATGGGCACTATGAGACGTGAGGTAGCGGGTCTATCCCGTGTGAGCTCTACAGGTGCTAGGGGGAGCGGCTCCTATATTAAAGAGTGGACGCTTCCGCCTCCTTTGACTTCCCTTGACACTGATTCCAGACGCACAGACCATGTTCAGGGAGGGGGTGCACATAGCGCGGGGCCCATCACTTCCTCGGTTTCCAACCCCTCCCAAGCAGGACCTTCTTCCATACACTTAATACAGCCCATGCAGCTGCCCCTTGCCCCTCCTGAAAGGTTCTTCGGGGACCCCAAGAAGTTTGGGATATTTTTGGGTCAGTGTAGGCTGCATTTCATGTGCAAACCCGCGGTGTTTCCTAATGACTAAGCTAAGACGGCCTTTGTCATTTCCTATTTGGGTGGTAATGCGGCTAGCTGGTCCTTCCCCCTGATAGAGAGAGACGATCTTGTCCTGTACAACTTTTCGGATTTCTGCATTGAAATGCGCAAGCTGTTTGACAGAAAAGCGCATCAACTATCTCTAGGCAAAGAACTCATCACCCTCAAACAGGGCACACAAGACCTGCTTACGTATATTACGTCCTTCAACAGACTTCTTGTGGAAACCAATTGGCCGGTGGAAAAAAGAACATCCATGTTCTATCAAGGGTTGAGAGGGGAATTGAAGGACATCTTTGCGCAAGTTGTGCATATGCCTGATAACTGCGAGGAACTGATAGATCTCACAGTTCAATTGGATCATAGACTTCAAGAACGGAAAGGAGACAAGTACCGGACAGAAGCAAAAGTCTACCTACCACGCCCTAAGCCAGTTCAGGAGGAACGCTCGCATACCACTGATGGAACAGAACCAATGCAAGTTGGTGGAATACGGGGACCTTTAAGCCAAGAGGAAAGAGAAAAAAGAAGAAGACAGAGGTTGTGCATGTACTGCGGGAAACCCGGACATTTCATTAAGGAATGTAAGACCAGATCCATGTGAACAAAGCCAGCCCCAGAGCCCGAAACCTAACCGTGGTAGAATACGCCTCAGAGAATTCGGGAAACTAACGTACTCAAGCAAGACCGAGACCCCTTGTTTGAGGCCCATGGAGGAAGTGGTCTCTTCAGCACTGGCTAATACAGTACAGACCGCAGTGGCACATATGAACCTGTGCGTTTCGCTGGAGCTGCCCAAAGGTGAACTAGTTGTGGTTCACACGTTGTTGGATTCAGGGGCTACTGGCAACTTCATTGATCAGCAGTACGCCCAGGAATTAGGGATCCCCTGCATAAAAAGAAGACACCCGAACCAGTGAAGGCGGTAGATGGTACAGCGTTAACATCAGGTCCTGTACGATTCCATACGCAACTGATTCTGATGCAAGTAGGGGTGCACCACTTTGAATATATTCAGTTCAACCTGATCGATGCTCCCCAGTTCAAACTCATATTGGGAATGCCCGGGCTGACTTATCATGATCCTTTGGTACAATGGGCAGCACGCACCATCTCCATGAACTCCTCGTTCTGTACAGAACACTGTACAAGAGACAAGGTACAAAATCCTGAAGTAGTGGTGAATCCTGCCGGCCTGCTCGCTATGGGATATAGCGAAAAAGTCTTGTGTTGTGTCTCCACATTACCGGATGAATATAAACGGTTCTACTCCATATTCAGCAAGCAGGACGCAGGGAAGTTGCCCCCTCATAGGGACTACGACTGTGTGATCGAGCTGGAGCCAGGAGCCTTCATTCCATGCAGTCGTGTTTACGCCCTTACGGAGGCCGAGACTACATATCTACAGCAGTATCTTGACGAGTTGCTGTCCTCTGGCTTCGTACGCCCTTCTTCCTCCCCTGCCTCCTCGCCACTCTTCTTCATACCGAAGAAAGAAGGTGGCTTAAGGGCTTGCATAGACTATAGAGCCATTAACAGAGTAACCATAAAGAACAGGTATCCTTTGCCCTTGATACCCGTGTTATTGGACCAGTTGAAAGGAGCCAAGATATTCACCAAACTGGACCTAAGGGGAGCATACCATCTAGTGCGGGTGCAACGTGGGGACGAATGGAAGACAGCATTTCGGACAAAGTTTGGGTTATATGAATACCAGGTCATGCCCTTCGGGCTCTGCAACGCACCCGCCGCTTTCCAGTTCTTTATGGATGAAGTATTACGAGGCCTGTTGGACGTGTCCTGTATCGTCTATATCGACGACATTCTGATTTATTCGGCATCTACAGAGGAACATGTCCTTCATGTGTCAGCAGTACTGGAACGATTGCAACAGCACACGCTCTATGCCAAGTTGGAAAAGTGTCTTTTCCACGCCACCGAAGTAGAATTCCTAGGATACATCATAGGACCAAATGGACTATGCATGGACAACAAGAAGATCCAAGCCATCGTTCAGTGGGAATCGCCCTCCAGTGTTAAGGCCTTACAGAGCTTTCTAGGCTTTGCAAACTTTTATCGAAGGTTTATCAAAGACCTCTCCCGGATTATACAACCTTTGGCACATATGTTGAAGAAAGGAGCTAAGTACCTCTGGACGGACTCAGCAGAACAGGCCTTCCAGACCCTCAAGAACTGCTTCACGCACGCTCCTGTATTGAGACATCCAGATGCCACTCTTCCCTTTGTAGTGCAAATGGACGCATCCCATTACGCCATCGGAGGCATCCTGTCCCAAAGACATCCGGACACCGGCCAACTCCATCCTGTGGCCTACTTTTCAAGGAAGCTGTCATCCTGTGAGGTCAACTACAGTATTACAGACAAAGAACTCCTGGCCATAAAAAGAGTGTGTGAAGAGTGGCGACACTACTTATTGGGGGCTAAGCACACAGTGGAAATATATACCGATCACCGAAACCTGCTGTTCCTAAAGACCGCTAGAGCCTTAACCCCGAGACAGCTCCGATGGTCGCTATTCTTCTCTGACTTTGACTTCATGATCAAAAATCGTCCCGGACCACAAAACAGCAAAGCGGATGCGCTTTCAAGACCAGCCCCAACTCCGGAAACCAGTTCAAATTCCATGGAAGAACCTCCTGTAATACTGCCTAAGGCCTCTTTCCCTGAAGAGATCTTGGCTTTGACGACCACATAAGACTTTCTAGGTGAGGTCAAAAAGCAGATGGCAGGGATAGATGTCCAGGCATGGATAAACGAGGATCCCGGAAAACGTTTGTAGACTATACGTACCACATGGACCATTACAACAACAAGCCTTGAGATGGGTTCATGACTCCACGCTGGGTGGGCATCTGGGGATCCAGAAAATGATCCAGGCTATGAAAAGGCCTTTTTGGCGGGTGACTTTACAGGCGGACACAACCAAATACGTTTCAGAATGCGCCATTTATACCCAGGGAAAGGCCCAACATAAAAGACCATGTGGATTGCTCCTACCCATTCCTATACCACCAACACCATGGCATACGGTGTCCATGGATTTCATCGTAGATATGCCTCCTAGTTCAGGTTACAATACTATACTGGTAATTATTGATCATCTGACCAAGATGGGACACTTTGTTGCTACGACGAAATTACCAACGTCGGTGGAATTGGCCCAATTGTTTCTGCAGCATATTGTGCGTTCCCATGGAATCCCAGCAGTTATCATCACCGACAGGGGAACCCAGTTCACCTCACGGTTCTGGAAGGCACTATGTGATGCTATGAAAGTAGATGCTCGCCTCTCCACTAGCTACCATCCGCCGATGGACGGCAAAACCGAAAGACTGAACCAAACACTGGAACAGTATCTCAGATGCTTTACTCTACAACACGAAGAGGAATAGAGCACGCTTCTGTGGATGGCCAAATTCGCATATAACAATGCAGAACATTCCTCTCTGGGGTGTTCCCCTTTCTTTTGCCTAACAGGATACCATCCGAACATGCTGCCTTTTGAATGGCCCGTGCAATCCCGACACCCTACCATTCAAGAATACCATGCACATCTCCAAAAAGTTCTACAGGATGCTAAACGCAGTTAGGCAAGGCCCAAACCCATGACAAAAGTTATGCTGATAAGAAACGTTCCCCAGGGCCTTCTTATACTGTGGGTGATAGAGTGTGGCTAGACACTAAACATCTGAGACTGAAGGGCAAAACCCCGCTGAAACCACAATTTGTGGTCCCTATCCTATCGTTAAAGTAATCAACCCTGTGGCAATGAAATTAACACTCCCTTCTTCTTGGCACATCCATCCTGTCTTTCATTTCTCCTTGCTTCGGCCTTGCCTTCCGCAGACCAGACTACCCTTGAAACCAGTGCCATTAGATGTTGATGGGGAAGAGGAATATGAAGTCAAGCGTGTTCTCGATTCCAAACTTGTCTGAGGGAGGGTGCATTACCTTATTGACTGGAAGGGATATGGTTCCGAGGACCGCTCATGGGAACCTGGGGCTAATCTACACTGCCCTGGGCTTCTTAGGCGTTTTCACTCCCAATTCCCTGGTAAGCCTGGCAGACCGTCGGGACACCGGTCGTTGAGAGGGGGTTCTGTCACACTAAGGCGTAGATAGACCGAGTTAGGTTCATACATTAGCACACTGTATGCATGAGTCTGAAGGAGTATGACTACATCGCCCACAATCCTGTGACTGGTCAGGTGGGCTCAGCACTCTGAGTCCTATACAGGCTCCGCCTCCCGAAGGCCTGGTGCTTGTCAATCAAGTACCATGACTTGGACCGTTGGGAAGAAGACGTCGTGTCTTCACAAAGCAGAAAAGAGAAGAATTGCTCCTTCTAACTCTCCCGTATTTCCCCGTTGAGCCGTTGCTGGGCTCAGCCTGTTTGCAGTGCAAGACGCGAGCGCGTCTTCGAGTCGTCACTGGGCTCGCCTGTCAGTTGGTGTTCCACGCACTGGAGCGCGTCTTCGAGCCGTTACCAGGCTCACTCTGTTTTCCGCACAACGTGCTGGAGCGCGTCTCTGTGCAGTTACTGGGCTCGCCTCCCCGGTCAGGGAAAACGCGCTGGAGCTCGTCTGCACTCTCTAATTAGGCTTCCCTCTGACTTCCACAAGCACGCTGAAGCGAATCCATGAGCCTGAACTCGGGTCGGAGATAATAATCTCGTTTTTTGGGGGCTTTATTAAAGAACCAGAGGGGAGCGCTGAAACACAACAAATGAGCCGCTGTGAGGCTCGGATTTCCCTGACTGTTTTCTTTTTACATGGACACAACCTCAGACTGAAGCTCTGCAAAAAGCCGTCGAGAGCCTTGGAGGAAGTGCCATACTTCTATTTTGTTTATCTAAAGGCACGCAGGAAAAGCGCGCCTCTCCACTCTTCATTGCATTACCAGTTCCTTGGACTTACGTACTGCAATACCAAAGAGAATCTTCACAGCTAAGTACACTGTTCTATTTTTGATGCATGAGAAGCTGTATTACCTATTGAAAGAGAACTTATTTATTTTTATGTGTAGGAGAGTAGGATCTGCTTCACAGGGGTACCCCCACTTTTTGCTGATACTTCACTGGTTTTCGACATTAGTCTGGCTGGGGCCCTGCTATTCAGAACCCCAGCCTAGCTGTTTCCTCTTTAAAAGGGTCTCCATGTGCCTTAGGCACATCTCTGATTGGGATCTGGAGTGCCCTTGTAAGTCCCTAGTATATGGTATACTATGTACCAAGGGCATAGGTACCTCAGAGGCCTGCCAGGGGCTGCAGCATATATTATGCCACCCCTGGTAGGCCATCCAAACTGACACCACAGGTCTGCTACTGCAGCCTGGGTAAGGTGGTGCATGCACCCCTTGCTGTGGTATAGGTTACCTATATCACTAAATGCATACACACATATAAACCTATAAGTCACTCCTAAGGCAGGCCTTATCAATCCTGAAGGCAGAGTGCATGGTTCCTATGTGAGAGGGTGCCCCTGCATGAGCAGGGCCCCTCTGCAGCGTTCGGAGACCATCTCTGATGCTGTTTGTAGTGCAGCCTGACCATATACTCTTAAACGCATTATATCCTCGCGGTAAAATGCTAACTATGGAATGGCTGCACCGAAACATGTCGTGTTTGGTGTCAAACATCTTGGAATACTACCCCCCGCCAATTCTGGCGGCGGGGGTAGCATTCCACCCTTCTAGAGGGAAAGGCATGTTAACTCTGACGAGTCCGGTAACTTCTTTCCAGAGCCCTGGCATCACAAAATGGATGCTGCTGCCACAGACACGAGTCTGGCCTCCTGCTGCTGGACGAAACTCCGGCAGGGGAGGCCTGGACAATAGGTTTCCTGTCCCAGGGAGGTGTGACCACCTCCCCAGACAGGACAATGTGTATTGGGGCTGGGCGGGAGCACTTTCGGGTGCTTTGAAGTCCTGCACTGGGGGCACATTTGGTGTCCCTGTGCATACCCCAGTTCAAACCGGATCAGGGGCTTGCAGCCCCTGCTTTGGCGCGAACTGGACAAAGGGAAAGGGGTGTAGCCACCCCTCTGCCCTGACCCACCCATAGGTGGGGCCACAGAGTAGTCCATCCCCTATTTTTGGAATAAAGGTAGGAACCCAGTCCTTAGGACTTTAGATTATACCTGGACGAAACTCTGACACAGAATCCTGGACCTTCGACGCTCTACTCACGATTAGAGGACTGAAGAATCTCCCTTGGGGTCAAGGAGTGACTCCCCTGCTTGGCAGGCACCAAAGAAGCATCTGTCCGGTTCGCATCACTGAAGCTCCCGTCGGACGCCGAAGTCATCGCATCACCAGAGGTGGATTCTCAGACTTCCCCGAGGCTACCCTGAGTCCCCAGCAAAGCTGAGGCCCGTGGCTATCGTGGGTAACGTGAGACCGTGACCCCTGGACACCGAGCACACTTGCAAGTGCACCATCTTCTGGGTCTCCCAAGAAGTCGTGCTTTGGGCTCCGAGTAGCCCTAGCCTCCAGCACCACCTGCACCGAAGATCACTGGCCCCCACTCCACGAGTGTCCTGTAAGCCAGCTCCACGTGCGGCGTCACGAGGCTCCTTCGCGGTCGCTAGCCCGTTGGCTAGTAGCCCTTACCGAAGGCCAATCTTTTCTTTACTTGGCAGTCTGGTTGCTCCAGGCCTGCCCTCACTTACCCTTGCTGGGTGAGTCCCCCAGACCTTGCTGGTCTGCACCATCGACGATCTTCAGCTACATCGAGACTTGCCGTTGCCAAGGCTTGTTGGGTCCAATCTGGTCGCCGACACCGCAGCACTCGACAGACATCGTGTACCAGCCCGAATCCTGCTCCTGGTCGCCGACAACGCCTCCTGGACCTCGTGGCTGCAGAAACGAGACGACCGTCAACGCACCTGAAGCACTCGACATCGGTGGGCATCTGTCCATCGCCTCCCTGGTCACTGGCTAGTGACCCAGACTCTGTCCCCTCTGCTTTCAGGTTCTTCAGAACTCCGATCCACTCTTGGATCCACCCGGACACTTTTCTCCTGGTCGCCAGCAGCACTTTGCAGCAGATCGCCATAAGAAACGACGACGAAACCCGACCCCGAAAGGCACCTATGCACCCGGCTTCCCTGGGTGAGGTAACACGAGTACTCCGGTGCTCCCGTGGGTAGAGACTCTTCAAAGTCCTAGATCTCAAAGGGTTTTGTCCTAGTCCTTTTTAAAGTGTCCCTTTCCTCTATTTTCCCGATCCCGACTTTCTCCATAGAAGTTAACGGCGTATCGCGGTTGTGTATTTACACTGCACGCGTCTCCCGTGGGTCCCCTGTGTCACTACCTTGGGTGGTTCCTTGTGGTCCAAGCACTTCTAGAGGCTCTAGGCCTAGTGTCTAGTTCAGTCGTGGTTCGCATACCACTTTATTGGTATATGGTTTGGTACGCCCCTAGGGCCCAAACGTGTATTTGTGCTATTACTGTGATTTAAGATCTTATAACCTATGTACTTCGAACTCTAGCCTCATAAAGAGACTAGAGGGGTGTGTTTAGTAATAAATACATATATTTTGAATATATACCTGGTGTGGTGCTCTTTCATTTGGTCACTCAAGAGATTATAGACTGGTAAAACAAGCTGCTTTACATTCCTTCAAGACTTAGCCTGAAGGCTGCTCTCCACAGCTACCACTAGGATAGCTTTCAATAAGGTTGTCTTTAACCTACCTACCATAAGAGTCGATTTGGACTGGTGCAAGGTGCCCACTATAATTAGTGGACAGCATATGCCAGGCCAACTTCTCACATTGGTGTGCAGCGTGTGGGATTCCAGCTTGCTATTGTTTTACCAGATAATCTCAATTGAATTGATCAACTGAAAACCACTAAAGGTACCTAAGGTACATATAATTTAAGCTTAGAATATCAGTAAGTTCTACTGAACTTAGAGTTGTGTGTTAAGGGATAGCACAACCCTTTCTACAACTCAAGAGAGTTTAGTAGGCCACACTAGAGTAGGTAGTGCATACACCACACCACACTAGTAATGTCTTTAAAAGCAGGATCCAGAGATGCCCTGCAGGAAGCCATTGAGCTTCCCCCTCCAAGTATGACACACTCCCATTCTTGGAACTGAGAGCTTTGTGTAACGTGAGGAAATTAAGGACAGGCCAAAGTCCCACCACCCAACACCTCCAGGAGATGTTGGTGGCTTATGATCTTAGTAAGTCCTCAGAGACTGAAGGGGTAGGAGCAGAGGGTGGGCCAGCAGATGAGGAAGGGGCCAGGGGTACTACTACCCCCAGCCCCCTCTGAAACTGACCAGGGGGTGACAATGACCCTGACCTGGAAAACCCAATCCCTTCTGGGGAAGATGAAGATGAGGATCTGGAGAACCACACCTTTGTCCCCCAGGAAGGATTATGAGTGTGCTCAGAAAGTCTAGGTCTCCTTCTCAGGAGTCTAACCACTCTGGCACCTCAATAGGGAGCTCTGTTTCTTCTCACAGGAGAGAATCCTCTCATGAGAGAAGAAAGAGACTGGTCCAGTATGAGGAAACTCAACTGGAGATCAGGAAGAAGCAATTGGCTTTAGATAGAGAATCCCTAGATCTCCTTAAAGAGAGAAGAAAGTTGGGACTAGAGTCCCATGGTGGCAGCCATATCCCTAGAGATAGGGAAAGGTCCTATGACCATAGGAACCTGAGCAAGATTGTCCCTCCCTACCAGAGTGGGGATGATATCCACAAATGGATAACTGCTTTAGAGAGGGCCTGTAAAGTACAGAAGGTCCCTCAGGAGCAGTGGGCAGCAATCTTGTGGCTCTCCTTTGCTGACAAAGGTAGAGACAAGCTCCTCACTGTTAGAGAGGAGGATGCTGACAATTACAAGGTCTTGAAGAGTGCTCTTATTGATGGGTTTGGCCTAACCACTGAACAGTACAGGTTGAAGTTCAGAGACACCCAAAAAGCACAGACTCAAGACTGGGTAGACTATGTGGATTGTTCTGCCAAGGCTCTGGAAGGCTGGTTGATGGGCAGTAAGGTGTGTGACTTCTCAGGATTGTATAATCTGATAATGAGGGAGCAGATTCTTAATAACTGTCAAAACCAGCTGTTGCATCAGTACCTGGTTGACTCTGATCTGACCTCTCCCCAAGAATTGGGAAAGAAGGCAGACAAATGGGTCAGAACCAGGGTGAAGCAGAAGGTACAGAACCAAGGTGGGGAAACCAAGAAGCAAGATGCTAAGAACTCTGACAAGGGTGGGGAGAAGGGTAAAGATCAAAAGTCTTCATCAGGCCCCCAAAAATCTTCTTCTGGTGGGGATTCCCAGTCTACCAAGGGTAAAGGCCAAAGAAAACCATGGTGCAAGGTCTGTAAGCAAAAGACCCACTGGACCAGTGATTGCACCAAGTCCAAAGACTCCAGTCCAGCCTCCACCAATGCCCCTAAGGCACCTGTTCCCCCTAGTACAGTTGGTGGAAGTGCTCCAGCCAAGGGTTTAGTAGGGTTCACCCTGGGAACTGAGTTGGGCTCTGACTTAGTCAGGGAGCTGACTCAGGCTGTGTTAGTCTGTGATGGAGGCATGGATGTGACCTCCACTGTGAGTCCCAGTAATCTGGGCAAGTACAGACAACAGCCTTTAATCAATGGACGAGAGGCTTTGGCATTTAGGGACACAGGGGCAAGTGTCACAATGGTGACACAAGACCTTGTGCTACCTGGGCAAGTTATACTTGGTGAAATGTACCAAGTGACCAATGCTAGCAATGTCAGAACAGACCATACTCTGGCAGTTGTTAACTTCTCCTGGGGAGGGGTAACTGGCCTTAAGAAGGTTGTGGTGAGTGCAAACCTACCAGTCGAATGCTTGCTTGGCAATGACTTAGAGACTTCTGCTTGGGCAGAAGTGGAGCTCAGGACCCATGCAGAAATGCTGGGGATCCCTGCAGATGTGTTTGCTGTGACCAGGTCACAAGCTAAACTGTCTAAAACTGAACAGGCCTTGGATTCTGAAAGAATGGACCAAGTGCCTTCCAAGAGGAGGAGTAGTAGGGTTAAGGCAGTGCCTTCCCCTTGGCTCAGGAGGAAGATCAGTCCCTTGAGGGGGATGATCTCAGCCCTGAAGAAGGAACTGTCCCAGAGGAACTTGAGCCTGACCAGGTTGAGTTCTTGGGGACAGGGGGACCTTCTAGGGCAGATCTGAGCCAGGAGCAGCAGAGCTGCCCCTCCCTTGAACCCCTCAGACAGCAAGCTGCTGCTGAGGCTGCTGGGAAAGCTAGTGGTCCCCATACAGTGTATTGGGATGATGGACTCCTGTACTCAGAGAGTAGAGACCCCAAGCCTGGTGCTACCAGGAGGTTGGTAATACCTTTGAAGTTCAGGGGCTTCCTATTGACCCTAGCCCATGATATTCCCTTAGCAGGACACCTGGGCCAGAACAAGACTTGGGACAGAATTGTCCCTCACTTTCACTGGCCCCACATGTCTGAAGACAGTAAGGAGTTTTGTCGCTCCTGTGTAACCTGCCAAGCCAGTGGCAAAGCAGGTGGCACTACAAAGGCCCCCTGATACCACTACCTGTGGTGGGGGTGCCCTTTGAGAGGGTAGGGATTGACATTGTTGGTCCCATAGATCCCCAAACAGCATCTGGGCACAGATTTATACTGGTGGTAGTGGATCATGCCACCAGGTATCCAGAGGCTATACCCCTTAGGACCACTACAGCACCTGTGGTGGCAAGGGCCCTCCTGGGAATTTTCTCAAGAGTGGGCTTTCCTAAGGAGGTGGTATCAGACAGGGGTGCAAACTTCATGTCTGGGTACTTAAAGGCAATGTGGAAGGAGTGTGGAGTTACTTATAAGTTCACCACACCCTATCACCCACAATGCAATGGTTTAGTTGAGAGATTCAACAAAACCTTGAAGGGCATGATTAAAGGGCTCCCAGAAAAGCTTAGGCGTAGATGGGACATACTCTTGCCCTGCCTTTTATTCGCATATAGGGAGGTGCCTCAGAAGGGGTTGGTTACAGCCCTTTTGAACTTCTGTTTGGCCACCCTGTGAGGGGTCCACTGTGCTTGGTGAAGGAAGGATGGGAGTTACCTCTCAAGCCCCCAAAGCAAGATATAGTGGACTATGTACTTGGTCTCCGCTCCAGGATGGCTGAGTACATGAAAAAGGCAACCAAAAACCTTGAGGCTAGCCAGGAACTTCAAAAGGCCTGGCATGACCAAAAGGCTGTCCTAACTGTTTACCAGCCAGGACAGAAGGTGTGGGTGTTGGAGCCAGTGGCCCCAGCAGCTCTCCAAGACAAATGGAGTGGACCCCACACTATTGTTGAGCAGAAGGGGGAGGTCACTTACTTAGTAGACCTGGGAACACCCAGGAGTCCCCACAGGGTTCTCCATGTCAACAGACTTAAGCCATATGTGGACAGGGCAGACATGGGCTTGCTCATGGCTACTGATGAAGGGCAGGAGGAAGAGAGTGACCCACTCCCTGACCTGCTCTCACAGAACCCTGACGATGGGTCAGTTGATGGTGTAGCCTTGGCAGGCAGCCTCACTACCCAGCAACAAACTGATTGCAGGCAAGTCCTCAATCAGTTTAGACATATGTTTTCTCTGACACCCAGTCAGACCACCTGGTGCACTCATGAAGTGGACACTGGGGACAGTCTGCCTATTAAAAACAAGATTTATAGGCAACCTGACCATGTCAGGGACTGTATCAGGACTGAAGTCCAGAAGATGTTGGAATTGGGAGTGATTGAGCCCTCAGATAGCCCTTGGGCTAGTCCAGTAGTCCTAGTACCTAAACCTCACACCAGTGGTGGGAAAAGAGAGATGAGGTTTTGTGTAGACTACAGGGGCCTCAATGCAGTCACTAGGACTGATGCCCATCCAATACCCAGGGCAGATGAGCTCATAGATACTTTGGCCTCTGCCAAATATCTCAGCACATTTGACCTAACAGCTGGCTACTGGCAGATCAGACTAGCTGATGCTGCAAAGCCCAAAACAGCATTTTCAACCCCTAGTGGGCATTATCAATTTGTGGTGATGCCCTTTGGTCTGAAAAATGCACCTGCCACTTTCCAGAGGTTGGTGAACACAGTTCTCACAGGACTGGAGGCCTATAGTGCAGCTTATCTAGATGATATTGCTGTCTTTAGCTCCACCTGGGAGGATCACCTGGTCCACCTCAGGAATGTTCTACAGGCCCTGCAAAAGGCAGGCCTGACTATCAAGGCCACTAAGTGCCAGATAGGGCAGAGTCAGGTTGTGTACCTGGGCCACCTTGTGGGTGGAGGCCAGGTTCAACCTTTGCAGAGCAAGATCCAGACCATCATGGACTGGACTGCTCCCACTACCCAGACTCAGGTGAGAGCCTTCTTAGGCCTGACTGGGTACTATAGGAGATTTGTCAAGGGGTATGGATCAATAGTGACACCCTTGAATGACTTAACTTCTAAGAAAATGCCCAAAAAGGTTCAGTGGACAGTTAGCTGTCAAAAGGCATTTGATGACCTCAAGCAGGCCATGTGCACTGCTCCAATTCTGCAGAGTCCTGATTACTCCAAGAAGTTCATTGTTCAAACTGATGCATCTGAATTGGGGGTAGGGGCTGTACTGTCACAATTGAATGAAGAAGGTCAGGATCAGCCAGTAGCTTTTATTAGCAGAAGGCTGACCCCTAGAGAGAAACATTGGTCAGCCATAGAGAGGGAGGCCTTTGCTGTGGTCTGGGCTCTGAAGAAGTTGAGGCCATACTTGTTTGGTACACACTTCCTGGTTCAGACAGACCATAAGCCCCTCTTATGGCTAAAACAAATGAAGGGTGAAAACCCCAAACTGCTTAGGTGGTCCATTTCCCTACAGGGGATGGACTTTACAGTGGAACATAGGCCTGGGAGTAACCATGCGAATGCAGATGGACTCTCTAGGTATTTCCACTTAGAACATGAAGACTTAACTGGGCAAGGTTAGTTTAATGTCCCTACGTTTGGGGGGGTTGTGTAGGAGAGTAGGATCTGCTTCACAGGGGTACCCCCACTTTTTGCTGATACTTCACTGGTTTTCGACATTAGTCTGGCTGGGGCCCTGCTATTCAGAACCCCAGCCTAGCTGTTTCCTCTTTAAAAGGGTCTCCATGTGCCTTAGGCACATCTCTGATTGGGATCTGGAGTGCCCTTGTAAGTCCCTAGTATATGGTATACTATGTACCAAGGGCATAGGTACCTCAGAGGCCTGCCAGGGGCTGCAGCATATATTATGCCACCCCTGGTAGGCCATCCAAACTGACACCACAGGTCTGCTACTGCAGCCTGGGTAAGGTGGTGCATGCACCCCTTGCTGTGGTATAGGTTACCTATATCACTAAATGCATACACACATATAAACCTATAAGTCACTCCTAAGGCAGGCCTTATCAATCCTGAAGGCAGAGTGCATGGTTCCTATGTGAGAGGGTGCCCCTGCATGAGCAGGGCCCCTCTGCAGCGTTCGGAGACCATCTCTGATGCTGTTTGTAGTGCAGCCTGACCATATACTCTTAAACGCATTATATCCTCGCGGTAAAATGCTAACTATGGAATGGCTGCACCGAAACATGTCGTGTTTGGTGTCAAACATCTTGGAATACTACCCCCCGCCAATTCTGGCGGCGGGGGTAGCATTCCACCCTTCTAGAGGGAAAGGCATGTTAACTCTGACGAGTCCGGTAACTTCTTTCCAGAGCCCTGGCATCACAAAATGGATGCTGCTGCCACAGACACGAGTCTGGCCTCCTGCTGCTGGACGAAACTCCGGCAGGGGAGGCCTGGACAATAGGTTTCCTGTCCCAGGGAGGTGTGACCACCTCCCCAGACAGGACAATGTGTATTGGGGCTGGGCGGGAGCACTTTCGGGTGCTTTGAAGTCCTGCACTGGGGGCACATTTGGTGTCCCTGTGCATACCCCAGTTCAAACCGGATCAGGGGCTTGCAGCCCCTGCTTTGGCGCGAACTGGACAAAGGGAAAGGGGTGTAGCCACCCCTCTGCCCTGACCCACCCATAGGTGGGGCCACAGAGTAGTCCATCCCCTATTTTTGGAATAAAGGTAGGAACCCAGTCCTTAGGACTTTAGATTATACCTGGACGAAACTCTGACACAGAATCCTGGACCTTCGACGCTCTACTCACGATTAGAGGACTGAAGAATCTCCCTTGGGGTCAAGGAGTGACTCCCCTGCTTGGCAGGCACCAAAGAAGCATCTGTCCGGTTCGCATCACTGAAGCTCCCGTCGGACGCCGAAGTCATCGCATCACCAGAGGTGGATTCTCAGACTTCCCCGAGGCTACCCTGAGTCCCCAGCAAAGCTGAGGCCCGTGGCTATCGTGGGTAACGTGAGACCGTGACCCCTGGACACCGAGCACACTTGCAAGTGCACCATCTTCTGGGTCTCCCAAGAAGTCGTGCTTTGGGCTCCGAGTAGCCCTAGCCTCCAGCACCACCTGCACCGAAGATCACTGGCCCCCACTCCACGAGTGTCCTGTAAGCCAGCTCCACGTGCGGCGTCACGAGGCTCCTTCGCGGTCGCTAGCCCGTTGGCTAGTAGCCCTTACCGAAGGCCAATCTTTTCTTTACTTGGCAGTCTGGTTGCTCCAGGCCTGCCCTCACTTACCCTTGCTGGGTGAGTTCCCCAGACCTTGCTGGTCTGCACCATCGACGATCTTCAGCTACATCGAGACTTGCCGTTGCCAAGGCTTGTTGGGTCCAATCTGGTCGCCGACACCGCAGCACTCGACAGACATCGTGTACCAGCCCGAATCCTGCTCCTGGTCGCCGACAACGCCTCCTGGACCTCGTGGCTGCAGAAACGAGACGACCGTCAACGCACCTGAAGCACTCGACATCGGTGGGCATCTGTCCATCGCCTCCCTGGTCACTGGCTAGTGACCCAGACTCTGTCCCCTCTGCTTTCAGGTTCTTCAGAACTCCGATCCACTCTTGGATCCACCCGGACACTTTTCTCCTGGTCGCCAGCAGCACTTTGCAGCAGATCGCCATAAGAAACGACGACGAAACCCGACCCCGAAAGGCACCTATGCACCCGGCTTCCCTGGGTGAGGTAACACGAGTACTCCGGTGCTCCCGTGGGTAGAGACTCTTCAAAGTCCTAGATCTCAAAGGGTTTTGTCCTAGTCCTTTTTAAAGTGTCCCTTTCCTCTATTTTCCCGATCCCGACTTTCTCCATAGAAGTTAACGGCGTATCGCGGTTGTGTATTTACACTGCACGCGTCTCCCGTGGGTCCCCTGTGTCACTACCTTGGGTGGTTCCTTGTGGTCCAAGCACTTCTAGAGGCTCTAGGCCTAGTGTCTAGTTCAGTCGTGGTTCGCATACCACTTTATTGGTATATGGTTTGGTACGCCCCTAGGGCCCAAACGTGTATTTGTGCTATTACTGTGATTTAAGATCTTATAACCTATGTACTTCGAACTCTAGCCTCATAAAGAGACTAGAGGGGTGTGTTTAGTAATAAATACATATATTTTGAATATATACCTGGTGTGGTGCTCTTTCATTTGGTCACTCAAGAGATTATAGACTGGTAAAACAAGCTGCTTTACATTCCTTCAAGACTTAGCCTGAAGGCTGCTCTCCACAGCTACCACTAGGATAGCTTTCAATAAGGTTGTCTTTAACCTACCTACCATAAGAGTCGATTTGGACTGGTGCAAGGTGCCCACTATAATTAGTGGACAGCATATGCCAGGCCAACTTCTCACATTATGTTTATTTTTGGGATTTTGCATTCTGTACAGTAGAATGAGTGCGGCAAGCCTTAACGTAAGTGCAAACACATAGTCTTATTGTGCCTTGTTCAGTCTACATACGGTGGCTATTATACATGTGTTGTGCTTGTGTTTTGCTACAGGGAACACGGGGCTAGACAATCAGGAGTGACAAGAATAGGAGTGAAGCCTACAACTCTAAGTTTCTTCCCCATCGAGTGTTTCGCAGCCGCATCTTTATTGTTTCCTTCGTCCCTTTTTTCCCTTTCCCCTATTACGGTGTTGTCTGCTGAGTGATACTTGTGCACTCACAGGTCACGCCCTATCGGGGAAAAGGTTACGCAGCATCATCCATCGCTCCCGCTGTATCCGGCTTCGAAGGTTAGTGGTTACCTGTCAGTGTTTTGACAGTATGCATGCAGGCTAAGAGCCAGTCTTGAGAATGGATAAACCCGAGATTCTGTATGCGTGCAGACTAAGAACCAGTCTTGAGAATGGATCAGCCATGATTCTGTATGTCTGCAGGATATAAGCTAGTCTGGCTCACACATTAGAAGCTACCTTATGGTAAGCATTAGAAGTCGAATGTTGGCCTTATTGCACTATCAATGACTGCCTGTCTCGTCGTTATGATTCAGTAGAATTTTGGGATGCAGAATGCATTGGGGGCAAATTAGTTGACGCTAAACTCATGGTAATACAAATGATGTATAACCAAAGTTTTCATGATGCCAATAGCTCTCTTTCTAAACATAAATGTTTAGTAATGCTGAGAGGTTACTTTTTCTCTTTGGCTCCTAATTTTATTTGATTTCTGGTTTGAAACCATTTACATGACTAATTTACCTAAAAATTGGGCTCAATCAGATTCATTAATAAGATACTTGGTCAAATGGAAGAAATAAGAAGTGGTAATGCACTCTGTCAACTTTGTTAGCATATCACAGAAACTCTGTCACATATAATTACCCTCTGTCTTGTCTGAAGTCTTTAAGAAAACACTACTTGCTAAGAATATACCATCTGTAATTGTTGGGACACATTGAACCTTTGTCGGAGTGTCTCATCTAACAGCAGCGAGTAGCGATTTTTAAAACAGGTGAGGCATAATACTTGCCTTGAATCCCAGTGAGGGAGCAAGCGAGTCCAATAGGAGTCATGGGGGCTTGGAAAAACATGGGGGCAAATAGTGTTTTTTAAAGCACAATTTTCACACAAATCTGCTCAAAACCATAGTCAGTAAAGGGCTATTCATTAAATAATTAAGTTCTTTCAAGTTGTATCACCTTAATGAAGCCAGACACAACCCAGGAGTTGAGTCCATTATTTAAAAATGTCAAGTGGGTTCCCCAATGTCAAGTGGGCTCCTCTGTGTCAAGTGGGTGCCCGTGTGCCAAGTGGGTGCCCATGTGTTCAATAACTATCTCCAACGTGCCAGGGCCAGCATTTTGGCCTGGCTGCCTCTGATATTCTGTGGGTGCCCAATTATGCAAGAATTACCTACAACATGCTAGTGCCAGAATTTTGTGGTGACTGAATCCACAGGCTTATTTTATTTTTTACAAATTAAGCACTGCTGCATTTTAGGGAATTCCATCTGCAGGGCCCTGCGATTGCCCCACATTAACCTGGGATGATTCGGATTTGAACCTTCTTGACCTTTGTTGGTGAAGAAGTGTCACCACGGTAGGTGATTAGTATGGCCTGGACAGACTGTGGTCAGGCCAAAGCAACACTACCCAAATTTGTAAAAAAAATATCTATTGTAGTTATAATCAATCACATTTTCACTTACAAAACAACAAAGAACAACGTAAACAAAAAATACCATTCAGATTCTTTGGGGGAGAAGTGGATGGCCAACAGAAACATTTCCATGACCCTGAGAGCCACACTGATTCCCCATAAAACAAGGCCCTTACTAAAACAAGGAAACCCCTGAAAATCCATGATCAGACTTGATTATTGGAAGATTTATCCTTCCAAAGGCTAGTGATGGCATCCCTTTTCACAGCCACATTTGCTAACGTGCCCCAATTCTCAAGGCAAATATGATTGTTGCTGTGATTTAGTGTTTTTCATCACCTGCTCTCCCAATAACACTCCCCAGACACCGATTTGAGTCAAAGGGAGAGCAATAAATCTTGCTAATTTTGACACCAATGACCAACTTTGAAAGTTTAAAATGCTATTCTGTGCATTCAGTGCTTTTACCTGTGACTGCCAAAAACCGAGAAGCACATGTGCATAGTGCTGTAGAAACATGCATTTTAACACATCCTCCAGAGTCCCCTGGACCGTCTGATGTCTAATCGAATAAAAGACACATTTGAATTATAAAATGACTTACAGCTTCAAGTCTATATAGCGCAGGTTTTTGTTGAGTCCATTAAGGGCTTTCATGTCTTCAGGAGTTAATTGAAAGTCGAACACCTGCCACAAAAAAGAGATCACCTCCAGTGAATTATTGTGAGAGAACAGAGTTATCATTATTGGACGAAGAAGTGACAAGTGGGGAGGAGAGCAGTCCCGATCTCCCTCATGGCAGTTTGTGTGGTTGATGCAGACCAGGACTGCTATGACTGCATTGGTTTGGCTTTATATGTTGTTTTTTTGGGGGGTTTCTGAGGAAGCTGCATTGGGTAGGGTTCTACTTTTGCAATCCTTGCACATCTTATAGCTGTATCGCGGTTGTCACCTGTATGGAGATGGACCATGGGATATTTTTAGTACCTGGGTAGGGACTGTCTGAATCGAGGGTGGTTGCCTAGTGGTGACTGAAATGAAGAGGGGTTACCGGGTGTCCTCGTAATCTACGGGAAGCGAACTTCACCTGGTGGTCACTAGAGTTAGCATCCACACCCACTTCCAGCAGCGGCCAATCCTTACGGGCTAAGGGGCCAGGCCCCCCACTTTTTTTCAGGCAAGAAGAGTGTCTGTCAGGCCAAACAAAGGTCAGCCTGAGAGACACTCCTCAGGTTCAGGTCAGGTAGCCAGGGGCTAGACATGCCCTAAATGCACAGGATCGTAGCTGTCTGAGCTGTACCTTGCCAGGCTGAGGACTACACAGCCCTGTGGGTGTGACCTCCTCAGCCTGGCAAACGTGCCTCAAGGCCCTCCCCCTCGTGACGAGGGGGAGCGTCATTGATTGCCTTGGACCTAGACATTTCACATTTAAGCCCTTAACTGCCCAGGGCCGAGTGTCAATCAGTGACACCTCGTCACAGAGAAGGGTGGGGTCAGCAGTCTCACTGACCCCATATCCCAGTCTGTGACGAGAATGGGAGCTCTCCCTTTGGTCAGCCAGTGAGGGAACGCATCAGTCCTAACCCTCCTGGGACCTCCGAGACTTGGGACTGCTGCCTTCCCTGTCAGAGAGCTGCTGTTGAGCTAAGTTTTATGTGTTTTGTTTTGTTTGGTGCTTGCGTGCATGTATGAATGTATTCAAATTTGTTAGCGAGTGTTATGAATGAGTGTGTGTGTGTGAATGAATAGGTGTGAGTGAAGTGTTTGTGTGCGTGTGCCTCCCCACATCCCTCTCTGGTAAAATTGCCAGCCGCCACTGCCCACCCCACCACCGAAGCCAAGAACCGTTTCTTTAAAAAACTATTTTTATTTGAACATTGCTCAACAGACAATACATGCAGGAGAGGGAAACAACTCCCATCAGAGTAATGTTACCATTGTGAGGTCTTACAGTTTTCAACAGGTGGATAAATGGTTAAATTCACAAACAACGTACGCTTGTACGGCCTGGTGTCGACATAGGATTTTCTTTACTTACAATACAACAGGCATACAACTCTCCACCCCGTTCCCTCCTCAGTTCTGTCATGGATCAGTGCCCCTAAGTTATAGCTAGGGTTCCCACACCTGCTCCCATTTTTTAGGGCAGCTGTCGCTCTGATAAATCACCTCTTCTGCCCTTTGACACCACTCAAGGTTGGACTCCCATTCCGCAATACTTGGGGGGGGACTTACGCCCCAGGTCCTTGCTATGTTGCGCTTGGCCACTCCTGCCGCCATCTTTATCCAGATTGTAAGATATCTGGGCCAGTTCTCCTCCCTCTGCATCGTTAATAACAACCATTTTGCATCCAAGGGCACCTTTTGTGTGACAACCCGGGACATCACCTCAGTTACCCTGCACCAGAACACTTGTATCTCTGGACAAGCCCAGAGTATGTGGAAGAACGTGCCCTCTTGGTTATATTCTCTGAGGCACTGTGGTGCGTCGGCTGTACCTATTTTATGTATATATGTATGTCCTCGGGTAATATGCTCTATGCCAAATCTTGAGTAGAACTAATCTGAACCAGGCTCAAATAGCTATTTTTGGTGGGCTCTGAGGAGCCTCTGCCCAGTGGTCGTCAATGTTGCCCAGGTCTGCCATCCAGGCGTTCCGTAGAGCTCCCAACAGGTGGGGGAAATTATTAACCAGTTTTATGCAGATCATGGAGGTACCTTTGTCAGTTATTGGCTCAGTGAGTAGGCAGTCCTCAAGAGGTGATGCCTCTGGCAATTACTCGCCCTCAAGGATATGCTTTTGCAGCGCATGTCCCAGTTGTAGATATCAGTAATATTTGGCCTCCACCATCTCATATTCTTGACGGAGTACCTCAAATTGTATAAGGATTGTTCCTGCCATTGCTCTCCCAGATGTTCTATGCAAATGAATGTCCACTTGGAGAAACCTCCTAGAGTGCAGACTTCCTAGAGCAGGTTACTATGCCATGTAAGAAGTCAGAGCTGTGAACTTGTCCCTACAGCCCAAATAGCCCCAGGACTTCTTATAGAATGTGACAACCATCCCAGTGTGCGGTTGCAGCCTTGTGGCCTTTTTCTTAGAGTATAGGATCGTCTCATGCCCACCATGACCCATCGCATCCCTGTCAACATGGAGGCCAGTTCCTGCCTGTCAGAGAATACCCATTCGTTGATTACCAATAGTTGGGATGCCCAGTAAAAAATTTTGACATCTGGGATGGCAAGCCCCCTATGTGTGGCGTACCTCATTTTCATAGAAGTTAACGATGATCCTTGTCTATTTTACTAAAACACTCAGAGGGAACCGGGAATGGCGTATTTTGAAGCACATACAGGAGACGTGGAAGGGCCATTATTATGTAAAGAGCGGCTCTGCCCATGAGGGACAGTAGTAAGGTGCACCAATGTGCCACGTCTTCGTGGAGTCTATGGGGGCGTATGTTTCTGCTCATAAATGCGTGGGGGTCGCAGGTGACATATGTCACGAGGTATTTAAAACCCTCAGTCACCACTGGTGCCGTGCACTCAGCAAGGAGTCGCTGCGTAGGTCCCAATAGGGGAAAGATTAAGGACTTATAACTGCTGAAGAGATAAACAATTGTCAGGATTCTGGCCACTGAGAAATTTAGGGGCATATTATCAACAACCGGCGATAAATATCGCTAAGCGCACTTAGCGCTAGGATATTTATCGCCGGCGATCGATGAATTTTATCGCTGAGATAGCGTGCTATTAGCAACGCTTATCTCAGAATCGATAAAATTCCTGGCGCAAGCTGCCAAATGTCCGATTATCGCTGGAAATCCAGCGATAATCGCACGACATTTGGCGATAGCTTGTTGATAGGGCTGGGCATACTTAACCATGATATCCACCTTCCATTGGATATCATGGCTAAGTCAAACTAAAAGCATGCGTAAGGAAAGTAGCGTTAACCAAGGTTAGCGCTACTTTTCTCATCGCTATGCTTGTTGGGGATTCCTTGATAATTGGAGAAATGTCGGTTAACGACATTTCTCCAGTTATTTTGGGACGGAACGCCCACTTTGCATCTCATTAGAGATGCAAAGGTGGCGTTATGGAAAAAGGGCGATAGGGCAAGGATTCACGCGATAGCGTGGCCTTGCTAATACAGCGATAAAATTATCGCCGCTTTTCGTCTGAAAACAGACGCTAAAGCGGCGATAATTTCTTATCGCCGGCTTGATGATATGCCCCATGGTTTGGTAACACAGAGGAGGACATCGTCAGCATGGAGGGAGACATGCTCCTCCCAACTTCCGGCCTCCCTGAATCCTTACATCAGTGGGTCTTGCCTAATCCTGGCAACGAGTGGCTTGAGTGGTAGGGCAAAAATCATGGGCAAAAGGGGGCACCCCTGCAGAGTCCCTTTTTTCATGGAAAAGGCACGGGACATTGTTCCGTTGACAGGTACCCAGGCCAAAGGGGCCTTATAGAGGAGTCTGACCCAACTGGAGTATTTCGACCCAAATCCCAGTCTGACTAGTGTGGCGAAGATATAGACCATTCTATACTATCAGCCGCCATTTTGGCTCCAGGGCCATAAGAATTGCCTGTTACGCGCAGGGCTGACCAGTCATATGGAGCACTCCGTATAGACGTCTCAGGTTAAGGCGGGTGCTCCTATGTGGCATGAAGCCAGACTGATCTGGATGCACAATGCACATGATGACCTTGCTTAGCCGGGTCACCATGGCCTTCACCAGCACATTTGCTTCAACATTTAGTAAGGATTTTTGCCTATAGGAGCTGCAGTCCATCGGGGATTAACCTTTCTTATGTATTACTACGATTGTGGCTGTACGTTGGTCCTCTGGCAGGCAGCCGTTCTATTGTGCCGCCCGAAAAATCTCAAGCAGGATTTCAAGGGGTTGCCTTGTCTGCCAACCCCTTGAACAATTCTATAGGCAGGCCATTGGGACCCACAGCCTTACCAGACTGTAGATTGCAGATGGCCACAGTCAACTCCTCATCTGTCAAATCTGCCTCCAGGGGCTCAATTGCATCGCCCGAAAGCGTTGGAAGGGCAAGGTCTTTTAGGAACTTTTTACAGTCAGTGACGGTCCTGACAATCGTGGGAGTATATAATTTCTCATAATAGGTTGCAAAGGTGTCAGCTATGGCCGCATTGGTCTTTTGTAAGTCGCCCTTCGCGTCTAAGATGCCCAACACATAGGGTTGGTCTCTGTCTCTTTTCTCCAGCCAGGCCAGGAGTTTGGTGGCCTTGTCTCCCACATCATACAGCTCCAGCTGCAATACCAGTGTATGGCTACGTGGCGCGTTTTCGGCCTGGGCCCTTAAGTCTTGCTGGCGCAGGTGCAGCTGGCGACGCAGGTCGGTCCCTCCCTCCACAAAGCCATTCTCTCTATGGCTTCTATGTCCAATTCTATTGCCTTGCATTCAACCTTGGCCTCTTTCTTTTTCCCGCCTATCAATGCATGGGCCTGTCCTCGAAGAACCGCCTCGAACGGCTCCCATAGCACACAGGCGGAGGTTACTATTCCCTAATTCTCCTGAATATAGAGATCCATGGTGGTACTGAGTTTCTCCTTAATTTCCCGGTTGCGGAGAAACCATGGGTCCAGCCATGGGATCGAGGCAGCATCACACGCCGGCCCACTCAGATCCCACGTGCATAATGTGTGGGTGCCCTGAAAGCTCCTGTCTGGGTATGGTGTGTAAAAAAGTGATCAAGACGGGAGAAACTGCTGTGTGTGGCTGAGCAATATGTGTATTATTGTTGTTCTGGGCTGTGGTCCCTCCACAAGTCCATCAGGCCCAACGCCGACACGAAGGCTGACAGCGGTACCACCTCTACCAGGGTGGGGTCATCACTCCTCCTGTCTATCCCAGGCTCCATGACAGCATTCATATTTCCCCCCAATATAATGGTACCCTTATGCATTCGTAGGATTAAGGCACTCACTCTCGGTAGTGTCACGGAGTGGAGCCTTAGCAGTACATAGCGAGATCAACCATTTAACGTAATGCTTTTCCATGTTCCAGTCAAGGCCACACAGCATCCTTCCCAAGTGTGTAAGGGGGGTGAACGGCAGAGTCTTTCTGACTAGTATACCTGTGCCTCTTGAGTCTGTAGTGTAGCCTGCATGTGCTAGTAATTTGTAGCCAAAGCCATCAAGGCCTTTATAGTGGTTCCCCTGGAGGTGCATTCCTGCAAGAGTATTAGGGTATTAGGCCGGTAGCGTGCCACTGCAAATATTGAATGACTAGTGTGTGCTTAAATTTCTTGCCTAGACCATTGACATTCCATGTCCAGGCATTCAGGACTCGCTTTGTATTTCCTGCTATTGGTATGTTGGTGTGATGCAAGTGGAGTCATGTCCTCCAAGGGTAGAGGTACCCTGGTACGATACCTCACCTGGCCTGCTTTGTGGCGTCCCTCTCCCTAACCCTCTTTCATTGAATGTCGGTGCAGATGAGTCTGTAACATTAGTAATAAAGCAAAACATTTCAAACCCCTGAACTCCCCCCTCCCTGTGTCGTGAGTTTAGAACCACTCACAGCTCCAACTTGCAGAGTGCCTGTGGCCCTAACGTGTGCATCTAACAGTGAGGGTGCACTGCTTCCGCCAATGTGAACGGGTCAGGATCGGTGTATTCAGTATTGCACCCCCCTTTTTCCCGAACATGATAACCATTAATAACATCTAAGTCTCCTGTGTCCTATATTGTAATCTCAGAAGACGGTCCCCCCAGTCCGCAAGTATATGCCTCAATGACGGTG
Organism: Calotriton arnoldi; assembly: GCA_963921515.1. NCBI lineage: Eukaryota > Metazoa > Chordata > Amphibia > Caudata > Salamandridae > Calotriton > Calotriton arnoldi. The sequence goes on along the minus strand of CAWUFW010006566.1, from coordinate 109,373 downwards.
TTCAGCATCAGGTACCCATACCCACCCAACCACCCCCCAACCCTCTGCCACCATTTTACTAGTTTCAGAGGACAATGCAAATAGTCACTCATGGGTTTGTGCGGGTGTCTCGGGGTCGCGGACCTGTAGAACGATCCGATCATGGCACCTCGGGATTGCGGTTCAAAGGTGGAAACTTGAGCTCACTGCCCCCCTTTCAACCAGCCACTCTCCAACCTTCTATCCAGTCCCACCCTTCAGCCGGTGAACTGCAGCATCTTGCCATCTGCCACTACTTGGCTGGATACAGCATCATGTACTTGATTTCTTTATCTCAAAGTGCTTTCTAAACGGATTCAAAGCTTTGTCGCTATTGCTGCACCTGGAGGGTGATGTCAGGAAAGAAACAAATAGTCGAATTTTCAAAATGAAGGTCGCCATGGGTGCGAGCTGCCTGGAGGATCGCATCTTGAACCCTTTAGTTGAACATTCTGGCTATGATTGTGAGCGGGGGCCCCAGACACGGTGGGGGCCCTTGCACCCCATGCGCCCTCTCAATTGAAAAGTATTTGGACAGTCTCTTAGAACTGAGTGTCTTTAGGATAAGGTCCTCCAAGAAGAGATCAGTACTTGACCCCTCTGCTCCGACAGGGACATGAATATTGTTGCGCCAGGCTCATCCCTCCTGGTCCTCCAGACGGGCCGTGGTAATGACATTCTGTTTAGTGAGTGTTTCAACTTGTTTTTCCAGTCTTTTCATTCTGGAAAGCATTTGTATGCATTTCGGCTGCTGTTACTTTTTCAGTGATATTTCAGACATCTGCACACAGTAGATTAACGTCGACTATGACGGTGTCTAGCTTAGGTTCCAGTGTGACTCAAAGTTCCTTTATCACTGCCATGATTTTGCGCGGGGAAGGTTTAGATAAAGGACTGGCCTCCTGGTCTGTGGTAGCACTCTCTTGCTCCCCCTCCGCACTACCAGCCGCTGCCATGATGACAGCATACATATCCAGGTTGTTGGTTTGTGTGAGTCTAAGGCCCCTTTTTCAAACCATGACCCCAGAAACTCTAGGGGGACATGGCACCAGACAAGGGCCACCAGATCCACTGATCTCACCCCTCCATGGTCATGTGTGGGGTTTCCTCCCCCGTCAAAGCCAAAAAAGCTCCAAGGCCTTCCCAACCGAGGGTCTGAAGGTGTGCCTCCTCTCCACTCTCGCGCCCCAGTCTTTATTGTTACGGCCCCCTTCCAGTCGGGACTCACAGGCAGGAGAGGAGAGAGAGGTGCAATAGTGGCAGCTGCTCCCAACTGGTGGTGTCTCTAAACAAGGCTGGGCCCCAAAGCAACTGCCTCCAGAGTGAGCCAACAAGTAGTGAGGGGAGGCTGCCGGGTCTGTTTCCACATTCAATCAATCTATCAATCAGGATTTATAAATCGCGGCTAATCACCCGATAGAGTATCCAGGCATTCGCAGGCCCCTGAGGCTTATCATTCAATAGTATTTATTTCGATCGCTCGAGATCACAAAAGACAAGAAATAATACACACACCGGTTTAAAAAAAAAACATACAACTCTAAAATTTGATCATTAAAACTATTACTTTCCACCTATTAAAGCAAAAACCAGTTGCATAACTATTTGTCATATAAATAGTGAAAAGTACGATAATTAAAATATCAATAAAATCTATAAAATTATAAAAGCATAATACAGTCATCAGAACTTTCCTTGCACTGTACGATTAGGGCCGAGCAGTTTGGAACCGCTGTTTACAATTACTAATGGGATCAGTTAGAGCACCACCTAAGTTCTGGATTTTGTTACTAACAGTGAGCTAACCCACCCAGTCCAACATTTTACTTGTTCATGAAATTGTCGGAGGGTTCGCTATATTTGGCGATCTTGTAGTCTTTTCCCGAATAAGCCACGCCCAGCTCAAGAATCGAGCTACGGCTATGACAGTCGGGACACTTGTGTCGGTCGTCAGTATTCTCTGTTCAACTGCACTACTTCTAACACCCATATTCTTGCATAAAGGTTTCAGCCATTTGCGTCGTGGCGCCTGATAGGCCAGGCAGACAAATAAAATATGAGAATAAGTCTCCTCCTGCCTCATACACAGCTTGCATTTATTATCATTTGAGTTGTGCCATTTACATGTGAATGAATTTATAGGTAGCGTACCCACCCGAAATTGTAGGTAAAGGCGTCTGTCCCTGGGTTTGGTGATAATATCCCAGTAGGGCTCATATTGGGGGCAGGGCTTATGCTCTAAAAATTTCCCTGTGTTACAGCAAACAAATGATGGACGGAATGTTTGCATCCCCCAGTCAAAAGATCTGAGTTAAATCCATCGTTCTTCTGCCCACTACGCCACCCCAGTTTGGACCCAGCCATATGCAAATCAGTCTTGACCCTGTGCCTCATGGGAACAGTCCAGACCGAACTGCCAGGCCAGGTCCTCCCTGGACCGGAAACAAGCATCCTGGGACCGGTTTCAGGGTATGTCACCCTTCTTCAGCCAGGCTAGCTTGAATCCAGTGGCACAGTGAACAAGGGACCCACGTTTGGGCATACCCATCCCACTTAGGGCGAAAAGTGTTACAGCAAACAAATGATGGACGGAATGCTGACAATGCAAACATTCTCCCCCAGTCAAAAGATCTGAGTTAAATCCATCGTTCTTTTGCCCACTACGCCACCCCAGTTTGGACCCAGCCATATGCAAATCAGTCTTGACCCTGTGCCTCATGGGAACAGTCTAGACCGAACTGCCAGGCCAGGTCCTCCTGGACCGGAAACAAGCATCCTGGGACCGGTTTCAGGGTATGTCACCCTTCTTCAGCCAGGCTAGCTTGAATCCAGTGGCACAGTGAGCAAGGGACCCACGTCTGGGCATACCCATCCCACTTAGGGCGAAAAGTGTTACAGCAAACAAATGATGGACGGAATGCTGACAATGCAAACATTCTCCCCCAGTCAAAAGATCTGAGTTAAATCCATCGTTCTTTTGCCCACTACGCCACCCCAGTTTGGACCCAGCCATATGCAAATCAGTCTTGACCTGTGCCTCATGGGAACAGTCCAGACCGAACTGCCAGACCAGGTCCTCCCTGGACCGGAAACAAGCATCCTGGGACCGGTTTCAGGGTATGTCACCCTTCTTCAGCCAGGCTAGCTTGAATCCAGTGGCACAGTGAGCAAGGGACCCACGTCTGGGCATACCCATCCCACTTAGGGCGAAAAGTGTTACAGCAAACAAATGATGGACAGAATGCTGACAATGCAAACATTCTCCCCCAGTCAAAAGATCTGAGTTAAATCCATCGTTCTTTTGCCCACTACGCCACCCCAGTTTGGACCCAGCCATATGCAAATCAGTCTTGACCCTGTGCCTCATGGGAACAGTCTAGACCGAACTGCCAGGCCAGGTCCTCCCTGGACCGGAAACAAGCATCCTGGGACCGGTTTCAGGGTATGTCACCCTTCTTCAGCCAGGCTAGCTTAAATCCAGTGGCACAGTGTGCACGGGACCCACGTCTGGGCATACCCATCCCACTTAGGGCGAAAAGTGTTACAGCAAACAAATGATGGACGGAATGCTGACAAAGCAAACATTCTCCCCCAGTCAAAAGATCTGAGTTAAATCCATCGTTCTTTTGCCCACTACGCCACCCCAGTTTGGACCCAGCCATATGCAAATCAGTCTTGACCCTATGCCTCATGGGAACAGTCCAGACCGAACTGCCAGGCCAGGTCCTCCCTGGACCGGAAACAAGCATCCTGGGACCGGTTTCAGGGTATGTCACCCTTCTTCAGCCAGGCTAGCTTGAATCCAGTGGCACAGTGAGCAAGGGACCCACGTCTGGGCATACCCATCCCACTTAGGGCGAAAAGTGTTACAGCAAACAAATGATGGACGGAATGCTGACAATGCAAACATTCTCCCCCAGTCAAAAGATCTGAGTTAAATCCATCGTTCTTTTGCCCACTACGCCACCCCAGTTTGGATTCAAGCTAGCCTGGCTGAAGAAGGGTGATGCCCTGAAACCGGTCCCAGGATGCTTGTTTCTGGTCCAGGGAGAACCTGGCTTGGCAGTTCAGGCTGGACTGTTCCCACAAGGAACAGGGTCAAGACTGATTTGCATATGGCTGGGTCCAAACTGGGGTGGTGTGGTGAGCAAAAGAATGATGGATTTAACCCAGATCCTTGTGACTGGGGGTGAATGTTTGCATTGTCCAGCATTCCGTCCATCAATTGTTTCTTTTGCAGTTGTCGCCCTAAGTGGGAAGGGTATGCCCAGACGTGGGTCCCGTGCTCACTACACCACTGGATTCAAGCTAGCCTGGCTGAAGAAGGGTGATGCCCTGAAACCGGTCCCAGGATGCTTGTTTCTGGTCCAGGGAGAACCTGGCTTGGCAGTTTGGGCTGGACTGTTCCCACAAGAAACAGGGTCAAGACTGATTTGCATATGGCTGGGTCCAAACTGGGGTGGTGTGGTGAGCAAAAGAATGATGGATTTAACCCAGATCCTTGTGACTGGGGGTGAATGTTTGCATTGTCCAGCATTCCGTCCATCAATTGTTTCTTTTGCTAAATATTTCCCTGTCAGCAATGAAGATTCAGAGGTCGATATGTTTCTCCTCGCCACCATGGACCAATAAAGTTCCTTCATATCTTTTTTTGAAGGAAACTGCTGACCCTCTGGATCTTCCCATAGATGTCGCACACCCATGTTTGTCAGAGTGGCTTTGATATTTTGTAGCCATTTTATTTTACAAGATGTGTCAGATGCCCATACATCTTTTATAGCGGAGGCGTAGTGCTGCAGCTCTGGAGTAGTCCACAGTCTACGCCAATACGTGATGGGGCGAAACTTTGCTGCATCATCCAGTCCCCTACACCCTAGGTCATGGTAGGCAGGCTTTATAGGGGTGCTCTGCGGTACGCCAATGACGTTTCTCAGAAACTTGTTTTGAGCTAGAATTAGTGGAGCTAAATTGTCGAAGCCCCAAAGTTCTGCTCCATAGGCAACAGAGGCTATAACTTTAGAATTGTAAATTTTTAACAATGGGAGCATGGGCTGGGTCTTCGAAGACTTGAACTCTTTCAACAAGGCTCCGGCCAAATGACAGTGTTTAAGTGCCAGGGTTTCTATCTGCGGTTTCCAATTAAGTTTATTCCCTAATGTTATCCCCAAGTAATTAAAAACGTCAGTTTGAACAAGTAGGGCGACATTAAGAGATACCCTTCCCTTAATGGCCCGACGTCTATGGAGGACCATAAACTTTGTTTTGTCAGCGTTGATCACCAGGCCGCGCTCATTACAAAATCCTTCAAATGTCATTAGTGCCCTCTGCAACCCACTCTGTGTTTTAGAAATTAATAGGGTGTCATTGGCAAACATGAGTATGGGGATTTTAACTCCCGCAAGTGATGGTGCGTCCGTAGGGAGCGTGGAAAAGTAATCGACTACCCCATTGATGAACAACGAAAACAAGGTTGGGGCCAAAACGCACCCTTGTCGAACCCCTTTTTCTACAGGGAACCTACGGGTTTTATTGCCCTGCGAACTCCAGCGTACTTGGGCATAATTCTCTGTATGAAGACGCACCACTAAAGATAATAACTCTGCGGGCATACCCAGATCAGTGAGCACCCTCCAGAGTTTCGTGCGAGACACTAGATCGAAGGCAGACTTTAAGTCTACGAAAGCGGCGTAAATGGTGCCTCCCGCCAACAAAACAACCCTCCAATATATCAAAATAAACCGGAAAACCTGATCTATTGTGCTCACATTAGTACGAAACCCTGCTTGTAATGGGGTCAGTATATCTTTTTCCACAATCCAGTCTTGTATCCTGTTTAGTGCCATTCTGGCTATGATTTTCTGGATGGCATCTATAAGACTGATAGGCCTATAGTTACCCGGAAGTGAGCGATCTCCTTTTTTGTAGATGGGCAAGATCTCAGCCCCCTTCCAGGTATCGGGGATGGGTGCTCCACTTGCTACAGCGTTTGTTAACATGAGTATATAATCCTTCCAAGTAGCCCTGTCGTGAAGGAACAGGTCGGCCGGAACACCATCAGAGCAGGCGCACGGCCACTAGTGACTGCACCCAACGCTGTTTCGCCTTCCCCAGTGTCAAAACTCAGCGCAGTGTCATATTGCGGGATTATGTAGGGTTCCTCCTCAGCGCCCTCTCTCTCCATCGCAAATTGATTGGAGAAGTAAGAGACCCACATTTCCTGAGATACATGGTTATGAGGCACTGGGGCTAGCCCCCCCCTCCCCCATTTAACCTGGTGCCAAAAGGACTGGAGGTTCCTCTCTTGACTGGCTTGATAAAGATCCGACCATCTCTGCTCGTCCCAGTCCTTTTTTGCCTTATGGAGTGTAAATTTATAATGCTGACAAGCTAGCTTGACTATAGCACAAGCATTCTGTTTTATAGCAGCCGCAAGCGATTTGTAAGCTACCCTACAATCCTTATTATACCATCTTGCCTCAATGTCCCTCTGCTTGTTCGGGATGTTAACTGGTTTATTTAAGAAAAAGGATCGTATTTTACCAAACAGGTCCTCATGGGTCAACGCAATTCTTTTGTTTAGGTCAGGCTGCGGCGCAGTGGCGTGTAAGTCACTCAGAGTGTTGGAAACTATAGCCTTAATTTCTGTCAGTGCGTGGTCGTTGTTCAATATCCTGTCCCATTTAACCCTCCTTGAGCTATTGCAAAGCTGAACTTCGCTTGTAGAACATGACGTGGGGGGAATTAATGACTGTGTCAAGCCCTTAATGACCATCTTTAGTAGCAGGGGATTGTGGTCGCTTTCAGCCCTCTCCCTGACCTCCATATCAATGACCGAGGACCAAAAATCTAAATTTATTAATATATAGTCTATCCGACTTGAGTTTTTCCCATTATTAAAAGTGTTAGTCCCCTGCTTGTCGGAGGGTGTGTGACCATTTACTGCCCTAAGGCCTTTCTCCAAACACAGTGCCTTAAGCTGAAGAGCTGCCTCTGACCAACGCTTGATGGCAGGAAGCTCCAAAGAGGAAACGTTCCACGTGTGGAGAGGTGCGGTGCAGCGGCCAGGGCAGCTGACTCCGGAGCACAGGGTTCACGGTTCGATCCCCGGCTGCGGCAGCTCAGCTCAGCACCATGTGACTCTGGGCAATAGTTCACTTAATTTCCACTCCGGCCCCCAGCGCCTTGAGACCCATAAGGGTGAGTAGCTGCGCTATATAAAAACAGACTTACACAACCCGTCTTCTTCCTCAGTTAATTTAAAATCCTCTGTATCCAGGGGCTCAAAGGTGGAATTAAAATCCCCTGCGATGATAAGACCCGAGTTGTCATTCCATCTCCCCAAAAAGACCTCCAGGATGTCAACTGTTCCAGACTGCCTTCCACCGGGTAATCCCCTAGCATAGACGTTAACAACTGTAAACAAAGCTTTGGGGTTAGCTTGTAAGCAAATGGCCATAATGTCAAGGCTATCAATGGGAATTACACGTGCACAGAGATTTAAATACTGCCTAACCCAAATTACAAGCCCCCCTGTTGGTCTACCCTTCTGCCCTTGGGTTGCTGGCTTGTAGAAATTAAGATATCCCAAACGGTATAAGGGTTGTATTGACCATGTTTCTTGAAAAATACACACATCGTAATGGTCAATCAATTCCAACCAATCCTTAGAATTCAGCTTGGCTTTGAGCCCCGCTATGTTCCAGGAAATGATAGATGTCGTTGAAGGGGTACCTGGGTTTAACATTTCGGGGCCCCCGGTTTGTTCAACTGGTATATTTGTCACTTTGCCATTATACAAATTTGTTGGTTGTATCGTTCTTTGCCCATTACTACCCAACGAGATTGGTTCCTCTAAGGGCATTAGTCAGTCACATTGGTCCAAACCACTTAAGGGGGCAAACCTATTCTCAAGAATTAAGCCCCTATTACCCGGTAGGTGCTGCACACTATGTGTCGGATTCCCCCTTCCCCCAGAAATGTTAATTCCGGTATCCCCTCGTGGGTGCGGCCCAAAAAAGTATACATAAGGTAGTGCTCTGATTTGGGTGTGGCTACTTGGATCCCAATGAAGTTGTTCCACAAGGTATCTTGGCATTGAATAATTATTGAAGTTTAAGATCACACAATCTTCCTCCTTGGTTTTCTGAGTTGATCCTAACCACCCCACTCTTCTGGCCATTATTAGTTGATTAGCTAAGGAGGGCTCTCTAATCCCTCTGTCATTAAGTTGGTAGGTCAGCCAATGCAATGATTTGCTCAGAAGTTGGGCTGTGGATTCATGTTGATCCTCCTTCAAGGGGGGGACATTTCCCAAAATCAGAACCAGGGGGGACGAGGCTTTGGGGAGGTGTAGAGACTGATAAGCAGTCGGGGGTCGACAAAAATCTGCACCCATCTGCTCGCCCCCAGCCTCCCTCTCTGCTGTTTGGGGTAATAAACCCTTATTGAAAGCCTGTCGGGTAGCAGTGGCTGCAGTAGCTGTAGAGCGAGACTTAAGATTTAGTTGTAATTTACCTTCATTGGGTACCTTTGAGGATACATTGCCTGAGCGGGGACCTGAGCCTGCTATAGAGGGATCTGATGACAGGGGATCTATAGCTACGGGTGCACGAGGTGCACAAGGTACCTGTGGAGAATTATCAACATCAGAGGCTATACATTTACACTTACAAGAGAATGCCCCAATTTTGAGCTGTGAACCATTATATACTTCCAAATGCAACAATTTCTCCTCTATTAATAGCAATTTGTTCATTATTGGGTTTAGGAGTACGGAGACCAGAGTCTCTAATCTTCTCCACTGGTCTGGTTCACTACCAGCATTTTTCCCCAAGTCAAACAAGGAATGAGTATTGCTACTATTGTCCACAGAGTTCGGGCTTGACACTAGTACGGTGTTTGTAACTGTGGCTTCTGGATGTTTTCGTTTGGTGACTTTCTGCAAGAGTTTAGGCTTAGCCTTTAGAACAGATCCACCCCTCTTCCTCTTAGCTGGGGGAGTTAGATTAGTGGTTGTGGTTGGCCTTGATTGATTTTCCCTCAGAGAGGTTTTTGACCTTGTTGAAACCTCGTTGGTGCCAGAGTCACACAAACTTGGTAACACAGAGGGATCAGGAGAGACTGTGTTGAGCGCATCCGGCACCGTCAGAGGGGGAGTTCTCGCCAACATTGCGCCTCCGCACGTGAGAGCTGTGTTGAGACCAATCGAGTCCCCACTTGCAACAAGATCAACAGAGTCGGCAACGACTGGCACAGAACCCAAGACTACTAACGGATTAGCCATATTCGGTTCGATATGAACAGTGCACACATGACTTGGGGAGTGGAGGGGTGCTGGGGAGTTAACCGAACATAAAAGTCCTAATGATGAGCGCTTCTGATTAACAAGGGTATCCATAGACAATCGCCTTTCAGTCAACTGGATTTGGTGGGTCAGAACCGACTCGGCCCTTGTTAAAAAGGCATCCAATGTTCCCGCAATGCCACCCCCTGGTCATGCATGAGAATCCTTGTGCTTAGCCATAATCAAAGAACTACCCTTACTTAGCTCGAAGCTTCGGAGCCTTGCCAAAACGAGGAAAAAATAAATGAAATTGTGGGACAGTACCTTGAGAATTCGGGACCCGGCAATATCAGCCCAAATGTCAGATGGTGGGCCAAAGCCCAGCCTATTCCTGGCTAGGACGGGCCCGCCCCTGGCCCGGGCTTCACCCGGGCGCGTCCCACGCCACAGGGGTTGAGGCAGCGCTTTATAGCGCGATGGTCACGCCTCCCCCACGGCAGGTGAAGCTGGTTAAGGCAAGGCGATGCACCCTGGGACTCAAAGTCCCACCAGGGTGTTGTAACGACGTGGGTCTCGCTCACCAGGAGATCGATGGGCAGGGATTCAATTGACGGCCCCTAGTCCATGCGGGAATGAAGGCAGCAATAACCAAGCACAAGCACCGGCACAGAGAGAAATGCACCGGCGCATCCCCCGCCACGGGGGGTCGAGGCAGCGCTTTATAGCGCGATGGTCACGCCTCCCCCCACGGCAGGTGAAGCTGGTTAAGGCAAGGCGATGCACCCTGGGACTCCGAGTCCCACCAGGGTGTTGTAACGATGAGGGTCCCGCTCACCAGGAGTTCGATGGGCAGGGATTCAATTGACGGCCCCTAGTCCATGCGGGAATGAAGGCAGCAATAACCAAGCACAAGCATCGGCACAGAGAGAAATGCACCGGCACGAGGCTTATTCGATCAGCTAAGTCTTGAGGGCTATTCGGAATTCTAGAAGTGAGGTGCATGGGGAGGCTGTTCCAGGTCTTTACTGCGATGTGGGTGAAGGAGTGTCCTCCACTACTGCATCGGTAGATGCGGGGAGTATGGGCAAGTGAAATGGAGGCAGAGCGTTGTATTCTCGATGGTTGGTGGAAGTTCAGGTGGTTGTTAATCCAGGAGGGTCCTTGGTTGTGCAGAGCCTTGTGTGCTTGGATCAGCAACTTGAATTTGCATCTCTTCTGTACAGGGAGCCAGTGGAGTTTCCTGAGTTGGGGTTTGAAGTGGTTTCGTCTGGGAAGGCCAAGGATGAGTCTGATTGCAGTGTTCTGTATGGTCTGAAGTCACTCTAGAAGGTGTGCGGCGAGTCCTACGTAGAATGCATTGCCATAGTCCATTTGGCTGGTGATGAGGGCTTATATCTCTGCGTCTCGTCGGTAGGGCTAGCACCTTGAAGATCTTATGTAGCATGCGCAGAGTGAGGAAGCAGGTGGAGGAGACGGCCTTGATCTGTGATTTCATGGTGAGCTTGTTGTCAATGATGATTCCGAGGTTTCTGGCGTGGTTGGAGGGAGTGGGTGCAGGTCCTAAGTCTGATGGCCACCAGGAGTCGTTCCATGTGTGGCTGCTGTTGCCAAAGATCAGTACTTCCATCATGTCTGTGTTTAGCTGCAGGCAGTTGTTTTTCATCCAGTCGGTGATGTTTGTCATGCATCTCTGGAAGTGGGTTCTGGTGGTGGTGGGATTGTCGGTGAGTGAGAGGATGAGTTGGGTGTCATCTGCGTAGGAAATTATGTTGAGACCATGGGATCTGACAATGTTGGCCAGCAAGTCATAAATGCGCTGAAGAGCGTGCGCTGAGGGATTAGCCCTGGGGGACACTGCAGGTGATCTCCTTGGGTTCAGAGGTGAAAGGTGGGGGGTGGATCCTCTGGGTTCTTCTGGTGAGGAAGGAGGTGAAGCATCTGAGCGCGCCCCCTTGGATGCCGATGTGGTGGAGTCTTTCTATCAGTGTGTGGTGGAATACGGTGTTGGAAGCTGCTGAGGGGTCAAGGAGGATCAAAGCTGCTGTTTCTCCTTGGTTGAGAAGGGTTTGGATGTCGTCGGTGGCTGCGATCAGGGCGGTTTCGGTGCTGCGATCGCTACGGAAGCTGGATTGGGAGGCATCAAGTAGCTGGTTCTGCTCCAGGTGTGTCAGGAGTTGATTGTTGATGATCTTTTCCAGTACCTTTGTTGGGAATGGGAGCAGGGAGATTGGCTGGTAGCTTTTCCGTTCGTTGGGGTCGGCGGAGGGTTTTTTGAGTAGTGGTCTTACTTCGGCATGTTTCCAGGTGTCGGGAAATGTTGCGGTGATGATAGAGGTGTTGAGTTGGTGGTGAGTTCCAGGCCAATCCTTTGGTTTCCGAGGTTGAAGATGTGGTACGGGCATGGGTCTGTGGGAGCTCCCGAGTGGATAGATTTCATGATGGAGGTGGTGTCCTGAGTGGAGAGGATGTTCCAGGTGGTCAGTGTGTGGTTTGTGTGGGTTAATGTGGTGGTGTATCTGTTAAGGAAGTCCATGGGTGTGAGTTGGGGGTTCGAAGTTTTTGTACATGGATGCGATCTTGTTGTGGAAGAAGTGGGCGAGGTTGTCGCACAGCTTCTGTGAGGGTGTGATGTTCTGTTTGCTGGCAGTCGGGTTGGAGAATTCCTTAACGATGTTGAAAAGTTCCTTGGTGGTGTTGGCGCTCGTTTCGATGCGTGCGGTAAGGGCTGTCTTCTTTGTTGCCCTCAGCAGGCGGTGGTAGAGGCTGATGGAGGTCTTGAAGGCTGCCCTGTCGGAGGTGTCCTTACTGGTGCGCCATCTCCTCTCCACCCTCAGACACAGTATATGTATGCTCCAACTCTGGCCAGCACACACATAGGGCTCCCCCATTGTCCCTGGGCCATGCAGGAGCCATTTGATTAGGCCAGGGCAGTGCTCAGCCAAGGTGAGGGGTCCAATCAGTCATGTCGGCGTTTATGGCCCCCTCCCCAAAGGGTCCGCTTCCCCAGCAGGCTGCTGGCAGGGAATGGGAGGCCCGGCGGCCGGCCGCAGCTTGGCCCTCCGAAATCGGGCAGCCGGGCTTAGTCGCATCTAAGCTGGGGATGGGGGGCGGGGCAAGCATCACCACACTCCTGGTCTCAGTTCTGCCCCAAGAGAGAAAGAGGCCCGCTTACTTTGAGGGGCGAAGGGCCTGGACGTTGGCGGAATTCCAGGGCAGCTCCCGAGGCTCAGCAGCAACGGTCTGCCAATTTGGCGCTGCAGGCTCACAGCTGATGTCAGTCTCGCCCAGCCTCCAGGGGCTCCGCAGGAATAGGACCTCATCGCCCCTCCATCGCTTCTCCCTCTGCACTCCGGTGCTCAGCCTGCACCGGGGGGGGTACAGCCGAGCGTTGGTCTGCCATAGGCCCAGTCTTAAGCCTCTGTCACAGAGGATGTGCCTCACGGCTCACGGCTCCTCACCCCATGGACCTACAGCTTCCCAGAGAGTAAGGAGCCCGCAGCAGCAAGACACTGTCCCCGCAGCAGCCGGCAGGCAGTTTATTCGTGGGCACAGGTCAGTTGTGAGTTGGATGTCAGGGGATGATTCACTGGTGGCTGCAGTGCTCACTCAGTGTGCGGCCATCTTAGTTGGCGGCTGGCCACACCCCCAACCCAAGAACCTTGAGATCGTCATTCACTGCAAACTCAACAAGAACACCCAAGTCAATGCCGCCACCGCCTAATGCTTCCAAACCCTGAAGATGCAGAGGATTTTCAAATGGCTCCAAATCAGCACCCGGAAAATCATCACGCATTCAATGGTCACAAGCAAGCTGGACTAGGGAACACACTCTATGCTGGGATTAATAGAAAACTCGCCAGAAGACTACAGGCTTTTCAGAATTCTGCAGCCAGATTAATTCTTAACTTCCATGCTGCACTCACATCACACCACAAACAAGCCCAATTCAAATTCATCACACACAGTTTCAGGGCACTACATAACAATGGGCAAGCATACCTCAACAATTGCATTCACTTTCACAAACCTTCCAGAGGTCTCTGCTCGTCCAAACTCCTACTTGCACACATTCCATGCATACAGAAAACTAGATCCGGCAGTCAAGCCTTCTCCTCACTTCTTGAATTCCTCAAGAAGCTGAAGACCTGGCTTTTCAAGTAGTCCCACAGGGACTAGGTTTTTCCAGACTGTCACCTACTGAGCACCAGGATGCCCTCCCGGGTGATAGTGTGCTAATGTGTATAATATAGCATAACATATCCTCAGCAGTGCCTATCACTCTTTTAAATTTGTGTAGGTGAAAAGGGGATAGGTGGGACTGAGGCTGACTCTGGCAAGCAAGGGTGTCATGGGGTAACTAGAATGGTAGTGGTTGATACTGTTACATCCAGTGCCACAACTCAAGGAGACTAGTTTATGATGTTACTGTATTGTCCCTATTCTTTATCTGTATGCCCCCATGTTAGTGGAAGAGTGCACAACTAGATCACTGGAGTGCAGAGTGAGATTTCAACAAGAAAAGGGTGCTCTGTTGAAATTTTGTACGGTTGACTTGCGAGAGTTCCAAAGGCGGGACTAGACAGATGTCCTAGATTTCGGTAAATGTTGATTTGGCTGAATCGATGAGCACACACTCCAAGTTTAGTTGACATTGGATTAGCACATCAAAATCAGCACTGACGTCTTCCAAAGCATAGGAAAAGTGATATGAAACAAAGAGGTTTCAAGAAGTTAGTTTAATGTTTTGTGAGCTACAGAGCTTGCATCACCCGGAAGGGTGTACCCACATGGCAGGCACTCACACTCAAAGAAGCAGAGCCTAGTACCTTTATTTGTATGATCTAATTCCAAAGGCCCTGTGATCCTTCTTTACAGGTCCTAGAAATCTAGACGAGGAAGGGATTCTTCGTTCACTAGCAAATCGTTCATCGTTTGAAGAATCATTTTGACCGACACAGTAACAGCCGCTTGTCTTGCATCTCTGCATCCAGCATGTATGTTCACTCTAGATCAGTCTGTTATGCCCCTGTATTGTGTGCACTTGTTCTGTTGGCCACTTTGGTATTTAAAGAAGGTCAATTTTAGGCAAAGTTTTGTTCATTGTGAGACTTTTTAAGAGAGGTAACTGGAGGCCAATAATATCAATAAGCTCAAGCAGCTTTTGGCTGGAGAGAGAAATGGAGTTTATCATCATGTTATGTTATGTGTATTTGTAGAACCCATTATCACCTCCGAGGCCATCCTGGTGATAAGCAGGTGAGAGAGCCTTGCCTTATAGCACGGGGAGGGGGTTTAATCAACAAGCCAGGTCTTCAGCTTCTTGCAGAACTCTGAAGCGAGGAGGAGGCTCTGATTTGGAGTTGAAGGTCGTTCCATGCTCTGGAAGCAATGTGAGAGTGGAGGTGTCTGGTTGGTTGATTGAAGAAGATGCAACTGTTCCGGTAGGCACGGCCTCTGCTGTCTAGTGCTTTGAATGTGTGGGTGAAATGTATGAATTTGGCTGCATCTGTGTATTGGGAGCCAGTGTAGTTTCCTGAGGTGTGGTGTGATGTGTGGCTTGTGAAGAAGGTTGAGGATGAGTCTGGCTCAAGGCCGGACTGGCCGTATCTGGCATTGGGCATTTCCCCGGAAGGCTGGAAGGGTGGGGGTGCTTTTGTTACTAGGGGCCGGTTCTGTAGCAGTGCAGCAGTTTTAAAAGCACTGCAGAGTTCCTTGTATATCCAACAGTTTTCAGGCACCAATAAAAGTGCCAAGATAACTCTGGTGATTAATGTACCCGCTGATCGGAGTCTTGTTCAGTGGCAGATTTGACTCATCTAAGGTAGCGCAGAGGGTTAATATACCTGCCGCAAAGAATGTGTACTATGCAGGCCATAGAACAGTATTTTATGTGCATAGCACAGTGGGCTACTACTTTTGTCACAGAGATCGTTTTGTTACTGTGCAGTTCATATGTTACAATCATAATCTAGGTTAGAAAGTTATGTTTTTCCCCAGTCTTTTATTATCCTAACTTTGGTAAAATGGGTTTGTTTGGGTAGAAATAAATTCTTATTAGTAAAGTCAACCCTAACAACTGTGCTACGTTCTGAATCCTGAGTTTGTGCTTCCCCAGACCAAGCACTTTAAAAAAAAAATGCCTACCAGTATGGACAACATGTGAATCCTACACCTTGTAGCCTCTTTTGTCTAATGTAACATTTTCTATATGCTGATTTACACACGTATGATTTATTGTCTCTGTATGTGTGTGTGATGTAAAATGTTCCTACACCATACACTGGTATGAGAGGCGCTATAAAACAAATGAAATACAAATAAGAGAGGGGCTATGGAGAGATGAGAGGCACTGTTGGAGGGTGATAGTGAGGGAATCATTGAAGAGCCCCAATAAAGATTGCCGTATCCTGGTGCACTGTAAGATCATCATTTACGATGCTTTAAAAAACTAATACAATTGAATATATAATGAAAAATGTGTTGTAGAATGCACTTTTGCCATTTTTTCTCAAATTTTCTTGGGGGAGAACTCCCCAAACCCACTTGTAGTGGTCATGCTTGCTCGCTGAGCTCGCTCAACATGCACCGTATGGAGCTGGTCTGACAAAATTTGCCAGGGCTACTTCGGGTTCCCATTCTAGCCCCGGTCTGGCTGCCGCATTCTGGATAGCTTGTAGTCTTTGGGTGCGCTGCTTGGTGATTCCGGCATAGAGGGTGTTCCCGTAATCCAGCCTGCTGGTGACAAGGACATGGGTGATGGTTTATCTGGGGTTGCTGGGAAGCCATTTGCAGAGTTTCCTCAGCATCCTTGAGGAAGCAGGTTGTCGCTACTACATTGATGTGTGCAGTCAATGTCATGTCCAGGTTGTTATCAGTGATGATGCTGAGATTCCTGGGAAGTGGACTGAGGTGGGAGTAGGTCCAAGAATGGCCAGCAACCATGTGGAGTCCCGCAGTGAGGTGTTTTTTCCCCAAATCACTCTTTTTGTCTTGTCAGTGTTGAGTTTAAGACATTTGGATTTTATCCAGGTGGGTACTTCAACCATGCAGGTGAACTTGCTCCTCGTGGTGGGGTTTTGTCCAGGAGTGAACTATAAGTTATATGTCATCGGCATAGGAGAGGATGTTAATGTAGTGGGCTCAGATGACGTAGGCTGGTGGAGTTATGTATCTGTTGACGAGGTTAGGCCTGATGGATGAACCTTGGGTCACTCCACGGAGCAGTTTCCAGGCTTCCAATGTGTATGGTGCTAGGTTGACTGTTGTTTTCTGCTTGTGACACTGTGTCGAAGGCTGAAAAGAAGTCCAGTTGGATGAGGGCTGCCATTTCCTCTCTATCCAAGAGCATGGGGTTGCCATCTATTGCAGCAATGAAGGCTGTTTTGGTACTGTGGCTCGGTCGGAATCTGGACTATGTGGCATCAAGGAGCTGGTGGTAGACCAGGTGGTCGGTGAAGCGTCTGTTGTTGAGCTTCTATAAGTCCTTGGCTAGGTATGATAGGAGGGAGATTGGTCTGTAGGTAGTGAGCTTGACTGGGTTCACAGGTGGTTTCTTGAGAAGGACGGTGACAGCAGCATGTTTGGTAAACAGCCATTTGTACTCGACTTTTAGTTCGCATGCCATTACAACGCAAGCGTAACAACGCATGCGCTGTAACAACGCGTAGCCTTTACTACGCATGTTATTACTTCACATGCGCTGTTACAACACATGCGTTGTAATACGTGTATGGCTTCACCCGAGGAGGCAGAGATGACGGCAGTGGGGCGGAGGCCACTGGAGACTTCACCTGAGGAGGCAGCGATGACGGCAGTGCGGCGGAGGCCAGTGGAGACTTCAACCGAGGAGGCAGAGATGACGGCAGGGTATGAATTGGTGAGCTGTGTGGCCTTGAGCGGCGCGGCAGGAGCAAGTGGGGAAGAGGCGCCTTTGCAAGGACAAGGGACGTGCACCGAGGAGAGAGAGGTAAGAGGGGCTGTGTATTTTTAAAGGGTTTGTGTTTGAGGAGTAGTGTTTTTTGGTTTAGGGTAGTGTTGTGTTGTGGGTCGGGGGGTCGTGCAGGGTAGTGTTTGTGTGTAGGGACAGGAGTGGGGGATGGGGGAGGGTCGTGCAGGGGTTAGTATATTAGGGATTAGGGTAGTGTTGTGGTGTTTGTGTAGTGTAGGGTAGTGTCGGGGGGTCGTGCAGGGTAGTGTTTCAGTGTGGGAGCGGACTGGGGGTAGGGGCAGGGTCGTGCTTGGGGTAGTGTGTTAGGGTTTAGGGTAGTGTTGTAGTGTTTGTGTAGTGTAGGGTAGTGTTTTAGGGTTTAGGGTAGTGTCGGTGGATCGTGCAGGGTAGTGTTTGAGTGTCGGGACTGGAATGGGGGTCGTGTAGGGGGTAGTGTTTTAGGGTTTAAGGTAGTGTAGTGTTGTGTAGTGTAGGGTAGTGTTTTAGGGTAGTGTTGTGGAGTGTGTGTTATGTAGGGTAGTGTATATGGATGTAGAAATTAGCATAGTGTTGGGGGGTTATTTTTTTTTAAAAATGCGTTGTATATCTATGCGGGGAATTGGGCTCCGTTGTAAAGACATTTCTTATGCGTTTTAAAGCAAATGCGAAGTAATGGTATTCGTTATAGAAAAATGCGTTGTAATGGTACTTGCGAACTAAAAACAACGTTGTAAAAGTATGCGTTGTTTTAGTTTGCGAAGTATCGTCATATAGTCGCATGTTTCCAGGTTTGAGGAAAAGTGACAGAGTTGATGGAGCTGTTGAGGTTGGGAGTGAGAGCTTTGCTAATGAGGTAATTCCTTTGTTGAAAGAGTGGTGAGGCCAAGGGTCTGACGCCCCCCCAAAGTGGATGGACTTCATGGTGGTTGAAGTCTCATCTCTGGTGATGCTGGGGGTCATGTTGTCAGTGTCTGTTCTTCATCCGAGATAGGAAGACTTGCTGCAAAGTCGATGTGGTCTGGCTGAGAAGTTGTCATATTTGTCTGTGATCTTGTTGCACAAGAATTCTGAGAGCTTGTTGCAGAGGTCTTGCATTCTGCTAGTGCTGTGATTTTCCAGATTTGTTGGTGGTAGCTTCTCAAGGTTGCTTTGAAGATTCCTTTTCCTTGTCTGTGGCATCCTGGCTCCTTCTTCACTTGCGCTCTTGTTGTTAGCAGTGCTGTTTCGTCATCCTGCGGTCTTCTGTGTTTTAGCTGCTTCATGTCCATGTTCTTGTTGTTTGGCCGCTCTTGTGGAGAGGGGGGAGGGCAGGGAGTGAGCACAGGTGGTGATCCAATCATTGAAGCTCTTGATATCTTCTGTCAGGTTGCTGGTATGCTGAAGTCAGTGCTTGGAGAGGGTGGAAGCCCAATCCTTTTCTTCGAATGTTATTCCAGCAGCGGTGGGAGGCGGTCCCGTAATGGTAGGTCTTCTGTGGTTCCAGATGGGGATGAGGAGGCTGACTAGGGCATGGTCAGTTCAGATGGTGAGCGATGGCTAGTCGATCGAGATGTTTCTGAAGGAGAAGAAAATCAGGTCAAGTAGGTGTCTGGCGGTGTGTGTGGCTTCAGTGATACTGAGGTTACTGAGATTTTTCAAGTAGGGTGATCAAGTTGGGGTTGGAACAGTCTTGGTGAAAAAACAGCTTCCCTAGTAGGATGAAGGTGCTGGAGCACTGGATAATCTAAGGAGGCTGGATGATGAAGAATAACCAAGTGTTCTGGTCCTCCAAGAACTCCCAGTGGCTTTTATAAATGAAAGCAAGTTCTATGTCGATGCAGGATTCTCATTAAAGGAGAGTTCACTGGCACCTTGTCCGATAAATATACATTAAATTCTCCATTTGGTCAATAACAAAGGGTTTCAAGATAGTCAGTGGCTCTTGCATAAAACGGACAAGATACTTTGGAGCGAATTTAGATTTGAGTGGTAATGGGACATCTGCCAAAAATTGATGCATGTCCTATCCACTGAACCATCAGTATCCCAGCCTCTTTTGGAGAGGTTTGGGAGGTTAAGCGTGTGTGACAGAGGAGCCACCACTTGTTCGCTTCCAGAAGCACCTTTATTGGCACTGGAACTTTTCAGGATAACAGGTGCATTGCTATTTAGTTTTATAAATACGAGCCCTGGTATAATGGATTCTCTTAGGAAAGCCCAAGAAACAAATTTGGCCTGCTCAGCTATATCAGCATGGCATGGTGGTCATGCCAGCGTTTTGTTTTCACTGAGCCTCCGCAAAGTGCAAGATTAGTTTTGCGAAAACGGACCACTGACCCAGTAACAACTCTCGACTTGGCAGGTGGCTGGCCCTGTGAAGGCACTGCTGTGTGGAGGTCTGGCTGGCAAAGTCAAAATGAGCCTGTCACCTCTTGTTTACAGTGCTTTTTTGAGATGAGAAAAACCAATTTAAATGTAATCAGAACATTTATTTGCAAGATATCTGAATGAACAAAAGATTTATGTTTCTAGGTGAAGATTCACTCCTTCCACATTTATTATGTGAATTACAGACAGTTGAAGCTGTTCTTGAAAAGGTGAATCAATGAATGAATGAAGTACTTGTAAGCGCAAGTATACCCAAAGGCATCTTGGTACTAAGACTGGTGCAGTAAGCTCAAGGGCAACACAATACTGAAGTATTGAAAGGGACAGAAGAAACTGAATGTTTCATGGGTGGTCCCTTCAACCTCTTGCCCCCAATGTCCAACTGAGCTACGTGATGCTTGAAGGTGTTGATTCATTTGGCCCTGTGAGGAGGCAAAGACTTCAGTCTCAAACACACAGGGCATCATCAAGAAAGCTGCAGTTGATGCCACACAAAGGGGAGCTGTGGAATTCTCACAATATCAGAGTAATTCCTGCTCATCAAGTGCTTATAACATCTCTCCCTCACTGTGGTCTTGTCATAAGTAGATACTCTATGTTTGGAGGATTCATTCCAAGAGGCCATTATGGCGAGAAACACATCACATTACACAGAATGCAAGCAACAACACTTAACACAATTAAAAAATCCCAGGGCAGCACCACAGCCAACACATATGATATATTGTATATTAAATGGCACAACCTATGAATTGATACAGTCCAACTGTGATGCCTCCTGTTACCATGCATGTTTGAAGAGGTACCAAAACACTGCCCTGCTTACATGACGACAGAGCGCCATAAACGATTGTACCTTTAGTATGCAATCTCTTGACTAAGGGTAATACGCCACGTTGCCCAACCCACACCCATTCAACCAAACACCACTATTTTGCCTACCTGTATATTTTGCTTAATGTGCTCTGGGTTGAAACTTTTGGCCAGAACTACAATACCCCTTTGAAGATTGTAGCGCAGGGCAACTTGGGCTGGTGATTTCTTGTACTTGTCACCAATCTTCTTGAGTACAGGGTCTTGCAGGAGGACAGGCGATTTTGGATCCGTCCTGGGCAAGAAATAAAAAGGTGAATTCTGCGTTAGGAGAAAGGTGGGCGATTAAACGCAGATATATCCCCGAGAAGTGGGGTTGCAACATATCCTTGTTTGTTTTTGGTAAGGGCAAGAAACAAGGCACATATGTTTGGTATCAATGTACAAATACCATGAGTTGTATGTTTTCTATAAATGAACAAATACAAGGTAATATAGCATAAACTACCCCAACCGTACAATGTGAGGGTATTTCAAAGGATTAAGGGGTTCTGTCACCTTATAGTGTGACAAGCCACACAACTAATTTCCTTTATAAAGTAACAGAACTTGTAGGACAAACTACTTCTGCAAGAAGACAAAACGGATAGATTAGTTGAGATGAGATAAAGCACATGGGCCCAATTCATTACCCCTCTTTCAGTACCTAGAATCTAATTCAGAGTTTACTTCGGTGGTAATGAAAAATCCTTTATTTTGTAGAGGAAGTGCTAAATCTTGAGAATCCATTGGTAGAATTTGCTTTACCAATAATATTCTCTGATGGATGAAATTATCTGCTACCTTTTTAAGTCTGTATTAGACCCTTTGTCCCTCACTACAAGTTAGACAGAATAGAATGGAGTTATTTAATACACCTAGCAAATGCTACCTCCCCGGCGTGAGATATTTACCAGTCATAGTAAATACCTCATTTTCCACGTTTTTAACTTGAAAATGAGGCATAAAAGCAGAATTGGCATTTAACACACTGAATTTAGCATGTTTTGCCTGTTTTATGGGCCTTTTCCCCCAATACGTTTCGCCAAGTTTGCCTATATCAGGGGAAAACTGCGAGGGCGTGATAATTATCACACAACTTGTTAAAACAGGAGTTTGCACATGGAACAGAATTTAGGCCTGAACTTATAATAAAGGTCATTGTATCTTGCTCCCTCTGAGAAACAATGGGGCAGATTTACAATAACTGGTGCATCCCTGCATATTAGCAGGGATGCACCAGTTATTTTGCGTGACTCAAAAAACCCCTTGCGCCACCATGGATGCGCCGCATTTACAATGCGGCGCACCATGGTGCAAGGAGAGACAGATGCGTGACGCATCTGTCGGCGTAAGGGTGACGCAGTGCTGGAGTCGTGTCGCAAGCATGACGCAACTCCAGCACTGCTCAGGGGTGCCCTATACCTAACATGCTGCGTCACTCCTTACGCCTGCTTCAAGCAGGCGTAAGGATTTGACGCAGCGGGGACGTAAAAGTGACTCAGTGAAATCTTGTAGATTTCACTGCGTCACTTTTACAGGGCTTCCTTGCGACGGAACGCCCACCCTGCACACATTATACCTGATGCAGGTATAATGTAGCGCAGGGCTTTACAATGTGATGCATCTCACTAGATGCAACACGTTGTAAATATGTCGCATAGTGGCGCATTGTTTGTGCCGCCGCTGCATCACAAAAGTGACGCAACGGCGGCATAAAAGTGTCGCAAGGGGCTTGTAAATCTGCCCCAATATCTTCTGGGTGCATATATACAGAATAAATGCCATTGTGAAAAGATAAATCGTATGTCCTCGCATTAGTGTAACTGTAACCTACTTCAGCTGTGTTTCTTGCTTTGGTTAACACTTTCCACAGAACCTGCCCATCTCTGATGTTGAGCCCTGTTAGGTTTCGCCTGCACAGCGCTTGTGCTGTGCTTGTGAAATCTATTGTTAATATATATCTTAAAAGGGGCATGCATCCTGCCCTCTTGATTTTCATTGGTTCCTGTACTTGCCACTTACTTTTCCACCGTTTCTATTGGCTTTAGCATACTATTTCCTGTTCTTCTTCCTGTGTTTACTCTTATCAGTTTCTTGAGGCCCAAGCATTGTGTTCATACGGTTTGAGGGACTTTTTTCCCCCATCCCGCTGTTTGTTCTTTTATTTTATCAATATAACTCGCCCGAAGTATGGGAGCGCTTTACATGACCACCAATTTAAACAGGGCTGTTGAGCATCCCGTCGAGACTCGAAGCGTGTCCCCCTGCTTCAAGATCGGCGCTCTAGCCCTTATGCTACATTCTATGACGAATTGAGAGGATCTGCTTATAACATGGCCGGCGCTCCTTTGAAACGCACAATTACAATGCATTCCCATTATGTGTTCAAAGCAACACCGGGCATCTTTTTTTTCTATCACACTTGTTTTTTTACTTCTTCTGTGAGCTGTCAAGGATGCCTTACAGTTCTTCCTGCCTGGACATTGCACAGCAAAGGTTTTGCCAATAAGAACAGAGCTCAATAGCTTCCTCTCTCTCTCTCTCTCTCTCTCTCTCTCTACCTCCCCATCGGGCTCTCGTCCTTCTGTCTCAGATGCACGATACTTCGAGGAGCATTCGAAACAATGTATCAACATAGTAAAACTGTAACCCGTACCTCTCTTTCTTTTGAAATAAAGCAGGGATAGAAATACGATGCATGCTAGGTGCTAACTTGAAGTCGAAGAAACTCACAAAGTTAAAACATTTGAAGAAATAAAATGGCTGCAGGCATTAGGTGGTCGGCAATATAAAAATCCAGACTCACACCAACATGTTAGGTCTAACTCCTTTTGAGACTGCTAAAACACATTTTTGGTTTCAGTTTTATCCTTCAAAAAATACTTAGTCCATGCTTTTCTGAATATGGCTTTTACTCCGTGGTGTTAATTTCAGATTCGGTCTAGATGCTACCCTTATAAACTTCCTTTATGTGCACTATTCATTTACACAGTGGTGGCCGCTCCATTAGGGCGTAGGAGCGCCGCCCCACTGCTTTCTCGCAGTGAGAGAAGCAGAAAATAAAATGGTATTTTAAATACCATTTGATTTTCTGCTTCTCGCCGCTGACAGACTGCAGACGGCAGGGTAGCAGCCTGGTTGGGGGCGGGCGGGAGCGTATGCCTGGTTGGGGGCGGGCGGGTGGGTGGGATGGGGAGGAGTGGCTTGCACCTCTTTGAGTGCCCTGAGTGCTTGGTCGGCACTGGGGCCGACCAAAGCAGTCATGCGCACTCTACATTTTCTCTATGTAGGCTGCATGCAGCCTACATAGAGAAAATGGCCTCCCTGCTGGTGCCCGGCTGGGCGCCGTCCGGGACTCCGCACCAATCACAACGCTGCCATTGCAGCGTTGTGATTGGCTTACAGGAGGGGAGGGAGCTGCAGCATGCCTGTTCCTCAGAACGTGGGACCCCGGCACAGGAGCAGAGGCGGCGCGGACCCGGTCAAGTAGGAAGACTTCTTTTTATTTTTATTTTAAACCCCCACCCCCGTGAGTATTGCGACTGCGTGTAGGCCAGTGACGCGCGCAGGTGCGCTCTAGGCCCGGAGGGGGGCTGGGTGGGTCGGCGGTGTATAGAGACATTGCTGGGCGGACGGCGAACAATGGTGGCTCGTTCGGAAGACTCTCGGTTGACACCTGCGCGCGGTCATTCACACAAAGCGGCGACCGGATCCCAGGGGGACATGTCCGTGCGAGCTGCTGTCTGCCGGCCTGTTATAAGACTTTCACAAAGTACTGAATTCTTCCGTCGTGGACAGCGATAGCGGCTGCAGAATACTTTGAGCTAATCCTGGCACGGACTGATTGTGCAGCCTTGGAAAATGCAAGCGCGCGTGGTATTTCCATTGAACACACAGGGATTTGCGAGGCTGCGTCTGCAGTGGACAGCCAGCTGTGCTGTAATAACTTATCTTTTATGTACTGCTGACTCACCGTAGGTTCTAACAGCGATGAAAGGTGTTACTCTTATGTCACTCGATGGCACGCATTTTATCAACCTGTCTATCTTCCTGTGTGTTAGTTTATCTAGCTACTAGGCATTTCCCTGTGTGCGTATATTTGTTATCCCGTCTGTGTACTTTTGTGTGTCTTCCTGACTGTCTCCATGTGTTTTTGGTGTGTTAATTTTCTATCTCCGCATCTTGCTGTGTGTGTATTTCTCTGTGCATTTTAGTATGTCTCTGCGTGTCTTTACTTGAGTCTGTCT
Source organism: Calotriton arnoldi (assembly GCA_963921515.1). Taxonomy (NCBI): domain Eukaryota; kingdom Metazoa; phylum Chordata; class Amphibia; order Caudata; family Salamandridae; genus Calotriton; species Calotriton arnoldi. The sequence goes on along the minus strand of CAWUFW010006566.1, from coordinate 84,676 downwards.
GCCTTGCTAGGCCACCCCCGCCCCCCATCTTGTATACTATGTTCCCCAGTGTCTGCAGCACTGCTCATGGCATACCTGCCCAGATCATGACAGGGAACTCCCTACAGGGCACTGCTGCTGGGCTATCACTGCACATATCGCAACGCACTTCACTTCCGTTTTGAAAGTTCTTCAGACGCGCACACCACTCCCTGTTCTAACTGCACACACACTCATTAATTGTAACTCCCTATCCTTGCGCCACCCACAGTGCTTTTCTAGTTTTTAGAGACCCCGCCCGCAGCACAGGAGATCCCGTGAAAAGAAAGCGATTCCCCGCCAGAGTGATGGTTCACACATGGAAGCAGCCAGGACACGTACCAGTGCACAGTCACTAACAGGCTGGGTTGGACCGAGGTGTTTAAAAATATCCCCACACCAGTACAGTTACAGAGATCCCCCGGTCTGTTCTAGAGCGGCAAGCCTGGCACAGACACACGTGGTCACTGTTACCCTGTGACGCGTACACCCCTGTGATGCTGTATTATAGGCACACCCGCCAAAAAGTGTCTGCTTATGTGTACTTTCAATTTAATTTCTTAAACACAACCCCTCGGACTGTCAATGAAGCAACAAAAGAACAAAGCTGCTGTGCTTGGCGCCAGCTATTTCTAAAATGTTCGTGTGCTCAGCCCTCCATCTTGGAGTATTCAAGATCTCTGCAAATATAGGTTTTACACATATGCATGGTTAACAAACGTACTAGTTTGATAAATATTTAATTTCAATCACACTGCAGCTTGTTCTGCATTCGGTAATATTATTTCAGTACCAAGATTATGGTTTACTGTGGATAAGGGTTATAAAGCTGCAGACAGTGATGTATGCCTTACATTAAAAAAAATCAATTGATTTAATATATTAGGTTTCATAAATGTTGCATTGCGCCTTCATGACTGCTTAGTTGTTGAAAAGAATACTACAAGTCCTTTAGTCAGACAGATAATAGCACAAAAAGGTTCTAACCGTTTATACAAGGTTTCAAACAGTTCTTCTTTCCCGCCTGCTCAGGGAAGGAGTGTGGAATCACATTGCGGACCTTATCTGCAAATACTGCTTCCCATTGTCTTTTGGGCCTATTGATCTGGGATTGAGATCTGTGGGATCCCTAATACTGTTGTCAGAACTCTGACTTAGTGAAAACACACATGCAGCCTCCCTATTGTCATGCTTCTCTCTTTAAGAGGCTGGAGCCACAATGGGGAACTTGTGGGGGACACTTTGCCAACTGACTAATCCCCGCAGGATTCGGATTTATGAGGGAATGTCCCTTGTTAAGGAGCCACTGAACCTCCTTAAGGTGAGTCTGAACACTTGTTATTAACCTTCCTGCTTCCTCAAATTTGTTTGAAAATGCACCATTTGTCCACTCTTTTTTCAAACTTTTCTCGGGGGGAGAACACCCCCCGAACCCTCGCTCGCCGCAGTGCAGTACGACAATAATTTTACACCCCACCACTTTCAAATGTCACCAGCCTCCACTGCATTTACAGGATCCTTGTGATGCCACCCTCCCCCACCCACCTCCACCGACACGAGCAGAGACCAGGGAGAAGCACATGGAGAGGAAGGTAAGAGTGACGCCGAAGACAAGCATTCACAAATAGACCATGCTGCATTTCTTAAAAAGTATTGCATATATATTCTGGTCCCCCCAATGTAATGATTAATGGCTTTATTTGAGGACCGGATGCATAGGTTAGCTTATTACCTTTTAATGTGGGGCACCAGTGGTTTAGTATCAATTCTGAACATTTATTTTCTGGTTTCTTTTCTCTTATAGTGCTATTTGATTCACCCAGCTGCAACCTGTGATGCTGTTCATCGCAGCTCCTGTTCTCCTTGTGCCTTTTACTGGTCCAGGGCCATCTGGTTACACATGCTCTGCTGATCTTGATCCTTCCAATACCCCGTTTAGGGCGAAATTACAGAGTATTTATCTTTACACATTGGTTGCAGTTGTGACCAGACATTTAATACCAGCTTTAAGTTAACTGCTTATTTAAAGTGTGGGGGCATGAATATCTGTGTATATATTGGGCACAGGCAGCCGATAACAGAAGGATGGGGATATTCTCAAGAACGTGTGATAATTACTGCAAAATTAGCTTAACGCAACTTTGCACATCGCAGTCCATCGCGGGAAAATAACACCGTGTTAACGCAGTATCCTCAACCCGGCGGCACCATGCGATAGTCTCACGATAACGCGACAAATGCCCAGGTTCAAATTAACGTGACGCCGAAAAAATGCGAAACACAAACACCAAAAACGTTGCGATGACCCAAATAGTGAAACAAAAATCAGCGATAACCAGCGACAGGCCTGCGATTCCCACGCGACATGCAGGAAAATGCACTATAAAAGCAGAGAAAAAAAAAAGACAAAAAAATTTAACTGCGTAACACCATGGACGCACCCGGACCGAGTGCAGAGGACAACGCGAACCCCACAAGCCCCACAGATGACCAGCCAGGGACCCCGGGGCCGGGGAAGGGCAAGGAGAAGAGGAAGAGGAAGACGGGGTTCAGTCCACAGGAAAACCGGATCAATGTCACGGAGGTGACAGAACAGTACCAACAACTGTTCGTCACCTCCACTGTGTCATCGGCAACACAAACGGAAATATGGCAGCACATCGTGAACAACGTGAATGCAGTCGGAGTGTCGAGGAGGACAATGGAAAAGGTCAAGAGGCGCCGGAATGATGTGAAGGGCAAAACCAAGAAGAAACTCGATGCCAACATGAAAGCAGCAACGCAGATTGGAGGTGGGGGACCAGCGGCACACCAGGAGCTGGATGACATGGGGAAAATGGTGGCCACAGTCATCAGTCGGGATACGGTGCCAGGAGTCGTGGATCGGGACACTGCTCAACATGACCTGACACAACATCAACAGGGTGAGTACTGACCAGGGACTGGGGGGACGGGGGAAGATGGGCACAATGGCACACATGCACAATTAAGTAGAGCACACTGCACACCCACAATGACTCTGGATCATGTCCCTGATCCCCGTGCCACACTGCAGCACACATACAGAAACTCAGGGAATGTGTGTCGAAAATAATTTATTTGCACATGCTGTGCCTGTGGTCATTTTGTACTGTCTCATGATTGCTAAGGACTGTCACAATGTGACGTCCTCATGTAAAGAAATTGTCAATGATGTTGTTCCTACGGGCTATTCCTGCTGCAGCTGCGGTGGGGTGTGGTCCACCTGCCTCATCTTCCTCATCATCGTCTGGTGCATCTGGCACTTGTAACCATGGGGCATTGGTGCGTGCACATATGTTGTGCAACACACAACATGCAACGATCATCTTGCACATGATGCCTGGGCTGTACAGGAGCCTCCCACCTGTGATGTCCAGGCACCTGAAACGTGACTTCAACACGCCAAATGTGCGTTCCACGATGCCCCTGGTGCGTTTGTGGGCCGCATTGTACTGCCTCTGGGCCTGTGTGTTCGTGGCTCGGAGGGGTGTCATCATCCAAGTGCAGACTGCATATCCTTGATCACCTGTGACAGTGCAGAGAGACATGAGTCAATAGTTGGTTCTGCCTGATGTGTTAGCAGGCTCACTAGTTGATTGGCGTGTGATATGTGTGTCATAGTGATTCCTGTGTGACATGTACTGCTTGTAGCAAATGAGCGCCTTCAATGTGTATTACGTAGCCTCACTGCTGCTCCTCCATCCTCCCTAGCCTAATTACCTGTGTGCTCTGCGCTGTTGCACCACTTGCACTCCTACGGCACACCATTGTCATGCCTGTCTGCGCATGTCCACAAGCCTGACAACGACACTGTGATGTTGTGCGAAGATGGGCACCACGTGTGTGTAGGCCTATGGTAAGGATAGGGCGAACACAGATGTAGAGTTCATGGCTGGCTGAACTTGCGATGCGGTTGAGGCAAGACCTTTGGCATATGTGTAGGTTTCAAAATAATCATTACGTTACGCTATTAGATTAGCCTTATATAGCTAAATATAGCAGTGGTAGTCATCTATATTGACAACCCACTGAGCTATATTAAGAAAGATGATGTTTTACAGAATAGGTTAGTCTTGGATAGGTGGCAGCCATTTTGTATACTGGCCACCATCTTACATTATGCCTATGTTTAAGCACGCGGTGAGCTCTAAACTGCGAACGAGGTAGGCCCAGACAGCTGCGCCATGACACTTGTTGTTCACCTGATAAGTATACGCCCAGTTTCGTTTCTTTATCCAATAAGGGGTGCTGCCTCGCTTATGAATAAGCCTTTCTGTGTGCGTAAGTAATATTCTATTTGCAGCACCTCTCCTACGTTGGGAGGAGCAGGGATGTAGCTGGCTGACCTTGGCTAAGAGATACCGTGTGCCTGCCTCGGGCTGGTGATGTACGCCCCTCTGCCTCCCTAAAGTACGCATCCCTAAACCTGTAACTTTCCCTTGTAGGCGTGCTCTAGATGTTTATGACGTGTTTGATGTATCATACTATGCTGCGCATCATTATTGAGTCAGTCCATTAGCAAGCATTGCATGGTGCATGTTGTATTTGGGCTCCTCTGCAGAGTATAGATAATAAACTGCTTGTTTGCATTCTCTACTGGTTGACCGACTCTAAATTGATATAGGTAAGGCCGAGAGGTGATGTAGTAACCCGAGTGACCCTATACGGGTCACTTCCTTCATATGCAGCGGCAATAGCGATACACACACAACAGTTGGCATGTAGGATCCCGGACCCCGAGCGGGCTTGCGCTCATTCATTTATCCCTTCGGCCGAGCCCGCACTCCGGGGGCATGTTACATTGCAACTTTGTCCATTGCGGGTCGGGTGGCGCCGACACTACAACAGTGACACACGCATTAGGTACTTCATTGGCAAGCCCAACACTTAACCACGCCCAGAGCCCCGGGGTGATCATCCACACCCCTACGCTGGACTGTTGTACGCCAGCCCACTCCGGCAATGCCTACAGGGGGGTACGACACAGCTACATGTCCCAGGTCCCACCCACTACCTGAGGTGACATGGTTGCGTCCTCTGTACACAGCACAATGCAATGTGGTAGGGCCCGGGGCCCTCATGCATACACAATGACCACACAAACACACTTAGATAGTTTGTGGAACTGGCTACGGGCACGTGCGCCCGGCCCCTTTTATTGCCAGGGTCACATGTCCAGTGACGCCTATGCTGAATGGGTGTGGGGTGAGTGTGAGCCAGCCCTCAAGGAGTGGTTGGTGCTGGCAACAACTAAAACAGTGATCAGACCATCAGAAGTTCACAGTTCAAACAGCAAGGGTCCATGACTTGAGCTGCACGGAGTTAGTGGCCCCGGATGCACAGCGGCCGGCACATGGAACACCGCCACGGTGTTGTATTCCGCTTTAGGGGTCCGTATATAGGTTTTCCTGTATCATGTCCTTATATAGGCACAATTCGCCTTGCCCTTATATAGGCATAGAATCCCTGTCCTTATTTAGGCATTAACCGTGCACTCCAAATACAGGCATGGTCACCGACATCCGTCCACCCTAACGTCGCAACGAGTTCTTAGAAACCAGACCCTTAAGCTTCGGGAGTTCCCTAGCACAGGACTATTGATTTCTCCAAGAACTCATCTATTATGTATGAACCGTTATACCTTAAGGGTTCATTCCTGACGTCTTCCTCTGTCCGACTTCACGTCAATGCTAACCTTCCACGACACCTACCAGGTATAAATATACCTTCCCTTGCCCAAGCAAGTTAGAGGAGACCTCGACTTCAGAGGAGCCCGTATCCCGGCCTGACGCACTGAGACGACGCTGTCATTCCTGCACGCAGACGAATCCAGCTTCCAGTGTTCTGACTCCCTTCGCGGGGTGTTAGAGTTCAAAGATCCGGCAGGAGATTCCCACCTCTCTCATTCTCAAGGTAAGGAGCTGACTAGATCCTAGAGGGACTCTTGGCATACTATACTTGGCATACTAGACTTAACATACTCTTAGTATACCATACTAGAGAATACTCCACCTACTTCTATCTTTCCCTACACCTAGACTAGGTTAGGTACATTGGGGTAGAACTAGCTTAGGGACGCATCGTATGAGTACTCTCATTCTTAGCTCATGTTATTTATGTACGTGAATATATGCTAAAAGATAATGCTAGCGCAGTATTATTTATTTCTACTGCTTACGCTGTACATTATTTATCTTGCATACTGTCTTGTGATTATAACAGCACATATCTCTTACACGAGAAACAAGACTGTTCAATAAAACCCTTTTATTGAAACACCCGTCTTTCCTTTCTGTGTAACTCTGCAGAAACTAAGCATGCACGATTGAATGAGTGAAACTGTTATCTATTGTTTCCACGATTCTGAGACAGGTTCCGCTTCTAAAGGGAAACAAAGTTGTCATGTTTTTCTGTTGCCAGAAACTACTCCCTTCTTGTTCTCAAGGAGTTTCTAGTGGCCTCTGAGCTAGCTGGCACAGGTAAATAAGTTTAATATAATCAATAGGGACATACCGACATTAGTCCTATGTCAAACCTATAGGTTATATTATTCCAATGCGCAAGCCTATTAGGGAAATAGGAACTACACTACATGGCGCCCAACGGTTTGGTAAGGCAGTAATTTAACGCTAGATACTGAGTAACTCATTTGTGCTTTTCTCAGAGACCCCTACTCACATACTCCATAAGACGTCCGGAGTGGGTAGGGCTAAATATCCACCATAACTAAATAGGGAAGCACCCTATAAATTAGTTGTTTGGTTTGTTCAACGTTGAAGGATACAGTGTTCCAAAATATTGTGCAACTTATCTTTTTGTTTCCTTGAAATTTGTTCTACATTTTTTAAAAAACAAAATGCCTGACTCCGACAACGGTGACGTTGCGGGTCACCCAGCTTTAACAGCTTATAACATCACAGGTTCAGAAGGAACCGAGGAGGGTGTCATAGACATCAATCCAAACTTAAGAAGAGCCATCACTCAAAACTTATAAAACATGGCCTGCCACCAAGAGGCGGTAGAGCAGTTTTCGTGATAGAGGCACACGAATCCTTTCAGACAGAGGTATTCTATTCATGGGTCATATTTCCTGAATCAAATTCAGTAACAAAACTGTTTCACTTCTACAAAGAAGATGATCCACCAGAGGAATATATTCCTTTCGAGGATATTGAAATTCCACTAACATACCAGGAGCATCAGCTCTGGTTTAAAGGCGCCCTAAAACATCACAGAAACATTACCAGGCTCGGTCCACTAGGTAGACCAGGAGCATCATGGCCGATCCTAGCCGGCTACACTCCTCATCCTGAACTCGATATAATGTCAGATGAGGAATTACTTACTCAACTACAAGAGTTAATAAAAATCTACAGACAACTAGTCCAATATGTCATGCGGACTTTCACATTCCAACCACCATTGACACTTCCAAATCAAACTCCTCAACAGGGGAATACACTAAAAATTACACCACAGACTCTATACGCAGTCATGGGGAAAATGCCCATAAAATGTGAGCAAATTCCATTCTGGATAGCTCAAAAAATTACTCAAATCGAAGCAGTATTTCCAAATACTAGCCCGTATGAGAAACACAGAATCCTAACCATCTGTTTACCGATGGGGATCACACTACAACTGGAAGACTGTACCACTTGGGGCTCAGTCTTTGCTGCCATCTATACCAAAACACATGGTATTCCATCAATTGCAGTAATACCAGATGTCCTGAAACAAATTCAAAACGAATACGGGGCAGAGCCTGCTCTAAATTTAGGTATGAAATTACTGAAAAATTTCGACCAGGTCTCAACAATAATATTATCTAATATTAAAGGGGAGGCAGCAGCGGTGGCGATCCGCCAACGATTAAGGGAATTCGATGTTACAGAACATCAAACTGAGCTACCCAGAATAATAGAACAATCATATGCAGAATTAGTTTGGGTGGAAGACCAGTGAAGCTGAAACTATCTGAAAGTCCTGAGAAGGACTCTATTAAACAACTTCCTACATCTTCTAAAAAGAAGTGGGAAACTAATAAAAATAATTCAGAGAAACGTTCTCAATCCCGAGGTAGGTCTCCTCAAAAGGAGCCCTCTGAAAGGAGGTATAACCTCAGGAATAGGGATAATTAAAAAAAACCTGACAGGTATCAAGATACTGATACACGTTCCTCTCGTAACTTTCAGATCTCGACACAGACATAGGAAAGAAGAGGACCGGTCAGAACATAGAGAAGAACGCGTGAAATCGAAAGACGACAAACACGTTCCGAAAAGTAAATCCAAACCTCAATTCTCAAAGAAGAAGGTAGCAGGTCTGAAGGTCAGACATGCTGAGGATACTGAGAACACAACTCAAGAACGGAGAATGGGCTCAGACAATGCTGGACAGTGCAGCAGAAGTCACAATAGCTCGCCAGAACCTGAAGGAACTTCTGGAGATAGTGGACTTGAATGAGTACATTACAGTTGAGACTGTAGACACCAGGGTTAGTACTCCACAAAAGTTATATGAAATAACACTCCGGATGGAGGGAGACATACCTAGACAGGTGAAAGCACTTTTTTGGGAAAAACTTTCAAGGGGCTATGACATACTTCTAGCAGAAAAAGACTGGCCACCACAATTTGTCAGGGAGTGCCCACATGGCGAGGACATTATTATGCCTGCCTTCTCTAACCATATTCCAATTCATCTAAAGTATACTTATGCCAGAAAATGGGCAGTAGCCCAGGCCCCAGCATTATACAAAAATCATGTAGGATGGGATGAGGATTCACCTCACCATTAAATACATCTGAAAAATGAACCTACTGCACAAAGGCAGTACCCAATAAAGCAAGAAGCTAAAAAACAGGTCAGGGAGATCTTAGATCAACTTGAATACCAGGGGTGATTGAAACATGCACCTCTTCAATGAACAATCCTTTGTTTCCTGTCTCCAAACCAGACAATACCTATCGTCTAGTTTTGGATTACAGACACGTAAACACTTGTTCAAAAACATTTGCAGTGCAAAATGCACATAGTACAGCATTAATGAATAACATTGTGCGTAAAAAATACAAAACCACATTGGACATCTCAAATGGTTTCTTTTGTCAAAACATAGCACCTGAAAGCAGGTACTTACAGTGGTGGCTGGTGGAATTTGAAACTGGTGAGGCGTAAGCAGAAAGAATCAACGTATGCGAGCGAGCGCAGCGAGTGAGCCCGATGGCAATAAGTGGGGGCTCGGGGGGGTTCTCCCCCCGTGAAGAAATTTTTTAAAAATTGGCATCGTTTTGGTGCGATTTTCAGCACTATTTCTGTGATAAATGGACTGAAAATTCAGTTCTTCTAGGCATTCATAAAAGAAAACTCATACATTATTTCAGAGAATTTCTGGGTTGCCAAGCAAGCCTGACTTCTGAAGAGGGCTAGGGTACTAAGCAAGACTGCTTTGGCTCTACCCTTTCCAATAGAAAACACTAGTTAGTGATGTGAACAAGTTCAATGGACAAATCTGGGGTCTAGGGAGAGTCCCTCTCCTGAGAAAGAAATTTAAAAAAGATTGGCAAATGGTGCATTTTAAAGCAAATGAATGCAGCGATAAAGCAAGGTTTATTAAGCAGTGGGAACGTATAGTCTTGAAATATTAAACACATTAAAAACTGCCCAGTATCTTCTTGCATGAATTTGTTCAACAGTTACTGTAATATGTAAATTGTTCTGCATGACAACTTTAGCCCTTTAAAATGTATGTTTGCCCAGTGTCTAGCACTGCATGCAGCATTAACTTTGGAAAAATATGCTCTAACCAGACTTCAGGAAGCACCCACAGCTGCTGGCTGTAACCAGTCATATAGAAATATGTGCAGACAGGTCTTTAAGTGAGATGAAAAAAGTGGGTGCTCCCTATAAAGGAACATGCCAAATACATTTCTGTGATTCCCATAGTGTGCCATCAGACCGGTATTTTGGTTTCTCTCTGAGATGTAATTTTATCCAGATAAATTGCACAGCAACTGACATACGCCTAAAGCCTGTCAGTATGATTGGCTTTGTCACTGGGTGTTAGCTGTTTAAGATAAATGAGTAACAACAATGATTTCTTATAAATAATTAACATTGAAAATGTTTAAATTCTGAAATAGTGAGTCTGTGAATTAAATAGCATTGAGGCCTGTGGAAGGAGCTTTGGCTCTTCAATTATGGGTGCTTTATGTTAGATATGCATCCTCTTTTTCTCTGCATATCTTGTCCATCTGCACATCTTCAACCCCTCTCTTTCCTCTTCAGCATCCTCTTTTCACTCTTCCCCGAATGCCCTTCCTCACATCTCTGTCACTTCACCGCCCCCAACATGCACTGCACTCCCTCTTTTGACATCAGTGTACCCCCTTCACACAAATTTCCACAGAATTTCAGTTGCAAATGGAATACACAAATATTGTTCTGTGTGCTCTGCAGAGAGGCCACCCACTGACAGGCACTTTGTTTGGCTTTAGCCTTATCGCCTGCGTGCTCAATCAAAGCCTCTCATAAACACCTGGCATGGCTCAATCCTCAAAGTATGCACAGAAAAAATACAGATAAACAACATTATAAAATAGCTAACTCGTGGGGAATGCAAGATTAAGTAAACATGTAAAATAAGAGAGGAACTAAATCGCTGAAATGCATTCCTTCAACGTTTTTAACATTCATTGTTTGCAAGTCAATCCATGTTTTTGGCATCAGTGTTAACTTAGGGGCATGTACACAGGGCCAGTTTTAATGCCATACATCAGAGGACTGGCCACTGTAAGCACATGTTACACAGTAAGCACATATCTCTCGCTTTGGGCCTGACTCGGATATTTGGATCCATTTCACAAGGGAGCAAATGCCGCAGCTCCACTTCTAAAGGAGCGAGCAATGTGCAGTGAGGGCCTGGGGACCGGTTGGGGACACATTTCACTGCTAGAAGAGTGAAAACAGCTCAGCTGAAGGGCAGGAACGAACCAGGAACTTAGCACATGCCTTCAACATCTGTGTAACCGAAGGCTGGCAGGCTTGTTCACCACATGTTCACCTCCAACGTACTAATGTTTTTCATGCATATAGTGACGCTTGGTGCACAGCTCTTCACGAGGAAACCTCTCCCCCCGACTGGAGCGCCCACAGGCCCCCACTCTCCATGAAGTGTCTCTCCAAGTCAGCCAGCGCTACCCATTCAGCCCAAAGCCCCCTCACACCGTATGCAGGCTCTTTCCACCACATGCAGTTCTACCCATTCACCCCGAAGCCTCTTCACACCTTATGTAGGCTCCTTGCACCACATGCAGCGCTCCTCACGTACACCCGGGGACCACAGAGTGTCACTTAATGACACAGTGACTTCAGGGCTGCTGCTGATTCACTACAGCATGTACACACGATGACCATTCGACGAGGGGCGTTTCCGGCTCGCAGTCAGGACGTGAGGTACGTACGTAGAGGTCCCTTAAAGACAGGACATATTCCTCGTCTGTGTGTTAGCTGTCGCCATGCACAGCGTGTCTGTGTGTCAACCGGGTCTATTTCGCAATATAAAACTCTAAAAAAAAAAACGACACCCGTCTCTGGCCTCTCTGGGCTGTGGTGGGTGGGTGTTGGGTGCTCTCTTCATATGTATTCTGTGGTATGCTGGTTTAAAAGAACTGCGCTGTGTGGGATTCAAGGCGCTAGAGAAGATGGACAGAAGGCGGCGGAAGCAAGGGCTGCAAGAAGGTGGGGAGAGAGGGCAGAGGGAGCACAGAGGCAAGACAGAAGGAGTTATCGGAGAAGGGGAGAGGCAGAGAGGAAGTGTGGGAGGAGAGTGGAGTGAAAAGGCGAAGAAGAGACAATGTGTGCCTTTGAAAAAGAGTGACAGGGAAGCCAAGAGACAGCGGGAAGGGACAGGTGCTGAGAGGGTAAGACTAAGAGATAGAAAGTGAGAGACAGGAGGTGGCCTGGGTAGAGAAATACAGAGAATAACACAAGAGAGCATTAGAAACACATTGACAGTCATTCTTTTCAGCGGACTGTGAAAGAAAGCTCAGTGGGTTGTTGCTCAGCAGTAGAGGTGACTTGTTATTTACCGAAATGAAATGTAACTTTGCAGTTGTCCTCCGTGCGTTCCTGGTACACATTAATACTCGCTCCTGGGAGCGTTAACTGCTGTCAGTTACCTGCTTTCAATTATGACCCTAACTGAGGGCATTTAATGCTGCAAAGGACAATTAACAACTGTTAACACCAGAAAGCATGTGGATAATAAAGCAATTCACACCTGTCCTTCTAATCTCCCGAACAGAGGCGAATAAACCCCGCGCCTTGTGTCTGCCTGCTTCATGCCCCAGCCACCGAGCCAGAGCTGGGGCATGCAGCAGGGCTTGACGCCAGCACTCTAGGCGCTCTGATTGGCTGGGTCAATCCCAGCTTCCCAGGGGGTGCTAATGCGCTTTGCAGCCTGTCACAAATCACTCTAAAACCGTGGGAAGAAGTGAGTCAGTAACACAACACACCAGCCTTCAGCGTCCGCCTGAGCAGAGTGAGTGAGTTTACCTCTCTTAGGTCAGTGGAGATATTATTCCACAGTAATGGGGCCCGGGCATAATAATAACGACGTCAGCAAAGTGAGAACAGTTCAATTGGGTAACAGTCGCGGCTCGCAATACTAGGAGGGAGTGGGGGGGAGTTAGGGAGGGAGTCGGGTGGGGGTCGCGCGGGGAAGTTTAAAATAAAAAAAACATAACTTACCTGGTCCGCGCCGCCTCTGTTCCTGGGCCGGAGTCCTGCGTTGGGGGCTGCTTGGCGCCTTCTGTTCTGCTCTGTCCTGGGCCGGTCCCGCGCCTTCTGAACAAAAGCCCTGGGCCGGCCCCTCAGGCTGCGTGGTGTCTCAGGCAGCCAATCCTGGCGCTGCATTGGCTAGGGCACGGAGACGCTCCGCCCATTAGAGACCGGGGGTTGCTGCATGAAGCAACCCTCAGCCACTCGGGTCCCGACTCCACCCTCGCTCTCCTGGTCCTTAGGAGGTGGCTGTATTGCGCATGTTCGGGCTGGTCATAAAAATGACCAGCCCAAAATCGAGCATGCGCACTATTGCAGCTGCGCTTTAGTAAGCACTGCTGTCAGTCACCCTCCTTACTGCCGCAGCCAGCCCCGCCCCCACCATCCTTCAGTGCCGATTGAATGCCTGCCTGAGGGGAGGGAGACGCGACTCGCGAGTACTTTAAAGTTTGCGTGCGGTGCGACTTGGGGCTATGTGGCCAGGTGAGGCAACGCCCCAGCGCCCCAATGGACGCACCGCCCCTGGGTACTTAACAGCTTTCTCAATAATGGGGACCCAGCGTCAATTTTGTCGCCTCCCACAAGGGTTCAAGAACAGCCTGGGGTTATTCTCAGCGGGAGTAACGGAGTTACTACAAATTTATGATAATGAGGCATTGTCATATGTCGATGACATCTATCTGACAGAAGATGACCTGGATAAACACTTGAACAGGGTGAGCACCATTATACTGGGTTTTGCCTCTGAGGGCTACAAATTCAACTTCAAAAAGTCCAGAATTGCCCATCTCAATGTCCTGTTTCTAGGATATGAGCTTTCAACACACAGAAATCTTGCGTTCACTTCAAGCGAACATGTTAGCAACAAATCACTTACAAACACGCGTAAGTCAATGCAACTTAGTGATCCGAATAATTTCGGGTCAATGCGGATTCACCTACTTAACATTTAATGAGGGTGAAAAAATACCAATTGCATACAAATCACACTTGTATACACAAGCAGAAATGTGCTTCACTTCAACAGAAAAAATTCTGACAGCAGTTCAAACCGCTGTAGCAAAAGAAAGAGCTCTAGCGCAAGGGAAACGCATTATTGTCGTAACCCCAGTTCCGGCCTTAGAGGCGGTAACAAAAGCAAGCATTCCAAATGCTAAAGCATTACATCCTAGATGGATACAATGGGTTAATTCTCTTGCTGCACCAGATGTTGAATATGTTTTTGATCCCGATTTATAAACACAAGCATACCTGCAATATGAACATGAATGTCCTCTGCCTACTGAGATTCTGCCTCTCGATCAGTACGAATTCATAATTTACACTGACGGATCCGCACAACCCGCAACAGGGAGTAAGCAAGCTTACAGTGCAGCGTGTGCAATCGTTAAAGGTCGCATGCGAGATGGCAACTTCAGACCTATGGTCACAAAAACCCAGTCTCTAGGAGATTGCACAGCTCAGCGAGCTGAACTACAAGCATTCAAACTGGCACTTGAAAGTACAGATCGAGAATTCCCACACTAATAGTGTGCGATTCTTTCTACTGTGTACAGTTGTATAATGAATATATACAAACTTGGCTTGAAAACGGGTTCAAAGATGCAAAAGGTGGCACAATAAAGCATAAAACGCTTTGGGAACAAGTAGTTCAGTTAAAAAGCTGAACTACCAAAGGCTCACGTGATACAACACACTGAGTCATCAACATGATGGCATTCACGTTGCAGGAATTCATTGGCTGACGAAGCCGCAAAGGGGGCTGTTCAGACGGCTTCCGTAGCTGCGATCACTCGTTCAAAAACGAAAATAGACAGTGAGATAATGTTGGCTGTCAATGCTACAAGCAAAGGCAGTGGTGCAGCGTTACCAAAAAGTTTCCACTCAAATACTCTTATGTAATTGATGCGAACAACGTTCCTTTTGCTCGAATCCCTGGAGTGGGGGATAGGGTAATTCCAAACAAGGAACGCAGATTAGGACTAATCATAGCAGCACACGAAGGGATAGCCTCTGCTCATGCAGGCATTTCTGCAACAGTATCTTTACTAACACAAAGATATTGGTGGCCTGGCATTAGGAAACAGACCAAGAACTATGTTCTGGAATGTGAAAATTGCCAATAGATGAAAGTCTCCACAGTGAAGCGTCCTGCGCAGACACCCCTGTTAATTTCAGACAAACCATTAGCTTGTGTTTACCTGTACCACTGCGGTCCCTTGCAAAGGGACGGTAACTATAAATATTATCATGGTCGCAGTGGATTCTTGCTCTAGGTTCCTATGGATATGGCCTCAGCGCTCGGCTGACGCTCGAACTGTTATAAAAGATTTGCGAGTCTTTATCGGCACATAAGCAATAGGCACGCTACATTCTGACCAAGGCCCTGCGTTTAGCTCTCGGGCTTACAAAGACACCATGGCCAGTCTGGGCGTTGCATTGCGGTACTCCTCTCCGATTCATCCTGAGCGAAATTCTGTTGTGGAAAGGAAAAACCGGGACATAAAGCAGTCTATAACAGCTAGGGTATTAGGTTCGGGTGATGGGTGGATCAAACATCTTTATGGGGTCCAACGCTCATTAAACAACTTGCCAAGAAGTTCTCTAGGGGGGTCACTCCATATGAGGTTCTATTTGGACAAGAATGAGGGTGCCTGATCTGGAATGCAGTGGCACAGTGGTGGAAAATAAACCCTTTGATATCAAAGATCGTTTGGCTGTTTTACAGGACTTAAATGAACTAAGAACGAAACAAAGCAACGTATTCCTGCAGCCAACCACCACTGGGGAAAAACCGGTGGTCCCAGCAAGGCCTGTCTGGATTCCAAAAGTTGGGGATCTAGTCAGAGAGAAGATTGCGGACAAGAAGGAATTTGGACCTTCATACAGACAACCAGTACCTGTCCTAGCCATACACGGAACAAGAACAGTACTTCTGCCGCCCCTTGCTGGAAAAAAGGAGAAAAGATTTGTGTCCATCGACCTCATCAAACCACAGTATGTGGCCAATACTAAATAGTAGGCCTCATGGACTCCGACCTAGTAGCAGACACACTACTCTCGCTATTATCCAAGAGGTTCAGACTGAAAGACTGATAACCATCGAGAATTCAGCAGTAACAGATGAAGAACTGAGCAACAATGCTATGGAACTCATCCCTCTTGAAACACAAGTAACAGTTCGTCCAAATACACCTGTCTACACCAATGTAACAAGTGATCAACTGGTTCCAGCGATTTCTACAAATCCTGATGCAATTCCAACAATTGACAGAACTGCTTCTGGCTACTTCATTAATTTTGATACGTTTTCTGAGGATCCGAGTGAACCCGAGACGTCGCCAGCATCGAAAACTTTTAAACAGCAAGTACAAGACTTTTTGCATTTTTTTAAAAAGACTTATCTAGTTTCACCATGGATTGAACTTTGGGTTATTTCTAGAATATTTTTCTTCCTGCTTTACCTAGCTTTGGTTATGACTATGAGCGTGCTTATAAATGGGGGATACATCCATTTGGACATTGAAAGAAAAGAAGTGAACTTACTTTTGAAACCTCACAAATCATCCCATCGTGAAACAAGAGACTTGTCTGCAGTAATCATCACAGCCGTTCCTATACAGGATGGTATAGTGTGGGACAAAACTGACTTTGATATTTTTGGCCCGACGAAACATTTGAACATTCCACATTTATTTAAGATCTCACTAAGTGATTTTGTTTCATCCAGTACCTTTTCTGATGATTGGGACTTTGAAACTGTAAATGATATGATGTTTGACCTAGAAAAATCTGCTGCATTTTTTAATAATGAATATTTAGAGGGTTCATCAGACTATGAACAGCTGTATTGCTATAACCACTATGGTAATCATTTTTCCATAAATCTGCAACACCTAGAAATGTGTTTATGTTTAACCAATGGGAGCATTGTCCTACACCACCAAAAGGTAGTTCAAAAACATTTGCTAAGAAGTTTCCATATTTTTCAGGATACAATACATCTGATCCAGAAACATTTTACTATAGAAATGTAAACAAAACAGGACTGAAAATTATGTTAACAAATACAAGACAGATTTACTCTGCAGCATTTATTGCCCAACTGTCTAGACAGGGTTTCGACTTGTGGAAAGAGACAATAGACACAAAATCTGTCTGGGGTACTAGAGATTGGCAAGTGCAGGGGATAGAAGCTTTATTTAGAGCCTGTATCGTCCCTCAACAAATAATGTTTTTGAATGACACGGTCCAACAAACGTCTTGCCTTGGGTTAGCCAAGATCAAAGACATGAAAAATCCTTCTGTACCAACACTTGCAAGTGATAACAATACACAGGCAGCGGTTACAGTTGACACCATAATACAACTCAACAGAACAAAACCTGATTGGAGAAAAAGGTTGATCTGGCCCACAGACACAAACAACTGTCAAGAGAGATTCCTGAATAAAACACAGGGGTTTACTATTCATAGGCCAGACCCACGATACGTCCAAAGACAGCATCCGGGGGTAGTAACAACATACAGTGTAGGGAAATTATGCCTCGATTGGCTGCAAAAATCTACACTTAAGGATGTGAAACAACACTTATCTTTACTTAAAGAAGACGCAGACCTTAGGGAATTCTTGCTTGGACCAAGAAAACCGCGTCAAAAACGTTTCATATATGCCGGCATTTATGCTGCTTATAATGAAGCATGGAAGGTGTCACAGATGGAGGCCGCAGAACGAATACGTGAACTTGATCATATTAACTTAGAGAAAACTCTCTCTGTGGTCGACAATGGGTTAACAACTTTGTCCTCCAGAATTTATTCATTGGACAGTATTGTATCCTCTGCTATCGACATGCTGGAACAAGATTTAGCCATGTTACAGCAAGGCCAGTCTCAGTTACGTTCTATTATGTTATTAAGCTGGACGCTGCAATCTTTGCTTGCGGGCTATGTGCCTTGGCGTTTTATCAACACGTCGGCTCTGTTTGCAGAATACAATCTAATTTATAAACAGATCGAACTGGCACAAAGGGGAGCAAAGTATACAGTACTGAGCATTGAAAAACTTGAAAAATTACCATTCACAGTGGCAGAAAAACCAGCTACAGAATGGCTTATTCATGGCAAAATTAGTCTACCTGTGACTACTTTCCAGTTTCAGTATTGCCTTAAACAGATGCAAGCAGGCAAATATGAAAGGTTGGGTAAAGAATACATTAAGACATCCTGGAATTTACCTTACACCTATAGATGTTGGAGTGGGGATCGTGAAGTGTTTCTAAGTGGTACACACTGTGAAAGTGCACTAAGCGGTTCACTAATTTGTCAGGACATTTCTTTACACGGGGCTTGTAATGGTTCTGTGGCAAACTTGTCCTGCCACCAGCAGGGTACACCAGCTGCTGTGATTAATCCAACGTTTGGACAACTTTCTAATGGGAGTTACCTCATGTTGAATGATCAGAGTTGCTGTGGCATGTTGCCAGGCATCCCATATCTAGTAACGGTCAACTCCAGGGTCACTTGCTGTATACAAGTATTGTTTGCCCCAATAGACACAGTCAGGGAGTCGCCTCTATGGCCTTCGTTGAATGTCTCTTTTATACGATTTGATACTTTAAGCAGAATGAAAGCCATGCTTATACAACAATCAGTGCCTTTGACCTCGGCCAAAGAAACCTATGATCTACAAGTTGCAAGGACTTAGGCTGAGATTCAAGCTTTAATTCGTACAAACTGCCCTATACATTTCATAGAAATGATAGGACGTATCTTTAACATGTCAGATACAAGCGGTATTGTACATGTATTCAAGACCATCTGTTCCGGACTATTAGCACCTTTCCAGGCTGTCCTCGGAATCATCCCAAACTTTGCACATTCGGTGTTTGGTGGTGTGCCATTAATTCTAGCACTTGTTGCAGGAATTCTGTTTCTATTCCTCCTACTACGCTAAGGCAAGCCTCTTCGCCAACATCACTCAGAGCGATGTGGAGAGAGCCCTCCTTGAACGGAAATGCTGTGAGCGAATAGTACAGCTTTTGGGCATGCCTCGTCTAAGGGAACTTAATACAACGTGGTTCCTGTCATTCAGACCTATCTGGCAAGATTGCATCTTACCTGTTCTACGCTGCCTGTTTTGCGGTGAAGAATGCGTGCTAGACACCTGTCTAACAGTCCCATTAGTCGTGCCAACGGATATCGATACTCTGCTGGACCCGATAACGGTCCATGCTGTGTGTTGTCCCCAGAGGCTTCCAATCCTGATGGCGGCATTCATTGAGATCTCACAGACGCTTCCGGCTGCTGCTGAGGTACGAGATGGATCAACGGGCACACAGATAACAACGGAAGCGAACATTGCCACTTCTGCTGAACGCGATGTTTCTCATCTCTGTGCAATTAACCTTCTGAACGAGGTGTTCCAAATGTCGCCAACTTCGGTGGATGATATTTTGGCTACGGAAATAGATGATCTAATGTTTACGCCAGACCCATACACTGACTTTGATTCGGCTCACAGTGTACCAGGGCAACAATGAAATTTGACCTTCATATTTTTCAAACTTGGAACTTTTCCCAGAATTGAACCTTTTTGCTTTTTAAATTTTTGAAATGACATGGCAAATGAACAATCTGCTTACAGTAGAACTAGTCTTATAAAACGGACTTCTTTGAATACTTCCAGGGACACATTGTCGCCTTACTTGTCTAACATTTCATTTAATTCTATGATATGCAATGGCTTTTGATTTTAAGAACTTATCGACCATTTCATCATATGTATATATTACTGTTTCATTCACATTGCATTCTACTTCCGTTATATGCTTAGAATGAAAACAATGCTTTAAATGAACAGTACCTATTGCATTTCAACAGTTTTGAGCTTCTTTTAAAATGCTTTTAGAAATGTTTTTAGTAATATGTGGTACTCAATTTTATGTTTAGCATTTAAAATGTTTAGCATTTAGTATTATCGTTCATTCGAAGATGGAGTGGGTGTTGTATTCCGCTTTAGGGGTCCGTATATAGGTTTTCCTGTATCATGTCCTTATATAGGCACAACTCGCCTTGCCCTTATATAGGCATAGAATCCCTGTCCTTATTTAGGCATTAACCGTGCACTCCAAATACAGGCATGGTCACCGACCACCCTAACGTCACAACGAGTTCTTAGAAACCAGACCCTTAAGCTTCGGGAGTTCCCCTAGCACAGGACTATTGATTTCTCCAAGAACTCATCTATTATGTATGAACCGTTATACATTAAGGGTTCATTCCTGACGTCTTCCTCTGTCCGACTTCACGTCAATGCTAACCTTCCACAACACCTACCAGGTATAAATATACCTTCCCTTGCCCTAGCAAGTTAGAGGAGACCTCGACTTCAGAGGAGCCCGTATCCCGGCCTGACGCACTGAGACGACGCTGTCATTCTTGCACGCATACGAATCCAGCTTCCAGTGTTCTGACTCCCTTCGCGGGGTGTTAGAGTTCCAAGATCCGGCAGGAGATTCCCACCTCTCTCATTCTCAAGGTATGGAGCTGACTAGATCCTAGAGGGACTCTTGGCATTCTATACTTGGCATACTAGACTTAACATACTCTTAGTATACCATACTAGAGAATACTCCACCTACTTCTATCTTTCCCTACACCTAGACTAGGTTAGGTACATTGGGGTAGAACTAGCTTAGGGACGCATCGTATGAGTACTCGCATTCTTAGCTCATGTTATTTATGTACGTGAATATATGCTAAAAGATAATGCTAGCGCAGTATTATTTATTTCTACTGCTTACGCTGTACATTATTTATCTTGCATACTGTCTTGTGATTATAACAGCACATATCTCTTACACGAGAAACAAGACTGTTCAATAAAACCCTTTTATTGAAACGCCCGTCTTTCCTTTCTGTGTAACTCTGCAGAAACTAAGCATGCACGATTGAATGAGTGAAACTGTTATCTATTGTTTCCACGATTCTGAGACATGTTCCGCTTCTAAAGGGAAACAAAGTTGTCATGTTTTTCGGTTGCCAGAAACTACTCCCTTCTTGTTCTCAAGGAGTTTCTAGTGGCCTCTGAGCTAGCTGGCACAGGTAATTAAGTTTAATATAATTGATAGGGACATACCGACCTTAGTCCTATGTCAAACCTATAGGTTATATTATTCCAATGCGCAGAGCCTATTAGGGAAATAGGAACTACACTACAACGGGATGGTGACTACCGGTGCACTGAGGTAGGGCCACGAGAGCTGAGCGGGTCTTCGTCGAAGTCCAAGGTGAATGTCGCGGAGGGTTTTGGGGGACAGTGGAAGGTGATCTTCCAGGGCATGATACAGAGGGCAGTACCAAGCAGACACAGGCAATATGGAGGAGATGAATGCTACAGACTCATTTTTCACACCAAGTCAGTATCAACTACATGATAATGAAGACAACCCCCAGGCCATAGACTCAGACGCCACCAAAGTTCAACCAGAGATTGTCCATGAATTTCAGGGCACGGAGTCAGTGGCACCAGAGCTGAAAGGGGATGCAGTCTGCGATGAGGCTTGTACAATGGTATAAACTCTGCCATAAATAAATCAAGACTCAGTTCCAAATGTGTGACCTACTTGACCGTAGTGTAGGCCGGAGGCAGCGGTCAGCAGGGGCCCCCAGCCACGTGTCCTTGGCTTGCGATGCACAGAGTTAGTGGCACCAGAGCAGTTGTTGGTACT
Source organism: Calotriton arnoldi (assembly GCA_963921515.1). Lineage (NCBI taxonomy): Eukaryota > Metazoa > Chordata > Amphibia > Caudata > Salamandridae > Calotriton > Calotriton arnoldi. The sequence continues at coordinate 63,122 of CAWUFW010006566.1, read as the reverse complement.
GTTCGGTCACCTCCGTAACGAGGATCCTTTTTTCATCCGGACTGAACCGGGTCTTCCTCTTACTCCTCTCCTTGTGTACAATGATATGGACTCTGCCATTGCACAATCAAGACTCAGTTCCAAATGTGTGACCTACTTCACCGCAGTGTAGGCCGGAGGCAGCGGTCAGCGTGGGCCAACCGCTGTTCAGGCAGCTCCTCCTGGTACTCTCACACACGACGTTGGAATGCTATGTGGTGATGACTTGTGGTTGGCAGAGGTAGAAGCACCAGAGCTGGGCGTGTGTGCAGCCTGCGACAATGCCGTGCCCTGCCTGGTCGGGACTGGATTGGATTGATGTGAGGCCTGCTGGACCGCAGTGTAGGAAGTACACAGGTGACCCCGCGGTGCTGGGCCGCAGTGTAGGCCGAAGGTAGTAGTCAGCAAGGGCCCACAGACACGTGTCATTGCAATGCTATGCACAGAGTTGGTGGCACCACATCGAAGGGAGTACGGTGATATAAAATCTGCCATAAACGTATGTACTCTGCCATTGTATAATCAAGACTCAGTTCCAAATGTGTGACCTACTGGACCGCAGTGTAGGCCGGAGGCAGCGGAGGAGTACGTCAATGAGAAAGGAGTACTGGGGGCCTGTGTCGCGGAGGCCATGCTGGTCTGAGGAGGCTGCCATGGTCGCGGGCCTCGGGCTTGGAGCTTGCACCGGCACGTGGTGGGTCCTCTTTGACACACGCCGGTGTCGGCAGGTAAGCAGTGAGGCCTGGGTGCGCTGGGGCGGGTAAGACGGGTCTTGGGACCAGTGGCCTGGGGTGCAGCAGGCGCACAGGATCGCAGGCACCGCCGCTCACGGCGTCGGCCTCGTGGCGGGGTGAGAGGCGCTGCCCTGGCAGACACGTTGGCCATTCTGGAAGAGAACCACGCCCAGAGTAACAGGCTTTTTATTCACAACTCTACGCTGGCCTGGCGTACGCCGGGCCAGCCCACTCCGCTCACGCTTACAGGGGGGGGGGACGTAAGAAGCTACATTTCTGCATTCTTCCCCACTGTCTGCGGTAACATGGTTGCGTCCACTGTCCAGTACACTGCAGACACCAGCAGTGTATGTCGACATGGAAATGTCTGTGGTCTGCATACTCAAGTCTGTCCAGCACATCCACGCCACACTTGGCGTTGTGTACATTCACATTCATGGGTCACTTGCCTCCTTCGCACATGCCTGGTTCCCACCTCTCCCCACATTCTGCTATTGTGTGGCTGAGGTGCAATGCGGTTGATGGCTTGTGTACATGGCTAGCCCAGGTTGCCACAGTAAGTTGTGTTGTCGTGTCTGGCATGTGGGGATGTTGGTTGTCATCTTGTATGTGATTTTGTGACGTGTGCATTCCCAGAGTTGTGAGTTGTATGTTGGTGGAGTTGAGGTGTGTGGTGTGTTCAGTTGTTACTTACCGACGAGCAGTGCATTTCCATAGGTGCCATCCTGAAAGCGATGGACTGTCGGAAGATGAAGGAATCATGCACACTGCCTGGGTAGTTGGCGAAGACATTGGTGAAGAGTCCCCGGTGGTCCACTATTGCCTGCACATTGATGGAATGCGTGTTTTTCCTGTTGCGGTAATTGTGTGCAGTGGCGGCAGGGGACACGAGGAGTACATGTGTGCAGTCGATTGCCCCCAACACGTGCGGGAAGCCAGCTATGATGTAGAAGCCTTTCTTGATCTCCAGCTGTTCCTGCGCAGTGTGTGGGAAGTAAAGTTGCTGGGGTACCAAGCTGATGATGGCATCCAAGACAGGTGTGAGGAACTTTGACAGGGCTGGCTGTGAGACTCCTCCGACTATGGCAGTTGTTGGTTGGAAGGTCCCAGAGGCCAACAGGTGCAGCACGGCCAGCTGCTTTGTCTGCGGAGGGATGTTGGTTCTCCGCTGTGTTGGTACCGTCAGCCTGTGGGCAATGAGGGTCAGGATGCGGAGGATGGTTGTCCTTTTGAGCCTGTAGTGGGCAATGACTTCCTCTGGCGTTAAGTCTCGGAGGCTGGTGCATTTTCGGAAGGTCCGGTGTCTTTGTCTGCGCTGCCTTTGTGGTAGTCTGGAGGAGGAACTGGGGGGGGGGTCCTGGCGGTGGTGATGGTGGGTGTTGTGGCCCTTTTGGGGCTCCGAGCTGCATGATCAGTAGCTCCATGGCATCTGTTGTTCTTCTGGTGTGGCTGTGGGCTGGGCTCCCTTTTATGGTGCAGGTTGTCGTCCGACTTAGCACCAGGTAGGAGCAGGTGTTAAATCCATGCTGCTAACGCACCATATCGCATGTTTTTGAATCTTATCGCCGATCTGGCTGGTCGTTGAGAATGTTGCGGAGTGGTGTTTTTGCTGGTTTTTGCAAGGGAACGCCTACTCTGCATATCATTAGCGTTAGTTGTCATGTCATCCGTGGCGATGTTTTTTGCGGCTGCTATCGCGGGTAAACTGGTGATGACAGCTGTTAGCACCTGCTTGTGAATGGTGCGATGGATTTATCGCCACTTTGGCTGTGATAAAGTGCCGCTAACTCGGCGATGTGTCCTTGAGAAGATGCCCCGAAATGTTTTGTAAAGGATGTTTTTGCAGCTTTCAAAATGGGGTCTTGATGACCCTGCAGTCGCGGCTCCTGGAGGGAGTGCTGCGACTGTGACCGTGTACAATTTCGGCGGACAGGGCCTACTTTCTGTTTAGCCTAAGATACTATGCTCTTCTACTAAGCGTGTTTCTGTTTATATGGTTAATGCGCACTGAAGCAGTTACGTTTTTGAAGCATTATAGCATGGAAAAAAACAAAAAATTAGTGCACATGGTACAGGCTACAGCTCACTAGGAGCCCTGAAGCAAACCACTGTTCTTTTTGTGACTGGATGGTGAATTGTGAGATGAAGTTGAATGAGCATTGCAATTACTTCTATTTACTGTTTTTTCCTGCTGTCTTTATAGAAACGAGAGAAAATTGAACGAAGGCAGACAATGGGGACAATGAACTTAAAATATGTAAGTGCTCTGTGCTGCTCATTAAGGATTGGGTGGGTCAGGCTGCAATTAGTTCTGATTGGCTCATGGCTCAAGGGTTGCAGTCTTCTTTCCTGCCTTTTAAAGTATTAACATGTACTATTTATCTATATCAGCGGATCCTCACTATGGCTCGAATACACTGGGAGATGCCTTCCAAACCCGTTTTGATGCTAGAGTTGTAAGTCTGACCCTTCTTTAATGCCTTAATGAGTTTCAGCCTTGAAAAAGTTCTGCTAAAGAAATGCTAGTTTAGCATTTTGGCTGCTTTCTTTCTTGGGTGGCTGCATTATTTCCCTGTTTCAGCAGATGCAATAATTTTATGGTGCCGCTATGTTGTGCGGCTCAACATAGCAAACTGTGGTGGCTATTTTGAAAGCATTGCATTATTTCACATGACTTGCCACAATGCATCATTCAAGGTGCTGCTATCTTGATAGGATAAAAATACACTTTTGTTGGCTTTGCTTACGCGGCACATTTTAAAAGCATATCGCATTGCAAAAGCCAATAACCCCACCAAAAATCATTGGCAAAGTTAGGCAGTTTAGTTTTCTCCATATTTATTTATCACTGGACTTGTGTAGCTACAGCTTTTAGTCATAGAAGTTCACATACAAGGTGGATATTTGGTTGCTGGAGGTGCATCAAATTACACTGAAGTTCTGCATGAAGGACTGCTCTTTCCTGCAGTAAGCAGCCTAACAGATCCCCTACCGTCTCATCAGCATGTAGAATGCAAATGGAGCTTGTCAACCCTGTCTTTGCTGAAGTGAGCATTCAAACACAGAGCTTCTTCTCATAGATTTCAACATAATGCAGGAGCCAAGGCATGATATTTCAAAGCAAACTTATTCTTTACAAAATCCATCAGCAGCTCAGCTAACGCGTTTCAGCCCTAACAGGGACTTCATCAGAGATTAGAAAAATGATTGTTCTTTTCTCTTTTACTTACGTTTTTCTGGATAGAGATATCCCATAGAAATGCAAGCGTAGAGTGAATGTATTCCCAGTGGGACCTGCTACATTAAGCAGAATAGCCCCAAATCCCAGCTACACGAATCCTTATTAATAAGGATTGGTGTAGATGGGGTTTGGTGACATTCTGCTTAATGTAGCAGGTCCCGCTGGGGATTTAAAAGAGAGAAGAACAATCCTTTTTGTAGTCCCTGATGAAGTCCCAATTAGGGATGAACTGCGTTGGCTAGGCTGCTGTTGGAGTTTGTACCTAATAAGTTTGCTTTCAAATATCATGCCTTTGGTGCATTTCAACGATTTTTGTCGTTTTTGCGGTTACGCTGTTTCAGCAGTATGCATTTCATGCATTGTTTTTTTACTATTACTGCCTCCGATGCCTTTGAACTACTTTTATCTTTTTTGCTGTTAGGCATTCTGTGAATTATTGTTATGGCAGCAGCACACATTTTATGTGCGTTTGCTGTGTGCATATTTAGCTTTTTTTAATACATTTCTCTTTCCGATGCCTTACAACTAATTTTGATTTGCGTTTATTTAACAATCTTGGCTCCTTTTTGAGGCACCTTAAATATAGGATGCTACAAAATAAAAATGTATACTGCTCAATTTGCAGATTTCTAATGGAAGATTGATTAAGTGAGGCAGTTTTACAGTGTGGCCAAAACAGATAATGTCCATGTTTAAAAGGGCTTTTTAACCTAACTTGCGGTGTAACAGGGCGTAATAATTCCACACTACATACACTGACAAATCACCCACTCTTCACAAAGTCTAGCGAGCAGATCCACCCCCCTGTGTGCATTGAGGTGTATAATAAAACACTGTATGTGCACTGTAAGGAGCCAGGTGCCTCAGCAGCGATAGTCATTGTGTAAAGACCAGCCCCCCCCCAAAAAAAATCACCCCGTTACCAGCATAGCTGTCTGTTTTGTAAGTAACCGTTTCCTACTATTCCAGACTTTTGGTTTTTCTTATTTGCTGTTGTGGGACGAGTAAAATGTTTTGGCAGGTCACTTTAAAGGTCAGGTACGTACGTTTAAGCCTTTAGCCTAAATTTAGCACGTCTGCACTTTCTAATAGCTTTCACTTTACTTCTTTACAAAACAAAAAGGATGGGTCAAGGAGTCTGCAGTCCCGGAGAAGCGTGAATACTTTGTAGTTTGTTTAAGAAAGCAGTATCTAAAAGACGACATTAGCTTAATTTTTCAGATCGCTATCGCAGCGCATTTAGACCGTGCTTGTTAACGCGATTTATTTTATGTTCTTTGTCTCGTCCTGTCTACATGTAGTTCTAATGTCCTTTTTTGGGTTGTTTGTCTCGTCCTGTCTGCACGCATTTCTAAGGTCCTTTTTTTGGTTGTTTGCGTTGTCCTGTGTGCACGCATTTCTAATCTGCTTCTTAGCTGTATATATATATTTTTTAGGTTGAGTATTTGAGACCTATTGTAATTTCTTATGTTGGGTTACAGCCATCCCCCAGCTTTTGATTTGTTTGTGTCAGTGTCATTCAAAAATCCTTGCTTGCCAGTGGTCAGTCCTGCCTCTTTGTCCCTCTTTTCTCTCTTCCGTTCCTCCCATGCAGCAGGGACTAAGTACTGTCTCATTCCACTATGGTTCTTTATCTGTTCTCTGGGGAACTCTTTTCTTTCTTGGTTTCCTGCTCTGTTAGTGTTTGTCTGTATTCAACTTCAGTGCCCTAGCTTCTTACATTTAAATATAGCATTCTTCCTCCCACCCCTCTTAACACCACAGTTGTTTTACTGCTGCCTCCCCTGCCCTGCCTCCCACTTGGTTGCTTGTTAATAATTGTCGACATTATCTATCAGAATTATCTATCAGCACTGCTAGCATTTCACCAGCATTGTGCTGGTTTCGTTTTTATTGTGTATTTCCTGGCTCCACTTTCTCTGCTCTCCCTCCCCCCTCCCAATCAGTCACGGGGCTCCAGCCTGCCTCACAGCAGAGCCAGGCCTCAGAGCAGGGGGCACTGCTGTCTGTGCCTGCCCTGCTCCTCGCAGCTGTCGTGGCCGTGGACTGACTCAGGTTTCTACAGAGAATGGCAAGTTCTGTGTGTTATAACTATCTTCCGGAAGGCAGGCTCTTTTTATCAGCGCATTGCCCTTTCAGGAGGGCAGCGCTGGTTTCGCTTTCCTTGCGTCTCTCTTCCCTCGCTCCTCCACCCCACTCTCTCTGCTGTCCCTCTCCCCTCCCTTCCAAACATTCATGAGGCTCTCTCAGGCAGTTCCACGTAATTGATTCCCAAAGCTTGTTAATTATTTCCTGCCTCAGCTCAGGAGTTTGTTGGTAGGCCTTCTGCATTTGTGTTGAAACAGGAATGAATTGCTGTTTCGTTTTTTAAGTACAAATGAAAAAGCTTTGTAAAAATACATTCCATGTACCGAAATGAAATGCATTTTTACAAAGCATTTTCATTTGTACTTAAAAAGCAAAACAGCAGAACGTAAACCGCCATTTGACAGATGCGCATGAAAGGCTCTTAACTAACCCTGGGCATAATACTTTGCTACGCTCACGAAGCATGCAAAGTTTGTGCTACTACGCACTACGCAAATTGCACGTAGCAGAGTGAATAACTGTACTAATAAACGTAGCGTAGCAGGAGTATAATAAACTCCTTCAAATGCTTTGATAAAGCAATTTTTTATGCTAAAAAGCATATAACCAATTCACAAAAATGAATGTTGACAATAAAATATCAAGCAATGAGAGAGGTGATGATTTTGGAGTCCCCCTAACCTAGGGGAGGACCAAGCAGATGCCTTGAACACAAAAAGCATATCATGTGAACGATTCAATGGTGGTCCCTTCCTCCTAGGACCACCCCAAGCACTAGTTATGGGCAAAAATACAATCCCAACCAAAGGCCCTGCAAAGCATTATGGGACGAGATTAGCAGTGGGCAGTGAATATTATAGTGTCCAATATCAAAATAATTCTACAAGAGCTGCAGTTCAGCTAGTCGTCACTGGGTGTCGTCCCTCAAGAGTGAAATGCAAAAGTATTGAAAACCTTTCATGAAGCTTTTGCATTTGACTCGTGAGGGACGACACTCAGTGACGACTAGTTGAACTGCAGCTCTTTGTAGAATTATTTTGATATTGGACACTATAATATTCACTGCCCACTGCTAATCTCGTCCCATAATGCTTTGCAGGGCCTTTAGTTGGGATTGTATTTTTGCCCATAACTGTGCTTGGGGTGGTCCTAAGAGATGGGACCACCACCTAATCATTCAATAAGATGTGCTTTTTGTTTTCAAGACATCTGCTTGGTTCTCTCCCTAAGTTAGCGAGGATACCAAAATCATCACCTCTCTCACTGCTTTTGTTTTCACTTTAGTGAAATGACTATATGCAATTTTAGCATATAAAGACAGAGATATTTATTTTATCTTAACTTGCACTGTACAAGTTTGCTTTTGGTAATTATTGTACAGTGCAGTGAGTCAAGCACACAGCTAGCACTACGCCCAGGCTTAATAATAATAACAAACTCCTTCAAATGCTTTGATAAAGCAATTTTTTATGCTAAAAAGCATATAACCAATTCACAAAAATGAATTTTGACATATCAAGCAATGAGAGAGGTGATGATTTTGGAGTCCCCCTAACCTAGGGGGAGGACCAAGCAGATGCCTTGAACACAAAAAGCATATCATGTGAACGATTCAATGGTGGTCCCTTCCTCCTAGGACCACCCCAAGCCAGTTATGGGCAAAAATACAATCCCAACCAAAGGCCCTGCAAAGCATTATGGGACGAGATTAGCAGTGGGCAGTGAATATTATAGTGTCCAATATCAAAATAATTCTACAAAGAGTTGCAGTTCAACTAGTCGTCACTGGGTGTCGTCCCTCACTGAGTCAAATGCAAAAGCTTCATGAAAGGTTTTCAATACTTTTGCATTTCACTCTTGAGGACGACACCCAGTGACGACTAGTTGAACTGCAGCTCTTTGTAGAATTATTTTGATATTGGACACTATAATATTCACTGCCCACTGCTAATCTCGTCCCATAATGCTTTGCAGGGCCTTGGTTGGGATTGTATTTTTGCCCATAACTGTGCTTGGGGTGGTCCTAGGAGGAATCGTTCAATAAGATGTGCTTTTTGTTTTCAAGACATCTGCTTGGTTGTTGGTTCTCTCCCTAAGTTAGTGAGGATACCAAAATCATCACCTCTCTCACTGCTTGTTAACTTTTTGTTTTCACTTTAGTGAAATGACTATATGCATTTTTAGCATATAAAGACAGATATTTATTTTATCTTAACTTGCACTGTACAAGTTTGCTTTTGGTAATTATTGTACAGTGCAGTCAAGCTACACAGCTACGCACTACGCAATTTGCATAGCTACGTGTAGTTGAAGCTGTACTTCACGTAGCTACGTGAAGTGCTACTACGCAAACTACGCCCGGGCTTACTCTTAACAAGCAGGCCCGGTGCAATCTTTCACTCCTCGCCAGCTGAATCCACGACATTAAACCTGCCGAACAAGCAGCCCTCCCAGACTCTGAGACAGAGCAGTCTCGTATTTTTTTCCCCATCGAGTGCACACCACTCGTTCACTTTCTTGTGTTTTGGCAGCTACGGACTATTTATTAAAACCCCTCTTAAAACGAGTCTGCCGGCGAATCCGGTGTTTCTATGTCACATCAAAAGGGGAAATGAATTATTTATTGGGAGGTTGGGCTCCTGAGGTGCAGCATTGCGGCCGATCAGTCAAGACGGGCTCTTTCCCATTTTAGTCACGTAAGACAAAGGTCTCCTTTGATGTGCATGATTTAGAGCTTAGCGCTGAAGCACTGCTTTTGAAAGTTTTGACATTGAGTTTGCGAGAGCAATGTCATTGTGATGACAATGATGTAATTTTTTTTAATCTGTTTTAGCTTCAAACGATTTCGGGTGCGGTAACGAAGATTGGCAGTCGGTGCTCTCAGAATTTAATACGGTATAGAACAACAATTGGTCCTAGGACTCATTTAGATATGCTTACAGGGCATTAAAACACATTCATAGTTCGAAGTATGCAGCAATATATCTAGCAAACAGCATGTATACAATAATGAACCTTCAGAAAAAAATACTAGGGTAACCACTGTATTTTAAAGAAACAAGGTTTAATTTATTAGCATCAATTTTTTAAGGTAAAGATATTTATCAATATTCACAAATAGAGGGACAAAGGGCTTTTATACATGAGGTCCATCACAAATGCCCAAATGCAATATGAAAATTAGAGTTGTGCTGTTCCTAAATAATCTAGAGTGTAGCAGTATACAAAAGACATTAGGCTACAGAGTCAAAGAGATGGGAATCCATTTCTTTGGAATATAATGCCCTCACACACCCAGTTGGGTGTCATGTTTCATCATCGGGCTGCTCCTCGTCTGGCCGGCGCTGCAATGCCTGACGGGCTCGCAGTGAGGGGCACTTTGGCGGAGATCTTTTTCCAAATAGCCGTTTGGTGCCATGGGGGTGAGGGGCTTAGTGAGTGTAGATGAATGAGTGGTGTGATGTTTATGTGAATTAAAACAGGGTTGGGAGTACCAGCAAAAATCATTTTAATTGTTGGGTCTCCTCCCCTGATTAAAATAAAAAGGAAAGGCGCAATGCTAAGTTAATGTCTCAGGTGTGGCGCTCTTCCGTGTGGTTGGTCAACATGTTTCTCGCCTATTCTACAAGTCTAGAGGCGATTCGTCAGGACCTAAAGTTAAAAAACTATCTACACTAAGGTGGACCGAAAAACAATAATGAACTAATGATAGAGGTTTATGCCACCATGACTTACTCTGTCTAATGACTGGTAGTACTGGTTCTACCTATTATGGAGAGAAAATCACATATTAATGCATGATATCAAACCAATAATACGAGTATCAAACACTACTGTCCTGTTCCCTGTGTGTCTAATTCACAGCACACAGTGGTGAGGTGTTACAGGCATATATACACCAGGTGCCAAATGTTATTGTGGTCACATTATGTCTCATGTATGTAGTGACCAAATCAGTGTATTAAAAACCCAAAACTGCAGAAAGAGCACAAGACTCACCCTATTTGGGATACCACCCCCTGCGCGCATTTGTTTATATTATCACTTGCCAATAACTCAAGAACACCTTTTCAACCCCTTTTTTTCAACTAATTTATTAGGTTTTGACTACACAGCAGTTACATTGTGCTTGTTGTTTTTCCCCACCCTTTACCAAATCTGCTAATGGCTATACCTACTTCAACCCTACTTATCAAGTACACTTTTTGTTTAATTTGACCTCCGCCCTTTACCTACTATCCTGTGCTTTATAATGCCACCAGTAACAGCACAATATATTGACTTTCTCAATAAACAACTCATAACACTTTAACAGAGTTTCAGTAACTTATATTGCGCAACTACTCACAAAACTACAAATTACAACAAAAAACGTATTATTAATAACATAGGTGAAACCTAATGCATTTACCAAAACTTGTTTGCATATTGGCTCCAGAGGCGTGAAAACCAAGAAGAGCATGCTCATGGGAAACCATTTACATTCCTGTAGGCCATCCCTTCTCACTGCCACGATGTCACGCTATGCACCGGCTAGGGTTCATGGTATGTATTAAGCTTGTGACTAATTCTTGAAACTTGTGTACAATAATCTTGCCTTCTGACTCTCAGTTTACTCCACTTTTGAAGGGGGCTCACAGACTGTTCATTTTTAAGTTGTCAATAAACCCTTTCAGACTTGGACTGGGATGTGAGCAGATGTTCTTTGACATCCTGATTACTTATCGACCTTTATGATATCACCTTCTGCTTTTCTTCATCACAGTCCTTAAATAGTGAGGATGACCCAACCTTCGGAGACACACACTTTCCTCCTCTAGGGAATGAGAACTAATAATTTTCACCCTCAAGGATCCTCCTGTGCATTTGATTAAGTACTGCCCCCAACTGATCAAAACTCATCTGAAAACATGAAGAGGAGCAAGGTGTCAAGGAAGAGTCAGAGGCACAGTACTGAAGATTCCCGATAAGTAATCTGGTCATTACCACTTCCTCCCTACATATGAATATGACAAGGACGTCCAAAGACACACATGCTTTTATGAAGCAAACACAGACCTAGAAAACAGATTGGCAACCCAATTTACTGAAGCAAAATTTTAGCAATGACATAACTGCAAGGTTCAACATGAAGAAGAAAGGCCCACATCCACCCTATATGGAGGAAACAAAATTATCAGGGATGGCTCGAGCCACTGCTCTACAAACATCGTACAAAGAAATCCCCAAGGCATCAAGATAGGAGGAACCAACACTTTCATGGTTCTACCCTTAATAGGAGAAGTAAATGGCACGTCAGAGTGAGAGTAGGCAGAAATAAGGGTGGAAGTCTTCCCACTGTTCACAGTCACCCCATAAGTGACAAACATGGAATCCTGGGCCCCAGAATGGGCTGTGCGGAACGAATAGATCCACAATGACCTGCTTATATCATGTCAACAAACCCCTCCATAAGTAGATAAAGGTGAGAAGGACCATTTCTTAAAAGGATAAAAATCCGAGATTACATTAGATAGAAAGTTTAAAGAGGGTCTGAGAACAGGGCCTGTAAGTATGAAATGTAGAAAGGGCTCCTTATAAAGAGTGCGCTATTTTCCCCAGTGTCAAAATGATAGTCACTAAAAAGGCAACCTTAAAAGGAACAAAAAACCTAGGCAATATCATCAAGTAATTTTGTGGGAGCCAGCAGCAGTGCTACGGAAACAAGTGAAGAGCTAGAACACATGGCCTAGCAGATCAAAAAACCTATGACGTTGATTGGGTGCACAGCCTGCAATACCTTCAGTTCTTACCCAGGGGGCTATTACTACCCAAAGAGTAAACTGATATCTGAGAGAGGACAAAGAATGGTCCATTAAAAACCCTCTACTGGCAAAATCAAGGACCCCAATTTGATCACTGGTGCAATGGGACATTTCCTGAACATCATGTGCTTCTGAATTACCCTTCAGCTTCGGAGCTACCCCTCATCAAAAAGATGAGACCACCAAAGCAAGGCCATTTGTCTCATCCACTTACATGATAGGGGAGGCATGAATAGCCAGCACAAGGAGGACATAACAAGGAGGAGCATCCACACAAAAGAAGGGGAACCCATGGCCTTGCCAGGATAACACCCTGACCGTGTAGAAAACCCTTTATTTCACAGGCAACAGGAGACTATTTTACCCTCAAAATGAAACCATCAGTGGATTGTCTTAAGAACATGTTCCAGAGGTGTGAAATATGTTTTTGAGAATATTGTTCCCAAACAAAGGCATTTGCACATAAAGCGACAACAAAGCCATTTGTCTGGCAGGGGACCAGATTGGATTTTTTAATGTTGAATTGCGTACCATGACCCAAGAGAATCTTACAGGTGATAGGGTTATTAGACTCCTCAAGGGTCAGACAGTGAAACATCAAAGTCAACTGTAAACAAAAATAAATATGGTTAACTGAGGATGGGAAATTAAATTAGGCTTCTTCCAGGCAGATGATGCAAAGAAAGTCTAATGAGGAGACCATGGAAATGATCACCTATAATGTCCATATACAAAATGAGATGATCTTCACAAAGCGGTTCATTTGATTTACTTGAATTATAAGCCTAAGTTCTCTAGAATGTTTTCTGACCATGAATGAATTCGAGAAAACTCCAGACCACTAGTCCTATTACAGCCCACTATTCTGATCCCTTGGCCAGAAGGGCATGAGTGAAGGACGTCAGGGTCCTGGAATTTACAGCATCCCTCTGCAAGGTCTAAGGTGACCTCTATCATATGAGAACACACACAAATACTTGACAGAGAAGCTTACAGGTACCAAGTCCATCACCCAGGCATACAAGATGCCTTACAGACAAGTAGAGAGAAAACGATGCAGATGATTCTATACCAGAAATTGAAGTGGGTAAAGAGCAGGTGAAGATTAGGAAAACTAGCTACATTGAGAGGTGGGAGAAGGGTAATTTACCCCTATTCTGTGCATAAGGGTGTGTGGTCCTAAGGTTTTCCAGTGACTGTAACCTGTGCTTGTGGGGCTAGAAAACTGGCTTTGTTGTGGTGGGTGTGGGGGAACCAAGATGGACAGGTGTAGAACATGTGGCATCCTCCACTGCTGTCCTCACCTGTTCGCCCAGCTTAGGTCCAAACAAATTCTGCCAAAGTAAAAACATTTTAAGAAACATATACTTTTGGGCCCAATATCTCTACATGCCTTCATCCAAAACTTATGTCTGGCTACCCCTACAATGACAGATGCACTTGTTGCAGCATTTAACCAATCAAAAGGCAAGTCTGAGACATAGTGAATCTGCCTATCCTTCAGGTCTAACATTGTTTTTAAACAATAGGTAATGGTTTCTTAGAATGTAAGTGAGAAGCAGCAAGGGCATAATTAATAATAGTTTTTTCTGAAAATGTTCAAAAATGCTTAGATTCAATATATAACTGTTGCAAAGTCATCCTGTGCCCTGGGCACCCCCCAACTTTTTGCTGACTGGTACTGGTGGTAACTGATTCTGACTGACCCTGGGCTTTGCCTAACCAGGGCCAGTGCTATGCTGAAAACACTTAGAATACAGTGAAAACACCTACATACACTATTGGCATGACCTACCCTATAAGACCCTAGTAAATAATAGGGCAGTGGAATTGAAACTACCTATCAGTCCCTAGTATATAGTAGGGCATGGCAGGTTAGAGGCCAGCAGCCTTCTGCACTTGCATGTGTGCACTGCTGAGGCTTGAGGTCAGTTTTAAAAGTAGCCCTGGGTGCCATGACTGCTTTTAAAAAGTAAATTGTGCCCAAACTTGACTTTGGTGTTTGGGGCACTTAAAAGTGGATAACCTACAATGTTATGGCATATTAGGAACCCCCAGGGTCTCCCCTAGGTGTCCCAGGGGTGGGGGGGTCAGGTATCTATAAGGTAGACCCTTATAAAATGAGTTTTATATGCCCTGGGTTAAGTGAAATTTCACATTTCACTCCTCACATTGTGATAAAGTGCTGCCCAAATTCGACTTTGATGCTAGGAGCACTGTGAAGTGAGGATCTGCAATATTTCTACAGATTCAGAACCCCTAAAGTCTCACCTAAGTGACCCATGGGGTGGGGGTCCTGTAGATATAAGCAAAGTACTTATAAAATATGTTTTTGTAAGTCCTGGTGCTGGAAAAATGGCCCAAGTAATTTTTCCCATTGCAAATCCCCTGCTACATGGGTTAACATGGTATGAAGTTATTATTGATAGGAGAGGGCTAGAAGTACCATTCAAAGACTTCCCTGAATGGTATTAATAAATTCAAGAATATGATATTGTTGAATTTCTCCTAAAGTGTACATACAAGAAGTTATAAGACTTTCTTGTTTGTAAGTCCAGATTCAGCCTTCCAGTGGTCTGTCCTGATTGGTCAGAGTTAAGTGGATTAGCCAGGCTGCCTTGAAGAGGTGATAAAGAGCCCCTGGGGCTAACCAGCTCTGCTGGGAGGGCAGTGTGCTGCTCCACAGGAATGCCAGGCCAGGGGAGGAGTCAGTAAACCATGGTCTTCAAAGAGGAGAGCAGAAACCAGTGTAATTTACATCTCTGAACTTTCCACCTCAGGCAGATGGTAGGATTAAGGAAGGTATGAGCAGATGCAGGGGGGAGAGTCTAAGTAAATTAGCCATCCTAGGGGTGTGTTTAGCCAGCTCTTACCTCCCTGCTGGAAAATCAGCCATTATGAATTTGGAACATTTGATGCACTCTGGGACAAAATAATGCCACACTCTACAGGATGTGGTCATATCTTTGAGGAGTTGCCCTGCTCCCATTGGGCAGGAGTGACCTCCTGCCTGACCCAGAGAACTTGGAATAAGTATCTGAGAGGGGCAGAGCCCTCCAGATATGCTGCTTGAAACTGAAGAAAGCAAGACATAGTGCCATGCTGAAGTGATGTGCAATTTCTAAGGCCTGCCCTATGAAGACTGCGCAATCTGAACCTACAGCCCTGTGGACTACCTTGCTGGAAAAGAAGTAAAGAGTGGACTACCTGCAAGCTACAGGTTAACAGAGCTCACCTGGATCATCACCACCAAGAATCCTCAACCTGGAAACCTACCATTGGATTTGTAAGGGTTTAGTCCAAGTGGATTGTGGGAACTGACGTCCTCAACTTTCAAGGACCATCTTGGAGCTTCCAGAACCTTGGAGTGAGTTTGAGACACTTTGGGACCCTTTGGGGAACTTCAGGAAGAAGTTCCAGGAGTTTGGAGAACTTTGGAGCAACTTTGAAAAAAAGCTCCAGAGGGGGACCGACTCAACCTGGTCAGCCAAGCCGCCTGCCTTCAACCGCGAGCCGGCCAAACCATCCAGGTTCGTCCCGCTAAAAGCTCCGTGGGTCCGACTTCCAGAGTTTGACCGGGAGTAGAAGAAATCCGAGGCCGGCGAACCCTCACCGAATCCGGCCTGGTGAAGAGCATCGAGGGACCCCGCGAGAAAAAGCTCCAGAAAGGTTTCTAAGTCCGAAGGTAAAAACTGTGACCGGGACCTACTGCGAGGTGTAGCCGCTCAGGGCTCCATCATGGTCGGCCTGAAACTTTGACTTTGGGTCGGTCTATCACGAGCAGATATCCCAATATGGTGCTATAAGTTTCTAAGTGCTATAAAGTTATAAATCTTTAAAAATTCATGTCTCCGGTTCCCTACATTGGATTTTTGTCGTTTTGGTGTCATTTTAAAGATAAAAATATTTCCTATTTTTATAAATTGGTGTTGGATTTTTATTATGCCTTGTGTCTTAATTATTTACTGAATTGGTGTTTTTAAATACTTTACACACCTGTCTTTGAAGTTAAGCCTGCCTGCTCGCAGCCAAGCTACCAAGGGTTGAGCATGGGAATAATTTTCTAAGACCTATGCTGAGTCCTATCATGTGTTAGTGGCCTTATTGCCAGTGGCAGACCTACATATGCCCCTACCAATAATCCACTTTCCAACAATAACCCAAGATCAATTTAATGGGATAGAGAAGAACTTCGTACCAGGAATATAAGACTGAGCTCATACAAAGCTAATCACATTCCTTTGCTGAAGGGTACAGGGAAGACATATTAAAACTTCACTTGGCAGGCTTATCTGCATGCCTGCACATGCAGACAAGAATGACAGCTGCTGTTTGTTTGTTGACCATTGGTTCTATTGTTCAGAAGAGGTATGTAAGTGTGAACCATCTCTGGAACTTGAAGCAGGCCTCCTTTGGTGCTAAATTTAGCTTAGTTAGCCGAGAGGAAGGTGGGGCAGGAGGTACTGCTATAAAGAAGATTAATGATCTCATCATAATGTTAACAATATTTTTTATTATTCACTCTGCTGATAAATAACATTGCCACTATTTTGCTTGTTTTTTTATAATGGTTACTATTTGTAGTGTATACGCAAGTACACAGTTTTGATGTTCCATAAATCTTGAAAATATATCCCTCACTTCCTGGTGTTATTGAGTGTGCCTTTCCATGATAAAGGAGAATTTAATTTCCACTAACTATCTCTGTCAAATCTCACTGGATTGTTTGTTATGTAGAATGCATATTACTCAAGTAATGCTCAGTGGGTGCATGGTGGTTGTACTCCATCAGGCCTTCTGTCTCAGGTTAGTACATTTACTATGTC
This sequence comes from Calotriton arnoldi, assembly GCA_963921515.1. Lineage (NCBI taxonomy): Eukaryota > Metazoa > Chordata > Amphibia > Caudata > Salamandridae > Calotriton > Calotriton arnoldi. Next base: position 46,411 of record CAWUFW010006566.1, on the reverse strand, counting down.
CTTGGTAATTGAGGGTCTAGAAAACAAATTTGTCAGCCATGTTCTGGAAATATATCCAGACAAGTTATCGCTCTCATCCAGTATATCCAGAAGGGCTTTGTAATCTTTCATCAGCTTATAAGCAGTCTAGATTTCAGAGCAGAATGCAAAAGCTACTGCAGCAAGGATGCTCTTCTGGACAAACTCAACATTTACAGCACACAAAGATTATCCTTTCCCGGAGAAAGAGGTTTTTGATGTCCTGATGAAGTGCCACTCCTATGCAGGCACATTGGTGGGCAGCTTAACATGCTGGCTGTAGGATCTCCAGCAGCAGATGAGAAAGGAGAATTGACAAAGTCCTGGTTTCCGTGAATATGGGCCAGTACTGTCTCTAGGTCTTGTTCTTAATATCCTTCCCTGTGGTTTTTCTCTTCCCTGGGTGACATGCATCTCTTTTTCGCTAACATCATCAACATCATTACAACCCAGCTAGGGGAGGTTTGGTGCAGGACCCTCAGGAATACATATACAAATGAAGCTAATGGTGTACTCAATCACAGCCTGGAGGCAGGTTGCAGAGAAAGGGATCAGAGCAGAAGAGCAATATCAATGAGATCAGTAGTGGCCCCACCAGGGGCCTGGAACTACGGTCAACATGGTTAGAAGGAGAAAGCAAGTGAAAAAGGGGACCAAGGCTAGAGGTGTAATGGGCAGGCAGCAGAGCTTGGAGAGGGACTGTCTGGAGTATTTACTTTGTGTCACCATGCCTCTTATTCTGCCATCTGCGGAAACCATGATTATAATCCCTTGCAGCCTAAACACTGTTCTTCGTACCTTTGTGCTTCCTGTCTTTCATTACAATAGTACATGCCAAACAGAATTTACACTTAAAAGGCCACTCACCATGTGCAATAGGAATTACCAGTAGTGATGAGCCCATAGAAGTTAGGCAAGATTCGATAGTGCAGGCTTTTTCCTTGTCTTGTTATTGTCACCACGTTGGACTCAGGGGGTGCTAAGAATGCTGTGGAGACCATGCCCAGGGATTGCTTTGGCTAAAGACCTAGAGTCCTCTATACCCCATGACCCAGCAGGGGTCAATCTATCAGAAATATTAGAAATGGGGTAAGGCATGGTAAGGTCCGTTATTGCGAAACAGCGGACCGATGAAGGCTTTGCAGAGCAGGAGCCAACCACGAGGTAAGAAAAGAGAAAGACCAACTTTGGAATCAGTCGCTAAGTATCTCACCCCAACTAATAAAATGTAAAATCCATATTTGTAAAGCGCAAACTACTCACCCTTAGGGTTCTCAAGGCGCTGGGGGCCGTCATGGAAATTAAGTGAGCTAATGCCCAGAGTCACAAGGTGCTGAACTGAGCTGCCGCCGGAGCCAGGGATCGAACCATGAGCCCTGTGCTCCGAAGTCAGCTGCCCTGGCCGCTGCACTACACCTCTCAACTAATGAGGTTCCTTACCAGGGAGTCTGGGAACACAAACAGGATGCTCCATCAACAATATGACGGATATCCTGTTCACCTTAGTACAAGTACCATAGGATATAATGCATTTGTAATATAGTGGCCGAAATTTCTGTCACGTTTGTGACGGAGTATCCTGCCCGCCGAACTCTAAATCAGGCCCTTAGTAAGGACTGAGATGAAGAACAGGAGAGAAAGGGTAATATGAAATCTGTACTATGAAAGTAAATTAAACATATCTGATGTATTGAAGTACAATGTTTGCAAAGTTAAAAGTGGATTTGTTTTAAAGTTAGATGTCTGTCTTAAAATACATGTAAACATGCAGTGCTCTTAACCCCTTTGGTGAGTGTGTCTTCCAATGGCCGACACACACACTACCTCCCCGCTGCTTGGAACAGCCATTGGCCGACACCGGGGTGTGCTAATTAGGATCCTCTGGTGCTTGCACTGGTGGATTCTGTTTTTTAAAGTTAAGGGCTGGGGAGACGCGGGATCGCTTCCGGGTCATCCCCATACTCCCTCCCCCATCTATGACATCAGCGCTCCTCACAAACCCCCACCATATCGGCTACAGGAAAGCAAGTAAGAGCTCCTCCCACGTTCTGTGTTTTTTTTTTTTTTTTTTAGATGCCCCACATGTTTGTGGGAGGCATTGCTGGAAACAGGAAGTTTTCCCTTTCCAGCGATGACTCTAACAAACCGATTCCTGCTCGTGGATGTGAGACCACGATCCATGAGCAGGAATCTCACTAGGCCACTAGGGACACCACTAGGGGAGTCGGCCCACGTGGTAACGGGCTGGCCCCCCACCCAGGGGCAACATTTTTTCTATAGATTGTGTGTTTTTCCCCTGGGGAACTGCATAATATAGATATAAAGGCAGGCCCTTGGGCCGGCCCGCGCCCCAAGGAACACCATACCCCCCTCCGGGGCAAATAATTTAAAATGAATGCAGGGGGGGCCTGCCACCTCCCCGGGGCGCACATAAAATAATGAAGGGGTCTATCGCGGACCACCACCTCCCCAGGGCTCAAATGCACATTGGAGGTGAGTCGCGCGGCCCCCCTCGTGGAGCCATGGATGGCCCTGGGGACCGCCACCCCCCCAGTGCCGGCTCCTACTATCTCCCAAGGTGCCCACTATTGGGAGGTAACTGTCTGCTTTTGCTTGGTGGCAGCAGACAGCTCCCGCCAAGCAAAAGCAGACATAAATCCGCTTTCTGCAAGCAGGAGCTCTCAAACAGCTCTGGCTTACAGAAAGCGGAGTTTTCATCTGTTTCCTCCTTGTACACAAATATGAGTGCAGGCAAACAGATGAAAATATTTGCTCTGACAGACAGGGTGCTGCCTTTCAGCAGCCCCCTGTCTGTCACAACAGTGCCGGCTCCTGCAGGAGGTGGGGAGCCGGCAAGGAATGCTGGGGCCTTGAGGCTCTCCCTGCAGTCCCCAACATAGGTCACTCAGAATAAAGAGGCTGCGCCCCAGGCCCAAATTGGCCCAGATAGGGGGGCTGTGTGGCCCACCTCCCCTAATAAAAAATAAATAAGAAAAAAAGGCCAGCCCCAGGGGAAGTCATCGGAGACCCCGTCCCCCTTTCCCCACCACTCTGCAAACGCGCCTCCTGGTGCACAACTGGTTGGGAGATGAAGTCCCCTTGGATGCTGGGGGTCATTGGGGGCCAACAACCCCTCCTGTTCCCTCCAGTAAGTCCGACACAGCGGAATTGCTGAGAGCTCATCCAAGGTCACGCCCTCTTTCTCCACCACTCTGCAAACATGCCTCCTGGCACACTACCTGTTGGAGGATGAAGTCCCCTTGGATGCTGAGGGTGCTTGGGGGCTAAGAACCTCTCCTGTTATCTCCAGTAGGTCCTACACAGCGGGATTGCTGAGAGCTCATGGGAGGCCCCACCCCCTTTCTCCACTAGTTAGGAAATAGAATTTAAAAAACCTGAGAAATTCACTGAAAAAACAAAGGTTACAAGGACGTTATATTTAGGAAATAGAATTAAACCTTAGATATTGCCACTAGACAAAACTCTGATCTCTCTATCTAGCAGGAACATAATCACAAGAGTTAGCTTGACATTTTTATTGCTGCCTGGAGGCTATATATATATATATATATATATATTTTCACCAAAAAAAAGGTTACAGGGACGTTATAGTTAGCAAATAGAAATTTTTTAAAAACCTTAGAAATTCACTAAAAACAAAGGTTACGAGGACGTTATAGTTAGCAAGTAGAGTTTAAAAAACTTAGAAATTCCCCAAAAAACACAAAGGTTACAGGGACATTATAGTTAGCAAATAAAATTTTAAAAAGCCTTAGAAATTCACACAAAAAAACAAAGGTTACAGGGACGTCATAGTTAGGGTCAGATTTGACTCATACAGAACCAGAGAAATTCAGCTGTTATAGTTAGCTGAGTTAACTATAACTCATGCCCCCACAATGCATTGCTTATGCCCTCACATGTTACATCACTCATCACTCATGACGCAGGCATTGCTTTTTACCCCCAGGGAGCTGCTAAGATGCAGCTCCCTGGGGGTAAAAAGCAAATTGCTCCACTTTGAACAAGCGAGAGCAAAATGCTCTCGCTTGTTCAAAGTGGAGCACTTGTTTGCTATGGGATGGCGGGAGCAGTGTTCCTGCCATCCCATAGCAAACTGCAATGTCCCAGGGGTGGGCAACCTGGTACATTGCTGTAGCCAGGGCCATTTACGGCTCCAGGAGGGGGGCTGGGTGGGGGAGGTGATGGCCCCCCCAAGCATTTTAGTATAGTAGCACCAGGGAGGTGGCAGTCCTCAGGGCTGCATGGGGGGCCGGAGCCACCCACACTTCTTTTATCATTATAGCCCCAGGGAGGTGGTGCTTCCCGGGGCTGCGGGGGCTTGTGCAGGCCCCCGCATCGTTATTTCTTATTGCCACCAGGACCTGGCCCATCCGGGGGCCTAAAGTAAACGAAGCGTGGGAGCCCGCATGATGTTTTTTTAAAAAAAAATTTGGGGCAGATTTGCGGATCCACCACGGATCCCGCTGAATTTTATTTTAAAAAATGTTTTTTTTTTAGCCCTGGGGGTCCCTGTGGGACCCCCTGAACAGGCCTAGGGGCTCAGGGTGTTTCTACCCTGCCTCCTTTTCTTGTTTATTTTCTTGTTTTTGCTTGTGACTCAGTTCAACCGAGTCACAAGATGGCTGCCAACACTTCCTTGTTTGAAGTGTTGGCAGCCAATCAGATCTCAGGCACGAGATCGGGAGGGTTCGTGGATACACTTTGGCCACAGTTGTATATCTGAGAAATCTTCAGATTTCTCAGGAACTACTGAAAGGATTTACCACTTAACAAACAAGACTGCTCTCTGGACCAAGAGCTACCTTTCTGCCAAATTTGGTGTAATTCCGTTCAATTGCTGAGTCAACAGTTTCCTATGGAAATTAACATGGAGAAAAGGGGTTTTGGGACACCCCCCTTTTTCTCGGCCCCCCCTTGACGGACCACTCCGAAATTTTCAAGACAGCAGCTGGCGTGACCGCCCCATTAAGTTTGAAACAGTTGCAAAGATTCGTCAAATGGCGCCAAAGTTATTGGAAAATCAAGTCAAGTCAAGAATAACTTTATTCGGTTCACAAAGGACCATAAAAGTATGACATACATACCAAATAAATAAAATTTACATGTTAAATTTGTACAATAATATATCACTTGATTCAAATACTCAACAGTTTAAAAAGAAAGATTAAAAAAATTTGAGTTTCTAAAAAGGAAAAGCACCCATTTCATTTACATTTCATACCGTTTCCTTATTAAGAGTGCAGTTCTAATAAAATGTAATACTGCAGTGCAAATAACTTCAGTGGACAAGGAGCGTAAGAGATTAAAGCCATCCTGGTGATTACAGGGGCGAGTTTCTCTTAAGAGTGGTATAAGAAACCGTGACCGTGGCTCTTTGTAAAGTGCACAGAAAAGGGAAGGTGCAAGGTGCTTTGATATGAGATTATTGCACCATCAGGCCTGTTTGGGAAAGGCCACTAAAAAGTGCAATGTGCAAAGCCGAAACCTAGTCAATAAAAATCTGTACTGCGCGTTCGTGGTAAAGGACAAATAAAATTGTTGTTGTAAAAGGGGCCGATCTAGGTGAGAATGCAGCCCTGGTTGCCGCCGGCGGTTATCAAGCTCAGCAAAATATGCATCTTTTATGATCAATTTCATATTTGTATTGATGCTGGCAGGATTATCATAATAATGCCCTAGGCATATTTCATTAAATTTCCCTTTCACATAGCAAAGCCATGGAATGGCCTCGGCATTGTCCAGCATCATACAATCCTTAATAATTTCCCTTGTGAGCAATAAGTCTTCTGACAACCAGACTTTGGCCCAAAGAATCAGTGGGGCAATATTAATCTGATCTGTGATAAAATCTATCCCTACCTCAGAGTGACAGAATGCTGTGGAGGGACTTTTTGGGAGCATTAATAATCTTTTTAAAAACATATTTTCTAATATTTGCAGTTGAGAGCTTTTGTGATCTCCCCATACTCCAGCCCCGTAGGTAGCGATAGATAAGCATTTTGATTTATATAAAGTGATTAATTCCGCTACTGGCTTATGGCCTAACTTACATGCGAAGCGGAAAAGGCCTTCCACTGCCCGACTAGTGTTCAGCACCCTAGATGTAATAAGGGGGTCCCAGTTCAGTTTATTATTAAAAACATTCCCCAGGTAAGTAAAATTAGAGACCTTATCGATTGTCTTGCCCTTTACAATAAATTTCCTAGTTCTAGTTTGGCTTGGACCACAGACCATAATGTAAGATTTAGTGAAATTTACTTTTAGGTCCAAAGCTAGCATAAAATCATTAAAAGCATTCAGGGACTTCTGTAGGCTATTTGCAGTTAAAGCCATTAAAACCGTGTCGTCCGCATATGACAACGGGATCGGCTTGCCTCCAACTTTCGGGAAGTCTAATTCCTGATCTATTAAGGCTGATTCTAGGCTGTTTGTGTACACGAGGAAGAGGAAGGGGGCCAGTATGCACCCTTGTCGAACACTCTCTGTAGAAACAATGGGTCCGGTCCTCTCTCCCCCCGGGCTAAATCGTATGGCTACCGTAGTGGACGCGTGCAACCTACGCAGGAGGTTAATGAGAGGTTCCTCGAAACCCATTTCTCCCATCATGGACCACAATTTTCCCCTATTGACCGTGTCGAAAGCACTGGACAAGTCCATGAAGGCAAGGTGGATTGACCCCTTCCTTGCCTTCATGTACTTGCCCATTATCAGGGCCAAGTTGAGGCACTGTTCATTTGTCCCCCTGCCTCTTCTAAATCCATATTGGGTTTGGGATATTAGCCCAGTGGAATCAGCCCAGGTCTCTAGTCGCGCTAAAATGACCCTCCCCAATACCTTGACCGTAGCATCAAATAGGGAAATAGGCCTGTAACAGGCCGGGTCTTCCTTGTTTCCCTTTTTGTACACAGGTACCACTATGGCCTCTTCCCATGATTTTGAAATGGGACCAGTTATTGCTGCTCTAAAGACATTTGTCAGGAGGGGTGCCCAGAGTTGGATATTGCTTTTAAATAAATCGAGGGGTACCCCATCAGGCCCTGCAGCTTTAAGTTGTATACCTTTCCTGAGGGCATCCTCAACCTCACTGACTGATAGAGAAGAGCTCAGATGGAGAGCAGTAGCTGCATTTAATGAGACATCTTGACTTATTTCCTGGCTAGTGATACCCTTCGGGTTAAATATATTTGTATAGTGCGATTCCCACACTTTCCCTAGTATTAGTGAGTCCATTCCCCTTGAATCCTTTGAGAATAATGGGCGGTTTATTACCTCCCAAAAACTCCTAGAGTCTTTGAGGGCACTTGCTCTCTCTAAGTCCGCCCAGGCCTGCTTCCTCAGTTCTTGCTTCCTCTGAGCAACTACTCTTTTGTAAGTCTGTCTTGCGCGCTTGATTAGGGTATTATCTCGAGGGCTTGTATGTAGTGCCTTCTTTAAATCCTTTTGGGCCCTCATACACTCGGCGTTGGACCTTTTAGCTCCCCTATTTTCCCCTATTATTATTGGGTTTGTCAGGTTTCGGGACACTTCCCTGCAAATTCCCTGGAATCCCTGTATAAACACTTCCTGGGGGGAATCATGATCCAAGCATTTCAAAATGGAGCTTAAATTTGCTTTGATAATACTTTCCTCAAATTGGAGGGGATTTATCTTGTTCCATTTCATTCTCACCCCTTGATTTGGGTTATACTGGAGGAGGCGGCCATCTCCTTCCTCCTCCTGGGCAGTTACGTGTAGGGAGGCAGTGAGGGGGTTATGATCGCTGGCATTGTTGGGCTCCACTTCAAAACTATCCACCAGGGAGGCAGATTTTCTGGATATTAACATATAGTCAATAACACTTTTCCTCCCTCTGCCCATATAGGTAGGGTATTGGATTGCTGTGTTACTGACCAAGGTGTCAACAAAAAGCAAGTCATTCACAATAATAATATCATTTAAGGCATCTCCCTGTGGCGTGTGTATAAAATGCGTTAGTGGTTGACCCTCAGTGTCCGTTAACCCGCATGCTCTATTTGAGCTATGCCGGCATAGGGAGCAATTGAAATCCCCCACCCAATAGATACACAGGGGCTGCCACTTCTCCGCGATCTTATCAATTTCCTCCTTAAGATTTACAATAATATCACATCTATTTGAATCAAAAACATTGTAGTACCAGTTAATTAAAAGTGTCTTGACCTGAAACAAATTAAAAATCAAAATCAGTTGATACCAGGGTGAATTTATAACAGGCTTTGCTTTGATAGACCCGTATTTAAGGGAGATCAATGTCGCCAGTCCTCCTTTCGCTCTCCCTGCAGGTGAGGCAATTGCATGAACATTAAGGGAACAGTAGCCATCTAGTTCAATATTCTCCCTGGACCATGTTTCCTGGGTACAGATAATATCAAAAGTGTTTACATACTTTAACCACATTTCATCCTCTAATTTCGAGCGGATGCCTGCAATGTTCCAGGAGAAAACTCTAAAAGGACGGGTTTTGTGCGGCCTTATATCTGGATCCTCCCTGTAGCTAACAATCACGGAGTTTAGGCTGGACCCCCGCATTCCTGAATTATGTAAGATTGAGGGGCTAGATGAAACATCCCCAGTCTCCAACTCCTTGTTGCGAATAAAAGTATCAGATGGTTTATGTATGTGGTGATCCAAATATTTTGTCCCAAGCCTGTTCCCTTCTATTCTGTCCACTGGATGATGTATTTCCCTGGTTACCCCTCCTGCCATTATCATCTTACTTAAGCTATGTGGGTCCGAGGGTAGTCAATCAAATTTCTGTTAGACCAGACAATGCCTCAAAGCGGTTGGGATGAAACCATATGGGGGGCTGGGGGGAGGGGGGTTCTGTTCTGAAGTAGCTGACGAGGCATAATGCCCCCTTGATGGGGAGGGTAAAAAAAGCCCAAAGGGCGGGCCTGTATCTGCTCCAAAGGGGAGTCTCTAAGATGACGTAGGTCAAAGTCCACCCACCTCTCATCGTTAAAATTCAGGACCACACACTCACCTCCTTTTTCTTTTTGTGTTTTCCCCAACCAGCTTACCCTCCTTGCCATTATGATGTGCTTGTGCCAGTTTACCTGGGGCTGTATTTTACTAGTACACCAGTGAACAGATTTAATAATGAGGCTCTGGCAGCTTTCGTGGTGACCTGGTGGAACATGTGGAACCCCTGTCAGGATCATCGTGTAGGGGGTACACTCCGGGGGGAGGTTTAATATGGTATTTTCATCCTGCCTGGATGGCTCAATGCCCATATTCAGCCTTTTCTTATTCTCTATGCTCCCTCTATGGTGTCTTTTAGAGCTCAGGGGTTTAGGTTCCCTTTGTCCCCTTTGTTCACTGATAACCCTACTCTCTTGCCCACTTGCCTAAGTTAACGGCACTATTTCAGGATCTATGGGGTTGTCCCTATCCCGGTGGGGGTCTGATATATTGGCCTCTACACCCCTGGCTATGAGACCATCTAAAGCTGACCTCCCACTCTTGTCAGCACCAAGGGTAGCATTTTCTCCCCTCTCTATCGGGCCTTTACCCAGAGAACATCTTTCAATGAAACCACTTTGCTTCTCTGCACTCCCCGTTATCAACAACAAATGGCCAAGCTGCTCCTCTATACGGGCCAGCCGGGCTAAGATGGGTTCCAGGGAGTCCGACACTATTTTACCAAATCGGGCTGACATCATGTCCACATCAGACAAAGTCATTGTCTTTGCAGGCCCTCCTCCCACTCGGGGTCTTCCCACAGAAGTAGGGGGGTTTTGCTTTGTTCTCTTGATTCTTGGCAAGTGACCCAAAGTCCGTTGATCAGTCCCAGTTACAATTGGGCCAATGCGCTTCCTTTTTCCCCTGCCACATTTTGGTCCCCCGTATTTGTTGGTGTTACGGCTCCTCCGCCTTTTGGCCCTCCACCCATAGGTCCTTGACTCAGAATAATGACGGTGGGTGAAAGAGCAATTGGGGGTTCTTCCTGGGAAATGTGGGGGGTTACAGTTGTTGTTCGATTTGGGTCCTCTGCAGTCGTCGGAGGGACGGTCTGTGCAGAGCACATGTTCATAGCTGGTAATGGTGGTGGTGGGCCTAGCGAGAGCCTGCGTTCGGCCAGTTCAATTTCCTTATTGAGAGCCCCCACGGCCTTCTGTAGTGTGGCGTCTGTACATTTAGGCGCAGGCATAGGTTTCTTTCGCCCCATCTTCGTGAAAGTCTTAAGTTCTCAATATACACAAAGCAAATTTCAATGAGCATAAGGATTATTTCCCTGCCATTCCAACCCTTCTCCTTACTTTTGCTTTCGGCAGATGTCCCCGATAATGGAACCAAGAGATGTGGCCCGGCCTCCTCCGGACGCGGACGGGCACAGACGGGCCCGCCCTTGGCGCTGCGGGAGCCCGCAACAGGCTTTAACGCGCCTCCGAGCGCGGAAAGAGGCGTCACTGTCGGCCCCACGGACTGCTGGGCACTGGAGTCCTCACCGCTGCTGGCTGTTCCCCTCACGGCGATGTTCTCGGGCTTCCCGCGCTGCGGGAGCCCGCAACAGGCTTTAACACGCCTCCAGGCGCGGAAAGAGGCGTCACTGTCAGCCCCACGGACTGCTGGGCACTGGAGTCCTCACCGCTGCTGGCCGTTCCCCTCACGGCAATGTTCTCGGGCTTCCCACGCTGTGGGAGCCCGCAACAGGCTTTAACGCGCCTCTGGGCGCGGAAAGAGGCGTCACTGTCGGCCCCACGGACTGCTGGGCACTGGAGTCCTCACCGCTGCTGTCCGTTCCCCTCACGGTGATGTTCTTGTACTCTTCGTTTGTGGTGCACTGGTCTAAATCTGTCCCCTAGTGGCGTAGAACAAAATGACGCCCCCCTGCAGAATCAAAAATCAAAAAACGCTTTTCCTATGGAAACTGGGTCCTAAGTATAACTACCTACTACCTACTGGTGACCGCCAGTAGCTGATATATATATATATATATGTATATATATATATATAGATATATATCCATCCGCAAGTTTGCTCAACTTGAGAACGTCCTCCCAGAAACTTATACTTCTTCAAGTGAGATTTGCAGCCATCACAGCCTCCCGCTTCATTATGCATCTGCGGCTTAACGCGTTTCGAATGTAATATTCTTGATGACAAGCCAAACACAAACTGCATTTCAACTGCATTTATTTATGAAAAAGTCCTGCCCTTGTGGGCGTGTTTTTGCGCTGCGATGGGCGTGTGCTAAAAAGTATCATGGTATTTGCGGTCCTGAATAAATTACCCCAGTGGGTTTTATAGTTGTTTACAGTTTACAATTCAAGTTAAAATTCAAATCCCTCGTGGGTTGATGTCAGCAAAGAGTGCTGCAGTGGCTGACCAATACACAAACTCACTGTTGAAACTTTCTGTCCCGATCTCAGCGTCAGCATTTTCTGGTGCCGCGGGTCCGCTTCACAGTGGCGGGTCGTCCTCACGGCCTGAGCACGGCCGCTCAACATCCATCCGCAAGTTTGCTCAACTTGAGAACGTCCTCCCAGAAACTTATACTTCTTCAAGTGAGATTTGCAGCCAACACAGCCTCCCGCTTCATCATGCATCTGCGGCTTAACGCGTTTCGAATGTAATATTCTTGATCACAAGCCAAACACAAACTGCCATTCGCAACTCTGTTTCAACTGCATTTATTGATGAAAAAGTCCCGCCCTTGTAGGCGTGTTTTTGCGCTACAATGGGCGTGTGCTAAAAAGCATCATGGTATTTGCGGTCCTGAATAAATTACCCCAGTGGGTTTTATAGTTGTTTACAGTTTACAATTCAAGTTAAAATTCAAATCCCTCGTGGGTTGATGTCAGCAAAGAGTGCCGCAGTGCTGACCAATACACAAACTCACTGTTGAAACTTTCTATCCCGATCTCAGCATCAGCATTTTCTGGCGCCGCGGGTCCACTTCACAGCGGCGGGTCGTCCTCGCGGCTTGAGCACGGCCGCTCAACATCCATCCGCAAGTTTGCTCAACTTGAGAACGTCCTCCCAGAAACTTATACTTCTTCAAGTGAGATTTGCAGCAATCACAGCCTCCCGCTTCATTATGCATCTGCGGCTTAACGTGTTTCGAATGTAATATTCTTGATCACAAGCCAAACACAAACTGCCATTCGCAACTCTGTTTCAACTGCATTTATTGATGAAAAAGTCCCGCCCTTGTGGGCGTATTTTTGCGATACGATGGGCGTGTGCTAAAAAGCATCATGGTATTTGCAGTCCTGAATAAATTATCCCAGTGGGTTTTATAGTTGCTTATAGTTTACAACTCAAGTTAAAATTCAAATCCCTCGTGGGTTGATGTCAGCAAAGAGTGCTGCAGTGGCTGACCAATACACAAACTCACTGTTGAAACTTTCTGTCCCGATCTCAGCGTCAGCATTTTCTGGCACCGCGGGTCCACTTCACAGCGACGGGTCGTCCTCGCGGCCTGAGCACGGCCGCTCAACATCCATCCGCAAGTTTGCTCAACTTGAGAACGTCCTCCCTGAAATGTATACTTCTTCAAGTGAGATTTGCAGCCATCACAGCCTCCCGCTTCAACATGCATCTGCGGCTTAACGCGTTTCGAATGTAATATTCTTGATCACAAGCCAAACACAAACTGCCATTCGCAACTCTGTTTCAACTGCATTTATTGATGAAAAAGTCCCACCCTTGTGGGCGTGTTTTTGCGCTACGATGGGCGTGTGCTAAAAAGCATCATGGTATTTGCAGTCCTGAATAATATAACCCAGTGGGTTTTATAGTTGCTTACAGTTTACAATTCAAGTTAAAATTCAAATCCCTCGTGGCTTGATGTCAGCAAAGAGTGCCGCAGTGGCTGACCAATACACAAACTCACTGTTGAAACTTTCTGTCCCGATCTCAGCGTCAGCATTTTCTGGTGCCGCGGGTCCGCATCACAGCGGTGGGTCGTCCTCGCGGCGCATTCTCAAGTTGTGCAAACTTGCGGATTCACTGAAAAAAACAAAGGTTCCAAGGATGTTATAGTTAGGAAATAGAATTTAAAAAACCTTAATATTTCACTGAAAAAAACAAAGGTTACAGGGATGTTATAGTGAAGCTCAGATTTCACTCGTACAAAACCATAGAAATGCAGCAGTTATAGTACCTGATCTAACTATAACTCACACCCCCACAATGCACTGCTTATGACCTCACATATTACATCACTCATGACATGGCCAGTGATATCCCTGATGACATCTCAGATGACATTACTGATGACATCATCCCATGACTGTGAGTGTTTCGTAAACATTTCCGGGACTAAAAGATATATACTAAGCTACAGCACAAGTTAAATTACTATTCTTTCTGTTCTAGTAATTAGTCATACTATTTCCAACATATTTCATATGAGTGGCTAACTTAACTGTCTGTGTATATATATATTCACTGAAAAAACCATAGGTTTTAGGGACAGTTATAGTTAGTTGGACATTGCACTCGTACAAAACCCGTGAAATTCCCCCGTTATAGTTAGTTCAGCTAACTATAACTCGCACCCCCGCAATGCACTGCTGATGACGTCACATATTACATCACTCATGACATGGTCAGTGACATCACTGATGACATCACTGATGACATCTCAAATGACATCACTGATGACATCATCCAGTGACTGTGTGTTTCTGTAAAGTTTAAATATGTTTAATATATATAGGGAAACGCATATTGAAGAATGAGTGGGTGTATAATTGTCTGAATGGATGATTTAGTAGGTGCGTGACTAACTCCATAAGTTAGTGATTAAACGTATCTTACTGAATGCATGGGTTAGTGATTAAACTGTGTGAATGTCTGTATCCATCTGTCTGTTGGTGTGTAAGCGGCTGCATGGCTTTCTGAATAGCTACATGAGTGTCTACATGGGTTATTGATTGGTTGTCTGAGTATCTGTATGGGGGCCTGAGTGTTTGTGTGGGTGGGGTGTGTGTGACTCTGTGCATAGATGTGTGAGTGGGTGATTCACTGGGTGCATGGTTTCAAGAGTGCATCTGTGATGGACTGTATGGGTGGGTGAGTGTGTGTATGGGTGTGTTAGTGAGTGAATGTATATCTCAGTGGTACATGTGTGAGTAACTACATATGTTAAAGGCAGTATATATGTGTGTGTTGGAGTATATAAATGGCTATAAGTGAGAGTGTGTGATTGTGAGAGTGGCTGTATGGATGAGTGTGTACTTGTATCAGTGATTGTATAAGAGCGTAAGAATGTTCTAGTATTTGTATGAGTAAGTGAGCTGGTGTGTGTATAACTGTATAGGTTAGTAAATGGCAGTGTGATTAATTATTTGCATGACTGACTAGGTGTGTGAGTACCTCTATGGATGAGTGGCGGTGTGTGAGTGTCTATGTAGGTGTATGAGTGCATATGATAGTCCTGTACTGAGTGACCGTAAGTATAAGTGACTCTACAGGTGAGTGAGTGGATGTGTGTGTAGACCTAAGAATCAGTGAGAGGGTATGTAGTTATTGGCGTTGGAGTGTCTATGGTTTTGACAATGGCAGTCTGTAATTTAGAGTGGGTGTATCAAAAGTTATATTAGGGTGTGAGAAGATGCATGAAATTATCACATGGATGACGTCATCAGTGATGTCATTTGAGATGTCATCAGTGATGTCATCAGTGATGTCACTGACCATGTCATGAGTGATGTAATATGTGACGTCATCAGCAGTGCATTGCGGGGGCGCGAGTTATAGTTAGCTGAACTAACTATAACGGGGGAATTTCACGGGTTTTGTACGAGTGCAATGTCCAACTAACTCTAACTGTCCCCAAAACCTATGGTTTTTTCAGTGAATTTCAAAGGTTTTTTAAATGCTAATTCCTAACTATAACATGTCTGAAACTGCCTTGTGGTTTGCGGCTTCCTGGCCTGCCTTGCTGCGTTGACTTGAGCCCGGCTGCCATGATGCCTTTTTTGCACACGTTACTCTGGGCCGTTGTTCTGCCGACCTCTGTTCCTGCCAAGTTATTTTAGAACTGTCTGCATTTTCTGTCTCTCACCTTTTCTCCTGTTCCCTTTGGGCTCAGTCTGCACAACATGTACAAGGTCGAAAAACAACGTCCCTTGTTCTTGCTATTCTGGCCAGTCCCTCGCACCTAGACATAACACTATGTACAGCTGCCATGGAGAAATTTGTGTGCTTTTAATATTGCGGTTTTCCCGCTTTAGAGGCACTTGGAGAAAACCTTTCCAGGGAGAAGAGCTGTGATTGTCTGCCGATGTAGACTTTGCATCTAGAGACTGAGGTATGGGGGTTCGCTAGACAATGCCCAGAGGTCTTCTATTTTTATAATAAACCTGCTACTAGCACGGGGAGGGTGGTAAGGTCATTTAGCCCTATATCCACTGCTTTATGAAATGCTTTCCCCGTTTGTATTCTATGGTGTTGTAACTATGCTGAGTATATTATTCTTATGCATTATGCTGATAGTACTGACACGTGTACTGTATCTTAGAGCACGTTAGTTGAAATAAACATTTTAAACTATACAGTGTCTCTTCTTACGCACGTTGTGGACATGTATGAGTGAGTTATGAAAGGGTGTTCTTGCTACTGCGAGTCCAGAGAGAGAGATACCGTGTTCTGGGTTGTCTAATCATTGGTAACATTGGTGCTGATGAGACGCTACAGCTAGTCGGGTTGGGGTTTTAGGTGCTAAGGTTTATGGTTGGCTCACCACTATATTCCGAGGTGCTATCATCCTGTGCATAGCTCTGCATATGTGCAGAATCCCTACAACATGGCACGACCAACGAGTGGGGCCGCTTATCTGCGAGACGCTTGAGTAGTATTTGTGCTTGTCCACAACTCCCTTCGCAGCCACTTCCGGAAGCGTCTGTGTCGGTTATACCTCCTATATTGACGTTTTTATAGGTTCTTTCAAGCTTGAAGTTGTTAAAATGTTCTTAACTAAAACCCTATATTGTGCTGCCTCCAATTAGGTTGTCGAAAAATTTTAGCCTGCAATGGCTATTCAAATTGCGGCACATAGCCGTGCAGCGCTCCGAGCTCACTTAACAGTGTATGGAGTGCCTGACGCTGGTGTCGATCTAATCTTTGTGGTACAAGCAGACCCAGCTTACCACTTTGAGGTGTTTTACTCTTGGGTCACCTTTCCGGCGGTGGATGCGAACGATAATTTGTTCCATGAATATGAAGCCACCGTAGTTCCTAATCTTTATAGACCCTATAGGAATCTTGAAGTACCGCTCACGGCTTGGCAACACAGTGTTTGGTTTGATGGCGCCCTCCCCCAACCGGTTACCACGGTTCGTTTAGGCCCCTTATCAATTGAAGGGGCCACTTGGCCTGTTTTGGCCGGGTACACCCCACATCCGCGGTATATGATGGTAACAGTCGCGGAACTGCGTGTTATGCATTCATCTTTGATACGAGTGCATAGAGCCTTAGTGCAGTATGTTACAGGCAACATCCAGGGAGCCCCACCTGGAGTTGCAGCCCATCCAGCTGGTGCCGGCGGTTGTGACCATAAGTCCTGTCATGGTCAATTCAGTGATGGGCAAGCGCCCACAAAATAAGGATGATTTTCCTTATTGGCTTGCAGAAACATTTGACCAGCTGGAGGCAGTTTTTCCAAATACCTCTCCCGTGGAAAAACACAGAATTCTTACGATTAGTTTGCCAAAAGACTTAGTCCCCGAGTTGGCAGAATGCAACAACTGGGGTAGGGTATTCGCAGCAGTATATGCGAAGTGTTTCGGCACTCCTTCCATGACGGTTCTCCCCGCTGTAATTAAACGCGTGCAGGATGAGCATGGCCCTGAAGCGGCTGTGGAATTAGGGATGAGACTGGTGGGAGTGTTCGACGTAGTAGCTGATTTAATCCTTGCGAATGTCAAGGGCGATGCAGTGAACTTTCAAGTAGCTAATGCTTTGGCTTTGGTCCCAACACCGGACAAGCCGCGCGAATTACCGAAAATTATTGCCCAGGCATACAAAACTATTGGCAGAAATGGCCTGGGATTTAAGCCTTTTGCCATATCACAAACACAATCGCAACAACAACAACAGAAGACTCAATCTGAGAAAGATGAGAAACCAGTCTTTACTAAAAAGAGCTGGAGGTTGAAAAAACAGGGTAAGCAACAAAAGAAGCTGGGGTCACGAGGCGCATCCCCGGTTTCAGTCTCTTCTGAACGCACTTATGATTTGCGCGATAGGGCGAGAATTAAATTTCCAGAGAGATTTCAAATCCCTGATACGCGTTCTCCTCATTCTTCACAGGTACCAACAACTAGGCAAGCTGGTTGAGGAGATCGCCAAGATAGAGGAAGGGGTAGAGAGGCTCCCCAGGGACGGGACCAACCTCGACAACAAGTCAGAGGGAAAGCAAAAGACTTTCAACGTTCTCGCCCACAGTTTCAGAAGAAGAAAGTTGCCGCTGTAACGGCAAGGTATGCCACAGTTGGTGAGAACGAGACTCCTGAATTGGACGTGGGCAGTGACCCTCCTAGACAGTGCCGCAGAAGTTACCATAGTGCGGGAGGCGCTACGTCCTCATGTGGAGGCGACAACAACTGAGACATTCATTACTGTCGAGACAGCAGACACCAGAGTGGCACCCCCTGACAGACTATATAATATTGTCATTCAAATTGAAGGTGACATTCAGCGTGTAATTAAAGGGATTTTTTGGGAAAATCTGACCTCTTCGTACGACATTTTGTTGGCGGAGGCGGATTGGCCGCCCCCATTCGTACTTGCTGCACGTAAAGGGGAGGAGGTAATCCTTCTGAGCTTTTCTCGTCATGTCCCAAAGGACAAAGCGGAGGCTCTTGCAGCTGAGTGGACTGTGTCCCTGGCTCCAGCGTTATACCGCAACCACGTGGGCTGGGATGAAGACTCTCCCCCCATGAAATACCTTTGCGGTCCCTACCACAGCCACAACCCCAATATCCCATCAAACGGGAAGCCAAAGGCCCCGTTTCCAAAATTCTGACTCAGTTAGAATATCAGGGAGTAATTGAAACATGCGTGTCACCAATGAACAATCCCCTTTTCGCGGTTTCTAAACCCGATGGATTGTACCGCTTAGTTTTGGATTACCGGCATTTGAACTCTCATTGTCGGACCTTTGCGGTGCAAAATACCCACAGTTCTGCGCTTGTAGATAGTCTTGTTCGTAAAAAATATAAAACGACGCTTGACCTCTCCAATGGATTCTACACGCACAACTTTGCACCGGAGAGTAGCCAATGGAGCGCTTTTACATCCGGTGGTAAATTATTCAAATTCCGGCATTTACCTATGGGCTACAAGAACAGTCCAGGCGTATTCGCTGCCCGTGTTGTCTCTTTGTTAGACGGCATAGACCCAGATGCCTGTTCGTACGTCGATGACATTTATCTGACAGACGACGAATTATTCCTGCATCTTTCCCGAGTGGACCGCATTATCCTAGAATTTGCGGTCATGGGATACAAATTTAATTTTGCCAAATCCCACATTGCTGAATTTACCGTTTTGTTCTTGGGCTATGAGCTCAACAATGAAGGTAAGGGCTTAGTCCCCCATTTCCTGGAGAAATGTGCACTCTTGTGCCCTCCTACTACTCTGAAGAAACTTCAGTCTTTGCTGGGGTTTCTGAACTTTGGGTGTACTTACATTCCCGAATATGCCCAGCGTATCAAGCCACTGTATGCCTTGATACAACCTAACTTTTCGAAGTCATGCTGGCTTCCGGAGCATACCTCCATTCTGCAGTCCTTGCAGACAGACCTTCTAGAGTCTAAATACTTGTTGACTCGTGACAACCACACAAACCTGGTGATTAGAATAATTCCAGGGGCAGTGGGTTTCACGTACTTAACATTTAACGAAGGTGACACAGTACCCATCGCATACAAGTCACATCTTTACACTTCCGCGGAAATGCGCTTTTCCTCTGTGGAGAAGGTTCTAACTGCAGTGCAAATGGCGATTCTAAAAGAACGCGCACTGGCACAGGGGAAACGCATTCTGGTGTTAACACCATATCCTGCCCTAGAGGCAGTGACAAAGGCAAGTGTTCCGAACTCTAAAGCTTTGCACCCCCATTGGATTCAATGGGCAACCTCTTTGACGTCTCCGGATGTCACTTTTATTTTTGATTCTTCTCTTCAGACTCAGGAGTTTTTACAGTATGAATTCGTTAATCCGCCTCCCCTGTCTTTGCTACCGTTTGAGGATTACGAATGCGTGATCTATACCGATGGTTCGGCACAACCGGCCACGGGTTCCAAGCATGCTTATTCAGCCGCATGTGCTATTGTTGCAGGAAATTTTGTGAACGGTAAGTTCAAGTCTACTGTAGTGCACACTCAGGCACTCGGGGACAGTACTGCACAATTGGCCGAGCTGCGCGCACTGGTGCTTGCGCTTGAGTTCGCTACTCCGGATGTGACCACTCTCATTGTATGCGATTCTTACTACTGTGTTCAGTCTTACAATGACAATCTGTTCTTTTGGTCGCAAAACGACTATAGAAACGCCAAAGGTAGCACAATTAAACATAAAATGCTTTGGGTTCGAGTGGCAGATTTGAAACAACGTCTGCCTCTCACACAGGTGGTTCACACCCTTGACCATCAGCAGGTGGGCGCACACGCTGTCGGTAACGGTTTGGCAGACGAAGCTGCCAAATCAGCAGTAGTCACGTGCTCAGTCGCAGCAGTTACTAGATCCATGTCTAAAATTGATACTGATATTCTAGCAGCCATCGCTGCAACAAAGGAAGGAGCTAATTACCCTAGGGGTTTTCCTTCCAAATATTCTTATCTGTTAGGTCCCGAACAGGCGCCTTATGTAAAAATACCCGACGTTGGTGATCGGCTGATTCCCAACGCGGACTGCAGGATTTCCTTGATAACGGCAGCACATGAAGGCATGGCTTCGGAACATGCTGGAGTGTCTGCAACTGTTTCCATCTTGCAGCAGCGTTACTGGTGGCGTGGTTTATATAAGGACACCCGTACTTATGTGCTTTCCTGTGACGTTTGTCAGCAGATTAAGCCTTCCACGGTTACACAACCACCACAGACCCCGCTCTGCATCTCTAACAGACCCTTTGGGTGTGTTTACCTGGATCACTGCGGTCCCTTTTCTTCGGACACTGCCTATAAATATATCTTAGTGGCAGTGGATTCGTGCACACGTTTCATCTGGGTTTGGCCACAACGCAGTGCTGACGCTCGAAATGTCATCAGGGATTTGCGTGTCTTTGTGGGAATTTTCGCCTGTGGCACCTTCCATTCTGACCAAGGTCCAGCGTTTGCCTCTAAGGCTTAGAAGGACGCAATGGGTTCACTGGGGGTGCGGGTGAAATTTTCGTCTCCGTATCGGCCTGAGGGCAACTCGATCGTTGAACGAATGAACCGTGACTTAAAGCAATCCTTGACAGCTAGAGTCTTAGGTACTGGCAGGAACTGGCTGGCCCACTTGTATACTGTACAACGTGCACTTAATAATCTCCCTAGAAGACCTCTGGGTGGGCGGACCCCATACGAAATGCTCTTTGGCATAAGAATGTTTGTGCCTGACCTTGATGGTCTAGACATGGCGGCGCAATCCGCCATCTTTGATGTAGATAATCATTCTACTATGTTACAGGACTTACAAGAAGCCTGAGACAAACTTGCGATTGCACATTTACCTTCAGCCACGGACCCTGTGCTGCAGATTCCGGTTGCCGGCTGGCTTCCGAAGATTGGAGATCTGGTTCAAGAGAAGGTGGAGAACAAAAAAGAATTCGGCCCCTCACAAGGTGCACCAGTTCCAGTCCTGGGCTTGAAGGGAACGCGTACAGTCATCTTACCACCGCTTCCTGGTCGCAAGGAGAACAGATACATCTCAGTGGAAAATGTCAAGCTACAACATCTGGCCGATCCTCAATAGTGTTACACCAGCGGTCTCTTGTCCTGTCATTTACCGGACTAGTGTTCGTGGACCTCCTGCCCGAACGGTCACTGATGTTGCAATTGAGATGGTGGATTTGCCTGATAGCATACTCGACAACCCGGTCTCCCCCTGCAACAATGAGACTGAGTATACCTATCCCGATAGCGAGTCAGTGGCACACTTACCAACAACGCCACTGAGCCCAACACGTTATTCTTTTGACTCAGATTCCACCTCATCACGTGTCCCGTCCAAATTCAGTATTTTCGTCTCCTGGTTCAGAGACAATTTTTTGATTCCTCCTTGGACATACATCTGGTTGGTACTATTCCTGATTTTTTTGTTCATGTCAATTGGCTTTGTCACAGTGTTTTTTCTGCTCATCAATGGTCACTATTTGCCAGAACGCTCTGCAGTGAATGGTGTCGCTGGAACTTTGGCTCCGCATTCTTCGTCTCACATCATGAAGCGTGACCATGCATTTGTGAACATTTCAGCTTTTCCAGTTGCTGATGGCATCGTGTGGGATGCGGTAAATTTTCAAATTCATGGACCGACAGAAATACCAAATGTCCTTCGAGTTTCAATGGGTGATGTCGTAAAAAGTAATATTCATTCTGACGATTGGGATGTGCATGCAGTTGAAGCATTATTTACTGATTTGAAATCTTATGCTGCCTTTAATGCTGAAGATTTGTACATGAATTCTGCCAATTATGCTGATTTGTATTGTTACCAGCATTGGGGCAATCACTTTGTCCATAAACCAAGTGCACTGCGTGGCCCTTTCAACTACACCCAATGAGAGCATTGTCCAACACCATTACCTGGTAGCTCCCAGACTCTTAGAAATAAATGTACTTATTTTACAGATTTTAATAGATCGAACCCTGGGTCCTATTATTTTAAATTAAACGCACCATCCACTCAAAAAATCATGTTGACCCACACCAAATTGCTATATTCGGGTTCCTTTTTGAGTGCCTTAGCTGTGGGTGGTTATGAATACTGGAAGGACACTGTGGATTTGAAATCAATCTGGGGCTCAAAACCATGGCAGGTGCAGGGCACCGAAGCTTTGCACCGTGCTTGCCTTATCCCGGCCCAAATTTTGTTTCTGAATGATTCCATCTATCAGACCACGTGTTGGGGTTTGGCTACTTCCAAACAACTCAATGCCCCTTCAGTTCCATCCTTGTCTTCCACTCCCAATGAAAGCTTGCACTTCAATGTGTCCCTTGCGACTTTGCAAGTTTTATTTCAGAACAATTCGTTTAATGTTTCTACACTTGTTCCGTCACCCTGGTTGGCTTGGCCCATATCATCTAATGCGTGCCAACGGCGTTTTCACGACTCCGTTCCTGGCTACAAACAGGATAGGCCAGATCCAAGGTTTTCTGACTCCCGTACTGTTACAACATATTCTGTTGGTAAATTGTGTAAACAGTGGTTGCAGCACTCTACCCTAGATTCTGTTAAACAACATTTATCACTCCTATCAGGCAACATTGATCGGTCCGACTTTATTCTGGGACCTTGTGGTCCTCGACCTAAGAGATTAATTTATGAAACATATAATGAGCTCTGGAAGCTTTCTCAAATTGAAGCTGCTTCCCGTCTACGGGAAATAGACCAAGCAAATTTGGAAAAGGTGCTTGCTGTTGTTGACAATAGTATTAATACCCTGTCTTCCCGCATTTGCATGTTGGAGAATATTGTGTCCTCTGTTGTTGATATTGTACAAGATGATGTTTCTGTGTTGTATCATGGTCAGAATCAATTGCGTTCACTTATGCAGTTTGCCTGGACTTTGCAAACACTTAAAATTAGGAAAAGTTCCGTGGCATTTCTTGAACACCTCTGCTTTATTTCTGCCTATTAATTTAACTGACAAACAGCAGTTCATGTCCATGAAGGATGCAGCTTACACTCTGTTGCATATCGAAAAGATAGAGCCCTTACCATTCTCTGTGGCGGAATTGGATTCGGCCGTGTGGCTAGTCCATGGGGTTATTGCCTTGGCCTTTTTCTTTGTTTGAATTTAGTTCGTGCATGAAACATTATCCTGTGGGCCGTTTCCAGCCCTTGGGTAGTGCCTTCCTGCATGAACTTTGGTCCCTGCCTTTCATGTACAAATGCCTTAGAGACGGGAAGGAGGTTTTCTCACGGGGGAGTCGTGCGATTCAACTGTGGGTCCTTCCCTTATTTGCAAACACATAAAATTGCACGGAGCTTGTAACGTTTCTGCTCCAAATCTTGCTTGTGTGTTGAAGGGTATTCCTGCTCCTGCTATTTCTCCTACTTTTACTTTGCTTACTAATGGTAGCTATTTGCTTTTGAATAACGAAAACTGCTGTGGCATGCAGGCCGGCATACCTTATATTGTTACTGTTTCACACAGGGTTGTCTGCTGCAAGAATGTGCTTTTTCCTCCCCCTCACGACATCATAGATAGTTCTATTTGGCCTTCCAGTCCTACTATGAAGGCGAATTTCAATAAATTGAGCAGAATAAAGGCGCTATTATTGAACCAAGAGGTTATGCTCACATCCGCCCGGGAGACATTCATTTTCTAGGTGGCAAGTACCCACAGTGAAATTCAGGCCCTTTTGAACACTAACCTCCCACAGCATTTCGGTGAATTGATTCACCGTGTTTTTAATGCATCTCGCACTGAAGTTCTGGTACACTTTTTTAAGGTTGCGGGCTCCGGCCTTGTGACCTCATTTCAAACTATTTTTGGTGTGATACCGGCTTTTATTCATTCCATTTTTTCCAGCGTCTTTGGTGGCTTCCCATTAATCCTCGCCTTGGCGGCTGGTGTACTGCTGTTGGTCTGTTTTCTGCGCAAGGGCTGCTCCCCGATGGGCCCTTCTCGACCCAGGTCGGCTCCAGCTGCTCCGTGAGCGCCTCCTCGCTGACTTCGGCGTCCTGCCGTTGGCGACACTGAGTGTGTCCTATACACTTTCTTTTCGCTTTGTGTATTTCACTTGCGTGCAACCTGTGATGTCTTGCATCCGCTGTCCTTTCTCCTGGACCATGGACTATTGCCTCTCCAATATGTCTTTGTCTGTTCCGGATTTTGTTCAGTTGGTGGGTCCCTTAGAGGCCTATGAACGGGACTGTTCCGCTGCAGGTTACATGGCGCGTGCGGCTGCACTGGGGATTTTGGCACAATGGGATATCTGGGCGGCTGCTCGGAATCTCCTACAACAAAGTTATATTGATTATCATGCAAGTTGTCCCGCATTGCTATTGGATGCTCCCTCATGCGAGGAACATGCATGCTGCTTTGATTTACTGGACTGGATGGCATCGCTATTTTCTGACGATTCCAATGATGTCATCTTGGAAGGTGTGGCATTTTTCTGCACTTACACTCTGTTGGATTGACATGACCTTCGCTTTCTATGACCTGCCTCGCTGGATGTACGTATTTTTTCTTTCTGCATCACAGAAACTTTTCCCTCCCATTCGTTGTCCTTCATGGGGACTGCGTCCACACCAGACGTTTCTGTTCTGCTCAGTCAATTTGAACTCTGTCTTCGTCCTTTGTCTTGGCCGCTGGACTGCCCATGGGAGGGTGTCTTGTGGTTTGTGGCCTCCTGGCCTGCCTTGCTACGTTGACTTAAGCCTGGCTGCCATGATGCCTTTTTTGCGCACGTTACTCTGGGCAGTTGTTCTACCGACCTCTGCTCCTGCCAAGTTATTTTAGTACTGTCTGCATTTTCTGTCTCTCACCTTTTCTCCTGTTCCCTTTGGGCTCAGTCTGCACAACATGTACAAGGTCGAAAAACAACGTCCCTTGTTCTTGCTGATCTGGCCAGTCCCTCGCACCTAGACATAACACTATGTACAGCTGCCATGGAGAAATTTGTGTGCTTTTAATATTGCGGTTTTCCCGCTTTAGAGGCACTTGGAGAAAACCTTTCCAGGGAGAAAAGCTGTGATTGTCTGCCGATGTAGACTTTGCATCTAGAGACTGAGGTATGGGGGTTTGCTAGACAATGCCCAGAGGTCTTCTATTTTTATAATAAACTAGCTACTAGCACGGGGAGGGTGGTAAGGTCATTTAGCCCTATATCCACTGCTTTATGAAATGCTTTCCCCGTTTGTATTCTATGGTGTTGTAACTATGCTGAGTATATTATTCTTATGTATTATGCTGATAGTACTGACACGTGTACTGTATCTTAGAGCACGTTAGTTGAAATAAACATTTTAAACTATACAGTGTCTCTTCTTACGCACGTTGTGGACATGTATGAGTGAGTTATGAAAGGGTGTTCTTGCTACTGCGAGTCCTGAGAGAGAGAGATACCGTGTTCTGGGTTGTCTAATCATTGGTAACATTGGTGCTGATGAGACGCTACAGCTAGTCGGGTTGGGGTTTTAGGTGCTAAGGTTTATGGTTGGCTCACCACTATATTCCGAGGTCCTATCATCCTGTGCATAGCTCTGCATATGTGCAGAATCCCTACAACAAAACCTATGGTTTCTTTCAGTGAATTTCAAAGGTTTTGTAAATGACAATTTTTAAATGTATTAATTGTTATATTTATTTTTTTGATACTGATTTACTACATTTTTTAAACTATTTATTTTTAGATATTTTATTTTTTAAATTACATTGTAATTACATTATACATTACATTACAAAATATACTTTCTCAGAATGAATTACTTTAGTTTAAATACTTTGCAAATAGGCAATAGACTTTTAAGTACAGTAGTTACAGTTGTTGCAAAGGGCAACACAATTTAAAACACAATGCAACATTGAGCTCAATGTGAATTTCTAGTTAAATGCAATTAGTTACTTTATGGATTACTTTTCTAACCACAGGACTGGATCCTAGATTCAGTCCTGGGACATCTCCTGTAAACAGTTGAGTAAAAGCGTTTTGGTTACAGTAGTTGACAGAAACTTTTTCACATAGAATCACCAATGTTATCCTATGGGAGGAAATTCACTTAGCAGGTAAGTAGTGTTATCGTTACTTTTTCTTACTCAGTAGTGGATCCTGGATCCAGCACTGGTGCATCTCCTGTAAACAGTTGAAAGAATGCGTTTAAGTCATACAGGCGATTTTTAAGGAATATTTGTAGTTTGTGAAAATCGACACTTTGAAACTTTTCTGCTGAAAACCAGACAATGGATTCCTATGGAAGGAAATACAAGTTACTGGTAAGTACGGTTAGAATTACTTTTCAGGGTCAGTGCTGGGCTAAAAGATGCAGCACTGGGTTCTCTCCTGATAACAGGTGAGTAAATCGGAATTCGTAGTTCGGCTGATTTTAGAGGAATATTATAAAGTTCCAAAACTCCACACTTAGAAGAATTTCCAAGTGAAACCAGTCAATGTTAGCCTATGGAAGGAAATTCAAGTTACTGGTAAGTACGGTTAGAATTACATTTCAGGATCTGTACTGGGCTCAAAGATGCAGCACTGAGGTCTCTCCTGATAACAGGTGAGTAAATCGGAATTCGTAGTTCGGCTGATTTTAAAGGAATATTTGTATGTTTCAAAAATCGACACTTCGAAACTTTTTCAGCAAAAAGCAGGCAATGATATCCTATGGAAGGAAATTCAAGTTACTGGTAAGTACGGTTAAAATTACTTTTCAGGATCAGTACTGGGCTCAAAGATGCAGCACTGAGGTCTCTCCTGATAACAGGTGAGTAAATAGGAATATGTAGTTCGGCTGATTTTAGAGGAATATTATAAAGTTCCAAAACTCCACACTTAGAAGAATTTCCAAGTGAAACCAGTCAATGTTAGCCTATGGAAGGAAATTCAAGTTACTGGTAAGTACGGTTAAAATTACTTTTCAGGATCAGTACTGGGCTCAAAGATGCAGCACTGAGGTCTCTCCTGATAACAGGTGAGTAAATCGGAATTTGTAGTTCGGCTGATATTAGAGGAATATTATAAAGTTCCAAAACTCCACACTTAGAAGAATTTCCAAGTGAAACCAGTCAATGTTAGCCTATGGAAGGAAATTCAAGTTACTGGTAAGTACAGTTAAAATTACTTTTCAGGATCAGTACTGGGCTCAAAGATGCAGCACTGAGGTCTCTCCTGATAACAGGTGAGTAAATCGGAATTCGTAGTTCGGCTGATTTTAGAGGAATATTTGCACAATGGTGAAGGAAGGGGGTGGGGCCTGAGGTGACATGTCTGCAAACACGCCCTGTGGCGCGTTTTAAGTTGGAGAATTAATTCCTCCTCAATCCCGAGGGTCCCTAGGGGCCAACTAGCCCACCAGATACCTCCAGTATGCGCCAGAGAGCTGCGTTGCAGAGAGGTGTTCAGAGGCCACGCCCCTTTTTGCACCTCTCTGCACGATGCCGGTCTTTTTTTTTTTTTTTTGTATGGGAGGGGGGCTGCGTGGCCCCCCTTCCCTCGGCCACTTTTGGCCCCAGGGACCCCATCCCCCGGGGCCTGAGGATTTTCTTTTAAATAAAAAAAAACGGGAAGGGGGGCCGCGTGGCCCCCATTCCCTGGGCCTCTATTGGCCCTAGGGACCCCATTCCCCGGGGCATGCCCTCTTTTTTTTAAAAATTAAAATATTTGGAGGGGGGCTGCGTGGCCCCCCTCCTCAGGCCATTTAAGGCCCCGGGGACCCCATCCCACGGGGCCAGCCTTTACGTTGTTTTTTTCTTTTTTTTTAAATTTAATTTGTAGAGGAGGGGGGCCGCGTGGCCCCCCTCCTGGGCCACTACTAGCCCCGGGGACCCCATCCCCCGGGGCTGGCCCTCTCCGTTGGGGACCGTGGGGGGGTCCCCAATCCCCCCACGGTCCCGCCGGCTCCCTGCGTCCTTCGGGAGCCAGCATTGCTTTTCCACGTGGGAGCTGCTAAGATGCAGCTCCCCGTGTGGAAAAGCATTTGCTTTGGTTTTGGAAGAGAGAGCAGGTTTCCTGCTCTCTCTTCCAAAACCAAAGCAGTTTGCTAAGACAGGACGGGAGCCGCGAGGCTCCCGTCCTGTCATAGCAAACTACAGTGTCCCGGGGGTAGGCACCCCGGGACACTGCAGGAGCCGGCCCTGGGGGGTGGCGGTCCCCAGGGCCATCAAGGGCTCCAGGAGGGGGGCCGCGCAGCCCCCCTCCCATCCAATGCACAGCCCCGGGGAGGTGGCGGTCCCCGGGGCGTGTGGGGGGCTCGAGCCCCCCCACACATGTTAGTTTGTTTAAAAAAAAAAAAGCCCCAGGGGGTGGCGGTCCCTGGGGCTGCGGGAGGGCCGAGAGCCCTCCCGTACCATTATTTTTTTAAAGCCCCGGGGGTGGCGGTCCCCGGGGCTTGGGGAGGCCTTAGAGGCCCCCCACACATAAATATAAAAAACCCTGCATGCCCCCGGGACTTGGGCCACCCGGGGGCCAAATAGCATCGAAGCGTGGGAGACCGCGCTTCGATTTTTTTTTATCGGCTAGATCCGCGCACCCAGCGCGTTTTTGCCGATTTAAAAACAAAAAAAAAAAAAATTTTTGCCCTGAGCAGGCCTAGGGGTCAGGGTGTTTCTACCCTGCCCCCTTTTTGCGTTTTTGCGTCTGTTTTCTCTTTTCTTGTGCCTCGGTTCTACCGAGGCACAAGATGGCTGCCAACACGTCCTGGTTTGGAGTGTTGACAGCCAATTAGCATACAGCTCGTGACCGGGAGGGTGCGTGGATCCTCCGCGGCCATAGATATATATGTGTTTTTACTTTTGATTTTCTCAGCAACTACTGAACGGATTTACACCATTTAACAAAAAGGGTTCTTTCTGAACCAAGAACTACCTCTTTGCCAAATTTGGTGTAATTCCGTTCAGCAGTTCGGGCTGTAACCGTGGCTAAAGTTTCCTATGGGAAAATAAATGTGGAAAACACGTTTTGGGACCCCCCTTTTTTCTCAGCCCCCGCTTGACGAATCACCCCGAAACTTTCAGGATAGGAGCGGGCCACAAAGTTTGAAAATTTCGCGAAGATTCGTCAACCGACGCAAGAGTTATTTCAAATAGAATGTTGCGGATTTCCTATGGAAAATAGGTCCTAACTATAACTATCTGCTGGCGACCGCCAGTAGATAATATATATATATATATATTTCCACACAATAGGAGTCCAATTGAGGCGCACTCAATGCGGGTGCATACGGAGGGCTTGACTCCAAAGCTCAAAACAGTTTTCTATGTACAAATTCCGTCGCACTCAGTGATTCTTTTGGTTTACTGCTTTATTTGCAAGACAGCACTACTACACCAACGCGTTTCGACCTCCCAGGGTCTTTTTCACGTGAAAAAGACCCTGGGAGTGCTGTCGCAAATAAAGCAGTAAACCAAAAGAATCACTGAGTGAGACGGAATTTGTACATAGGATACATATATATATCCAAGAACTTTCTTTTTTTGTGATTGACAGTATCCCCAGAAACATCAGAGGAGGGAATAGACAGCTGTCACTCAGAAGATTAGAATCACGGTATATAATCCTACTGGATTGTAAAATCCCAAACGGGATGAAAGCAGATGAGGCACTTAATGTACACCTCTGATAATCTAGCCGCTTGTCCTGCACCTTAACCCTGTCCGTAGCGTTAGGTTCTCACACTTAAGAATTTTTTTTTTTTTTTTGATAAGTTTTAGTTGGCACATTTTCACACACTTTGTGTTAAACACCATTGTTCAGCTTAAAGTTGTCTGAGGGGCCTTGTAGCTATTCAGATACATAACAGAGGAGATAAAGAATCTGTATTAATTGCCCACTTGGGCCTTATTACATGTCCGCTGCCTACCAACCCGGCATTTGCCTGTTTGACTGTTACTATACAGCAAACGTGAGATGTTGTTTACATTGCTCAATTGATTGACAAACATATAGGAATTCTCTACACACACATCGCTCTTCTAGTGCATTAGCTGCTAGCATACACAGGCAAAGACACAAAGAGATTTCTCTTTTTGCATTGCGGCTTTGGCATATAAGCGGCTGTAACTCTTCTATGTCTCCTTCAACAAGAATGTGAACCCGTAATAGTACCCTTAACAAACTGCATATATGAAACGATTTTCATCGGTTTTTAACAACTGTCACAGTTTATTTTAAAATGTATGTAAATACTGTTGTGATGTTAGCAAATGTAGCTTTAACAACAGGACAATATGGTTTCTGATTTATCACTTTTTGCACTATCATGGTTGCAAAACCATTTCTTCTATGTCTTTGAGCCACAGACGGTTGCTGTGACAACCAAACCAATGTGCTTTACTCACTTACTTATAAGCAGCATAACTCAGAGATACCTGATGTAGTGAACAAGGCGGTTTGCTGCCGAAACGCGTCTAGGTCATCATTCTGGAATAAAGAATCTTTCTTTTCGTGTTATGTTATTTTGAGTACGCTTGTCACAGTAATTTGGGATCATGCAACCCCCTCTAAGTTAAGTATTCACTATCATGCTACTACGTTCTGACTGTTCCAAGATGGCTGTCTTACCTAGTTGGGTAGTGAGTGTCCTATGTTTATGTCTGTGATATCCACAATGCTTTATTAGCTATCTTCACTGTTGTGCACTTTTCACGTGAACAAGGCTGCGGATGCAGTTGAAACGCGTTCTGAATAAACAACTTTGCAGTAAGTCATTGTGAGCGGATTTTATTTGCCCTGAGAGCGCGCGGATTTGTGTTGGACTGAGGGAGATTGTTTAGCCGGTACGCTCTGCCGGCGAGCGCGCCACTTTTCAAGGGTCCCCATCGATCCGGAGGAGCATACTTTGGGAGTTATATATATATATACATATATATATATATATAGAGATATATATATATATATGTAAGTTGCTCGTTGTTTTACAAATCCTCTCCGTGGTAATATAAACGAGAGCAGACCCAAATTCTGTGCAATTTTAATTTATTACACCAAAAAGACTGTCCACCATATGTTATATATATATATATATATGCTTTGAGGCAGCAATAAAAATGTCAAGTTACTCTTGTGATTATGTTCCTGCTAGAGAGAGAGATCGTAGTTTTCTCTAGTGGGAGTTTTGACATGCCATTAAAGTAGTGCAGAGGGTTAACATGCCTGCTGCAAAGAACATATCTGTATTATATGTGGATAGCTGAGTGGTTTAGTAAATCCAGATGTTGCCAACGCTTTAAAACAAATGAAATGTATGTGAGAGAGGGGCTATGGATGGATGAGGTGCACTTTTGCTGGCTGGTAGTGAGGGAATCCAAGGGGAAGGTCATGGGGTGGGCACCAAAAGTGATTGTTGCACTGGGCGCCACAGGCGCTAAAGGCTGTGAAGTACTACTGTGTCTTTTTTAGTGTCTTTAGAGAACCTGCTGATTTAGGAAAGAAGACAAGGTAAGGCGAATTCTTTGTTATTTACTGTTGCACACATCACTCACACACTCACCCACCAACTGTTTCAGAAGAACATATCTGCCTTCTACGTAGGATTGTGTTTTAGAAGGACAGTTTTAGGCATCTAGCAGAGATGGTGTCTCGGTGGATGACTGCTGCTCAAGCCCTAACTCAGGTTATGGAGGACAGTTCTGAGGCAGGATCAGAGACTGAGACAGCAAATACTAAGGCAGCATCTGTGGGAGAAAATAAAGGAGCAGAACCTGGAAGTGATTTTTCTGTCGGTGAAGTTCCATCCGACGACTCATCTTCCAGCGATTCGGAGGGACACGATGATGACAGTCACGCTGTCCCTTCGCAAGCACAGTCTGTGCAGTGAGACAACAGTAGCAGGTTAGACCAACCCAGAGAGCAGGCAGGCCCAGCGCAAGCACTGATGAAGTGCTCTCTTGGCAGCCCCTCAATTTAATTCAGTCCCAAATTCCGCCTTTCACTGGCGATGCTGGATGTAAATTCGATACAGATTTTTGCCACTTGACTACGTCCATCTCTGTTTGGATGTTGACTTTCTTGAGCAAATTGTGCAGCAAACAAATTTGAGTGGCAAACTATTTCTGAGGGAGCATAGAGGCACTCTTGGGCCTCATTCTATGGCACACAAGTGGACTCCCACTTCATTAGAGGATTTGCAGACATTTTTAGGCCTTACGTTCAAAATGGGGGAGTGCATAAACCAATCTTGCTGTCCTACTGGTCTACTCGCACGGTTTGGGTAGCCACCATCTTATCATGGTAGAAGAGCAGAGATCATTTTTGACTATTGCAGCGCATACTGTATTTCAATGAAAATTCTGCTCCATTGCCCGGGGACCATCCACACCATGACAGGTTTTTGAAAATTCAGCCTGTCGTGGAACATTTGTCTGCCAAGTTTCCAGAGGTTTACACTCCTGGATAGAATATAGCCATCGATGAGTCCTTGATCGTTTACAAAGGCTGTTCTGGCAGTACTTTGCGAGCAAAAGAGCTCCCTATGGCATCAAGCTGTACATGCTGTGTGATAGCTCGACTGGCTATTAGGGCCGGGTGGAGCTAGCGGAGTCTCACTCAGCGGAATTCCGTGGGGTCACTGTAAAACTCTGCCAAATCCCACAGAGTTCCGTGCACAGGCGGAGTATTGCTTGGCCACCCCTACTCCTCTTGCATGAATGTTTCCTTTGGCCATGACTAACAATACAACTAACAATACAGCTGACGCGTTGCTGATTGGCTCAGAGCGAGTGTTATTTCAAACCTTTGATCTTTCACTAAATCATTTTTGACATTGTTCACTTCAGGGCAACTGAAAGCAGAAAGGGATTTGTTTTTATTTTTGCCGGCCCATCAGAAGCTTTTGTGGGGCCTGGTAAAGTCTACTAAAGGGCCCGTTCTGCTTTTCCAATGGTCTCAACATATGGAACACGTTTATGGCAAAATGAGGCACACGTGAATATGTCAACACTTGGTGTACAAAACAGTATGCTTAACAAAATAGAACGTTTCTTAATGACATAGATTTATTTTCCGGTGTTTCCACCTCTTCTTCAAGCGATCTTGCAAGCTTTAGCCAAAACGTGTTTCGTCGTATGCAGGGGGTCTACCCACAACTTTCTCAAGGCTTGAACAGTAAAAGGATAACTATTGTTGCAACATCATTTACCAAGCTTAAGCCATATAACAAACTTTAAATTATTTCACACATTTGATTTTTTGTTTTGTGGAAACCCATGCATCTAAACCACAATATTATTATCTCAGGAACATTACCGTTCCGTATTTTGATGCGTAACAACAAAGTGTAGGGCACCTCTTTGCCCCATGATACTGTACAACTATGGTTAGTGGATTCAGTGGAATGGAAGCGAGCCAGGTAAGTCATTCTTGTTGTATAGACCTTATACTCCAATTGGAACGTGTCATTCTACCTGTCGATAATATATAAGTGCCCAATATTTATAGTGCTCAAATGTTCCATATTACTCCCATAATTCATTCTAGAGTATTACACCCATCAGCCAAGTTGTATGTACCTCTTGAGCTATCAGAGTCTTCAAGGGTGCTGCGGTGTCAAATTCCAAAAGAGTATTAACAGATATCCAAATAAGTTCTGAGCAGTAGATTTCGAGAGTCATGAGTCAGAATGTGCCTACCTTACTTGCAGCTCTCATATCATGTGGAGCCTCCCTATGTCTGGGAAGTAGTGTACACAACTCTATTTCTTAGGAAATCCTCATGTATAACATTAAAGACCGCCAAGTTAGAGTGCATTCTGCGGAGACTAATTATGTCTATAACCAATCTTCATGCTATTCTCAGAGTATGCTTACCAAAAAGATTTAAGTCAATGGTATGACCGAAGGTCCGTGTCTAACTGAACGCTGGTCCATAATCAGATTAGCTGCATTCTTTTTTTTTTTTGATGAATCTTTTTTTATTGAAAAGAAATCAACATAAAACAATACAAAGAAAAACAGGGGCAGTGAAGAGCAGTCGTCAAGATATTCAAAAATGCGAAACATAAATTACAATTGAATACAAATCAATACAATGGGCCAGCAACACATTCGGAAGAATCACGGTCACAT
Organism: Calotriton arnoldi; assembly: GCA_963921515.1. Lineage (NCBI taxonomy): Eukaryota > Metazoa > Chordata > Amphibia > Caudata > Salamandridae > Calotriton > Calotriton arnoldi. The sequence goes on along the minus strand of CAWUFW010006566.1, from coordinate 12,465 downwards.
TTATCTATTGGAGCCTTACGGTGTCTCATTATCCACAACGAATGGGGGAGTGTCGCTAAAGGGGGTACAAAGTAAACTTCTACTCTCGTTCCAGAGGCCCCATATATTTGTCCATTTGCCCGGGCACCCCCTGCTTTCATAGACCACCCTCTCCGCCTGCATACACCAGTCCATGTCGGACTCCCAGTCAGTGTATCTAGGCCCAACTCCTCCCTTCCATGTCCTGGCGATGTTACGTTTTGCCACCATGCAGGACATCGAGACCCATACTTGTTCTGTTCTCAATAGATCTGTAGCTTCCCAGATGTTCAATAGACAAAGCCGAGGGGAAGCCTCGATGGGTTTATGACATATCTGGGACATGGTGGACACAATCCTACCCCAATATCGCTGGAGGACAGGACAATCCCACCACTGATGTAAAAAGGTGCCGGTGGAACCACAGCCTCGGGGGCAGGCCGGGGATCCAAGAAGCCCCATCCTAACAAGCGCTGCACTGGTGTAGTAGGTCTATGGAGTATTTTAAGCTGTAGCCACCTCCCGGAGCGAGGCCAGGGCCTCCCTCCAATCCTCATCGGTCTTGTCCCCCACATCGTCAACCCATTTTGTGCGTATTTTATCGTGAGTCTCAGGCAAATTATTGAGGATTTTACGATAGGTCAGTGATATGGCTTTTTCTGGGAGGTAATCATCCAGGAGCCTGTCTTCTAAAGGCGAGGAGACAGGTAGGTCGGAGCCCTTGGGAATTGCTTTGTATAATGCACTTCTTGCCTGAAGATAGCTAAAGGTTTCCCCCTCGTGCAGTTGGTATTGTGTTTGTAGCTCGCCAAACGGGACAACCCCGCCCTTCGCCCACAGTGCCCCAACCGCGGTGAGACCGATCAGGTCCCATTTGTCAAATCCCGGCTGTTTTGAGAGCATACCCAATTGACAGGACTCTAGCAGCGGAGTGACCCGTGTAATCTTACCCTTCCAGCCTAAAGCAGCAGTTGCCGCGTGCCAGATGGAAACCGTGGTAGAAGTCAGGGTGTATTTAGGTGTGTATCTTGTCCCTCCATAAAGTGCCCTCAAGTAATTGCCAGCAACCATATTATGCCTGTCCATTCTATATGCTGGGTCTGTAATAGGTTGATGCGTCCAATGATTAAGGACCACTAACTGTGAGGCCCAATAATATGATCTGATGGCAGGCAAAGCGATACCCCCGTCATACCAGCTTTTTGTGAATTTGGTGAGAGCGATTCGGGGCGTGCCGTTATTCCAAAACAGGGTGCGTAATTCGGAATCAACTGACTGAAAATATTGAGGTGGGACTAAATATGGTGTATTCTGTAAGGCGTAGAGAAAACGGGGAAGTGCCATCATTTTGAAAAGGGCGGCTCTACCTAATAACGTAAGAGGTAGTGTTTTCCAATGTTGCACATCGGCTCAGAGACAATGTAAAGGATGTAAGAGATTCCGTTGGTGGAAAATCCCTGCATCTTTCGTAATATATATGCCTAGATATCGGAAGCCGTCTGTGACTATATTGGCATCGCAACCCGGAGGAAGGATCGGGGACTCCCAGCTTAAAACGTAGACCAATGATTTGTCCCAGTTGATGACATAACCAGAATATTTTTGGAAGAGGGCAAAAATATGTAATATCCTGTGGATCGAAAATTGGGGTCTGGCCAAGTAAAGGAGGATGTCATCGCCGTAGAGGGAGATTCTATCCGACCACTCTGGCGACCAATTAAGTCCCCGAATAAGGGGATCACCCCTAATCCATAGGGCCAAAGGCTCTAGAGCCAAAGCAAACAACAATGGTGACAGCCCTGCCTCGTACCCTTTCCCAATTCGAAGATTGCCGACCTGCCACCATTAACCATGATCCGGGCCAGGGGTTTTGAATAGAGGAGGCGCACCCAGGATAAAAAACGATTGCCAAATCCGTATCTCTCGAGTGAGGCAAACAAGAAGGGCCATTCTATCATATCGAAAGCCATCTTGGCATCTAAAGACATAATCACTGAATCTTCTTGTATGGTAGAGGCCCTACCGAGTACCCCAAAGAGGCGACGGAGATTGAGCGCGGTGTTTCTAGCGGGCATAAATCCGGACTGGTCCGGGTGAATCAATTTATGGAGAGATGGCGAAAGGCGGAGAGCCAAAATTTTGGCTAATATCTTGACCTACGGATCAAGAAGAGAAATAGGTCTATATGAACAGCATCGCTCCGGGGGTTTCCCCTTTTTATGTATGACGACAATATTCGCCAACCTCTGCGTTTCAGGCAGGATCCCTCGAGCGACACCCTCATCATACATTCGCACAAGAAACGGAGCGCTCATCGAGGAGACAGTTTTGTAGAGTTCAATTGGGAGGCCACTCGGGCCCATGGCCTAGCCAGATTGTATCGCCTTCGATACCTCATCGGGAGTCAAAGCGGCGTCGAGCTCTTTTGCGTCCTGTGGATCCAAAACTGGCAGGGGCAGAGTGGAGAGTAATTCGGCTGCCGTTTCCTGGGTGGATGCGGACGAGGGGACATAAACACGCTCAAAATGGTTAACGAATGTCTCCGCAATCCCATCTCTATCACGTCGACTCACTCCGTTCGGGTCTACGATTTCAGCCAACCACCTATTGGCTAACTCTCGCCTATCAAGCCATGCCAACAGCTTACTAACTTTATCACCAATGTCATACACACGGTGTTGAGTGGCCCGGTATTGGATCTTGGCAGCATCCTCTGCAATGTCTCTATATTCTTTTTGCTTGACGGCTAGTTTATGCGAGGTGTCTGATGATGTAGTTGCCACCAATTCATTTTCGAGAAGGGCCACCTCCCTCTCTATTTCTTCCAGCTGTTTACATTTTTCTTTCTTGTGGCCCGCTACTGCGGCCACCCCACAGCCCTGGATCACTGTCTTGTATGCCTCCCATAGCGTTACATCCGACTCAACAGAGCCATCATTTTCCTCAAAATAGTTTTTGGTGGCCTCCATCAATTTGTCCCGTATCGCTGGTATGCTAAGGTACCAAGGACTAAGAACCATTTCGTGACGAGTGTGGGGTGGCGCACCACCATAATGAATCATAATGGGAGAGTGGTCGGAGATACCCCTATGGAGAAAGGAGATCTCACCAAACATGGGAAGTTGGGTGGCTTTGCTGAAGAGGTAATCAATATGGGACATACTCCCATGGACCCTGGAGTGGAAGGTATATTGTCTGGTGGTTGGGTGGCGTACTCGCCATACATCTATCAGTCCAGTGGCCCCCAGAAAATCTGCCAATAACTTCCCCGGTGGTTCCCCTCGTCTGGATGGCAATCGGTCAAGCTCACCATTCAAGGCAGCATTACAGTCTCCCCCCATCAATATATCTTCCTCGGGCAGTCCCAACATGTGTGGACCTAGATCGGTCAAGGTGGAGGAATGTAGTTTGGGGGGTAAATATAAGGAGGTCACATTGAGGGACCTACCTTCCCATTGTCCAGAGACCGTGACAAAGCGGCCAAGAGGGTCGCGGGTGATTTTATGGACCTGAAAAGGGAGGGAGCTGCGTGCCAGGATGCCCACCCCCCTGGATCCTCGAGCATAACCTGCATGGGCTATCAGTTTATAACCCCATCTGTTAAGTCCACCGTAGGAGGTACCTTATATGTGTGTTTCTTGAAGTAGTACTAGGTCAGGGGCCTGCCGTTTCAAATATTGTAAGACTATTCCCCTCTTAATTCAGTCTCCTAGTCTATTCACATTCCACCAGAGTAATTTAAGGCGGCCCAGTGATGGAGTTGTATTATGGTCGACACTCATCTGTAAGTATAACTAGGGGTCCTGCTTTTGGCAGGGACAATGGAGCAACAGTGAATTAAACACGACCCTTCACTGCAAGGCACCACGGTGGATCTGTTACAAGTTTGACCATGGAAAACATTTGAAATCGACTATTAGTGACCCAAGTGATTTTAGAAGCGACCTCAGAGATCGGACTGCACCAAAAACACAATAAAAGGCTACAAAAAAAAGTGTTACGCACATTATTAACAACCCAAATAGCATTGAGGGTGACATCAATAGGCTTACTGCACAAACAACACATTACAAAACTATAATAAACCCCTGTGAAACACCCTGGATCTCCCCCGCACCCTGCCTCCCTGCAACGTGAACTCAGAACTGCCCACCCCCCAATTTTGCAGAGCGCCTGTGTACCCAAAACAGAGAAACTGTGTAAAGGGGAACGCTACACAGCCGAACTACCCAAGAATAAAGCCTTCTTCCCCAGAAAAACATTTACGTTTGCCCCAGATAGCCAACATTAAATCTCATTAACTATGATTGGGGTGGTATACTTCCACCTTCGTTGAGCAGCTTCTATCACAACCATGGTCCGTAAAAGTGGGACCTGGACCCCAACAATGAGTTACTTCGACCCTTAAACACCAAATGTAAGATAGATGTGTGAGCATCAAACAAGCATTCACAAAGTATAGTCACCTTTGCCCCGTTGGGCTCAGGATCGCACATAAGTCAGCCTGATTTCCGAAGTCTCTTCAAGTCGTGAAAGGTCGGGGAGGCCCTCACTGTGGGTTCAGGTCTATTGAAAGTCAAACTCTGTCGTTTCAGTCGGTTTTCATCAGGCGACCCTCCTGCCTCTGCATGCGATCAGGAGAGGAGTGGTTCTGAGATTTGGAGGAGCGCCACCCTTCCAACCAGTCCCAGGTGTCTTCCGTGGTCTGGAAAAACCATGACTTTCCGTCCGATTGCACTCGCAGTTTTGTTGGAAAAAGCATTGCATAATGCAAGTTGTGGCCCCTGAGCGCCCGTTTTACCTCTAAGAAGGACCTACGTTTCTGTTGCACCTTATAGGTGAAGTCTGGAAAGAAGGTGATGGTCAAGTTCTCAAACTTAAGCGGTGGGCTGACTCTCGCAGTTTGAAGGATTACGTCCCTGTCCCGAAAATTGAAGATCCCCGCCAGGCGGGGACGCGGCGGAGCACCCGGCCTTGGGGGCCCCCCAGGCACCCTATGGGCACGCTCAACTGAAAAATATTTTGAGAGGGATCGGGGCTGTAGGTGATTTTGAATCACCTAAGACCTCCACAAAAAGGTCTGCAGCTTGCCCCTCCGCCCGTTCAGGGACTCCCAGGATGCGCACGTTATTTCTGCACGCGCGTCCTTCGTAATCCTCCAACTTTGCTTCTAGATCCGATGTTTGGGCCTGCAGACGCTTGACCGTCGTTTCCAGCATTGTCGTGGAGTGTTGAAGAGTTGCGACGGAATCCTCGGTCGCCTTGACCCGTTCTCCCAATTTTTCTAAGGTTGGCGCGTATGAGATTTACATCTATAGATACAGTATCAATCTTATGTTCCAATGCCGAACAGACTCCTTGGATAGCCTCCATGACATCTACCAGTGTTGGAGCCCCCTCGTCAATTTGCTGCTTCGCCTCAAGTTCATCCTGTTTCCCATCAGCGGCATCGGATTTAGAGTGAGCGAACTTCGCCAACTTTGTCAAATGGGTTTGTTTGGAGCCTTTTGCTGCGGCCATTGCGCCCTGTCTGGAGGCTGAGTAGGGACGTGGGTCCCGGGCTCACTGTGCCACTGGATTCAAGCTATCCTTGCTGAAGAGGGGTGAAACCCCGAAACCGGTCCTAGGATGCTTGTTTCCGGTCCAGGGAGGACCTGGCTTGGCAGTTCGGGCTGGACTGTTCCCATGAGGCACAGGGTCAAGACTGATTTGCATGTGGCCAGGTCTAAACTGGGGTGGCATGGTGAGCAAAAGAATGATGGATTTAACCCAGATCTCTTGACTGGGGGTGAATGTTTTGATTTGGTCTGCATTCCGTCCATCAATTGTGTGTCTTTTGAGTAGGGAACTCGGGCACGGAGGAAAACGGGCCCCGGATATCAAAGACGACCAACTGCGCTGCAGAGTGCAATCGTGTCGTAACTTCTATTCAGGCGCAAAGTATGAGCACATAACATCAGGGTCCTAGGGGTCTGTATCCCATGATGGTGCCGTGTGCTATATAGTCCAATGCCCTAGTAGCCTCCCGTACTTCCTGTCTGGAATTGCCGGTGTCCAACGTCAGGCCGGATTCGCAATTGCCACAATGCTCCTCAATTCCCAAAAAAGCTCTCGAGCCAAAAACTGGTTTGCAGCCCCCCGGTTTATGCGGGCCTTAGGAGGGCAATGAGTAAAGTCATGCAGCTGCACTCGGGCCGTCCGCCATGCGTGGGTGGAAGCGCTGTGAAAACTGGTGAAGTATGTCCAGAATCAGATGGCGCCTCGCCCCCCTCCCCCCGGCGTGGGGCACCCACCAGTTCGAAAGTACCTCGGGAGGGGGGGACAGGGGGAAATCAAGCGCGACCTGTGCCTCTCCCCTCCTTTGCTGTAGATTAGGCCGTGATCGTGGGAGGAGCCCCCTGGCCGGCCGTATGCACTGGAGCCCACAGGGCGCGTCGGTCAGATCACATACGCCCGGGGGCCCCCGCCGTCATCCTGCGTGGGTCCGCGCGGACCTCCACTCAGAGCAGGGGTGGTGTAGCGATCGGCAGCAGGTGGGGCCTCAGTGGAGGATCACCCTCGAGGGCCGTCGGGCCCTCGTCCAGCGCGCCAGTCTCGCGTAGCTGAAAGCCGTGCGACGTCACGGCCGAGTCCTCCGCCTCCTCACGGTCGGCAACTCCGGAGCTGATATCTCCGGAGTGGGCAGTCGGATTTTTTTCGTCCTTGGATCGGACGGCTCCCAGACCTCAGGAGCCTCAGGCCCTCGGGTATAAAGGGGCAAAAAGGATATTTGTGACGGATGTGGGGGAAGTTTATTTAGGTGGCGATCGGAGCTTCACTCCAGTGCGGCCATCTTGGGTGTTGGCTAGCTACGCCCCCCGATTAGCTGCATTCTTATACTGTCCTTTGTGGTATTCATGAGAAATATCCTGTCAGAAATGATAAACCGCTGTACTAGTAATCCAAGATCCCACACATGTGCAAAAATATGAGCTCCAAGTCTGACAAAATCAAAGGGGCTTACCGTAAAGAACAATCCAATATTTAATCCATGCTGTTCCAAATGCTATATCTGTATTTTTAGGACTATAGTCAGATGTTATATTCTCGCGCTATATTCTTATTCTTTAATGCCAATAGGAGGGTTCTCCCTAAAAAATATTAGAAACAAACAAACACAAAATTCTCTCCTGCACTCTGCGGAGAAGACTACTGATCTCGAGCATGTCCCAGGTGTACTCCGCACCCACTACGGATAGGTAGCTTGAACAGACTGAAAAGATGCAATGCCACTGTGCCTATTCTCTATCTAAGTATCCACACAATTTATAATTAAGAGCAGCAACATATGCCTCCCATGTTCGAAGCGTATGTCTGGATGCCACTCACCTCGCCCAACATGTCCCTTATAGAGCATCACGCATCCGACATCACTCCAACGGCACAGTCTGAAAAGACGTCCAGGAACCAGGGCCGGACTGGTAATTCCAGGCACCGGGCAATCCCCCGGTAGGCTGGATGGGGTGGGGGCCGGTTTTTTGACAGGGGGCCGGTTTTGTGTTTGGTCCGTGACGTGAGGTCAGTCAGAGAGACACAGACTAGTCAGACTGTCTGTCTGACCTCCGCTGCAGACAGACTACTACTCCGTGTCTCCGCTCCGTGGTGCGGGGAAAAAGCACAACTGCAGTGGTGCACCGTCCGTGACCTGGTGCAGCCAGGTGAAATTAATAATCAGGAGGAGGTGTCTCCTCCGCCGCCGAGTCTGCACGCCACTCTTCAGTTCACCCTTAGGGTGGGGCTGGTGGGTCATGCCGCATGCGCATTGGGGCTTGCGCAATTAAAAGTGCGCGTGACTGCTGCTGAGACATCCCAGAGACGACTGAGACAGAGGCACCGTTGCAGCAATAATTTAATTATTTCTGGCCCCCCTGGCTGTCTGCCGCCTGCAGCAGGTGAGTCAGGGCAGTGGGCACTGGCAGTGGGCGGGCTTAGCGACTGGGCCGGGAATGGGATTAAAACAAAGCAATTAACAAAAGGTATAGGTCCGGCCCAGTTCTAATCTGCGCAGTGGATTGGGGATTTGATTGTGAGCAGCGGAGCGAGGTCAGGTGGCTTGAGTTGCGCACCGTCGCGGGGCGGGCCGTGGCTGGCTGCAGGCAATAAAACAGAAAATGTAATCATGATGATTGTCACCGTCATGATTAAAATTTTGATTTGGTGCGCGCAGCGCAACTGCATGGTGCGGGCGGCCGGGCCGCGATTAAAGTAGCCGGAGAACGAAGGTAAATGCAGGCTGCTTCGTTCTCCTACTTATGTAACTGGTACTCGCTACTGTGGCCATGACCCATTTCAGGGAGGGGTGTTATTATTTGTTATTTGGTGTCACTGTCTTCTTCCCATATCACGTGGTACGTAGTAGGCAATAAAAGTGACGGCTCAGCACTTGATGCTGCTTTTAGCTCATTCTGTCCACGAAAGACTAGACTCTCTTAGCCCCAGAAGTCAAAGCTAAAAGCGCAGATACTTGGCAATTCTGTCAGCTCACAGCAGTATTTGGCTACTGAGTTTCCAAGGAGAGTGGCCTTGATTCACCTAGACCCGGAGAACTGGTATGGCAGCCATACACAAATCTCACATTCAGTGTACACAAACACATGTACAGAACACCGTGCACTCTTACCGCACAACCAGTCAATAATCAAATCCTGGTCCTCGTGCCCCTCAGAGGCACGTGGCAACACATTTGTATTGGCAGCCAGTAGATGTATTCCAACACTTATTCCAAGCATCCCAGAACAACGGGGCAACGCACATGCCACTAGGGCAGCCGGACTAAGAGGCAGCGCTAACAGAAGGTACGTGCTACCCAAATACCAACTGCAGCGCATATTTTGTGAGGGCTTATGAGTGCCTCTCCCGTGAAGTCGTGCATGTCTGTCGCAGACATGACCATGTTGGGGGAATATTCTAATGTCTCTGCAGGGCGGGTTGCCACTAGGTCTGTAACCTGGCCTGCTGCTCGCACACTGCTGTGATTCATGCAGCTCTTGGTGCAGCATGGCCAGGTATGGCCAAACAGCCCAGATGCCAAGGAAACCCTCATTTGCAGCCCCTCGGTTCCATTCCAGGGTAAGGAAGAGCCTCAGAGGACCTTTGGAATGCAGGTCACCTTCGCTGTCTACTGCAGCACGAGGGGAAGGAGATCTGCGCGTGTCTCTGTACGTCTGCCTGACTGACTGGCTGCACCAGTGCGGGTGCGTGAGCACAGCGTTCTACAATGCGCACATCTGCAGCTAAGCGTGACAGATTGCTGCCGGTGTGCATCATCTCGAATCCGGCCCGTGTGATATACAGGTATTTCAAGCGACTGAGCCTTTAGTTTTTTGTTATCTATAGCTTTTCATTACAGATTGTCTTTACTAACTAAAAGGAAAATGAAAACATATTTCTATGAGACGCATATGCGTTATTAGTTTGTAGTTTTCAGTTACAGTCATGCAGACAAACACTGCTGTTCAAAACTCATACTTTGCAAATAAAATCCTCTTTTTACTAAACAGCTCCATTCCAAAGCACATCAAGGAGAGGCTGCTAGCCGCCCTGCCCTCACTTTCATCGGGGATTACTCTTCCTTCTATTTTGAGCCTAAGGCAGTGCTTTACACCAACAAAACAAGATGTTTTGCCGGGCCTTTCTTTTTCTGGTCCGTCGAAGTGTCTATGATTGAATGGCATTATGCCGAATACAATTAGAATGGGCTACAATTATAGCACATCCAGTACATCGCCTGCTGTTGCATCATCATGGAAAATAAATTATTTTTACCTTTACATCATCTACTTACCCTAACGATTATTGTATTCAAATATGTCTTTATTGGTCCAATTCCGGCCATAAAAGAGAACAGATAAAGCATATAACAAAGAGAAAATACAAATATCAAATGTCCATAAAGTAGATTTAAAAACGTTCTTAATGGTAAAATTGGCTTACACCGAATTGGAAAATGTAATTTACTTGTAAGTTCCTAGAAATGTGGTTCTACATGTACCCAGGGACTGCAAATTTAAAGCTGCTACTGGGCCTGCAACACTTATTGTGCCACCCACTTAAGTAGCCTATTTAAACATGTGTCAAGGCCATGGCCTGCCATTGCAGTCTGCCTGTGCAGTTGTAAAACTGCCATTTTGACCTGGCAAAAGGAACCTTTTGCCAGGCCTAAAAATATTCCCTTTTACTACATATGTCACCAGGATGTCACCACTAGCGCAAGCCCTGTCCATAAGGCAGGGTGCAGTATGCAGAGTGCAGTGTATTTAAATGGTTTGGCATATACTTTTAAGTTTTATATGTCCCGGAATAGGCAAGGCTCAATTGCTACCCTTGTTCTTTGTGTGATTCTTGAATTTTTCACAATCCCATGAGTTGACTTTAGTGATGTACAGGCAACATTGATGGCAGCACCCACACTCTGAAAAGTGTTCCAGTGCCCCTGGCCTGGGTGCCTTTGTGTGAATATTTCATGCTTTCTGGCCAGGGTGCCATGTGAGACATTTCCATGCTTTCTGGCTGCCTGGGTGCTTATGTGTGATGTTTCCATGCTTTCTGGCCTGGGTGCTTATGTGTGCTATTTCCATAGTTTCTGGCCTCAGTGACCTGGAGGCTCATGTGTGACATTTCCATGCTTACTGGCCTGGTGTGACCAGGCCTGGGTGTGACGTTTCCATAGTTTCTGGCCTCTGTGCCCTAGGTGCTAGATATCAGATGCTTATGTGTGACATTTTCACAGTTTCTGCCCTCAGTGCCTTGGTGCTTATGAGTGACATTTCCACAGTTTCTGGCCTCAGTGGCCTGTGTGCTCGTGTCTATTTTTGGTGCTCTCTGAAAGAATGTCTATGGGTACATATGACTGGGTGGGTAACCTGGTGCTCTTTAAGGTCATCATCTACTATTTACTGTGCTTTGAAAGTTGATACAATTGAATATGTAATGAAAAATGTGCTGTAAAATTCACCATTTTGGTCTGTCTTTTTCCAAAATTTTCTTGGGAGGAGAACCCCCCCAAACCCACCTAGTAGTAGTCGGGCTCGCTCGATCGCAACGCGCCGGACGGGGACAGGTCTGGCAAAATTTGCCAGGACTGCTTTCAGTTCCCAGTCTGGCCCTGCCAGGAACCCGATGCAACCAGAAGCTCTTCACTGCCTCGTACAAATTTTAGGGGTTGCAAGGTATTTGAAAACAGCTCTGAGGGGTACTGGACTTTGTACACTCTTTGCCTCAGATATAAACAAAGGGTTTTTCCGCGTGCCGCCTTTTCCACCTGTTGATTCTACCGTTTCGACACACAGAGAGTTTATTAATGTCTCGTAATCAATCATCAGGCCCAAGCCAGCAGGATAACAAATGGTGCTAGACACAGAGGCCGTCCAGTGTGTACTCTTTCAAATGCACTGTATTGTATTTTATTTTTTTACATGGCGACATACCCAGCTTCACTTCCACTGATCACAGCTCAGCCCCGACTTTCACACTTCCCAGTTCCCACATGCCATTGCCACCCTGTATGTTTGCTGGGGCCTATGGTCGCGTGCATCCCATCCAGGGAATTTACCGCCCATGTGCACAAGGGAGGGGAAGGGCAGGCGAAGCCCGCAGTTCTCACTTGAAGACCCCACGCAGCCTTCTAGCAGCGAAAAGGAAGACTGAGACACCACCAGACATGGAACAAGACAGAATGAATCATTGTAAATCACGCTTTTCAGCATCTGGAGTGGAATTAGGGTAAACGAGCAGCACCCTAAAACGAGTACCATGCGCCTATAAATAATTACCATTGCCAAGTGATCAACAAAGAAGAATCCGACAAACCCCTCCATCCACTAGTCCACAAAGTTACACCCAATCACAGATCAATTCTGCACTACAAAAAGAAACCGAGAGACAGGGACTCACCCTGGGTGTTGGGCAGCTCCAGCACTGCTCGGGTGCCCTTGGGCTGCTGGGACGGTGGGGAGGGGAGCAGATGTTGGGGCCCAGCTGGCACGCTGACATACTGCTCAGGTGGGGTCAGGCAGCGGTGGCAGAAGTAGTGTAAACAGGGCAGCAAGCAGGGTCCACGTGATTCTGTTTGCATACTGCACCAGTATGTGGAAGGTTCAGTGTGGCTCGCTCTCTGCAGCCCTCTTCTGGGCCCTGCCGGCTCTCTGCCTCATTCTCTCTCAACACTGAGTGGGGCCGGAGGGGAAGCCGATGCATAAGGCTGTGGCTCAGGGACCACTGCCCAAGGTTTCGGCTCCTTCTCCACGGGGGTGGCGGGAGGTTCCTCCATGATGTTACTACGGGCAGGTCCACCATCAGAGCACATGCGCGCCTCTCCCTATTTGAACAACAATGGAACAGACATGTTGCCGCCACATAAAGGATAAGTTATTTAATAGTTGTTCAGCGGTGTGCTGGTAAACTGTAGGA